>JAPXFQ010000628.1:35000-1245000 GCA_028564705.1 Apricaphanius iberus | reverse complement strand
CACCATGACCCTGCACTGTCTGCTTCACACAGTCAACTGGAGAGAGACGGATGTTATATTAAAGGATAGATTAAAGCAGTTATCTACATGTTGTCCTTGGTCACAAATAAACAGACTTCAACTCCAGCACAGAAAGCTACTGCGGGAAGTTAAAAAATAAGTTGTGTGAAACAAATAGCAAAGTCTTTTACCTTAAATTTTTCGAAATCTATAGATGTGCACCATCCATTTGAGAAGAAGCAATACAAATTAATTTTGGTTCAGTGACATTGGAATAGATTCAGTATTTCATGATAGACTAAAACCAGAAGCATCCCCTCCATCAACAGATTAGTAGACAATACAATACAGTTTATAATTTGAATTAAAAAAAATCATACTCCAACCTTTTTTATTTATGTATTTATTTATTTTTATTTTATCATTTTATTTATTTATTTATTGTGGGTGGGGGGCTTAGGAACCTTAAAAGAAGAAACAGAGATAAAATTATTATCTTAGTATTAGTATTTTTTCTACTGTGATGCAATACTCACACTGAAAGAAGGCAGAAATGTCTAATACAGACATTTTTTATGTAATTGTATTGACTCTAGTACCTCCCAAACGTATGGCGAGTCTCTTGTCAACCTCTTTCTTAGAGCTATTCTCTCAGCTCCAAACATAAATCATAGATTTGCCCTTAGACTCAGTTTTGACTTCCAAAATTGAGGGACCTTATTTTTATGACCTGCACTTTAATTTTGCCTCCACTTCAAGGGTCTTTGTTTTATAGGGAGGCAACCATACTGGTTGATAATTATTATAACCGCTCAGGAGTTTTCGGTATTCATTTTACTGATTATATTTTTGTGAATATTGTGAATTAAAAACAATAATAGTTAGTGTTAGCGCAACACATCCATATTTTTGTTGCTTTTTAATCCCACATGACATTTATACATTTATTTTAAGCAATCAAACCAAGTTTTTTTCTTTTAATTTGCTTCTGCTGCTACATGGAGCCATCAGTCCAGCAATACACGTAGTGCTACAAAACAAATGCACAGCCAAGCAAGAAAAGCAACAGCTGTCTCGAGTGCTAATTAGCATCGTCTCCAATCCTCAGAGACCCAGCAGACATCAGCAGATCCTGGTTTGTGTATGATGTGCACGAATAATGAGCGTGCACGTGTGCACTGTTCTGTTTGGCATCATATAAACAAGCACGGTGACAGCTCTCCAGAATTGGTGATATAATGGGTAATTGGATAATAAGCACAAGAAAAAGAAAATGAGACAGGATAGCTACCTATTCCTCTGTATTTTGGTGGGTTGGCCTTCTCATCCAGCTGTAACTGGGTTTTCACATACTCTGTGGGGAAGGTAATGCAGATCTCTATGCCACCTGCGATTCCACCTGGGAATAAAGAAATTCAGAGTAAATATTGCACTGAGGACAATCAACATATTGACAATAATACAGTCAGATTGATGAGAATACAGTCAACATATTTGCTGTAGTTTCAGTTTAAATAGATTAAAGTTTGGAGCCACTTTGAGTCCTTTGGGAGAAGTTTATATCCAGTCACAATCAGCGTATATCCATAAAATGGGATTCAATGGGGGCAGGAGAATTGCAGCATTATTTGCCCCAAAACTTCTTAATTTAACAAAGTTTTCTTATTAATCGTTAGCACTGCTCCGATCGGTGTTCAGAACGTCTCAGAGGTGCCTATAGTAGTTCTGTTTCAAGGTTATTCAGAGGCTGTAACACAGCTGCACTAGTGCGCCGTTACAATGACGTCACTGCCGTGCTCCATCCCAGTTGTAGTCTGAGAAGGACTTTCACTCTGTGCTTTATAGCGGTCGGCTAGACAGAACTTGCTACTGCAGCCATGTGTTTTCTTAATTGCACTAGCTGAATGACTAATTGGACTAAGTTCAGCTTCTACAGGCTCCCTTTCCTCAAGCTACACAGATAACAGCTGTAATGACGGTGACTGCAACATAATTGAAATCCCAGGTTACTTCAAATTGGAATCTGTTGCATTAAAAAACCTGTAAATCACCCAGAAGTTTACACACCGCAGCACCTCCGAGACGTTCTGAACCCACAGGGGAATATTGCTAACTATTCATAATAAAAAGTGGTTAAATTAAGGAGTTTTGGGGCAGATAATGCCTTATTACAGGCATCAAATCTCCCGCCCTGATTGACTCCCATTACATGAATATACACCGATCGCGACTGGATATAAACTCCTCCTGAAGGACTCCAAGTGGCTCTAAACTTGTCTGGATGAGTAAATGAACGTAATATTTTCTATATATTAGGTCCAGTTTGAAAAAAATAATCTTTTCCTTTAAAGCTTTATTAATATATTGCACCTATCAAAAGAGTGCAAGTAATACCCATTTCAGGTTTTCATATTTGTTACTTTACAAGAAGATGAATGTGTTTTATTAGGATTTCATAGGATTTACCAACAGAAAGTGATCCATACTGGAGATATAACAGTGAAAAGGAAAAAAAGTACATGGTTTCCAAAATTTCTTCTTAATAAATATCTTAAAAGTGTGGGTTGCACTTTTATTTAGGCTCCGTCATTTTAATATCACTAAGTTAAATACGGCTAAACAGATTCCCATAAGAAATAACTTGTTTAGCAATTTCCCCTGTGCCTAACTTAATTTTTGTTCAAATATAGCTTTTCTCTGGCCTCAGATGATTTCTAGCATTACATTAGTGAACAAGGAGCATCATGAAGATGGATGAACTTAGCAAACTGCATGGCTAACATACTAAAACAGAGTTGTGTAATTTAATTTACAGGCCAGGCAAGGCGAGCATTAATCTAAGAAACAGAAAAGAAGTGCATGGTAACCCTGGAGAAGTTGCAGGGATCCACAGCTCAGATAGGAAAGTCTGTTGATAGAATAGGTGTTGGTAGCCCAATCCACAAATCTGGCCCCTCCAAGAGAAATTAAAGTAAGAAATTGTGAAAAAGCCATAAAGTCCCATTTTCCACTGTAGGGAACACGTGGAAGGCATTGCCGTGGTGATAGACCCACTCTGAACTTTTCTGCGTAGAAGGAGAAACACAATGTGTGGTGGGAAAATAACTACATCCCTACAGTGAACATGGTGGCGGCAGATGGATTCCTTTTATTTTGTAGGGATGGGAAAGCTGGTCAGCTCTGAATTGGAGATAGATGAATGAAGAGTTGATTCAAAGTGCTGACTACAAATACATGCCATTCTTTTTAAGTTTTTTGCCATAATGTTAAAAAAACATATATATTATTTATTAACTATTACAGAACTATCATTCACTCATTTGTCTTTTGTTGAATTAAATCCAAACTAAATTCATTGAGCTTGTTTCAGGAAACAAAAAGTCATTAAAAAAATAAAATAATAACTAGAAAAATTTGCATTTCCTGCGAAAATGCAGTGTGAATGCTGTAAGCTGATTTTTTTTGCTGAAAATTGCTGAAGAATTTGAAGAAAACTGCAGAATATTTGCTGAATTGTAAAAAGCTGAATAACTGAAAAATGTTTCAAAATTGTCCTACGTAGAAAAACTATTAGCTAAAATCTAAAAGTTGTCAAATTTTTATAACAAGCTCAAAATAGTATGTTGTGTAACTTTAAAAAGTAAAAATCAGCATAAAAAGGTGAGAGCCATGCAGTTATACTTAACTGCAAAACTATTGAAAAGCTAAAAGACCAGCTTTAGCTAAATTAAGCTAAAATACCAATGTTAGCTAAATTAAGCTAAACTACCAATGTTAGCTAAAATGCAACCTTTAACATGTTGCTGAAATGTAGTAAGCAAAGTTTGCTGAAAGAGAAAATCTCTGCAAATGCTTATTCAGAGAAAAGTTGGTAAATTGTACTACAGCTAGAATTAGGAAAGATTGTGGTATTAGCTGAAATGCAAGTTGTAACCCGTTTGAAACTGATGATGTTAGCTAAAATGCTAACAGTAGAATTTTGGGAAATACTAATATATTGGATATTAATGACTTGATCAATTCAGTATAATAAAAATGGCTACAAAGCCAATTCTTGCTAAAATTAGCTAAAAAAAACTCTTAGCTTAAATACTAGTTTGAATATAATGGATGTCAATATAAAGTTGTATAATAATATCATACTCCATGTACAATGCCCACAATAGCCTAAACATAAAAGTCTGCATAACTACCCTTTAAAAGTAATCACTGTTTCCCATTCATGGTAGCAGGCTACTTAATTGTAGACACTGCTTCCCTAGGTCACTGTGACAGGAGTGAGGCTAAAGGACACAGCAACACTGGGCCCTCTTAATACCAGCAAGTAATGTGGGTGAAGTTTACAGCCCAAAGACAATGAATGAGATGGAAGAATCTGGGATTTGAACCAGCAACCCATTGATTCGTGGATTCCTACTACCTAGGTCACAGCCACACTATGTAGTGTCCATAGCGCATTGTAATTATATTGTCCACCACAAGAGGTGACTCCAACTGTAGCAATAGAATGGCCTTCCCTTACTCAGCCAATCAGAGACAGGCTGGCCCTGCAGGAGAGAAGCTGACAGGAGGCCAGCTGCAGCACCTCACTTTTGTGTCTCAATTCCTCAGCCGTTTAAACAGGGAATCCTTCTTCCAAACTACTCTTAATAACTCGGGAACCGTAAGGCGTATCGACGTGATCCATGTATCGTTTTTATTGGAACGGATACGGGAACAGTCTTAAACCACTCAATTTTTTGAAAATATAATATAAAAGCTATAAATTGATGTCAAACATGAGTATATTTTGGTAAAACCAGAAATCTGACTTGACTTGGTTCCGAACGATGTTATGTTATTCGGGAAGTATAAGGGCTATCGAAATAAGGATTTCACTTTGAGTATCAGGAGGCTTTGGTGATTAATACTTCTTTGTGTCATGTGTGTACCTTAATCTGTGTCCGCACAGCGATTTTGTAAAAATGGGCATAATTTTGAGATGCTGAAATTCGAGCAGGATCCACTCAGGGGTGGTTTTTCATCGCTTTGGGGCCATTTGTGGTAAATGTGTAAATGTCACTTCAATGAGGGTTACATTTCCTGAATCCCAACAATATTTCCTGCGTTTTAATATATAATATGTGTAGATTGTGTGAAATTTGTATGAACAGGAGTAATTTGTTTGTGAAAGTTCAGAAAAGGGCCAAAAACGGCAGTTGCTAGAGTGGACACTCTGCCAGTTGAAGAATTCCGTCATTGAAATACATTATAAATTTGAAAACCTGAAAATTTTTAAATGATTTTTAAATCGCGATTTTATGAAAACCGTAAGAGATAGCAAAAAGCTGAATCATACGAAGATAGTTTAAAGCCTTGTGACCCGTTTAAAGTTTGAATGGCGATTCTAGCTTAAATTTTGTGGAAGTAGTTAGCTGTGGAAAAGCCCAAATTTTTCCGGAATTTTCATGAATTTCCATTCATTTCAATGTAAGCGAAAATCGCATAAAAAGCTGAATATTTTAAAAAGTATGAAAAGCAGAAATACCAGAAGACATAGCCGGAAAGACCCGAAAAAGCTGAACGCGTGAATATTTGAATTGCTGAAATCGCATGAAAATTGCAGAAGTAGTTGAATTTCAAAAAACGTACGGAAACGAGGAGAATAATAATAATAAAGAATAAAGAGAAACAGGATCACAATAGTGTGAATGCCTACAGCATTCACACAATAAAGAATAAAGAGAAACAGGATCACAATAGTGTGAATGCCTACAGCATTCACACAATAATAATAAAGAATAAAGAGAAACAGGATCACAATAGTGTGAATGCCTACAGCATTCACACAATAAAGAATAAAGAGAAACAGGATCACAATAGTGTGAATGCCTACAGCATTCACACAATGAGGGTATGGATACTTTTCCAAGGCACTGTATGAAATCTTACTCTGGCACATTGGTGTGGATGGTGTCTCACCAAGCATTACTCAATTCCATTTTCCCCCCTTTGACTTACACCATGGATCATTACAATGATGCCACAAATAGCTTTCAGTCCATAAACCTTAAAAGCATGGCTGCTGAGGGAGAAGGAGTAATGAGCGCGGTGAAGATGAACCAACTGCTCCTGCAATGCCTCAACTGGACCAAATGCATAGAAAGGAGGTCATATGATAAAACAACACTGAGTTGGATTTATGTTGTCTGAAGAAAGAAAAAAATTGTAATAAGAAAATATGAAAAATATTTGCACAACAGCAGCAAGATTCAGCCAGAAACTAGCCACAGCAGAGATGAGTCACATAAGGAGGGACGGAGAGAAGGTTGGCATTAATTTAATTAGCCACCCAGCCTGTGGGGAGGGTCTCCATTACGCAGGCCAAGACCCTCCATTAAGTCAATGACATAGGCCCACACAGGGACACTGTAGGAGGAAAGTACAACAGAATGTTTGTCTTCTTGTGTATGATACATTATATTGTTATGCTTTTTAAAGCGTATATATCTCGAAGATAAATTATTAAATCATAAATGAGCGGATATCTTATATTGTACGTTTAAGAATAACCTCAATGGAGGGCTGGAAAAATAACCACTCATCCTGTGTGTAGATGCCCTCCCACAATTTTCTATTGCTTTATTTAAAATCTGGTCAGACACTATGATGTGTCAGGCTACATAACAGGATCTCGAATGATGATAAGTCAGAATAAACTTAGAACCAGTCAGGGCTCACACTGCTGTGTGCTATGAATGAAAATCTAAATATTTAAAATCACTAAGATCACGACTAAGAAATATTTTCTCAAACTTACAAATCACTTTGGTTGCAAAGGGCCTAAAATTCTATATTGGATATAAATTTAAATTAGATGAGTTTAGTCTTGTTTTTGGGCACTTGCAGATGTTTCAGGCTGTTTAACTTTTGAACTAAACAGTTTTGAGTTTAGGCTAAATTCTAACAACACCGATCAGGTAAACTGCACTAGTTTTACACAGAAGATGTATGTAGAAGTGTATGAACCTAAAGGATGAGGAATAAAATAGAACTGATGGATATGCTGAAGGATATGGAACACTATGGAGTTTACATGATCCCAGAGAACATTATTTTCATATATTATGTTTTACCATTTTTTTAAATTCATTAATATTAAACTGTTAGGCTACTGGTGAGAATGTTTAAATGGAGAATGAAAAGTGCCACTTGCAGACTTTTCTGTTTATGCATATTCTGCATTAACAGAAAAGTAAAATATAACTCATATTGCAGTTTTGCCTGTGTTTAAGAAAACGTTTTAAAGAAACGAAAAAAAAAGTTTTTTGCAAGACATTTCTAACCAACATGAGGACATTCTGTACCAAATTTGACAAGTGATTCGTAATTTTTTAATAATTTAGTCATAGTTTACTGTAGGGAAATGTAAATAAGTGACTCCACTATATATTGTACGACATGCCACTTAATCTACAGTACTCAATACAAACAGCCATCATTGCCTCCAAGTGTTTCACACAGTTGCAGGATTCGGAGTTTAATAATCCATGTCATATAACAGTAATAGAAGAGAATACAATGAGATAATTCTTTTCAATGTTGTCTCCCTTTAGTCATTTTTTCTTTCCATATTTGAAATAAACTTATCATTCCATATCAAACCAAAAAATATAATGAACTAGATAGGTACGAAGATTTGATTTATTTATATGCTTAATAAAACCAGCTGTGACTTTATGAGACTAAAATATTTTAAAAAAGAAGTGGTTGATAAAGATCTGAATATGTTTCAGAAACTTTAAATTGTAAACTATGAACTGGAAACTTGAAATTCTGGAATTTCTGTGGGTAATGAACTTCAAACCGGGTTAGAGGTAGGGGAACTTCAGCAACTCTTTCTAACCATGGCACTTTCACATAGTCGCTAAAGCTGAATCAGGATTTTTTTATGTTTTTAAAAAACATTAAACTGCATGAATCAGGTTTAAGCTGTCAGTATGCTGCAGTTTAAAGCTGTCCAGTGTGCGCAGGTCATAGATAGACTCTGAATTTGCTAAATATGCTGCATTCCAGGCTTTAACAAGAGGAAGAGATGTTTGTTTTTTTCTTGAATAACTTTCATCCACTGATGATTAAAGATGCAAATATCAGGATGTTTCTGGCCAATATCATTTTCAAGTGTTTCTTTTTTTAGGTCTGATTTGCCAAGTAGGTTTGAAACTAATCTGATATTTTATTCTGAGGATTATAACCAATAAACAAGAAAAAAAATTTGCTATTAGTACTTTGATAGAAGTAGCAGCTTTCAATCCAATAGAAAATGAACAAATTATAATATTATTTTTTCCAAACATTAACGCATATATTGCTTACCTTTAAATTAGTTTTATTTAACACAAAAGTGGAGGAACCAACAGAGTCCATATTGTTGGTTCATGTATTTGTAGACTGAGGAGCCAATCAATGATCTCAGCCATAAACCATTCACTCCTCATCTCAGGCTAGTTGACTGGTGTTTCTCTACTATTCATACAGTACACCTTGATCGCTCACTCAAATTGTTTTAGGTGACATATCCTTGTCCCAAATATATTTTTTTCCCCAGCACAGCTAGTACACTCCCTCTTTCCTGCTTGTTATCGTTTTAAGCTGAAAAGTGTTGCAGTGACAGAAAAAGAAAATGAAGACCAGCAGCACGCACAAACACATGATCCATCCTCATCAGATGTACAGCATCTGTACAGGTAATGCAGTTCATCTGTCTTCTAGTTCATTTTGTAGCCAAAATTCAGCACAGACTCTCACACACACACATATATGTATCTACACACATTTAGAGCTGACAGGTGCCTAAATGACTCCAGTGTACCTGCCAAACGTAGGCTACATAAGCAAAATTGGTCATTAATCTTTATCTGGACAGACTCAGTTGCCGCTCCTAATAAATTTTCTATTTTTTTCCTTCAGCCACATCTTCTGTCATCTCTCCTCTTCCTGAACTTTCACAACATCATGCCTTAAAAATCCATACATCCACATGAACATTTGACGCTTCCTATTAAACAAGAAAGAAATTGCAACACCAACTTGGAGATATCCAGAGGCAGTGAAAAATAGTGCAACACGTCAAAAAATCTGTTTTAACAGACACTATAAAGCTGAAAAATCCAGACTGAAAATATTTTACATCAGTCAGATGGACAATATGAGTTGATGAGCTATGTGAAGGTAATGCTGACCTTGTCTGAACACACAAAAAAATAATTAACAGCTTAATCAACAACCCTACGTTTCACTGCTGGGCCTGGGCTCATACTGCAGCCATATACTGCCAAACATATGTGAAAAACATATATAAAATGTCTCCATGTGTCAGCATAAAATGGCTAGTTTTAAAATCTAATTAGTTAAAATTCTGCTGTGACTAATTGATTGTTTGTTTATAAAACTGGGGACAGCAGAGTTGGGATGAGGCCAAGTGTCATCTTGTATTAAATGTGGATATCTAAATAATCGGCTTAATTATAAAAGTTGTTTTTTTGTTTGTTTGTTTTTTAAAGAGCAATGAAAACTGTTACTGGACAGAATACTTCAATGGAGAATGAAAAGGCCCCTTGCCTTCAAATGCATATAGAAATATAGCTTAAAATAGAAACAAATATTTTATAATCCAGTTTTTGCTGTGTTTGAGATGACTTTTTTTAAAAGAAAAAAGAATGTATCTGCTGCACGACATTTCTAAGCAACACGAGGACATTCTGTACAAAATTTGACAACTGATTAGTAATTTTTAAATAATTTAGTCATAGTCTACTGTAGAGAAATGTGAATAAGTGACTCCACTATATAATGTACGACATGCCACTTAATCTATACAGTACTCAATACAAACAGCCACCATTGCCTCCAAGTGTTTTACACAGTTGCAGGATTAGGAGTTTAATAATCCATGTCATGTACCAGTAATAGAAGAGAATACAATGAGATAATTATTTTCAATATTGTCTCCTTTTAGTATTCTTTTGCTTCCATGTTTGAAATAAACAAATCATTCCACATAAACCAAAAAATATAATAAAATAAAATACATGGTGCACTAAACACTCTCAAAAACCAAATGTATTTTAATCAATAGGGGCAGAACCTACATTTAGAAAAGTTTGTTCCATAATTTTGACACTGCCAGAAAAAGCATGCCACCCCCCACCCCCCCTTCTGCTTTATACAGCTGGTAGGAACATAAAGAACCAGCTACCGTCAGCTGTCCGCAAGCTCTCCGAGGACAATAAGGATAAATGAGGTCAGGGTTTTATGATCGCACTCATGGTTCTTAAAATGGGCAACAAAATTATATAGATGCACGGATCAATCTGTCAGAGAATCAGTCAATTTTTCTTTGATTGGCTCTCCCTGTAAACCAGCTAGTTAAATTCTGATGAAACTACTTTTTTTTCCTATCCATATTAACAAAAATAAAGACAGAAACCATTTTTAGACTAAAAATGTATCTACCAACAGCATCTATTTTTGATGCACTTTTATAATCTTAAATTTGTTAATTTTCTGTTAAATTCAAACCTACCACCTCTGTAAAAGAACCTGCAGGACATTAAATTTCTATTTTATGTAGTCCTTACATAAGGAAGTAGGAAGATGTGAAAATCTAAATCATCAAGTAAGAACCCAAAGAAGATCGGACATCTGTAAGAGCTGGGAATATCTGATCAGTGCATTGTCAGACTTATATTTGACTCAAAACTTAACAGGCAGCAAGTGTAATGATGAAATAAATAAATAAATAAATAAGCAGAGAAAAAAATGCGTGGACCTCACATTTTTAATGGCAGTTTTAGCTGCATGTTGTCTGCATAAAACAGGCAGATTATTACATGCTATATAATGTACCAATAGAATCATACAAATTCTGAATAATTCTCTAATTGGGTATGAAGCAGTTTGTTGATAGGTGAAAAGCAGAAGTAGGAAGAAAATAGACTACCGGTTATGGGTGCAAAATGGTGGTACAAATTAGCAAACTCCTGTGGGTTCATATTAGTTTTGCATTTGAATGACAAACATATAAAAAAAAGCCACAAGGTTAAATCCAGTTCTTCAAAGAACAGAGAGAAGTTTTGGAAAGTTGAGCCAACATTTAACCAGCTGACAGGGAGGAACATTCCTGAAATCCTGCCTTGCCTGATGCTGAATAACACTAATGAGCCTCGGACACATCTGTTCCACTATTAACTTTCTCTTTTCATCAGGAGTTAATGACAACTGAGCACAGACTCCAAATGTGCAGATTGAAACGAAAAATCCTTGAATATTAATTTTTCTTTGCAGCATGACCAACTTTTCCACCTGCCACTTTGCTAAACACCCATGAATAAGGAAGTTGTGCGGCGCTTGTAGTTCTGTGAGGCGTCATTTTGGCAGTAGAATCAAGTATTAATCCTGATCATCTTTTATCTCATAAAAATCTCCAGAAGGAGGAGCACACCACAGGGCATATGAAGGAAATTTGTTACGTCCAATTCTCCAGTCCCCCCAAAAAAACTTAAGAGCATAGGAAAAGGAATGATCTATTTCAAACATGAGGTCTCCTATTAACAGACTGAGAACGTTTCTGTTTGGCTTCTGCAAAAGATGAAAAGAATTATTCATCTGACGCCTGGCCTTTCAGGCTTTCTCTGTCCTGAACAACACTCTCTAATTCAACCACTGATGCCTAATTACAGGCAGGATGTTGATTAATTTTACATTGAAACTGCTTAAACTGCTTATAGCCCTGCAGCAGGGAGGAAACACGCTGATTATTCAGAGGAGGACAGCTAAAGCTCCAGTTGTTTTGACAGTCTGTGCAACTAAAGACAATGCTGCAAGGGCTTTACACTGCTAAAGGATAAAACACTGATGTTTTACATTGACAGTATTTATGCAACTTGTTAGGCAATCAGTGTTAACTAATAGTAACTATGTTCTGGTTGCACACAGACTTTCTAGTGTTTATGTATTGTGCAGTTATGAGTTTCTAAAACCCACAAAAAATGAACTTACACAACATATTCATGGAAACAAAGCTTTTTCTACAAGCATCTCAGTCTCAGTCGTTGTGTCCTTGGGCAAGACACTTCACCTACCGCCTACTGGTGTTGGCCAGAGGGGCCGATGGCGCGATATGGCAGCCTTGCTTCTGTCATTCTGCCCCAGGGCAACTGTGGCTACAATTTTAGCTTGCTTCCACAAGTGTGTGAATGTGAGAGTGAATGAATAATGGAATTTGTAAAGCGTCTTTGAGTGTCCAGAAAAGCGCTATATAAGTTTGATGCATTATCATTATTATTATTATTTTACTACTTTTATATATTTATTATTTTGTTGAGTGTGGTGAACACTTCATTTTTGATCTTTTTGCAAATGCTTAAAAGTCTACCAAATTACTCCAAACCACTCTAACACTAGCTCTTCCAACTAGAAAATCTTATACCTATAGTGTTATCATTATATTCAGGCAATATCAAAACTTTTTTGGAACATTTAGTTGTTCCAGTAAAACAAAGCATGATAGATTCCATGATATCTGTATTAGAACAGGTTGTGCTGAATTATATCTGCATTGAAACAATGAAGTTGGGTGAGTTGAAATTAAAAAGGAGCATTGGAAGCTGCCGTTACAGTAAACTCTCAAGGCTGTCAAAATATGCCCTACACATATGACTTCAAGAATTATTGTGTTTGGTTCATCTTTAATTATTTGACATCAGTATTGATGGCAGGTATTTAGTCAGTTTACTGAAGCACTTTCCTGCAGCATATAGATTGTCATAGAATATGTTTTCTGGAAACAAGAATAAAAGAAAAGATGCTGCACAGCCAAGCTTCACACTTCACTATACCTCCATGTTCACAAATTTGTGTTATATGAACACATATGAACTGACAGTGAAATACTTTTAACATTCTCTAAATAAAACTACGTATTTTTAAAGACCTCTGTCAAATCTCTGTGACCACAAAGAGCAAGTTTGTCTGAGCTGTAAAACACAACACTTATTGAGATGATTAATTTACCTAAACTATCCTTTTGTCAAACATACTCCAACAGAAGAAAAATGATCTATGGAGCAGCACTACGTAATATTTTTCTAGAGAGACAGTTCCCCCCTACAGGACTCTAAGCTGCAGATGACTTAGAAAATAGGATTTGCCACCTTTAAAAGACTGCTGATGGAAACCATTTTTCAAATCTAAAGTATTTTACGTTTTTTGCGGGGCAAGGTAAAAACTTGAAATTGAATCACCCCTCTATAATTATGTTTCAGGGTGAAAAGTCTATAATCATTAGTCATCTTTCAAGTTGATCAAAGTTATTGTTTTTATTTTTTACCTTGCAGATTTATCACATTAATGCTAGGATTTCAAATCTAGTCTTTATCTCACATGATCTGTGATGAATAAAACTAATCTGTAATCTGTTTCTTGGTTTGGAAAACCCCCTCTCTGCATTATTATAAATGCAATAGCTTACATTTTTGCTTATTTACAGTGTCTGCTACATTTGTTTTTCAATGGAAGATGAAAAGACGTATTCCTCAGATGCCTAAGATGTAAAAAGCTTTGAAGCGCATTATTATTTTTATTAAAATCAGAATGTAAAATGTAGAAAATTCCAATATGTTGTCTAAAAAAATGTCCAATAGATGCAACCAAAACATTTTTAATGCATACAGTACTTGTTATGCTGACCATAGGTTCTAAGAAAGTCTGAATAGCAATCCATGGAGTGTAAATATAATGCGGCATAGACTATTAGATGCCATTTAAATGTCAAATGATGGTTCGGGAGTGGTGCCGGACAGAAGCCCATTTTGTTCTAGCGTCACAAATGTAGCCTAGACTTTGTGTTTTCTAGACGTTACAGGGACTTAAACGAGAACTCTTTCCTTTGGTTAGATGAGAATGCGGCTGGGCTGTTTGAAAATAAACCATGCCAAGTTTTTTTTTAATCTGAAATAGTGGATGAACATATGCAAAAGGTACCTCTTGTTTATGGTTTGGTATGGTGGAAGAAAAGGTGATGCTGTGGGCCTGATACTTTACAAAAACCCTTGGCAGCTGGACAATTTGCAGTAATGGGAATAAATACTGAGCAACAAAAATGTGTGGCCTCAGCAAAAAACAAACAAAAGGAAAACAAAATAATAATGGGTCGGTGCTGGGTTTTCAGCAGGATAATAATCCACATTATGTGGTCAGATTATTATAAGAATGATTCACCAGAACCAAAATCAAACTACTTTAATGGCCATCATGAGCCCGTCTTTCAAATTGTAAAAAAAAAAAAAAAAATCTGTTGAAGAGAAAAGATATCATAGGGAAAATGACTGGATGACCTAGAGAGCTTCTGCATATAGTAGAATGGCCAAAGATACTTCTGTCTGGATGCTATAATGTTACGTCATGGATAGCAAAAGTAAGCCTTACACAGAACTAAAGGAAGGTGTGCCAACATTTATGCTGCCACGAATTTTATGAAACACTGTTTCATCACATTGGATCTTCCCCACTACATTAATGTATTCAAATTGAATTGGGGGTTTTTCTACATTTTTTAGAACAATTGCTACCAACTGCAATAAATATAAATTCATTCAAAAATTTTATATATCTTTACCAGGGGTCTTACTAAATTTGCCCAGCACTGTATATCTGCAGGTGCATTATACCAACATTTAACTGACAGCCTGTGGAAGTGGGGGAGGCTTGGGGGGGGGGGGGTTGGACGAAAGACTGTACAGTGATTTATTAGGTCGCCTCCCGGTGCCGGTGCTCAACAAGCAGCAGGGACAGCGCAGAGGGGAGTGGACTCTGTCTGAGCCGCCTGTGACGTGAGGAAACGGGTAATAAGCCACAGTTTGACGAGCCCTCTAAGCTTGAGACGAGACAGCCACTCTAAAAACCCAACCGACTAGCCTCAGGCCAGAGAGAGACCGAGAGAGAGAGAGAGAGAGAGGGGTCTGTGAAGGAAAAAAGGAAACAAGCATGACAGAACATCAAATATTAGAAATTCTATTTCAAATTAAAGGTAAAATGAACGATTCTCATGACAAGCTACATCCAACATCCCTCAGGCTTCTCTTGGACAAAAACTTTCTTCCCTTGCCTTGACTTCAGTCATCATCACTGGATGCACCAACAGATGCAGAAAGAGCTTGCAGAAGACGGGGCCTCCCTCTTCCCAGCCATTATCTGAGTGGGTTCTTTAATCCATTACGGTTTGACCTTCTATCTCTGCTTGCTTTGTCTTCATAGAGCCGCCGGGAACATACAAGTGGCTCGCTTTGTCTGCTGAGAAATGCCACCGACCAGTACAGACACCAGGCTTGGTGGGAACTAGATTCCTAAAAATGGTAAAATGCTTTTTGTTATGTTTTATTAAACCAACCGTAAATTTTCCTGGGAATTATGCCTCAGCCCAGTGACACACTTTTACTCCCAAACCATTCAAAACAAAAGCAACTGTATCTTTCCATAGAAAGGGAGTAGTTACATAGTTCCAGCAGATGAGCAAGACTCGCTACTGCTGTGAAACTTGACAGACAGGCCTGACTCAAGCTCACTGGCTCAACACTGGGCCACAACCAGTCAGTCAGGCTGCACCAGACTGATGTGGCAGGGGAAGGTGGCTGCATAACCAGGTTTGCCGTACTCAGCCTAAAACATGACAATATGGGAGTGTTCCAACCAACAGCAGCCTTTTAATGTTAGAGCCCAAACATTCTTTTTTAATGCATACATAAAAAGTGTAAAACAGCTGGAACTGTGGCAGACGAGGCTGGACAAGGACCTAGAGTATATTCTGTCACCCATGTGCTGTGGTGGCTTGGTAATAACTACGTTTCCACAACAGCTAATTATTTTGAGGTGTTCCTTCAAATCCTTAAGCAGCGTCTCTATAACTGACAGAAACCGTATGCCTGAAGAATAAGCCTCTAAAAAAAACTAAAAAAAACAAAAACAAAAGAAAAATAAAAGAAAAATAAGCCTCTATCTCAGCTTAATGTTTAAAATGTAACAAGTGTCCATCACAAATAAACACTGTATTAATCCTGTGCCCAGGAATCCACATGTTTTATCCTGGACAAAGTACTAACCTTAAACCTGCATGCACAGTTCTTCTGTTATTTTATCCATATGTTGACATAAATGCTCATTTTTATATTTCAGTGTGTGTTGTAGGGCCCTTTCACAGCCTTTGTAGAACCTGAACTATTCTGTAAACTTCCTGAGATGTGCACTACTAGACTACAACAGATTATACCTTCATTCATTAAAGCAGCTTTGGTACCTTTAGCTCGTTCACAACAATTTCAGAAAACAGCAATTTAGGGCTTTTTTGGCACGTTGGTCCAATTCAAGGACTAGAGGTACAAAATCGCTTTAGAGAACAAAAAGGAAGTGAAACTGTCCTTTTCAACGATTGGTCATTCACTAAGAGACCAGAAAAATAATAGCTAAAACCAACAGAATAAAAGAGTAAGTATCAATGATTTATGTGGTAAATGAAAAGTAAAGTATATGAATTCAATATAAAACATTGTTAAAAAAGGTGTTTGTATTCTTTACGCATAATTCGATTTTTGTCATTTTGAAAGTGTAAATTTTTTTTCGATAATCTATTTTCCTTTGTCCATATTTTCCTTGTCCAAAACTGAAAAGATAAAAGCTAACTTAATACTTTTAAAAGAACACTGTGTAAGACTTGTAAGACTGAGGAATGTGTAGCTTGTTTACATACAGTACTTGTATGGGTGTGAAGCTCACCATATGCCAGATAAGTAATGATTACATAGTGTTTCTTACTGAAACCAGAATTATTATCCCTCAACTGTCAGCAAAAGACAAACACGACCAACCGGTGCGGGATTATCATGATTTCACATCTGTTTGTGAACTCCTGAAACATTCTTATGATATAATTACAGGTAATGGCACCCTCCTGAAAACTCTGCATGTTTGCCATGAAGCTTGAGAAACAGACCTGTGCCAGTCGGTGATATAAATGTAAAACAAGGTTTAAGAAAATGTACTGCTTAAAAACTGTATTTTTTTTAAAAACATAAACAAAGTTTGTCTGGCTTGGTGAAAGAGAAAGCACTGGAACAATGCATCATTGCTTTGCCTCCACCAACTCCTGCACACTGATTTTCAGCTAGCTGAAAGAAGGCTAATTTGTTTTTGGGGAGGGTTTCTGATATTTGGAGAAAAGATTAATGTGGCTATTTGAAAATATTTCTGGTTAAAGAAAAAACAGGCAGTTATGGTGTAAAAAATGGAGAACAAACTATTTTAGATGAAAGATTATTGTTTCATTTATATGATGTATTCATTTTATGTTCTCACGTAGCGAGAACCAATTATTTTCAGGTTTGAATATGTATTATTTTTTCAACTTCAATGAGTATCCAAGTGTTTGACAATAAGGATTAATTACATTGTCGTAGCAGAAGAAAGAAAATTCCGAATGAGTGCAATAAGAGAAATATTTGGAGCCAAAATTAGTTATTTTCAGTTTTCAATCAAAATAAATTCTTTCAGGAATATAAAAGATTCAGTAAGTGACGTCTGGCAGAGTGCAGAGCTGAAATCAGCAGAGTGCTGCCAAACCTCAGCATGAAGCCTTAATAAAGCAGCAACTCAGAGAGGTTCTTCATCAGCTGGAGCTGCTGCAGCCTGATCATCATCACACATGGAGGTCGATACCAGGGGGAGGGGGACGAGGGCACAGGGTTCTGAACTGATTAATTACAGATACGACTTTAAAATACAACTCAGGTTGTGCTGAATGATAGCAGAGACAGCTGATGTGATTTATCTCTGCATTTAAACAAACTGCTTACATCTCTGATGCAAAGCTTCCCTTCTTTAATATGTTGGATTAAACACTCATGTCTATGGACTTTTTTGAAAATTACTTTAGCTAGCAGTGTTTTGGTTCTGATTTATGAATTTATAAGATCTAAAAGCTAAAATTTAGTCATAAACAATGCTTCAGATTCAAACTACAAAATACTGCGTGATTTTTGCCAAGAGTGCAAAGGTATCCTCCGTTCTCAGTGAAAACGTATTTTTGGTGGGTATGTAGTACACAGTATACTTTAATTACAAATGAGAAATAATACTGATGTGGAGCATGGTACTGGTGTTAAAGGGTTTCCTAGCTGATATGTTAGGAAACAAAAGTTTAATGTCTGATGAGAGCATGTCCTCTACATTGTTGCAATACTCTGCTCTAATGGTAAGTAAAGTACATGAGGATGAACAGAAACCCTGCAGGTTGGGCCAAATGCTGACAGGAAGGATGGACAGAAGATGGAAGTAGCTGAGCTGTTATTTGGCCCAGAGCTTTTAACATTCCTTTCATATAGCAACATCTTGGGATGGTGACTTTTTTTTTATTTTTTTTTAAATCTACTTATGTCTCTGGATGGCTAGAAACAAATCATCTATCTTACATCAGTTTGCAACTCACAGACAAAACTCACAACCAAAAACTATTCAAGCTAGTATTTGGTAAGCAGCTAAAAATGCTGTTCAAACTTCTGGAACTTCTTTGCATCTGCAAAAAAATTCAAGCTATGCTTTCAAGATGTTATACGACAGAACACCAAGTACTGCATACTTGTGGACTGAAAAGAAAAGGATGCATGTTACCTAACTTATAACAATCCGAAAAAAATAAGAATGCATTTTAATTCAACTCTTTACTCTTGTATCCCAGAAAAATATCCAGTGCAGCAGTTGCTTTTAGAATTCAAATAGTTAATAGGGTCCACCTATTCATTTGACTTCAGTATAAATCCAGCTGTTCTATGAAAGCCTCATAGGTTTGTTAGAGTTCATTCATTAACACACAGCATCATGAAGACCAAGGAACTAAGCAGACAGGTCAATAATGAAGTTGTGGAGAATTTGAAATCAGAGTTAGGTTATGTAGCAATAGCTTTAAACAACTCATGGATGTTCGTAGCTGGAAATCAAACAAGTAAGGCACAACAGCAAACATACCAAAGCCATATACCTAAACTCACTTCCATTAGATTATATCAAAATGGGAATTTTTTACTCCTATACGAAACAAAACTTACTCTGCACATAACTCAAAACATGTAATTGGCGGAATCATGCTGTAGGAAGGCTTTTCTTCAAAAGGAAAAAGGGAACTGATGATATTTGATGTGTGAACGAATGGAGCAATAATCTATTCCTGGAAGAACATGCTTTAGAAGCTGCATAAGACTTCAGACTTATGCTCTCAGCGGTACATCAGCAACCATAAAATTTCCAGCCAGGACTATAATAGTGGTTCACATCGAAAGGTGTTCATGTGTTCGAATCGCCCAATCGGAGTCCAAACCTAAATCAAACTGAGAATCTGCGGCAAGACTTTAAGATTTATATTAACAGACTTTGGGAAATGTGCCGGAACAGCTTCTTTCCTACAGCTGTCAGACTCCTGAACTCTGTCTCATGACATCCGACCCACATGAAAACTCATGGAATGAGCACACATATAAACACACACACACAAAACCACCCACAACTGAACATGTACACTATGGACAAACACAAACAAACGGCCAACCGTAACCTCATACACACAATAGTATACTAACATGGACTGAACAACCACTTACAACCTCCTGTACTGTTTATCACTACTGCTTACATTTATCCAAATATCTTATTGATGTCAACTGCACTAATGTAAATACTGTATAAACAATCATACTGTACAATACAATAATTATAGTTCCACAACTGCCAGTAATACTTGTAACTGTATATATAATCTGTTATAATTTAACATATTTTAACCATACAGTACATAGCTATATCCTGTTCTTGTTTCAGAGTCTGGTTAATACACCCCAAAATACTTGTCTAACTGCAGTGAAAATAAAAACTGTGCATTTAAAATATGCTACTTTATGTTATTTAATTACATTAAATTCCTTTAAGTTTTTGGTGGTAACGTGGGAAATGTGAAAAAACTTCAAGGAGTGGCTTCTGGGGTTTTTTCACTGCATCTGCAGTCTTGATTTTCCTAGACAGTCCTCAGTAACAACACGTCACAAAGATCTGTGTGTTCTGCTGGAAAAGTAACCTTCTGTGTTTTAACTCCGATTTTTAAACCTGGTTGAATTACATTATTGCCATGCCATTCGCTCTGAAAAGGTCGGTTGTTCTATAGAGTACAGCTTACAACAAAGTATCCAAAATAAGGCACTCGTTTTCTGCTACAGTAACTTTTCTGTAAACTGTAAAAACCTTTAGCATTTTATTCAACACCTACTTTTGGTGACAGATCGTGGTGAATTTACCTGCCAGAATCGCTTTTCCCGGATGAGTTAGTTTCGCTCTTCCAGCCGGAGCCGCTGCCGCCAGACATCGCGGTCTGCAAAAGGGGCTGAAAAATACTCCTTTATCCTGCATAATTACACGATAAAATCTAAAAATATATATAAGCAAATCTGTGGATACAACTTTTTATGTAAACAAAGTCAGTTTCTCCCCCTCTTTCTTTTTTCCGTAAGTAAGGAAAAGCGCGCAGCAGACGTGCTGGTTGGTGGTGCGCTCTCCTGGCTGCAGGTGATCTGAACTGCGCCCGTAGACTCCCGGATATCAGTGACAGTGGGCGGATACAGTCGAGGAAGTTGGCGCCGACTTTTTTCAATATCGGTTGATTGTAACCATGGAAATGTCGTTGCTAGAGGGTTGTAATCGCGGGAAGAAACGATGGATAAAAATTTAGTTTCGTGTTCTTATTCATTTCTGGGTGACGTTCATGAACTTTACAGCCAGTGAATTCGCAGCAGGACAGGAGGATTTATTGGCTGCCTTTCTGAAAGGGACAAAACGTTCACTTTCTTTTTAAGTTAGAAAAAAAAAAAAAAGGTGGGGCTCAGCATCTCCTCTCCCCGTTTGTCAAAAATGTAGGAAGGGATCTGGTCCTTTTAATTTACTTAATCATTTGCTTGTTTAATCTAGAATATTTGTCTCACAACAGCTCCAAGCATCCAACCACGCCCTCTCCAGACAAAGAGGCTGGAGCACTGAGAGACTCCATCAATCATGTCCTGGTTGCCAAGTTACCAAAAATGTCAGTTTGGACCAAATCGAATCATTAAAAAAAAAAAACTCCTACAACGTCCCACTTTTAATAACGTAAATCAATAATAAAAAAACTTCCGTTTTAACTTCCTTCTTTCTGTCCGGTTAAAAGCTTTTGGAAGGGATAAGAAAATCATAAGACCAATAAAAAGTATATTGATACAGAAACGGTATCTTGTGGCCAACGCTAACATGACTTAAAATACTTGAAAGTTGTTCAGCAGATAATCATACCGAGACACAAAGCTGTTCATATTATGTTTTCTCAGAGCATGTTGATAAAAAGGAATTCTGAAGCAAATCACATGGCATTCTTTGTGACAATCGACTCCTGATCCAGGGAATGTCCCTTTAGGGTCCTACCTGGACTAGGAAGAAAAACAGGACTGTTGCTCAGTGGTCTTGCATGTTTAAGTCACTTGTGGTCCAGTGTGTTGATTAAAAAGTACCATGTTGTGTGTTTGTGTTGGCCGACTTTGATTTTTTTTCAGGACATAAATCAGCGAAGCCCTGTACCAGGAAGTTTTAGACCATTTCATGTTTCCCTCTGCAGACCAGGAATAACTTTTATAGAGAAGTTTAATTTTCCAACAGGACTCAATACCTGCCCACAATGCCAAAGGTACCAAAAGCGTTACTGCGTTCGATTGTCTGGGCTATTGTAAAAAATAAATTGAGATACATCAAACGCAATGATGCTAAACAGGTACTGAAGCAACCTAGACTTCATAAACACCCCAGCAATGATAAAAGCTAATCACCTCCATGTCATGCTGCATATGTGCAATAGTTCAAGCAAACTAAGTATGAATAACGGCATGTATAAAGATATCACTGCAGTTCATGAATGAATATATGAGCTGGGTCATTACCAACAGAGACAAAATAAACAGACTTCACTCAAGTTTTGCCATTTATTAAGCTGCTTTTTTGTCCCTTTTGTTTTTCTTACAAAAAAAAATCTTTATAGCTTTTTTCAGGACTACAACACATTATAGACAATACATATGGTGTTTCATACTATTTTACTTCTCATCTGTAAGGAATTTCATTACATTTAAATTATACACTGCTTTTTAACTAACCCGCACCAGGAAGTGTCATCTCCTTGAGACTCGAAGCTCCTCCGCATATTTTTTTTCTTTTTTGTTTAGTTTTTTTATTTGGTGGGAAGGTTTTATTTTACATATTTGTTTTTGACACAAAATCTGTAATACTTGATATAGGCGAGTGTAACATGACAGTTGTGCTCCTGGTTGCGGTATTATTGTTTTGCGGCACATGCAGATGTTTTTTTTATTTATTTTTACCTGCTTTCTTTGTTTTTTTGTGAAACCCGTCCCTTAAATGCTGGACATCCACTTTGGGGGGCTTTGAGTTGACAAACGAGATTTGCTCTATGGTGGGTCAAAGTTTCATTGTGTTCACAAAAGCTTCAGAGGCTCCACACACCCACTCATTCACAGACTGTAACCCTTTATCACAAGGGGTCAATAGTCCGTATACTGCAAATACTTGTATCTGTTGTGATAGGACACACAGAGCTATTGCACAGCGTCTGTCATCCAAAACAGAGCAGGACACAGATGTGATTTTAGATGTGAGACAAACAAGCCGCCTCCTTAGATTAAATAAGGCCGCAACAGTGCTTTTCAAAAGGAAAGTTGAGAAGCAAACACGTACTTCCCACTTCCCACTGCTTCTCAGAAAAGTCTCTTCTTCATCAGTGCGAGAAAAAAAACAGAAACGAAGGCTGCTCTATGGTTAATAAAGTCTACACGGAACAGCAAGAGGACAGAGTGGTTTGGTGAAAGGAAAGGTGCTCCTCCAGCAGGTGAGAGGCAACTTCATGCTGTTTAGATCAGTATGGGAAAAATGGCGGGGACGTCAATGTAATCCTCACAATGTCTCTGATGTCGCTCGTCTAAACCAGGCGTGAAGAAACGCGAGATGAAGGTTTCTACTGAAGTTTCAGTGAGCGTGGGCGGAGAATCTTATGAAGGTGAAAGCCTCGACCACATCAACTGGGATTCGGAGCAGCATGTTTCAGTTCAAGTGTGTGTGTGACTTTTTCAGGTAAAGGGAAACCAGGAGAGACAGGTGGAACAAGAAGGGGCGTTGGGGAGTCTACATGTTGAAGCCGTAGGCGGGCGGGGCAGGGTAACCTGCGGCAGCGGGAGCAGCGCCGGCAGGGTAACCTGCGGCAGCGGGAGCAGCGGCGGGAGGGTAGCCATAAGCCGGGTATGTTGGCTGAGGAGCCACAGGAGTGGTAGCAGCGGGCAGCATCAGCTGCTGGCCTAATAACACAGAAAGAGACATGGTTACTGGGATAAAACTAACAGTTATGGAAATAATTATACAAAACTTCCTTCTAAAAACAGACTTTAATGAGAAAAAAAAAATCTAAACTGTATAAAACAATGGAATTATGTTTTTTCTTAAATTAGTCCAATTAATTAATGCCAAATAAATAAATTTAAAACTTAAGATTTCTCTGAAACTGTAAAATCACAATCAATGATATTTCTGATCCACTTTAATCAGAAAGTGCCTGTAACTTACCAAACACCATCGGCTGAGGCTCTTTCACATTGTCCTCAGTTTTCCTTTGGCTTTCTGCCTCCTCCAGTTTATCCACCTGAGGGCAGCAAAGAGCATAGATCGGTAATTATCCACACGGTATAATCAGTCTGAGGACATACATTAAAATTATTTCTTCTGTAATCTGTCTACTCAGAATTGTATATAAATTTAGTTTAAATATTTTTCGGACTTGGTTTATCTTGCAAAAAAAAAAAAAAAATGTCAAAAATTTAAATTTTTTTCAGAGCATCTACATTGTTATTACAGAGATGTACAAGGTTTATTTAAATTACTTATTTTCTCATATGTTAGAAAACCTAAACTAAAAAATCTTCTGTACAAGAACAATTAACCTTCTTCTCCTTCACATCCACTGAATACATATTAAGAAAAGAGGTTTTGACCAGAGTTGTCACAGCCTCTGCTTCAAGATGTCACAACACAAACACTGTATCTGACAGTGTGTAGCTATGGTTACCAAAGAGAAGATGACATGCAGGTCTGGTGAGAATTGCTAAAGCAGCTTCCAGTGAGAATGTTACAGAGCAATTTAAAGGGTCAGTTCACCAAGATACATGGAAACAAATACATCTGTAGCCATATTCTGAATACATTCAAACAAATCAGTGAGGAGTTTTCTAATAATGGCTTATTAAGAACAATAAAGAAATTAAAGAAAAGATTCAGATATCTGGTTTTAATTTCATCACTAAAAACAGAAATATGATTTTTGATTGTGTGTGAACTGACCCTCTATAGACAGGATTATCACATACATCAAGGTTAAAGGCATTTTACATTCTATATAGGGGGATAAGAAGCTACACAGCCTACTTAGAGTACATGCCTACATGTTGGTGCCACATTTACAGCTAGTTCAACATCATTCAATGCAGAGCCTTCACATGCATCTCAGTCATAGCTGTGAGCACACTTTCCTTTGAGTTTAATCAAAAATTAGGCTACAAATAAGAAGCTCCAATGTTCAGCTCATATTTGCCAGGCAGGCGCCCAGTCTGTAACCTGAGCTGACCTTAAGGAACAGAAGAAACGAGGCTCATACTGTCTTTGTTTGCAGCCCTAGTTAAAACTACAAATCTTTCCCTGCATGTAGAAATATGGGGTTGCATCTATTAAGCTTTTGAGTGGTGCTTTTGTCCCCTCTAAAGCCCCCTTCACATCATAGTTCTGCAATCATGAACCCTTCCACCTAAAGCCCGTTTCAGAATACTTTTATCCTTTCACTTATACAAGTCGAGCTGTCGAGTTCCCCAGTCATGTTTGCTTTCACAGCTTTCTGTGATTACAGAACCAATAAGTCACAGCCTTCTCCAAATGGGCTGAGCTCCATGTTACAATCCTTACGCAAGCGTTGGTTTTACTAGGTCAGCAGATGATGACCAGATGATGTTACCACGTCCAAAATTGTACGCTTTAAAGAAAACAGTTATTTATTGTGCCATCAATCTTTGGAATAATTGCCCACTGTACATACGGAAATTGAATAGCAAAGTATCTTTCAAGTAGCATCTGAGGATGCACTATTTAAATTTGTGAGGGTAAATAAGCAAACTCACTATGTAATAAGGAATGTTATGCTCATGATGTAATAACTTTTTCTGACTGATTTCTGTTGTTTATAATGCTTTCTGCAATGTTTTGTGGCTTTTAGATGACCATTGTAAGATTTCGACTTGTATTTTGTGTATTTTAAGTTTGTCTTTTGTCTTTTTTTTGTATGGACCCCAGGAAGACTAGCTCATCCCACTTTGGTGACAGCTAATGGGAATCCTTTTACCAATAAACCAATAAACAAATAAGCTGCCCGGAGTAATTTGGAGAAATCATGCTAATTGCAAAAGGCTTTGTGCTTTAACTGTAGATACAGCTGGATATTAAAGAGTTCTGATGTAAGTGGAATTGGCTTTAACAGCAGTGCGCCTCAATCAGTGTGGATTTACACTGAGAAAAAAGTACAAGAACTAAAGAAAGAATTAGTTTAAAGAAAGTAGAGAATTCAAATGCCACTTGAAATGCACTTTGATCCCTAATTGATAAAGTGTAAAAAACATTTTTTAGACTTATGTACCAGATCAATAATTGAGGATCAACATGAAAGACCTTAAGGAACAGAAGAAATGAGGCTCATACTTTCTTTGTTTGCAGAACCTAGTAAAAACTACAAATCTTTCCCTGCATGTAGAAATATGGGGTTGCATCTATTAAGCTTTTGAGTGGTGCTTTTTTTCCCCTCTAAAGCCCCCTTCACATCATAGTTCTGCAATCATTGTGAACCCTTCCACCTAAAACCCGTTTCAGAATACTTTTATCCTTTCACTTATACAAGTCGAGCTGTCGAGTTCTCCAGTCATGTTTGCTTTCACAGCTTTCTGTGATTACACAATCAATAAGTTACAGCCTTCTCCAAATGGGCTGAGCTCCATGTCACAATCCTTACGCAAGCTTTCCTTACACAATCAATTCCGTACTTTAAAGATATACAAAGTTGTGCTTGGCGACGTTTAAATTTGTTCTCAAATCAAATCAGCCATCTTCTCTTTGTATCACATCATGACATCGCAGTGGTTCCCTCCTCACATTTTGCAGCAGTTACTGGTTTGTAACTACATACTGAAGTGGATCGGGGGCGTAATATTGGCTGCATGACCTCGATCACACTTTCCATGAGTTGTAAAGAACATGTGCAGATCACACAAAGAACGGATGATTTGAAAGGGGCCTAAGTGTGCATCAGTTCAGAGAATGAACACTTTGTAGTGGAATGACTGTCCTTTGAACTCTATCTAGTCCACATTTTAAAAACATAACTCTGTTCTAGATGCAGCCCCATTAGGACCAAGTTAGAGGATAACACGTTTTTGTTAGGCCAGGACAGACTAATATGTGGTCGTGAAGAAAGAAAATATTTTTCGAACAGGCCTTAGCTCCACCCACTATCAGAGAGTTTCAAATTAAAAGTAAGCATGGGCGAGTTTCTAGAAACCAGATATAAAGCACAGTTGGCAAGTTAGAAGCAGTCATGTGAGTAATGAGCAGAAAACCAAAATAATTTATCAGCCAATGTGTGTCTGTTGTACTTGTGTTACTCCATAAAGAGGAAAACAGTCAAAAGGTCAAATATTTTACTCAATACGGGCTCAAACTATTATATGTTCAGTGTTTTTGCACAAGTTTATGCATCAAAATCAAAATAAGTTAACTGTGTAGATAAAAGCACTTAATTTCAGGTCCTATGTACAACCTCCTTATTCATGTGATCTCATATATATTTGTTCCAATGTTATGAGGTAAAGATAAATGTATTTGAGAAAACATATAAGGGAAACGGTTTTAAAAAGCCAATACAAGAGAATTGTTGTCTTATTTAAGAATTAAAAAGTTGTAAATGTTTTAAATTTTGTTTGTTGCTTTTTCTACTATTTTTTTATTATTTAACTGCTCAAAACAGGCTGAAGTCTGTTGGTTTTCAGCTGGCAGAATAAAAATGTGCTGATGGTGAAGTGGAACAGAAGCCTGCACACACTGCGGCCAGTTCTCCGGGAGCAGGGCTAGTTAGGTCGTGCTCAGTCTACAGTCCATGCTTCGTTCCTACAAATGTTACAACATAAAACAAACAGAACACAGAGAAATGTTTAAAGAAAAAAAGAGGGCCAGAGACCGTCACCTTCGCTGCAAATTCATCAACCTGGAAAAGAACCCAGAGAGACGACTGAAGAAGTCTACAGGTACAATTTTGCCAGACAATTACTTCTTCCTTCTCTGTCTCTTTTTATCATTATGGCCTGTTTTTTTTTTTTTCAGTTATTCTTTTTTTCTTTTTTTCCACCAGACTTGTCAAGACAAGTATATATGGAACATATTAAGATCTTAGCTACTTTTCTGTGCAATAATGATCAAAAAATATATAAAATTCTGTTTTAACATCTTGTTTTAAGTCAAGGTAATCCGTTTTTTTAAACTCTCCATAGTTCTAACCTTAGTGAGATACTCTCTCATGACTTGAATGAAGTAGGGCATAGCATAGTCCATTATGTTATGCCTCCAAGCCAGTTCCAGCACCACATCAGGGTGGAGGAGGTCATAAGAGGCGAACAGGCAGGCAGCAAAGCACTCCTTCCTATCTTCCTCCAAGAACCACTGCAGCAGAGTCTCTGCCAGCTCTGCATCCTTGGACTCTGCAGCGAAGAGCATTGCATCCTGGGAAACATTAACACAAAGAGGATTTACATTACTTTATATCAGACAGAGACTTTCATACAGGAACGATGCTTAAGAAATAAGCTAATTTCGCCACCTGCTGGAAGATGTAGTAACTACAGTTTGTAGCTAATCGATATTAAATATTGCTATAAAAATGGCAGACGGCTCGATCACATCAAATATCTGTAAAGCACTGATTAGTTAGATAGATAGATAGATAGATAGATAGATAGATAGATAGATAGATAGATAGATAGATAGATAGATAGATAGATAGATAGATAGATAGATAGATAGATAGATGACAATAAAGATATATCTATCAAAGTACAATGAAATTTATAAGACTGCTTGATGTAAATGCAACTACCTTTCGTAAAAAAAAAGATAAAAAAAAGAAAGCATTCAACACCCTAAAACTGTTAAAAGAAAAGGTATAAAAACACCTAAAGATGACTCACAACAATACATCCACTGCTGTTAAGAACAAGAATAAATACGTTTTCATAAAAACATAAATGAAGATCATAAAATTAAGCTTAATTCACCAACCTACATGTGCATTTTTCCTCGCGGAGTTTCAAATAATTATTGCAATGGGATAAAAGCTTTGCTACAATCTAAGGCAAATTAGGCTAATTCACATTTGACCTGGTCTCGTTTTAAAATATTTTGCTCATAACTATAAATCATGTCCAAGTTAGCAGTTTAACTGAAAAATTTGATGCCGTTATGTAATTGATCTGGAAAATTTGATGATTTGTGTATGTACCAGCGCTGCATGACTTCACATTCCTTTGTTACTTATGTCTTGTTCATAGAAAAATTATTTTTAACCTGCTGCTACACCGTTGTTTCAAGTGAACCCCGTTTTATTTAAAAAAAAACGGTGGACATTCCTCCAGTCAATGTGGAGGAATGTTTTCAGATGTTGATGTCTCAGGTAGCAATATTAGTCTAATTTGATCTCTCAGGTGCGCCCTCAGTCTAATGTCGCCTCTGCTCATAAATATTTAGAAATCATGCAAAAAAAGACTTAAATTAAGCCATTAAGATACATTTTGGGGTTTAACATTATAAAAGAAATCCTCAGAGTTGACAGCAAAGCTTTGTAACAAATGATTTTGTTCTCAAGTCCATTGTGCCGACCACCACCTTCCCGTCAACGGCATGTAATTCAGATTTAGGAGCTTGCCTCTGACAAGAAGGTAAATATGAGAATGAATAGATCCTTTTGAAGCTTATTATGCAGCTATCGTCTTTAAAATTAAAAATACATCTGACATTATAGGCAGCAGTATGAATGACATATATGGAATAGAAATTTTACCTCGCCCCCATCTTTATTGTATCTGTTATGGTGATAAAAGTGGCAAGAAATAGTTGACTATATGGAGTGATACAATTACAGCCGCTGACAAAATAAAAAGAGTCCCACAAATCAAATCCCAGTATAAAAAACAGTCATTTCTCAAAAATACAATTACACCACACAGCTACATATAGTGGTGGTGTTTTGCATTGTCTTGATGAATGGTACAAAAAATGTAATTCAATCATAACTGATAATTTATTGGAATCTTTTCAAAAAGCAAAAGCAATCATGTCTTTGATTAAAAAAAACATGGTAAATATTAGTCAATTAGTTTTTGTTATGACAGCGTGACCAATTTGTCTAACAACATAATTATTTTTTTTTTTTGCTGGGTAATAATCAAGGTTTTGGTTTTGTTTACCTTGTATAGTTTGTCCTTTTTGCAAAGCTCCACACTCTGCCTCCAGCGGCTGTTTCTTTTGTACAGATAAGCAGCGATACGCCTGAACTCGATCAGTTCGTGTTTCTCTAACCTCTGAGCCAGGCTGATGGTGTCAAAGTTGTCATAAGCATCGATGGAGGCTCTCAGGCCCTGCAGACAACCCCAAAATTTAACTCACAATATAGATAACAACAAAGACAAAAGCCAGTTAAATGGGCCTGATTAACAATTACAGTATAGCTTAACATAGTTGAGTCAATGGAAACATACAGTTTACAAATTGAATTAAAATTCAGCTATCGTCTAAATAAATCATACATTTTGATAAATTATGAAAGTTTTTAACAGAAACAAATCATTCATTTCCAAATTGTCTAATAGCCTTGAATAAACCATAGACCTGGTAGTCTTCCTCTTCTGTTAGCAAGTTGTTGAGTGCTTCATTTACGGCCTTATTGTTGTGATTCTGGACAGATCTCAAGTAGGGCTTCACCAGCTTTAGTTGATTCATCTGGTCAAGCAAAAGACATCAAAACAGTAATCTAGAGAGCCTTTCAGAGAGAAAAGATGGCGATCATGCATTGTGAAGATTGCCTTCTTCACAGGAGATTACCTTAGAAAAAAAGGTGACGGCTCGGTTGTGGTCCAAACGGGGGGACAAAATAGTCAGCAGGTCATTTATAAGGAGAGGTTTGAATTCCAGGTAGAAAGAAAGAGATTTATAGTACAACTCCACGTTTGCAACCTGAACGTAAAAAAAAGAACAAGTGTTAATTTACACCTTTAGATACAAAAATTTTATATAAATATCAAATAATTAATAGAGGCTACAATTGAAGAAGAGAAAGCTAATGTCAAAGAGGATCAACAATCTTGACCTAAAGAGTTTGGGGAAGCAGCTGAGGAGAAAAGATTCTATGAAGTTTAACCTCCGAACTGAAAGTCAAATATGGTCACAAAGCACATTTTAATGCTAACATGTTAGTTGGCTAGCATACAGGCCTACATGCTACCAATAACAGGTTAGCTAAATCAAAATGCTGTATTTTATTTTGGTTTTGTTGTCAACAGGAATAATATTTGCTCATGACTAAACCTGAGACAGAAGCATAAAAAAAGGATTCAAGGCACATCCCTTAAATGTAGGTTTATTCTTGAACCTGCAATTATCCAATGATAAAGACTTTGAAAGGGTAGATTTTAACTAGGGTGTCACAAACGTGTTAATGTATTTGTGCCAATGTTGTCGTATGGATACAGCAACAAGTCAAAAGCAGGCATTCGTTTCCTAATTTTTGTAATGAAAAGTCCATGACTTTTTCAGGCTTTTGAAACATGAAATCTTATGTGAAATTTAACTAAATGGTCACTTTATGTAAAAAAAATGACCCTTTTCATATTCTCATTTCTGATGACAATATAAAATATGTGTTCATATCTTGTTTAAAAGGGTAACAGAAGTAGGGGTTCAGTTTTTAAACATGTAGAAAAAATCTATTTAGTTAAAATGGCGTGTTTACCTTGGCAATTATGTCTTTAAACAGCCCTTCTTTCCATGCATCCGTTGCATGGTTCATCATAGTGATGACGGCGTTGTCATACTCCTCGTATTTATCGTAAAGGAAAACCAGCTCTGCCCATAAATGAGACTGTTCGGCTGCACGAAGAACCTTGAAACCAAAGAAAAATATGACTTACAATGGTTAAAGTCAGCTTGCTAGAAGCCTGATTAACATGTCATTCCTTGAAAAGCTGGCGAAAAAATTGTTTTTTTACAGCAGCAAATGTTTAAATAAATTTTTTTTTGTTGATTATTAGATTAAGATGATGGACTATATCAGAACAATAAACCAAAACAAGGGAAACTAGGGAGGCCTATTATTTACTTGGTGGCAATTAAAGTCAATTTTGCAGAGAACTAACATTAATGAATTTGATTTCATATAATTTAACACAGATCACATGAAACAGACAGACACCAAGACACAGAGACAATCTACCTTCGGGATGTTGACTCTTGACCAGAAGAGCTCCAAGTGCTCCCTCATTTTTTGAGGTTTGAACTTGGAGTAGAGGATGGCGAGCTCTGTGAACATTCCCATGTGGGCGCGTTCGAGGCCCAACGCGGCCTCCAGCAGAGCGATGAGCTCCTCAAAGTACCCGCGGTCCTGATAGTAGCTGATCAGGTCCTCCAGCTCGTCGGCGTGTATCACAATGTGAAGGCCGCAGATCTGCGCCAGCCGAAACTCCTCGCCGTCGACACATGCAAAGCAAACCTGTCAAGGGAATGGGAAATACAAATTGATCTTTTAAGCCTCTGTAAATAAACTGCACACCTTGCACTATGCACATCTGACCCCAATATCCCATGGTTCACACTGAATTTGATCTTATTTGTTTATTTCTGTGACTTTCCCCTTTTTTTTATCATCTGTGAATCATAAAACTGAATTTATAGATTACATCACCATCTCACTTCTGTTACAGATTGTCATCTTCAATAAGTCCTCCATAATCTGAAATCATCACCCCTCACAACTTCGACCCACATACACAGGGGGAACAAATATTTTGTTGTAGCGACTGGTTTAATCCAATTTCTCAAGCCTTACATTACAACAAAACCAACTGTGTTTTATCCATTTACAGTAGATTCTGGAAGTTTGTTATAGTGAAGAGAAAATAATGATTCTTTGCCAGTGGCTTGGTGAATGGTCAGTATTTGTGCATCTAACCTCTTTCCACGTCCGTGTGCTGTTGGCTTTCCTGGCACTATCCACAGCCGCCTGGTACTCTCCAAGGTGGACTAATGTAGACGCAAGTCGGGCAAAGTTGGACACGTTGTTGTACAAAAGTTTGGCCGCTTCGTACATTCCCTCCTCATAACATCTGTCTCCCACCTGAAATTAAATAATCAGGTTACTATGAAATTATTCTCATTTTGTTGGGGGGAAAATGGCAAATAATTCAGATTCCTATTAAGCCAGTCTTTAATAAACATTCTGAAATCGATTATCTTATTTTAAGTTAACCTAAATCATTAAAAGGAGAATTGCTTGTGCCCTTTCAGATCTTTTTCCGTGCAATTATTAAGTTTTTACCTGCTGAATGTGAGCATTATTGGGCCCACTGACAAACTCTTCCAGCTCGGCCAGACGGTTCGTTTTAGCCAGAGCAAAAATCAGCTCCGTCTCTACATATGACTCTCTGGCCTTCTTACGAGCCATCTGTAGGAACTTCACCAGGTCCTCCCAGTTATCTGCATCAAAGACACAACCCCCAAGAAACTCACATCAACCACCTAAAGACACACCGATGAAGTAAAGATGTCGTACAAAGAAGAAACTTACTGTTCTTGCTGGCTGCATTGACCACCTCCATGTAGGCTGATGGATCCACGGCTTTGATATACGAGTCGATGGCCTCCTTGACCAGGTCCCTTTGCAGCTGAGCTCTGCCTAACTGACTCCACACTGCAGGCTCATCACATCGCTCGGCAAACTCATAGGCCCGATCCAAGTTGCCTACGTGCTCAATTAAAACCTACAACAAATTAATGCAAAAAAAAAACAGCAAAAAGCCACTGGAAATTAGTGGAAACTTAGTCCTGGTAGCACATTTGGCATTAGAGATGCACTAAGAAATAGGGTACTGTACAAAACTGGATGAATTTCAACTTGATCAGCAAATCAGGAAGCCAAAACTACTTTTTTTGTCACTTAATTAGTAGTAACAACAACACTCTTCAGTGAGAAAGTCGTTTAAGTGAGAAGGTTGTTTAAAGTGAACCCAAACAAAGCATAGAGATGTAAGAAGCCATTTAAAAAAATATACTCTGTTTTCTAAAACATGTAAAGAGACGTTTGAGAGAAAGTAGAGAAAGTAAAAGTTAAAATAGATAACATAAATTTTAGAAGGAGAACAGCAAATTGCTCTGTTTCTATCCCATAAATTCTTTCGTAAATCTAAGAGTTTAGGTCAAGATCAAGACACTCTAAGATCATCATACAGACTGTTTTAATATCAAACATACTAGTAGCTAAAATAAGATGCTACACAGGGGTTAACACATGAACTCAGTATTTTTTCTTCCATTTTTTCATCTCTGTTCTGGATAAACATCCTCTTATAGAAGAATATATGTAAGAAATGTTTTGAATGTGATTCCTTTGTTCTTCCTAGTTGTTAAAGAGGGACTGGAATTTTCTAAAATTATTATGGGGAGGTTGTTTGTTTGTTTTTTACTAGAGATCTGCCAAAAAATTCTGATTGGTGCAGAAAAAAACAGAAAAAAATGGTCAACGACATCTAATGAATCTTTCTGGAATCATACAAAAGCATTCTATAATGGGCAGATTATTTTACCTGAATAGCTGATGTGTTGACATCAAACTTCTTGAAAATGGCAAATGCCTCTTCAAAGAGCTCGTTGCTAATAGCGATGTTGGCAATGTCAGGAGCGTCGTAGTTGTCTAGCTTGTTGATGTACTCCATCACACGAGTGCGGTCAGCCTTGATAGCCGTTAAAATCAGCAGATTCTGGAGGTTCCTGTAGAAAGTGGAAGGTTAAAGAAAAATAATGACTCCTGCATTGTGGATGCAGTAAGAAACTGTGTGTGCAACATACCTGTGCTCGCTGAAGACAGAGTTATCGAGAACAATCTTCTCCAGCAGCTCAATCAGCTCGTTTGGTAGGTCTGCTGTCATAAAGGCCTTGACTGTGACTGACACCTCCTCTGGGTCCTGGGTCTCTGACAGAGCTGTCTGCACCACCTAAAAGTGGAAATATGACAAATTTTGAATTTAAGAAATCTAATGTCTGGTCACGGCAGGGTTGACTGAAACAAACCTGATCGATGAGCTGTCTTCTATACGGGTTGTCTTCCTCTAATACTTTGGCCCAAAGCTCTGGATCTTTCCGTCGTACAAGATATCGAGCTTCACTCTTAAATAATGAATTCTCATTGCAAACCTGAAGGATAGAAAACAGTTAAAAATGTCTTTATATAAGAAATCTCCCAAATTCATTGTGATGGGATCTACACACTTTGATGAGGTCCAGGTCACACTGTCCCCTCTCATAGGCCACGCAGGCCAGGTGGGGGTCTCGCTTCTCACAGTACCGGCCGACCACAGCGCTGTCGTAGAACGGGTTCTCCTTCAGGAAGCGCTCTGGTGTGTTGTTGCTGTCGATGTAGATCTTGGCCAGGGCGTTGTGGGTAGCTGGCTCCTCACATCCCTCATGAATACGTGACTCCAGCCACGGGAGCAGAAGTTTCAACCTGAAAAGGTAGCGGAGGAAAAAAACACATTTATTTGTGTAAAATATCCTCTCTCACAGATGCACTGAGCTGTAAAATGAGACGAAGATAAATAAAATTGACAAAGATATGGGTTTTTTTATTGATAGTCCTCTTTTTACCAAAACAAAAACTCAATGTTCTGCTGACTTCTTACACAGACTGCAGACAACTACATCCCTGGATTAGGAGTCTGAATTAACAGACAGCAGGAAGCTAAATATAATAGAATTAATCCGTTTTCGCCTTCTAAAGAGTCCAAATGTGTCTGTAACGGGAAGTGTTGGAATGGAACATGTTAGATGCTATTGAGGAACGCTAATTTAAGAAATGTGTCAATGTACTAAGGAGAATCCACACAAGGACTGCTTCTAATGCTACTATTGGTATCAGCAGACCCGACCTTTACAAAATCTTGGATATGTGCATCCCTATATGGACATGTTAGCATGCGAGACAGACAGCCAGAAAAGAAAATGGAAAGAGGGGACTAAAGACACACTCCGTAACTTTGCAGATATTTGCACTGTGTCTGCCTGTCAAGGCTTGCGACGTAACATTACTGTTGTTAAAACAAATCTTTACGGAGCGCATCTGAACAAGTGTATTGACTGTTTTACAAGCTCGCCAAAAAAACAAAACATCAAACTAAGCGCGTGCAAACCATCAAAAAGCGGAGTAAAGCAGACACGCACTACCATGTCAAGGAATATCATTTCTGATGGGGATAAGCACAACATCGCACATTGCACTGTATCACATTATCATGACCAAATAACCCCGGAAGAAGCATTTATTAACTACCAATCCAGTAGCAACATGGCTAGTTCAGCAACTCTATCTCATCCTGCTGTATCTCCAACACCTCATGCACAACAGATGCGCACACAAAACTGCTCTAACACTGGGTTTTAGAAGCTTATCCTACTTTGATCTAAACTAAATAACAGTATGACAGAAAAGACCTTTAACAGCAGTGAAGATTCTGACCTTCCGTCTGCTCTCTGAGGGAGTAGGAGGAACCGCGGGAGGTACGCACTGTAAACGAGGGGAACAACCTGGTCCAGTTGAGAAGCGGTCTCAGCTCGGCATCCAGCTCAGCGGCAAACACTGTGTGCATCCGTTCGCCCCGGTATGAATCAGAAGTTAACAAGCCTCCAACAGTTATGCTCCAGCAGCTTTGAGCTCTTGCAGCCCAGTTTCTTTTCCTCGCTTTTTCTGATGGCGTCTTCTTTGGTTTCTTTGGTGGATCTGCCATGGCTCAACTCTCAAAACCCCGGGTTTGTTTATATTATTAGGGAACTCAGTACATTCGGGGAAGCGGTACATGGGTGAAAAGTTGTATAATGTAGTATTCAGCCACGCGACCCTCCCATGCATTGGCAGCTCCGAAAATAAACATCATAAACTGTGTTGTGTCGCCAAAACATTTTAAAAACCTGTGTTTTTATGGTGTAATTGTTACATAGTGGGTCTTTAAATGAAGTTAGGAACAAACTGTAGGGGGGAAAAATAATAGATGGCTAAGAATGCAGGGAAGAAAGGTGAGGAAAAAATGACAGAAAGGAAGTAAAGAAGGAAAGGGGTCTTTGAAATGGCAATAACTCATGAATCAAAACACATCTGAGCTCACCTGTTCCTCTTTTCCACCTCATCCACCAACTCATCAGTGGAAAACTGTCCTCTGACCACCATGATCAGGTTCTTGATTACATCCTCAGAACAGTCCACATCCAACAAACCACCGATCACCACTGGCAACCGACTAGGATTAACCTGTGAATGCATGGGGTAAATTTAAAATAAAACATTTATAGAAAGTGAGGCACAGATTAGTTAAGAAACCATAGTGTAAAAAACCTCAGGGCTGTTCTTGTTCTTACTTTCTGAACATAGATTTCGATGTACTTCTGCAGACTGTTGCGGTACAGGTAGAGCACCAGATCATGGACGAAGTCAAAGCGATCACATACAATGATGAGAGGAAGCTGGTCTGTTAACTTTGCCTCCTATGAACGGCAGCAATACGAGAGAAATGTGTAACCATCTCTGCAGGACAAGTTCAAATTCATCACATTTGAAGCAGCGGTTTATACCTTCAGGAAATTTTTAACCCTCTCTGGGTCGTAGCAGTTGCTCTCTCTACAAATCCTCTCCACTTCTTTAATCTGGCCCGTTTTACAAGCAGCCTGGATGTATTTAAAGTGAACGTCGGGTTCCTGACTGAAATTCACGATCGAGCCAAGGAAGTAAAATAAACCTTTAAAAAAAAGAAGAAAAAAGAGAGGCAGGGGTATTTTTACTTTATGAACGGTGTAAAAAAGTAATTGAATAACTTTTTATCACTTTAAAATGAATTAAACGAAATGCCTACACATCTACCTTCATAACTCTTGAAGGACTCAAAGAGCTCCACAAGAGCCTGAGTTCCCAGCTGCTCATGATACTTTGACGCTACCTGCACACAGAGCTGCAGGTTCTGCCTGATGTTAGCCGACAACATCGCCCTCAAACACTCCAATGAGTCATCAACTGACAAGGCGCCGAAGAAGTTTACCAGCCACTAAACAGTAGAAAAAGAAAAAAGGAGATGCAGAGACATAAAGAAATATATATGCAGAGGAGGAGATTAAAGGCATCTTATGCATTAAGACAATAAAAACCTAATGTCTCCTAATAGAGCTGTATTCACAAGCATGGCTGCACTGTGTGAAGGCGTACCTCAGGGTTGAGCAGATGGGTGTGCACCACGGCTCGTTTGATATCGTACAGGTCGGTGTAGTGTTCGAGAGCTCTCTGCAGCAGTCCTGCCTTCTCACACAGCTGAGCGACATGGGCCCGGTCATAGTGTGTGAACATCTGGTTCCCCAGGATCGCATCTGCTACCTGAAAATGGTCATTACACACATCAACACACAGATCATATTAGGAGCGACTTCTCACATCAAAGTGTGAGTCTACAGCAGTGGATAAATGAGTTGAATTCATGGTCAAAGTGTTCTACTTTATTGAGGTCTTGTTTAACCCTTTAAATTTTCTACATAATGACCGCAAACCTTTAATTTATTGGGATTTCAGGTGAGTGAGATAAACATTAAAGGGACAGGTTTTTTTTGTGGGTTTTTTTTCAACCTGGATCTTATTATTAGCAGATATTACGTTCATTTACTCACCCAGACAGGCTTTGGAGCCACTAAAGGGAGTGGTTGGAGCAGTAGATTGGCTGCATGTCATAAGGCATCATCTGCTCCAAAACTCCTTCATTTAACAAATTTTTGTTTACAAATAGGCAGCACTACTCCCGTAGGGGGTTCAGAATGTCGCGAAAGTGCTCCTCTTTTCTCTTCCGTGGTGATTAAGAGGCTTATTACCAACTACAATAACACGCAATTTAAATTACATCACTGCCGTGCTTCAACCCAATTGTAGTCAGAGCAGGACTTTCACTCTGTGCTCTATGGCGGTCGGTTAGACAGAACTTGCTACTGCAGACATCAACGTGGTTTGTGTTTGTGCGTTTCCAAATTGCACTAACCAATTGACCAATTGGACAAAATTTAACTTCCACACGATCCCTTTCCGCAGCCTACAGCTGTATTGGCGGACGGCTGCAACGTCATTGAAATCCCAGGTTAGTGCAAGTTGGAATCGGTTGCATTAAAAGCCTGTAAAACCCACTGAAGCTAATAGCTTAGTATATTTTAGACATTTTGAACTCACAGGGGAATATTGCTAACGATTAATAACAAACATGGTTAAATGAAGGAGCTTTGGGGCAAATAATGCCTCATTATTAGCAGCAAATTTCCTGCCCCCAGCAGTCCCTTTATATGGATATACACTGATCATGATCGTTTTGATGCCCCAAAATAAAATTAATTGTAACAAAGTAACTTCAGAAGTCACCTAAAAAAAAAAAAAACTGTATAAAAACATGTCACAAAACCTAAACTTACAAGTCAGAGAAGCAGCCAAGAGGCCCATGGTAACTCTGGACGAGCTGCAAACTTCCAAAAAGTCCGATTGGAAAATCTGACACAGGAAAAACTATTAGCCATGCACTCCACTAATCCAGACCTCAGTAGAAGAGTAACAAGAAGAAAGCAGCTGTTGAAAGAAAGCCGTACTAAGGATAAGTGTCTACACTCAACACGTGGAAGAAGGTCCTCCGGTCAGATAAGATTAAATTTCAACTGTCCATCTGAAAATATTGGAAAATCGATACTTCATCCTGAACACATAATCCTCAAGAGGAAACATGGAGGAGGCAGTATCATGCTGCGTGACGGATTTTCTTCAGATGTGATAGACTTATGGAGACAACACAGAGCAAAACTGCAGTAGGGTAGAGATTGTATGTCATACAGGAAAACGACCAAGAATATCACTACATTCAATGGAACACGAAGCATTCAGATTTCTAATTTGTAAAAAAAAAAAAAAGGCATGTGTCTTTATGTACGATTTATGCTTTATCACCTAAAATCCTAATGAAAGATGTGGTAGTTTGTGGTTGTAAAGTGATAATATTGTTATTGGTGAATAAGTTTGCAAGAAACAATACAAAACTGTGGTTTAGGTACGTCTAAGACAGCAATTAGAGTTAAAACACAACTTTAACTATGTGGAAGGAATCTTTATGCCACAATGCTTCCAAGTGTCTGTTTCTGGATTCGCAGTATGTAGAGATACACACAGAGACAATATAACTTCACTGGTGAATGACAACTTAGCATAGACACATTTAATGTTATTCATTTTTGCAGTTATGAGAAATTAACTGGTTAGACAGGTCACCTGGGGAGCGTGTATCAGGTTCATCTCAAGCAGACGTGTTTGTAAGTGTCCTTCAGCTGGGCGGTTATTCTTCAAAGCATCTAACAGGAAGGATGTGCACTGCTGAATCAGGCTGCCCTCCATGAAAACATCAACAATCTACCAGAAAGAAAAAAAAAACCAGTATGCACCAAAGTTATGAAAATTAAATGAGCTGTACAAAATGAGAGAATTTATATGGTCATGCAAAGCATAATTTCGGTTAAAGTGAAAGTCACACGTTATTAAACACAATCCAGATGTTTCTGCTCTTCAAATGTTTTGCTTAACTTCTAATCCAAAGCAGAACGAGGATGTGGCTTTAAAAAAAAGGAGGAGGGAGTCACTGAGTCAGAGGATTCTTGGCATTGCCAAAACATCTGGAACAGATGGACAGACTCACGTGCTAACACCTTGTGTGTTTTCAGTAGATGTGCATTATTAAATTCTTTTTAACTTTACAACATATTTTGCATGCCAGATCGCACACTTGTCCACACTCTAATCAGTAGAGTTGTCCATCCAAAGAGGAACTACTGTGAAATTACTAGAGAGAGAGATAAATGGAGTAAGGGAAGGACACAGATAAGGGATGAAAAGACAGTACAAGACAGAAGAAGGAACGACAAATAAGAGGGATGGATTCAACTTTTTGACTTGAAACATTCTCCGTTTCCACACTAATCCAGACCTGGAAAATAATCAAATCAATCAAACCTTTCAGACCTCTGAACCCTGCTCACATTACCTGATTGATGTTGGCTAGCGGTTCCTCGTCTTGGACAAGCATCTGAGCAAACTGCAGGCCCTGGTCCGGATTGACTCGCATCACGTTCCTTAACAAAAATACCCAGTCTGGGGAATACCCCACCTACAGAGGACGAACATCGGTTACAAATGTGAATCTGACGGCACAGCTGAAAGCATATTTATATTTAACATGGACAAAAATGAAGAATAGAAGTACAGTTAATATACATGAAGATAAATCATGTGAAAGGGAAGGGGAGGTTTACCTTTTTAGCGTACAGCACTATCTTCTGGAACTGTCCCGTCTCTGCAAAGCACTGAATGACTTTGTTGGGGACATTTGCTCTGAGATAAACACTAAGAGCTAGTGTCGGGTCCGAGGACTTTACCAGGTCGCCCAGTTCCTCTGAGCACTCCAGCTGCAAAGCACACAGAGTCCCATTTACTAATTAGGATAGTCCCATCACATCGATGGGCAGTAGACTTCAGCCATTACTTCAAAGTCGTCCCACCTTGTCCTCCTTCAGCCATTTTTCCAGCAGCTGCTTGCGGCCCTGCTGCAGGACGGGTCTGCACAGCTCCAGAGACTCAAACTTGTTGAGCTGGCCCTGGTCCAAAAGAATACCAAAGTACTGGAGCAGGGGTGAGGCCTGACCCGGCTGGGCTGGGACACTTTGGAACTTGCGTATGGTTTCTGCCGTTCGGAGGATACCCTGAGGGTAGGAATACATTACAAAAGTGGAGGAATTATTGGAGGAAGGAAGAAAGGCAGAACTATTGAAACTTTAGACAAATTCCACATTGATTCAGTAAAACTCATAAGGAAACTATTATTTGAAAGTCAGTCATCGTAGTTGTGACCACCTTGGTCATTGAATAAATAATGTTTTATTCATATTATGATGTATAGCAAGTAAAAAATCTATGTTTTACCCATGTTCATATGGTAAGAAGTAGAAAATGCAAGCGCTACACTTTAACTGGGGAGTGTGCTGTACCTTGGGTGCAGATGCAGCAACCTTTGCAGCCTCTGAGTAACTTCCCTGGGCAAACAGAGTGTTGAACTTTCTGGCAAAAAGCTCCTCAGCCCCAATAAGATTAGACCTCACGGCCATCCTCAGAGCAAGATCAGGGTTCTGCAGAACGTTTGTGGCATAATTGACGATATTTTCTTCTTCAACACAGACTGACAAGACCTATGAAGTGCAGAAAAGGCAGTCAAAGTATATCAATAAAACTCAATAGATTACAAATAGAAGAAAACTATTACCATTCACATTTAAGATCGAAAAACAATCATTTTAAAAGCAGAATGTTTCAGAGACAGAAAACATTGGTTTAAAAACAGAATAAGTACATTGCAATGATTTAATATAAACGTTTTAAAACCGATAATAAAAAAGATTTTTGTTTTTGTTTTCTGAGACAAAAAGACCATCAAGAGTCACCAAAATACCATGGCATCACCATGTATGAACGAGGATATTTCGTTGTGAACCAGAGCATAACTGTTCTTCTAAACCAGTGTTGTCTTGACAAAAAAAACTTTTAACAGGTCTATGTTGAATGGATGTGTGGTCGCTAGAGGTTGACAATATTTCGGGATTCCTGCGGGACGGGAGTCAATTTTACTGTTGGCAACGTGATTGGGACGGGACAGGAAATAATTCACGGGATAATACGGTAAACCGGAAATTAGAATTTTCTTCTTTTTTTTTTCTTTTTTTTTAAATCCATCTTTAGTTGAATTCCATTGGCCCATTCAAACCAGTGGGACATGGGACTTATCCTACCTCCAAATAGGAAAAGTGCACTGGAATGCCTGTCGAAGTGGAACCTCCTACCAGCGAACTCGGGGTAGTTCGACGTACCCCGACTTCACCAAAATTAAGTCGGAGGATAATGGCGGTGCCCACGGACGAATAGGCTATAAACTTTACTTCTCTGCTTGTAGTGTTGTTTTAGACACTGTAATTTTAACACAACTTGTTTTTCATATCATGTTGTGAATGTCGTTATTATCTGTTAGCATGCCTCTTCATAAACAAAGCGACTATCTGTTTAGCGCGGCGGTCGTCCATGTTTTCTGTTTACATTCCACTTCAATTGCCTTGAACGCTTAGAAGTGGGAGCTAGTACATTTCAGGTAGGAGAAGTCCCACGTCCCACTGGTTTGGATGGGCTCTAGAACGCAGCATTAATAGTTTGGTAGTCAGACGAGTCAAGTCCATTCATGACGTGGTAAGGTGGCCCAACAAGAATGCAGGATATGGTTAAAGATGGCGGATAAAGCTAAATAGATTATCTTTGATACTGCGCTAGGATATAGTTTAAAGCGGGGCGGGGGATCGAGCGCTATAGGAGGTAAATTACTAATCTACGGGATTCGGGTCGGGATGGGAGTCTTTCTCTCTGGATTTTTTCGGGACAAGATTTTTTGCGGGGGGGGGGGTGTCACGTGACCGGGATGTGACGGGAGTATTTTTTTGGGGATCGGGATGTGGAGCAACAATTGATTCCCGTTTCACCCACTAGTGGTCGCGTCTTTGCTTTATGTATAAAGTAAGCGCTCAACGAACCTCTACAGAAGAAGCACACAACAGTAAATAAAGACATGCTTCTCTCATCCATCTAGAACAATCTTTGCACAGTTGTGGACTTGGGTTCAAAGGAGATAACAATTAATAACCAATTAATGTAGTAGGGATGCACTGACACTTGTATCGGGCCCGATACCGTCTAATGTACTCGTATCTGTATCAGCCAGGGTTAACAGATACTTAAAATGTGGAAACTCTGCAATAATTTCACAGAAAATATGAACTTTTTAACTTTTACATTTGACTTTTGTGGTAATTTTAGTTAATATTTTATTTTTTATCTAATTCACAGTCATTTGTTGTAACAACCAGAGAAGAAAATAAAACCTTTCTTCTATTTTACTATACTTTTTTGTGTGATAGAAGTATGAGAATTGGTAGTCGGTATCGCAATTACTCTGATCCAAGTTTCGGTCTGAAAAAAGTGGTATCGTTGCATCCCTATAATGTAGTTATCAATACTTTGTCTTGGGTTGCCATTACACATGCATTCCCAATATGCATTGATACCCAAGTTTGGTGTTCCACACTATTCTACAACTGTTGGCTTTGCTCTTGGCTGCTTTATGTTCACCAGTTTTATGTTCACCAGTTTTTTTACAATTTTTACATGTGCAAAATGTATTTAATCTGATCATTGATCGGATTAGAATTTGACTGTGTACATGGCCCTGAAAACATCTATCCAATAATGACAACCGTTTATATCCGCCACACGTTAGATCGGGTTAAATCTTTTTGACGTGCGCAGAACTATCTGAAATACCAGAAACGGCCGTAGAGGAAGAACCAGCAGAAGTCCGTTGTAAATAAACATGGCTGCGTTCATATAAAATGGAGCGGTGCAATTTTCTTATCGTGCTTTCATTTTTTTCTGGAAATAATTTTACATTTACAAGCCAAACAGTATAACCTTTTTCAGTTTTGTTTCATGCCCGCCTTGCTTTCATCCAGCTTCTGTCAACGCCAACATAAGATACGTCAATGCATGACGTAACAGACACACGCAGTAATGACCTCCATTCGGAATAAGAGTTTACATTCACCATGATCGAATTAACTATCGGCATAACCCACCCGTCTCAATCGGAATGAAATTTTGATCCGAATGAGTCAGAGTAATCCGAATGGCATGTTTACATGAAGCATTTTTATTCTGATCAGGCTTTTAATCAGATTACTTGTGTCCATGTAAAAAGTAATAAACCATGAGCTCTAAACTAAACACAAGTGAAAATTAAAAGTTGTAAATATATATATATATACTGTATATAGAATACTTCTGTTCTACAAAAGAAACTTTGATAACAAAATATTACCCCTATGTACCAGAAACTTTGTTTTGAATCACTGACTTTTTTACTCACCTGTCCCTTCTTATTAACACCAATGATCCCTGAGGTGGCTTCATGAGGGGCAGTAACAAAGATGGTCTCTGCACTGATTCGGTTCATGTATATACACACTCCAGACTCCAGGTCGTACAGGTGAATGTAGCCATACTTTGTGATCAAATATATGACACCGTGTTTGTTTCCGATCTACAAAGAAAGAGTCAAAAGAGATGTTAAGAATGAAGCTGTAGCCTATAAAGTAGTAGGTGAAGAATAAGTAGCTGCCACCACCCTCCACCCACCTGCATAGCTACAGGGAAGTCTGTCTGGGCCTCTGGTGGGAAAAACACATCTACTGCTTTCTTAGCAAATGGCTGGTTTCCTGCAGCTGGCTGACCAACTTCAATGATGTGCAACTTTGAGAAGAAAGTCGTTATGCATAAATAAAATGAGCCAAGCAAGTAGGACATTAAAGAAACTCATTAATAGACCTTCACCTTTCCCCCCGCCTGGGAGCGCACAGCAAAGCAAAACAATGTGGAAGGCTTGGCATTTCCCTCCACTTTGAACTCCCCGAAGGCAGCAGCGTGCCCCTCGATGGGCTGGGAGACTTTCCTGTCAACTGAATACAGCTGCATTGCTCCAACCACACGATTTTGCTGTAAAGAGAAACAAGACTGAACCTCAGACTCATGGGACTGTCAGACTCCTGTCCAAGTAGTTCAGATTTGATGAAACACAATGCAACAAAAGTTCAGATTTGATGTTTGATTTCTTATGACTTTAAGTCATAATAATTGGGAACAGTTATGTAAGAAATGTAAGATGTAATGTAACGTAAGAAAAAAAACAATGAGTCAAAACTGTGGGACTAATTGACACCCAGACACTGTTTGCAGTATGTTTTTATAATAACAACCAGCTGTGCAACACTGGAAAACTATTTTATTTCCACTGTGACTAAACATTTTTCCAGTACTCGCCACCTTCAGTTGAATTTGTCCTTATAAACACTTTCTAAGACAGGCTTTTACTGTATGTGTTTAACTTTGACTAAGGTTTCTTTAGTAACTTGACAAACTATCAAACTGCTCAATGGAGGACATAGAAAACATGAATCTGCAGGTTTGAGAGATTACCCTCACTTTTTCTGATATCCAGTAAATATCCAGTAAAGGAATTATTTTAATTCTCTTGATCCTTTGACTTACAATTAATAATTTACTTCAAGTTATATTAAATTTTATTAGGAAAGTTTAATTGGAGCACCATAACTTTATTTATATTTTTAGGACTTCATGTATTTAAACATTTCAGAAGTTTGGGACAAGTTTTCAAAGATGAATGATGGAAGCCTTTCTCAACTGAAGAGTAAATTTTACCTAGATTAATCCTGGACAATCTGATCATGCCTGAACAGACAATACGGGTTTTCACTTATCTGAATTAGTCTGAAAGCACTGTGAGGGAAACCCTGACTCACCTCGAGCAGCACAGTTGAAACCTTCAGTGTGAACATATGTAAATATATATATTCATCTGCAAAATACATTCAGACTTCTGTTGATGTCATGCCACCTGTGCTGACTGTGCTACTCACTTATGGTTTATAGGATTTTAATTACAACCGTTGCTTAACCTGATTTTACAGCAACTAATATGAATAATGATCGCTTATGGCAGTAAGGTTAAAAAAATATGTTGTTTGAATATTGCTTTTCATATTTTATTATAATATATATTGGTCCTAAATAAAAATGTGAGAAGTTTTCTGTATTTGCTCCTTTGCCCCGTCAACACAGTTAAAAAGCTTTGGGTGGTTTAACAAATTGTTACATGGGATAAAGATAACCTAAGTAAATACAAAAAGCTACTTCAAACAATGACTTCATTCATATAAAAATAGAAAAGCTATCAAAAACAGTCTGGTATGGACAACTGGTCTGTTGCTTCTGCTAAGGTTGGAACAACTGACTACTGGGTTTAGGTGAAAATTACTTTTTCACATGGATCCAGGTTGGTTTCTGACAATAAAACTAGGGATGCAATGACACCACTTTTTTCAAACTGATACTTGGATTTGAATACTTTCAGAGTACCAATACTGATACTTCTACCACACAAAAAAATGCAATGAATGTTACAACAAAGGACAGTGAATTGGATTTAAAAAATATTTAAAAACGACCACAAAACTAAAATTTCAAGTGAAAGAAATGTATTTTACTTAAAGTGACAGTGTGTAGTTTTTGCAGTACATCTCTGAAAATAGCCATTAAAATATTACGTAATAATACGTAAAGCACATTAATTGCAAAATATTGGCGATATTGTAAAATATGACTTTAAAAATCAGTTTTAAAATAAATAGGCGCGGGTCCTCTTTTCAGGGGAAAGCCATATTAGATGACGTCTTTACTTCTACAAGAGCCCGGACTGACAAAGCGAACGGAACACGCCCGCTATTAAAACATTGATTTCCCCTCAAAATGCCAAAAAGTTTCGCCATAAATACATTTTTACCTCTTCGCTAGTTCCAAGCGATGAAAGAGAGACTGATGTGCTCGTCATGTTCCTGCAAATAGATAATTCTCAGGGAATTGATCGTTTGAAAACAGCACTAGTTGGACCTCCGTTGTTGAGTTTCTTACTCGAATGCTTGTGATAATTTAGGTATGCACTGCCCCCTACTGGCCTAAAATTACACACTGTGCCTTTAGAACACAAAATCTTTGTTTTCAATGCATTTCATTCACTGTTTCATAATAATGTACTGTTTTTTTACCTGTAGCGTTTATGTACAACGATTCACATGTAGAGACTCAACAAAAACTTTCCAAATCATGAAATGTTAAAAAAAAGTTAAAGGCCTTGGTAAATGAAAACATGCCAAATATCATCCTTTTATGATAGCAAAACACATCAAACTGATCAGCTAAATAATCAGAATTAGAATTAGTTTATTGCCAAATGTGTAAAAAGATTCACAATTGCTGCAGTACAATGTGAACAAACATATATAAACAGGGCTTTCCACAGAGACAGACTAGCCAGCAATAATATGAAAGTAGCCAGCTTGGGGGGGTGGGAGACTGACCATATAATGTAAAGGTAAATTGTAAGTAACGATATTCATGTGCATTTAATAACTTCGTCGTAAACACCAGAATATGTATAAAAATAAAAGAAAAATACTCTTAAGTAAAAGACGTTTCCAACATAAATTATAAACTTAATGGTTTCATATCTCCATTCTGCTCTTTAATCAACTTCACTGTTGTCACTATCTTCCCATTCAGGATCAGAGTCCATGCCCAACTCAAAATATCAAAGTATGAAATATGAAAATATGAAAGTATCATTAAATTGAATAATAAGCAGGCTATATTATTTTCTCAGACATTTTCTCAAATATAATAATACTTTAGTACTACTATTATCACTAAATTATTATCATCAATACACAACATATAAAGTAGCAATAAAAACTAATTTGCACAGCTAAAAATAAAAAAAAGCTATACAAGCTGGCATAGTATGGCATCAACGGGCTTTCTGTGGTTATAAATCTCTTATTTTCAGTTCATGACACGTTCCCAGTGCAGTGGTGGCTACACAAATAAACAGCAAATAATTCTCCCTTATAAACAAACGAAAACACACTCTTACCAATCCGTTTGTTTTCACTAATTGAACGCTTGAGGGGAGGACTGAATGACCAAAATGACGCTCTGCTTCTCGTCTATGACGGGTCCGACAGCCTGGTTTAACAACAACGCCGCCGTGGACTTAGCCTTTCCGCATCGTCCATTTAGCTGGACCTGAGTCAAGAGCCTCACGATAACACTGGGTACAACTTGAGCCAGCGGAAGGATATTAGTTCAGTGCGACCGGCCAAAGTATATTAAAGGACCGAGCGGAGCAGGGGAGTTTGAAAGCTACCCCAGTTCACATAGCATTCTGGCGGGGAATAGAGCCGTGTCACAGCGGGACTCATGCTGAAGTATGAAAGGGAAAATACGATGGGCGTGCTAACGTCGTGCACAGCATTGCGCGGAATCTTATCCTGGTCATAAATTAGTAACTGGCTGGACTTCATTGAGTGGTCGGCTACATAGCCGGCAGCCGGCGCTTGTGGAAAGCCCTTTGGAAAGCCCTGTATAAAGACCAACACTATGAATAAATGAAATCTAAGGCATGGCTCTAAATGTGCATACATCTGATGTAGCTGCCTTTGAAACGACAGAAAAATTCCCCTCTACATCAATGTAAACAACTGCTAAATTTTTGCATGTGATGCTACACCTCCTCATGAAAACAGAAGAATTAGCTCTTCTATTAGTATTAACACCCAAAAAGTGTCCTTAGAGCAGTGCTAAAGCTTTATCTTTGGTTAGACAGAAGACAGACGGCCAAGTATGACACACAGGAATATGTGAAACTTTTTCACTGTGTGAGTTTCTTCAAAACGGCTGCAGATCAGAGATCTAAAACAATCCGCAAGGTCTGGGTAGACGTGTTGAGGAGAATGAGCTCATACCTGTGCAGAAATCCCTATCAGCAGTAACCACTTCTGTTGCTCGTCAGTTCTGTAATTGATGATCTGACATCCCGCCAGACTGGCATGCCGATCGAACACTTTGGTCGGCTGGGAATCTCCCTCCATGCTCCAGTGGTAGACAGCTGTGTCCGTCACCAAAGCGACGGTGTTCACAGAGATCCACTTCCAGAACATGACCTCCTCCGTTGTGGTGTGAGCCTTCATCTTACTCTTCATCTCGATGTTGAAGATCTGCAGGGTTTTGGCAGCTGTGAGGATGTACAGAATACAGAGTCAGACAAACAGTCCTGACTTGGGACATGATGATTTTTTTTAGTGCAGCTGACTTCTTTATTTTAATGCTTAAAGGAACAATCACCACTTATAAGGCAGATATTTTCTAGCATTATTACAGAAAAAAGTACATCTACAATTGAATTTGAGTACAATTATTCAGTAAGGAAAATACATTCTGTCTAAAAATGATTTTTATAACAAAAGAATTTTGTGTTTTAACACTAATTAATGTACCAGGTAGTTTTTCTAATGTAGCCTGTACCTAATTATAATTTAATTGTTAATCCAAATCTAATAAGGACATAATGTACCCATTTTCTCTTAGCCACTGGCAACCAGGCTAGATGAGGACCCATTTAATCTTGTTAAGACACACACAGAATGAATGAATGAATGAATGAATGAATGAATGAGGGGAAATTCAGTTTAAAGTCGGCTACAACCCGTCCAAGAACACATGACAACAACAAACAATAAACAGAACATGATCAGGATCAGCCAAGCCTTCTTGGCAGTGCTCCTTTTGTAGATAAGAAACAGCCACATTAGGTTGTAGGAAAATTGGGAGGTGGTAAAAAAAAAAAAAAAAGTATGTCATTGGTCTCCCATTAAAATCCAAATAGCCAAATCAGGGGTAATTTTCCCTCCAGCTCGCAGACAACTTCTCCGAGTTTTTTTCTATGCAGTGAACGAGTCCAGTTTTGATCATGCATCGCAAATGAGTAAGTGTTGACAGCACAGCACCCTTCCTGCAGCACTGGCAGCCTGCAAATTGCTGCATTTAAAGTTTTTAAGTTTACGATACATCAGAAATCCACATAAACTAATCAGTAGAAATCCAGTTATCAAGAATCAGATTATATAGATGTCTCCAACACTACTTGATGGTCAACAGCGAGTCTCTCCACGATGTTCCATCGGGACAGCTCGGGGGTTTTTAGCCGTTTGGGTAGCAAAAAAATTGTGATTAATTCCATTAAAGAAAACAGCAGACCAGATCCAGGTCTATGGTTGAAATTTTCTGAGGAGAATGCAGAAAGAGGCTCCAGATAGTAGACCACACAAAAAAGTGCAGAAAGCAGACAGGTAAGTCGGAAGGGGAAACAAAAAAGCATCCACTCTAGCGGAAAGGCAGGAAGAAAAGCAAAACAGTAAGGATGAGAGACAGTAAGAGATAAAAAAAAAAAAAACAACAATGGTGCGCATAAGAGAACTACAGCAAAGAGCAGCAACTTGGGATCACCAGTCTTCACTGCAACCAATACAACCTACTTGTTGTTTGGATGTTTGTCGGGAAAACCTATTCTGTTCTTCCATCACCAACATAATATGCAAAGTTCACTAAACTCTACTAGAAACACTAAACTGAATTGGTTTGCTTTGGACATATCCCGCTGTTCACATTGCTCTTTTCAACTGGTCAGTGGGGAGGGGCTTAGCGTAGAGCCGCTGCTCCTTGAGAGCGCTGGAGGGACTATATGTTTTTCAGGATTACACCAAGGTCCCGGATTCAGTGAAAGACAATAGATGGATGAATGGTGGTTTTTGGTAGGGATGCAGAATATATCAGTATTAACATCGGTATTGGTCAAAGTTAACATATGGGCATCGGCCCTATAGATAAATTTAAATAATCTGTGTATGCATTTCTGGAGGGACTAAAAGAGGTTGGCCATGTGGTATTTGTTTAGGCATGTGACTTTGATTGTGATGCAGTATAGGATTGTGGGATGAAGAAAGCAGAGAAGCAATGTCAGCAAGCTGTTTTGTTTTTTTTCACTGTGAAAGCTTGGTTGGGGAAATGTATCGCTTTTGGAAAATATAATTTATTGGCCATAACTGGAAAACTGATGACCATATTTTTCACATTGGTGCATCCCTTCTTTTTATCGACACACACTATAGGTAGGTTTGGCTTAAAAAAGTAAATCCAGACATGTTCAAAACGCTGAGGGATCTGTGATGCTGTGGGCTTCTTCTTCCAAAACCATTGCAGAGCTTTTAGAGTATAGGACATTGTTGAGTTCTTGGAATACCAAAACATTAGGTGTGTTTATACGACGGGAATTTAAGGATTATTTAACCAGAACTTTCTCTAGCAGGGTAAATCAGTCTGCCCGCTCCTTTAAGTCATTGTGTCTTCAAACGAAATCGCCCCTTTCAGGAATTTGCAACAAAGTCAGCAAATCACAACTGTTCCAGTAGTGATGTATCAGGACCAAAAGGCACTCACAGCAGCAGAAATAAGAACTTAAATTATCCTGAAGTTCCAATAGTGGAAACGTGCCTATTACCAAAGAAATGTTTCAGGTGACAGAAATTCAGCATCATGTTTCCCAAATCTAAGTACTGCATTTTCTGGACTATAAGATGCCACCTTTTTCATATGTGTTCAACAATGTGGCCAATAAACTGGTGCGGTTTATTTGTGGTTTTTTTAATTAATATATATATATATATATATATATATATATATATATATATATATATATATATATATATATATATATATATATATATATATATATATATATATATATATATATAGAGAGAGAGAGAGAGAGATAGAGAGATAGAGAGATAGATAGATAGAGAGATAGAGATAGAGAGATAGAGAGATAGATAGATAGATAGATAGATAGATAGATAGATAGATAGATAGATAGATAGATAGATAGATAGATAGATAGATAGATAGATACAGAGAGAGCCCTCATTATGGAAAACAAACAAAGAAATACATATGATGCTGCTTTTAAGTTAAAGGCAGTCAATCTGGCTTTTAAAGAAGGAAATTAGTTAGTAGCACTGACTCGATGGCGAGATGTTGCAGACACCAGCGTGGAAAAACTCTCAATGTAATAACACAAATAAAAGCTTTCAGAGGTAATAAAAGCAGATGGACCGAACCGTCTTTCTTGAACATTGGCTGAGCAGAGAAAGGACCGCTGAGGCGTTTCCACCGTGTTGAAACGTTAATAAAAATGAAGCTTCCCCAAACATCAATGACTTTCCCGACGATCCCGAATGCACGAAGCCTTTCATATGGTAATTAAACACTAAAACAGCTGCAGCTTTTAATCGGGTGTGGCTTGTACACATTTGTATATTTTTCCCCTAAAATAGGTTGTTGCGGCTTATAATCAGGTGTGCTTTATAGTCCAGAAAATGCGGTAGTTGAGAAAAACCATTAAGATAAAAATGAACAGAGCATAGAAGAGGTGCCAGGACTCAGCGAGCTGGGAAGATTGTGTTCAGAGAAATGGTCAAACAACCATCTCCTTTTGCTTCAACTTTGTGAAATTTAATACAGAAACTTTCTGAGTGCTGAATTATCATCTGGATATTTTATGTTCATTGAATAAATGTACTCAAAAGTTTGTATTATTTTTTAAGCATGAGAATGAACTATTACAATATGGGATTGACTTATTTTAAAGCTTTTTACAAATCTTTAACAGAGGTTCCAGGAAATTGTCCTCCTCTGTAATAATACGAATAGCACAAAATGTTTTATAAGCAGTCCAAGTCTCCCTTTGTGCACCCAGCTGACATTTGCACCTAGAAACAATTGGCCCCCAGCTACAGAAAGCAGATGGCAGCTTAGAGAAAGGTCATAATGGCTTGCAGTAACTGAGTCATAGTAATATTTCCGATCTCCAGAATAGAGTGGTTAGCTCCATAGATGGGCAGTAACAACCTTCATCAGCATTAAAACTCTCAGGTGAGGTAATGCATGAGATTAGTGAATACTAATGTTGTGCAAACAGCCATCAGGACAAACAGGCTTTATGATAAGCTAATGGGTTGCCTAATGAATAACAATGATATGGCTACTGGCTCACGCAGACGTGCAAAGACCCACACAGTGGTTCTTATTCTAATATGAGATGATTTATATACGACACATACACTGTAACAGCATACAGTCATGCCAACACGTGTTGTTCTCATAAAAGCAATATGTATACCAACAGGTTAGATAAGAGCACAGGTTTGGTTGGCTTTAATCTTTGGAGTTGTCTTGCAACCGTAGAGTGGTCAGAATACCTCTACATAGTTGTGAGGGAAACTTTTATGAGAGAGACATGGATACTGTATCATCACAACAGAGTGCCAGACAGGCAGACACACAGAAAGCAACTCACCGTCTGAGAAATGACAGAAAGCAAGGGAGGAAAAGCAGAATGTCAATCAGGTAAGACTGAAAGTACAAAGTTAGACTGAAGGGAGGGGGCCAAAGAGGGGTGAGTTATTCTCAGAACTAGTGGGGAGGCAGAAGAGATGAGGCAATTATAGGCAAATCATCCTGATCAGCACTTTCATTTGCTCTTTAAGGGTTATATTCACTCACAGATAATCAATCTAACGAACCAATTAGAAACACTGAGAAAAAACATTTGATTGTGCTGATGGAGCAATAGTGATTGCATGACTCTTCTACTACTACAAGAAATTGTACTGGAGACAAAAATAACTTTTATATAACATAATATAATCAAATTGATGTCGATCGATTTCATCTCACCTTTTAACGCAATGACCTTGCTTGCAGGGTTCATAATGGCACTGTCAGCAGAGATGGGCCTCCTTATTGGGTTGTTGGGGTCAGACAAGTCCACAATCACCACCTGGTTCTGCTCGCCCACCTTCTCTCGGATGCAGATAAACTTGTCTGACTCCATTGTCAGATAGCTGAAGCCAATGTTGGCTGGGTTTACACCCAAGTTCTGCAACTGGATAAAAAAAAAAAAGAATACAAGAGAATCAGCACACCAGTAGATTGTCAGAGAAGTTTGGAGTCATCCTAGATACGTAATCAACATGGATGCTCTACATAAACCCCCTTTATAGAAATAAAATCTATGCATCACACATTTTCGAAAAAACATATTTAGATTATTTTGATATTTTAAATAATTTAGTTATCTGGTCTTATAGTAAAAATACATTACGAAATAAAATAAAGTATATTAATGACGTAGCATCTTCTTTTAGATCTCAGAGATCAAACAGCAGTTGGGAGTAAAGCAACACCTGCCATGTTCCTGATGTTCAACCAGCAGCAAAGCACAAGTCTGTGCAACTACTTGGCCAGCAATGTCTGCCCACATGCCTGCATCCAGTCTCTATGGTAACAAACTACTCAGCTGGCCAGTGGTTTTTTTCAGGAGTCCCACCACTCCCGTTACTGCCAAAGATGCCCCAATCATGTATTTCTGGTAAGGCTGCAAAAAAATCAGGAGAATGTGTAACTGTGAGGCTGGAGATTGTGACAATTTTGTTTAACTCACATTTTCTGGACTCTTCTTTACCATTACATGATTTACCCACCAGAACATCATAGACAGAATATCCATGGATTACCGGATTATCCTCAATTATGCAATAAAGCAATAATTATATCTGATTTTGTTCCATTCAAAAAAACAAGTACATTGTGTTGTTTCATGTGTTAATAAACGGAAAATAATGACGGTTTCTAAGTTTTGATGCACTTAATGAATGGAATAAAATAAATAATATGATCAGACCAGATCGTGAGAAAGTTTGTAAAAAAAAATTCTCTGCCCCACTGATCAGTGCACATCTAATGCACCTACGCATCAGCAGAAAGGCTTTGCAGCAAACCCACCACTTTTAGGCTGTGGATGAAAGGATGTTGGATGAAAGGATGCTAGCCGTCAAACTGGTTAGTACTTTCAGCTGGATTCAGAGATAGGGCTGGAAATACTGCCCCCAAAATATAAAAACAAAAGCACTGCAGCATATTTGGAGCTGTGTAAATCCATCCTGTTATCAAAGGGCGAAACATTTGTGGATAAAAAAAACAAAAAACAAATGAGGGATGTTTGTGCTTCCAGCAGCTCAGCACCCCCTATTCTGTGCATTCTCTCATGGTCAGCAGCCTTCCTTAACCCTAGTTAGAAGTGCAGTTTCTCCTCCGTAAGAACCTGTCCACAATCGTTTAAACAAATTTAAAGCTTCCATATTTTAATAAAAAAGAATAATACAAAGGTAAAATAAATGTACTTTGCTTGCTCTGGACATGCACACAATGCTCTTCGGTTCATTAAATACAGTGTAATTTGTGAATATTCACATGTTTTTGCTGAAGAACATGTACAGCTTTGATGTCTGTACAATGAACATGAAACTGAGCTCAAAGAGTGGTTATCTGAGGTTAGCATGAAAAAAAAGGCCGGAAAACTGATAGTGATGCCTGAAGCATGATATAAAGTATTTGGAGTATGTGATTTCTTAATTGTTTCATTACAGAGAGAAACAAACTCCAACTCAACTAAATTGACTGCTCAATCCAACAATAAAAGAGAGAAGGTGTTCAGTATGGGGTTTTTTATAGTCACCTCGTCCAAGCATGTTAAAAAAGCAAGACATTACATTTAATTTACAAAAAAAATTTAACTAAAGGCTACTCGTGAAAACTGCTCCTTTGAAAAATATGGAGAGAAATGTCCATGGGAAAATATACATGACCGCAGCTGATATTTGCTTTCCAGGGGTAGCACAGCGAGAGGCACGTCAAAATATAGTCTTGATAAAAATACCAGCAGGTCTGCTCCAGTCCTCCATTAATTTTCTCAAAGGGTGTTTTCCCAGACAGGAGTCATAAAAGGCCAGAAAACAAGCATGGAGACCTTTGACAAAACAGGATGCTAACTAAGCCCAGCTTTAGTTTAAACACTCATTATAGCTGTGTATAATCTCCTGAAATTACAGATGATTCATCACATCTTTAACACTAAAATGGTGTGAAATTTTAGCAAAACTCAAATCCTCCGGCTGCACCCAGACTGTCTGACTGAGCTGAGAAAGCGAAGCAGAACAAGCTTTCTCGGTCTGATGACTGAACTGACTGCATTATGCAGTCTGAAGCAAGCAGAAAGGAATCTTTACACTCATCACAAGGACTACACTATCTCCCAGTTGGCTGGAGCAGAAGGACAACAAATCATTTGAAGCCATTCAAGGCAAGTCTTCTGCAAAACAGGAAGACGGGGCAATCATAAATCAGGGGTTGTGTGGGGGAGCACCAATTTAAGTCCGGTTTTAAACAAGTAATGTTTTCCAGTCTAAGAAATTAACAATTGCTTGATTTATCAGTTAAATCTGAGAACTGAATGCACAATTTTAGACTTTATTTGTATATTTTTTGTTTTGAACAGAATTTACCATTTTAACCTGACATGAAAAATAGTAAAATTTCTGCAGAAACCTATGAATCAAACAGTGAAATATAAAGTACAACAGCTTTAATCTGTCAATCTGTGACGTTTCTTTGTTTCCAAATAAATATGCTGACCTTATCAGTTTGGAACATCCAGTCCTGAAACTCTCTCAAGATGTTCCACAAATATCAAAGCAGGCCAGCCTCCGTAAAATTTGAAAACAAGCTCTCTAAACTACGTAAATATAACTCCAGTAATGGGTCTACCAACGAATGGATGACAACAAAACCGAACTGGAAAGTTCCATTACTTACAGACTGCTTCATTCTAAATTGGAATACACAATATTAGAAAATGGGGTGTAAGGGCAGTAGTTTTGGTAAATACTGCTAAAGCGTGATCCAACATTTTTTAAGCGTTTGCACCTTCATCAGGTGTAGGCATTTACTGGATTTAGACTTCATTAAACAGCCGGAAAATTATATTTGCATACAAAGCTCTTGGAAGATGGAGCAAAATTACTGCATTCCAAATTTTCCTTTGAAATATTAATACTGCTCCAAAAATAAATAATAAATGACATAATCATGTTTTTTTTGCATAGATTTGTGTTGTGTCCATTTTTGCACAAATATCGGCACAACTGTGCAGATACAGTTCACTAATCTAAGTTTGCTGTAAAGTTTTCCTATGTTGTAATTTTGTCTAATTTTGTATTATTACTTTGTTTTGTTTTTCCTTTTATCACTATCATTGTTATTTTTCTAAAATCTGCATCAATGTGCTGCCAGTTGATTACCACTTTGTTTCTGCTACACTGAATTTACCAAGTGGGAGACAAAAAGTTATTGTATTGTTGTCTGTTAAGCTCTTCTAGAACATTGCTGTATATAGCAATGTGCAAATGCAGCTGTGAATCATGCAAAATCCTTCGGTGAGAATGACGTGTGGATGCAAGGAAGATTGTGGAACCAAACTGTCAGGAAATCCTCATGAACATTTTTAGAGTTGAGGTGTGAAAATGCCTGCTGATTCTGTCAAATCAATTAGAAAACCGAAAAGCTACCTTGGACTTATTTTTGCCGTTCATTACATGGCAGGAAATAATACTAAAAGTGACATTGTCCTGCTTCAAATTGATTGTTTTAAATGAAGTTCGGAAGCATTGACAAAAGTGTTGCGTTAGTCATGTTTACTGGTGTCCTGCTGTAAGGACAGAAAAGATACAAGCATCTTGAAAAAGGCCACAGAAAAGGCCTGAGGGGGGGGGGGGATCAGAGCCATATGCTCAATCTCCTGTAAAGACTGCCAAAATTATCTAAGGGTGTAAAAGGGAGGAAGGACACAACAAAGATGGTGGGGGACAAGATAGAGAAGAGAATTTGAGGAAGAGCTGAAGAAAAAGACCAGCATCATGCCAGTAAAAACTGCAGAAGAGAGGAACCAAATGTGAGACTGATAAATTGGCTTATTCAAAGCAGCAACATAGGGCTTTGGCATTTTACTGTTCAGGGTGGGGCAACTGACTCACCAGTTTTTAGCAGATGATTCCAGACCAAAAATAAAAAATATCACATTAGCTCTAATCTTCCATCTCCACTGACCCATAAATTACCTCCATCGATACCTCACACATGACTGTGCATCATGTTTCAGTAAAAAGGTGGGCTGAAATATCACAAGAGTGCCATAGTACCCACAGACACATGAGCTTCACTGATACAGTAAGCTGTGAGTCAAGGACTGAGTGGAAGTGTTGCATCAGCAGCTCAAGTGAGGACAGATGCAAAAACACTTCAGGGTTTTACAGTTTTTCACAAAAAATGGTTATCAAAGTTCAACAGGTAGCAGAAAGGCCCAGGAGGTTAACTAAAGTGACAAATTTAGATATTTTTTCTAACTTTGCGGGCGGTATTAGCATCTTTCGTCGCAACTGTTTGGACATTCATTGTTTCCACTCAATTACAATTTTCTAATTCTTTACTTACATAAAAAGAAACAAATAGGGTTAGTTTTTCTCAGTTGTTATCTTGGCCGAGACACTTCACCTGCCTTACATGCTGATGGAGGACAGTGGCGTCAATTGTAAGGCAGCCTCGCTTCTGTCAGTCCTCCCCAGGTCAGTTATGGCTTGCTATTTAGCTTACCTTAGCTTACCACCATCAGTGTTTGAATGGGTGAACGTATGTAGCGTAAAGCGTTATGGGATCCTTTGAACTAGATAAAGCGCTATACAAGTACAGGCCACTTACCAAAAAAGGAGAAAGCTAAGGAGGATTTATTTGAATTTATTAGAGATGCAGAAGATATTGAAATTAGGGCTAACATAAAACAATTATTTTGATAAATGACTAATCACAAATCATTCAACATAAAATGCTTAATGTTTTGCAGGAGCGAGCAGCTGCTCTAATGTTTGTACGTTACCTCGAAGTTTTACGTTATAGTGATTTTTAAGATGATAGCTCATTATACATACATGAACAATAAAAAATAAAACGGTGTTACAGCAGACACGTGACATGTGCTAAGGATAATTAAATTACCATCACCACTGTTAATGTTGCAGCTATCAAGTAATACAACAGCATCTTCAGTCAGGAGGTTCATCAAAACTACTGAATGATCCTTAGAGAAAGCTCCTTCGTGCCCACAGCCACTTAACATCTGAAGTCAGAGTAAATGTTACATTCTGACAAAATAAGTATTTTGGTGCAATAATAAGAATAATAGGCAAGAGTTGCTTGTTGCAACAACTGTACCTTGATGTCCTGTAAGGCGTAGCAGCTGTGCTGCCTGTTCGGTCTATGAACAAATAAGTACCAGCCTTTAAGCAGCAGCTTGGGCCATAGAGGATGTCATATGAGAGAATCTGGACATTTTTATCAATCTGTGAATACCCGTGGATACTTGGGGGAGAAGGTAAAAAGCCGACATGTCGGGGATAAAAAGAAAATTGCTGTAAGCAGCTAAAAAGCTAACTAGCTCACAGAGGCTACTGTCCGTGTTTGTCGTCAGCCACATCAGGCTTCCCTTTAAGAAGCTCAAATGACTGCTCTACTGCCGTGGAAAGCAGATTCTACTATATGGATTTTGCATTACACATGCTTCTCTTTTTATTTAATAAAACTCTCCATAATTTTAAAGCTACGTTTTCAGCCCAATGCTGATACTGCTGTTAAAGCTTTTCTAAGCTGCAGCTGACCCCGATTGCCACAATTGTGCATGTGCGTGAGGGGCAGAAATGGAGCAGATAAAGGCACAGCGACAGGTTTAAGAGAAAAAAAAAAGTGTTGAAAAAAAGCAACGATAACATGATTTAAAAAAAATTTTAATCAAATTTACTTGTTAATGTTATCGTTACAAATCAACAAATCATGGCAGCCCTAATTGAAATACCAAAATTTTCAGACAATAAACTGCTAACTATGCAGCTAATTTATTGATTTTTTTTCTGGCTATCGACCTCCAGATGGCACTATAGCAGGAAGCGCAAAAGTGAGACAGAGGTGGGGAAAGATTATGTGCCGAAGAAGACACTACCGGTAGTTTTCATGAACACCCCCTTAACATGGAGAATAGACAAGGAAATGCTTATGATGTAGCTTTTAAGCTGAAAGTAATCGAGCTGGCTGTTAAAAAGGGAAATAGAGCTGCTGCACGGCATCAATGAATCGATGGCGAGTCGCTGGAGGAGAGAGCAGGAAAAACTATGTCAGCGTTAAGAGGACAAAAGCTTTTGAAGGACATAAAGACACTGAAAATGATTTCTTCAGTGGCTTACCTTTCACATAACTTTCCATTAATGTGCTTTGATACAGCACTTTGGGAAATTCCAACTTCCTTTTGAGGCTTTCCCTCGTTATTGAGGGTGTCAGTGTAGGTTTTCTGAACAATTGTCAGGTCAGCAGTCTTGTTTGTGATTGCTAGTGGACTAGACTGAGAGAGCATTTAAAGACTCAGGAACCCTTTTACATGTTTTTCGGATTAATTAGCCAAATAGAGCGTGACATTTTGAACCTAAAATATTGAACCTTTTACCAATATTCTAATTCTCTGAGATTTTAAATATGGGTTTTCATAGGCTGTAAGCAATAATCATCAGCATTATAACAAATGAAAGGCTTGAAATATGTCACTTTATATATAATGAGTCTATATCATGTATTAGTTTCACCTTTCAGTTGAATTACTCAAATAAATAAACTTCTGCCTGATATTGTAAATTTTTTTGTTTCACCTGTATTGTTTAATCTGCTTTCTGTGCTCTAAAACTGTCCTAATGCAATCAAAGATTCCTGTCAAGATTAAAAACAATGGTCCCCATCTACTGAGTGAATAAACTATATTATTAACTCTATTATTTCTGGACCTATAATGTCGAATGTATGTCATAAATGGTTTTGAACCGTAACCAAACTAACTGCTATTGGTGCAAAATGTAACAGTATAATATGGCTCTTGTCTAAAAAGCAATTGATCTCCCACAATCTGTGCCTCTACTGTTGGGCTTATTGCAGTAAGGCCACCCACAACCGTCTGTCAGTGGATGGTAATGTAGCCCTGAGTGGGACTAATGCTAAAAAAAGCTCCAACATAGATGAGAAGAAGGATTCAAATGGATCCATTATAGTTTTCACTGTTGCTTCAGTTTGTTTTTGGTCTCTTCAGATTCTTCAGTGGGTTTCTACAGTATGATGCATACATATGTGAGGTTGCTTGCTTACACTCCTTCCCTCACACTTGTTAGATATGTACTACTTCTCACTTCCCAATTTACTTTTTGACAATGTATATCTTCACATGTTTACGTAAACTATGATTTACTGTCAACTTAATGAGTAATATCTAAAACAAACCAAAAAATGTATTTCCTTGACAAAGATAGTAATTTTACTAAACTTAAAGGAAAGGGCATTAACAGGCTTTTTCTAGATGCATTGACAGACTAAAAGGAGGTTCTCCTTTTGGTCCATTTAATGAAAACAAAAAGACAATTTTATTAGTATTGATCAGTCGATCACAGATCAAAGACATGCAAGGGAAGATTGTTCAATTTCCTAAAACTAGCTGACTGATTAGTGTATTAATTCTATTTTCAAAACATTTCTAATGAGAAAGAATTGTTCGACCCGTGCAAGCGTGCTCAGAATGAGGGATTGCTGCAAAGTTAACGACACAATGGAAGCTACGTCACCTTCCTGCCACATGCTCTTCCAGCAGAAGTGATTGCTGTGAATTAGTGACTCAATGCAATCTGCTGGGTTTACTTCAATAGATTTCAACAGATTTCCATAGAAAACTGAATTTGTGAGCTAAGTTTGATAAGTAGAATTGAATTGCATACATATCTCATTGACTTTGAACCCATCTGCATGAATGGATAAAATTGACTTTTTTTGTAAAGTGACATACAACGATATTTGCTGTGAGTATTTGCTTAAATTGATGCTATGGAATTAAACGGTAACAATAACAGAAACAATGCACGCACTGTGTGAAATAACACGTTTAAAGATTTTCTACCAAAGTTTTGGTGACTGAACACAGGCGCACATCCTTATCCCTGCCAGCCACTGCAGAGAGTCTGTGTCTGTTCTATCCTTTTGCTTCCTTTCCTGATGTAATTTGCTGGGTCTAAACAAGCTCTATTTACATTATATGTCCAGCTAATGCATCTGTTTGTCTTCCATGGTAGCATCACTTCATGAACACAGATGCTGCAGCAGAAACTGCTGCAGAACTGCAGGTTAACAGCGTTTAAAACAGCGTGGTAGGACAGTTTCCAGGAGGTTTAGAGCTGCAGGACATTTTGGCACTTACTCATGCAGCTACAGTACGTAGGCTGCTGCACACAGTCCGCGGCAGAGCTAAACAAGCTGCAAGTGACTCGCTTTCATAGCGCAGCAGTTCCTTTCATCTAAATGCAGCATGATGCATTTTGATAGGATAATGAAATTCAGATCTTAAACCATACTTAAGTAAACACAGCATGACAAATGTATTCAATTTCATCTATAGACCATCTTGTAAAGTGATGCCTCTGATTCAACAAAAAAAAACATGACTGAAAATTAACTGTTATTTGGGTTTTCAACTAATTTTCCTGTTCAAAACTCCAAAAATATCTAAACGCAAAGCTCTCAATCTTTACCCAAGTTTATCGCTTTTAAATATTCAAGATATTTATGTAATGTATGTAAAAATATAAAAGATTGGGACATATAATTTGATGCATGAATGTGATTAATTTAGTCATTCCTTCATTTTCTGAATCAGAGAGCAGTACAAGCCAGAAAAAGCCTGATCAGTGCATACTTTTTTAAGATCAGGTCTATTATTCAACATTCAACAAATCCAACTCATCAAATACATTAATGATTATTCGGCACTAAATCCAGATTCTTTAAGGCATTTTGTTGTTGTTTGTAAATATTAACAAAGTAGCTGTTTCAGTCCCTTGTTTGTTTAGCACCTAAAGCAAACCCAAAAAAGTAGGTTAAAGCCCCGACTTCAGAGGGTCTAAGAAGAAAAAAGAATAGCACAGGGGGCATTTTCTTTGTTTTCCATGTGTATTAATGGGCTTATGCCTTATTCTCCTTTTGAATTCAATTTTCTATCACTAACTAAACCTGTCGATGAGTTTGGATAGCTGTGCTGCAATAAAGATAAATACATAATAAAGCCTGATGTAAAGGAATTTAGATTTTTTTATTATTATATATCAAAATACGGGATAAATCCTAAAAACTCATGTTTCCCATACACACGTTTTTCTTTTCCTGTACTTGTCTGAATATAGAAATGGATGAAAACCATATTCCATACATTTCAAGACAGTTTATCAGTCATGGTTATTCTCCCAAACAAATTTGAGTTGGAACAATCTAAAAGGTTAAAGTGAACAGAGCAGAATTCTTGCACCCTGTCTCTGACAATATAGACTGAACTGTAAATGCCAACTTGAGGCTCAAAATCTTCGGTTTGCAAATTCCAGGCATTTTTCACTCTGCTTGAGCCATCTAGGTTCGAGGGGGTTTACGACAGGGTAGAGCTGGGATTTCACGCAAAAAGTGGAACAAAAACCGGTGTTGCTTATCACTATCTCATACTTAAGAAATGTTTAAAGGACAGGTATGTGTCTCAGAGAACAGATGACCCAGACATGGCCAGACAGAGCTCTGTTGTTGCCTGAACAGTTTTCAGTTGGGGATCTAAGGTCAAAAAGAAAGTGGAGCTACAACCCAGACGAGCCAGAAAATAGGGGTGGGGACTGGTTTTTCCCTATTCTTCTATAGTGAAAGGCCATTTCACAGCCTGTTGCTGCCTTAACAACCAGCAACGGACTAATGGATGTGGAGGGGTGTGTCACCAAGTTTCTCTTTTGGCTGAAATACACCAGGCACTGGGCACTGCCATAGGTCAACTAAAAGTCCAAAATACTGAGGGCGAGAAACAGAAAATGCTGGAAGTTATTTCCCCTGCAGACGACCATACAAGTGGCTATTTGTTTCTTTTATTTTCACGGACTGTAAAGTGATGACTGACCAAACACTAAACAGCATGTGCTATTATTATAAAGTGAAGTCGCACAGATGATCCAGTGAGAACAAAGAAATAAAGTAAATCAAGATAATATTACTGCTGTGATATAAAGCATGATGGCATGCATACAATATTCAGATGTTCTGGTGAGGGGACACAGTTTGAGTGCAAAACAACGGATTGTACTTGTGCACACACTTGTCTGGTTATTCTTCAAATTCTGCATAGGAACCAGCAGCCATGCATCAAACCATAATTCATAAAAGGTTAAAAAGTCACTGAAACATGGTAGCAGCAAAGTTTAAGAGTAAGCATTACATTTAATTCTATGGGAAAGTGAATAGGCCTACTCTTAGCTATAAAGATAACAAAAATTACTAGAAACTCAATAAATCACCAAGTGTGTATTAAATGTATAAATACTTATATTTCATATTTTTAAATGTATTGCTGAAATAAATCTACTTTTTAGATATATTCAAATGCTTTGAGTTGCAGCTGTATATGTGAACAGAATAATTGTTTGGACGAAATTAAGGTAGAAGGAGGCCTTTATATGGTATTATGTAGATACATAATGGGTGGATAAATTTTCAAAAGAGTGACAGAACTGTGTGTGTTTACCAACTAGACTAGGCAACTAGTCTGCACCGAACGCCGCCCAGTTCCAGCTGTATGGCAATCCATTGTTCTAAAAGATAAGGCGTACATTACGCGGTTTTAACCCGTAACACAGCTGGACTCAGAGCAGATATTTACCCCACTGACTCCAGAACGCTAATAAATTGGGTATGCTCAAAGCACAGGGTTCCAGTCACCACTTGGGACTAGTCACAAAAACAAGAGAATGTAAATGCTGGGACTGCATCTCTTGACGTCTGTTAAATACAATAAATGACTTCATGAAACCACTTTTTAATATATATATATCTCAAACCTTTGTTTTACCACGCTAATGTTATGAGGGCTCAAGATGAGGGCTTTTCTCTGGAATTATATGAGATTAAAAATGGAATAATTAGATTAATTACAGGTAATAATTAAATCATATCAGGGTTTTTTTATGTCATGACAGCACTAGTTTTTTATTACAAAAGTCATATTTTTACTAAAATGTACTTAAATACCAAAGAGTAATGACTAGATATGTAGGCAATATTAGACATTCATTTATACAGTTTATCATAAAAAAAAAAGTTGATTAGGGCTGCGTTGTACTTCAAGCAACTGAGGGATGGATGGGTGGATGGATGGCTGGAGTATCACCTCATTCTCCTTAGTTTTAATAATTACATAATACCTTTTGATCAATGTTATCAATAAAACTAAAACAAATATAACTAGTGGAAGCTTCAATCATCGTGAAGCAACTCCATGAAAGGCTTAAACCACTTCAAGAAATTCTTATCTAGCCTTTATTAGCCCCAATGTGACCCCAATGCACCTTTTAGAGGCATCCTCCCTCCATCACACCTGATACAAATCAGTCAGTAAGTTTACATGCATATCTAAATCAAGGTTTTTGGAGTAATCGGAATAAGGGCTTGCCTCCTGTTCAGAATTAAGTAACCAGAAAATTGAATTATTAAATCATGTATGTTCGACTCCGCAACAAAAGATTTGGAGGCTGGTGGGAGTGAAGCAGACTGAGTAAAGGCAGGATATGCACAATCACAACGCACCACCTCTTCGTCAGTCTAAAAATGCCCTCATCAGCCGCATACGTTTGTCTTAGCCGCCATATTCTTCTTATACCACTACTTCTGTGTTGCTGATGATTCGTGCTTCCGCGTCTCCTTACTTCCCGAGGGGGGTGCACGAATACGGGGTGGGGGTTGGTGGCAGAGAAATGCAGTTTCCAATCGCATTTTCTGGGTCCTTCAGTCCGATTTGTGAAACACCAGTTCGGTTCGACTGAAGTCAGTCTAATGGTGCTTTCAGACCGCACGCTTTGTCAGCGTGAAGCAACGCTCATAAAGCAACTAGTTCCGTGCATATTCACAGAAGATGCATTTTTAAGCTGAAGCATGCAAAGCTTGTAGGCGGGCCTTTCTCTACAGGCTGTTTTAAACACTAGCGGATCATGGTTAGCTAGACAATGTTGACGTTGAGCAACGTCTCTACGGTAAGATGTTCCGATTTAATGCCGTGCTGCGTCAACACCGTTGAGAGCGTCAAATGATCAGCTAGCTGAACGTCTGCGCTGCTGCTGTTTGGCGCTTTGAAGTTTAAAAGCAAAAAAAAACGCAAAAAGCTTGAAAAGTTGACGCTCACAAAGCGCTGCAGATACTGTGACGCTCCTCTGACGGCCTCAGCCATAGACTTAACATATAATCTTGCCGCTGCTGATGCTGCCGTTTGGGGCGGTGTGAACGTACCATTAGGTGTATGCATGCATTTCAAAGGTCTGATTTCAGTCAGACTAAGATAATAATTAGATTTTCTCGAGCTGCATGTAAACACACTGAGTGGCTTGTTAAAAGCCCTCTGCAGGTCTGAATGACTGCTCATGAGGGAGTGTAGGCATTAGATTCAGGATGGCGGAGAACGGATGCATCCAAAGGTCAGTTTACACTACAACACTGCCGGTTTTGTTTGAATTCGCGGGTGAAAACGACAATGCATTTACACGACAGGGCACACGATCTGATCTTATTGAAAGTGATGCAATACACATGTACAGCCTTTAGATGGCAGTGTGCCCTGTTTATGCAGGGTTCTATGATTTACCCGGAAAAGAGGATAGCGGAGTGCAAAAGTCCAATATGACGTGGGCATATTCCCGTAGGCAGTGGCGTAGCCTAATTGCTTTCGAAAGTGCTTAGCCTTCTGTTTATGCAAATGAATCCCTCAGTGTTGTCAGAATTCTCCACTGTGAAGCCCGTTTTCGTAAGACTGCCTTTTCGCCCCCCTGACACGTCATTCTCGTGTAAACGACAGGCCAAATCGCCGAGAAAAACCTTTGTTTTGATGAAAAACTTTGTTGTGTAAACAGTCCTTAAATGTTTGCGGGACAGTAGTTCTCCATATCTGAAGATGGATACTCCTGTGTTAGCGTGTTTCCACAGAACAACATGCAATTTACTTACTGTGTCATTGTCTAAAATCCCACTCAAAACAATGACAAAAAACTTTAAAAATGCACATCTTTCCCCAAACTTTGAATTGTAGATGTATTAAGGTTATTCATCACTGTTGATTTGTGCCGTGGTGAGAAAATGGGTTGGTGAACATTTTTAAAGTACAACCAGAAAGACTTCTAGAAGCAATTAGTTTCACTGGATTTATTTAAAGGTTTCAGAGTAAAGGGGTTTGAATACAAAAGCCACACTTTTCAGAGTTATTTGTCCAACTTGGAAAACAGGCTGATAACCAAGCACATCACTTTCCTTATTCTTCACAATTAAATGCTATGATGTGTTAGTCTTGCACATCGATTTCAATATATTTGTTTTTTAGGTTTGGAAAGATGAAATATAGAAAATTTGAAACAGCACTTTGATAATAAAGAAGAGGGGAAAAACGAGCAAGATGTCATGCAGGGCTTGCAGGGTAACGGGCCCAGAAACGTATTCATCCTGCAAGCTGGAATGCAGCGCAGTGAGGCAGTCCAAGCGCAAAATAGCAGATTCGACTTCTGCACACACCTGCTTGGAAATCTAAAACAAATTACCCACACAAAAAAACATGCTTTCGCAGATAAATTCACTCTGCAGAAGGTTGCAAACAGGCTGCTGCAACATATGACAATGCGGTAGCAACAAAGCCATAGGAGCAAGTGCCATTCAGGGTCTCAGTTACAACGTAACCGTGAACAGCTGAGCTCAGTTGCAGAAGGTAAAAATAAGAGGGAGAGAGAGAAAGTATCCAAACGCCGCAGTTAAGTCTACAAAAAACCATGACGGCGGCGTTTTCAAGTTGAAAACACCGGTCCGCATTGGAGCTCTGTACAACCTGCTGTGTTCAATTTCTACAAGTCATCATCTGCCAGGCAGGAGAAAACTAGGCCTGTAGCTATATTGAGCACCACCCTGCAGCCCAATTTCAGATTCCATTTAAATGCGACATGTGCTGTTTGTGTGCGGAGGAACATGGGTGCAGAGCAAAGAAACCCCCCAAAAAACAAAGGAGCTCTTATTATTCTGAGGGTTCTTTTTTTTTTTTTTCAGCGTCCTTACCTGGAGGTGTTCCTGAAATCGTATCGGTAATATCTGAGCCATTTCTGGGTGATTTCTGCGCCTGTAGAGTCAGTGAAGAAGGAGAGGGGATGGGGGATAACCCGAGGAAAGAGGTGGCTGTCTTCTGTTCTCTGCCCCCCGAAAACCAAAGCGATGGGCGGTAGTGTGTAGCCTGTATGGTATCACACGAACCCAGTGACTGCTCCCATTCAGGAGCCCCCCTACACCAGCGTTGAATCAAAAACTCCGCTCCTCCGCTTAGAAAAGTAGTCCGCTCTACCTCGCAGCTGAGACAAACCATTTCTCATTGGAGCCTCATAAGGATACAGGGGTGTGATAACAGTCTACACAGACCCATTATAAGTCATGACTTAGCATCTGTTGGCGTATTTTCCTTCCAAATAACTGACGATTCATCCCGTTTGATTTGTAGCTTGTACCCTTCCGCCGAGACCCCTTCCCCCTTCTCATTTCACCAACTTCAAAATGAACAATTCATCTCCAGCTTTGTTTTGAATGGGCTGGAACAAAATTATTCTCATATCTTTCTGCTTCTAAAAGCTCTACTCTTTTATTAAACCTGTTTAACCCAGAGACGGATCACGTTTTGAGCCGCATTAAACTATTTCACATTTTGTCACTTTCCAACCAACGTCTAACAAAATTGTAAAGTAAACGAAAATTTGTATTTTTTAAACAAATATCTGAAAAGTCATCGTGCATTCCAGTTCCCTTTAATCTTTTTAAAACTGCACCGCTCATGGTGGCAGAATGTTGGTGTAGCTCTGTTAGAATTTAGAATTTAGAATTTATTTTTTTAAGAGGATAAGCCCCTTGAGATGCAACCATCTCATTTTCAAGAGGGTCCTCAATGGAACAAAAAATACAAAACAGATGCAGCGATGCAGACATTGTGTAAAGAACAAACAAAAAAAAAAAGAAAGAAAAAAAATAATAAAAAAAAAAATAAAATAAACAAAACAACACGCCTAGCACACACAAACACACGAGCAGACACACAACCACGCACACAGGGCTCTCTACTAATAAGGAGTACAGACATTACAATTATAAAAATATAAAATAAAGTAATAATAATAGTACAGATTAGAGATGCTAAGAGTTACAAAAATGACATTAAATAATTAAATACAGAAATGCAAAATACAAAGCATATATAATAAGAATAGTAATTAAAATCAAAATCAGTTGCATACAGTATGAAGATGTTGCAGGAGGGCATTTTTGAACATTTGATAGGAGGTTATGGAGCGGATAGAGGATGGAAGACTGTTCCAATCAGCAGGGGCTTTGAATAGAAATGCATATTTGCCAATTTCCTTTTTAGTTCTTGGAACAACAAAAAAAGTTTGGTTAGCATGCCGTAAACTATAAGAGGAGCTAAAAGGAACTAAATATTGTTTCAAGTAATAAGGATAACTGAGATTAATGCACTTGAAAATAAATAATAACCAATGAAATTGTCGTCTGGAGGATGGAGTGAGCCAGGATAGTTGACAGTACAGATGACAATGATGAGTTCTGAAGGGGCAACGAAGAATAAATCTGCACAGACTGTTATAGACAACGTTGAGTGAGTGAAGGTTAGAGGCTGTGGTGTTTTGATAAATAATATCACAATAATCTAATATGGGTAGCAGTAGTTGTTGGACAATTCTTTTCCTAACAGAAAAACTAAAACAGTTGACAGAGTGATACAGTGATTTCAAACGATAAGTGATTTTATTGGTAAGAGAAAGTATATGACAGTTAAAAGAAAGTGTGGGGTCCAACCACAGACCGAGATATTTGAATTTCTCAACCGATACAATTGGAGATTTATCTGAAAATAAAAGATTACGTGTATGTGCTGTTGTAGAAATATTGTTTTTTTGAAATAACATGAAGTGAGATTTTGATTTATTGAGAAGTAGTTTATTAGCATAGAGCCATAACTGTACTTTGTCAAAATCATGTTGAAGTGTGTCCTGAATATCAGTAATATTGGATTTTGTGCAATAAATGATGGTGTCGTCAGCATAAAGTTGCATATCACAGTCTGTACAAGTGAGGGGAAGATCATTAATGAAAATTGAAAATAAAAGAGGTCCAAGAGAGGAACCCTGGGGCACACCTCTATCTATGGACTGAAAATCAGAGGAACTATCTTTGAATGAGACACATTGTTGACGATGATGAAAATAAGAGTTAAACCAAAGAAGAGAAGACGTGTCCAGACCAAAAGAGTGCAACTTATCTAAAAGGAGGTAGTGATCAACCATGTCGAATGCTTTAGTAAGGTCAATAAACAAAGCACCAGTGGACAAACCATTATCAAAGCCAGTAAAAATATCATTTGTAAACTTCAGTAAAGCAGAGGATGTAGAAAAAAATTGTCTAAAGCCTGATTGAACCGAGGATAAAATATTGTTTTCAGATAAATAGTCCGAAAGTTGATTATAAATAATTTTCTCAAAAATTTTGACTGTGCTGTTAATAATTGATATAGGTCTATAGTTGTTAAGATTACCAGGGTCACCCCCTTTGTGGAGGGGTATAACTCGTGCACATTTCCAATCAATAGGCACATCACAAGTAGAAAACGATAAATTAAAAAGATCTGCCAAAGGAAACGAGAGAATATGAGAAGCAAGTTTAATGAATTTGAGTTCAATGCCATCAGGGCCAGCACTAGACTTAGAAGGGAGTCCACTAATGGCCTGCTGGACATCAGCTGGACTAACTTGTCTAAAGGAGAAAGAGCTGCTGCAAAACTGGGAATCAAAAGACAAGGCCAAGTCAGGAGGAGATTGCAATTTGGGTAAGTGAGAGAAGTGCTGACTGAAAGCATTTGCAATCGTTATTGGATCAGTTGCAATTTTGTCATCAATAGTAAAGTTTACAGAAGCACAATCAGATTTACCGAGCATATTATTAAGTTGCTTCCAGAAGGGCTGCGGATTTTTAAAATTATTTGATAACGAATTTTTATAATAGTTTGATTTAGCGTTTCTAGTTTGTGTTGTACAGGTATTCCTAAGCCGTTTATAGGCATCCCAGTCAGCAGAATCTTGAGTTAAGTTATACTTTTTCCACGCTTTATCTCTTTGCTTAAAAATATGCAGCAATTCTCCATTCACCCAAGGAAGATGGCGACCTCTGACTTTAAACAATTTGAGAGGTGCATGAATATCAATTACATTCTTTAACTCTTCATAAAAATACTTCCATGCATCATGAATATAAGGAATTAATTTGATCCTACTCCAGTTGATATTTAATAAGTCATTACAAAAATTGACACAGTTAAAATGTTTGGTTTGACGAACAGTAATAAATCTGGGAGGTAGATGAGGGGTTTTAATTTTCCAGCGGCAATAAATAATACAGTGATCGCTAAAACAGTCAGACAAAACACCACATTCCAAAAATCTATCAGGATGAGAAACTAAAATCCAGTCAAGAAGAGATTTGGTCTGAAAATTAATTCTTGTAGGTTTATCAATGAGTTGAGAAAGATTTGCATTGTTGAATAGGTTACGCTGGTTGGATGAAGAAGATAGCCAGTCAATGTTGAAATCACCCAGCAAAATTATTTCACTGGATCTACCTAAAGAAGACACAGTATTGTTAATTAAGTTAATTTAGTTCAGATTTGTTCATTTTTTTAATGCTCAGAATGTTTTGGTTTTAACACTTTATCTCTCTGGTTTTGGATGCTTTGCAGCTGGAAGGCTTTTTGTATCAACAGTCTTCAGTCAGAGGCCTCATTGTATTTTTTGTTAAGCTGATTGCTAGTGGAGATCCTTTCGCCCCACAGTATCACCATCCATAACTTTTTGAAAATACTTGGTTGATATGAAAACATTCAATTTCCCCTTGGAAAAAAGGAGTATTATTTTTTTTGACTTGAATTAAACTGAATCTGAAAGGATAACCCTAAATAAGACTCTGTGGCCCAATAGTCTTAAGAAGTCACATAATTAGTACATAAATCCATGTGTTTGTCACTCAGTATAAATACAGCTGGTATTTAGATGACTCACTAATGTTACAAAAGATTGGTGGACCACACTTTTGGTCAGAGGCTATAAATTGGAGAATTTCAACTCAAGGCCAGATTTTAAAATAATATCTCCATACACATCTATCATCCAAGAATGGATGATAAATGTGTATGGAACAACTACCCTATCAAGACATGAGTATCCACTTATACTGACACACTGAGCTTCAGACCATTAACAAGAGAAGCAACTAAGAGGTCAGTAGTAATTCTCAAGGTTTTGCAGAGATCCACGGCTCTGGTAGAGGTATGTCGTCTTTGAACTGACCTTCAAGAGGGTAAAGACAAAAGCCAATGTTGGAGAAAAATGCATGTAGGGGACACAGCAAACACATGGAAACATTTGGTGTCAAATGAAACCAAGACATTTTTTTTTTGCCTGCATGCAAAATACTAAATGTGATGGAAAACTATAAACTACACAAAACTGTGAATGCCAATTTCCCACATTGCAACATGGTGGCAGCAGTATCCTCCAGGGGTTCATTTAGCAGGAACAAGGAAGTTCGTCAGATTTGGATGGATGTGAGGAAATACAGGACAATTCTAGATGAAAACCTGTTGAAGGCTGGAAAACACTCGAGACTCAGGCAAGATTTGCTTTTCTGAAGGAATACAAACCTAAATACTAAGAAATACTGGTGCCCTTGATGTAAAAAATATTATTTTAAAGCTTGATTTGAGTCTTGTCTGACTTTAGGTTTAATTTATAAGTCCAGGCAGGGTTTAGCAAATTCTACATGCTTATGATAATGATCATACAGAAAAGGCTTATTTTCAGGCATGACTTCCAAACATCCATTCAGCCTCGTCTCCTACAGTTCCAGCTGTTATACATTTTATTAAAATAATTGATAGTTGTTACATGCAAGTTTTGGCAAGTAGTTTTTTTTCTTAAAGCTTTCTTCTTCGTAATGAGTATCCACACACAATTGCCCTGTTTGAATTTGCATCTTTTCTTTACTATCCAATATAAGAACAGTGACTAAAGAAATCAATTTATGTGTCGTGTGATATTTACTTTAAATCCCAGCAAAGTTATGGATTACTATTTTAAACCATAAGACACTCTGACCCACTGGGGATTTAAAAAATATATATCTTTAAAAGTAAGATATCTTTAAATAAATGTACTCTAAAGGTTCCTGACTTCACTGACGAAAGGAACCAAAAGGGAGCGCTGTTTGCATACGTTAAGATTGTACAACTACAATCCTTTGCAATGATTTACAATAATTTATCTCAAAAAGATCTTCTGTAATAGTTTTCGCAGCATGCTAAGGCTGGCTATATTACATTCATTTTCAGAGCGGAATTTGTATATGACCATTTTTAGTCAAATGTTTGTTGTTAAACCGCTTAACATTAAACATTGTGCACTGAAAAATAAAATACATCTACAGACACAGAAAACAAATTGAAATGCTCACATAAATAGTAAAATATGTCATTTATATTCTGTCTTTCAGTGTTTTGTGTAATAGCCATGCTTTTAGAAAAGACAGTGTGTTCACTGTTTGGTCCAATCTCAAAGAACAACAAAAAAACCCATAAGAAATGAAAATGGTTTTAAGCACACGTGTCAAACTCAAGGCCCGGGGGCCAATTCCCGCCCTCCAAGGTCATTTATGTGGCCCTCTAAACTTTAGAGAACCCTATAGATAGAAAATTTAATTTCTTTTTCTGTGCACACCTAAAAAATCTTATTAGTCAAATAAAATCAGTGTTTATTTAAACAGTCTTTAATCACATAATCATGTATGTTGTTCAGGATTATTTAATTTTAAGACATATTTTTGGAATGCGTAGGGCGATTTTAATGGTTTGTTATAGTTTTTCTTAATACTTTCTGCCACAACCGGCCTTGTAAGGGTATTCATCAGCTTGATGTGGCCCTATATGGAAATTAGTTTGACACTGCTTGTTTAAAGTGAAGAATAAAATTATGTAGTTTTGGACACTGGGGGAAAAAAAGGCCTCACCCATGAAAAAACTTGATCCAAAAATGAAAATATCTGCAATTGTTCTGCCTCCACTGACCTAACAATTTATCTCATAGAGGTTATGTAGAATTATGTGTCAGAAAACAGAAATGTCTAACTGTATAAATCATTACTATATTTTACAGGACTTTAACTTTTTCAAGCTATTATTATTAGATCTCTTTTAAGCTCTTGTGCAGGACGCTGCAGGACGCTGCAGGACGCTGCAGGACGCTACACCTGCTACTCATACAGGATCTGGCTCCAGGAAGTAATTCAGTTCTCCTTTGTCTCACTTATTTATGCAAATTACACAGGTAAAGTAGCACAAGCTTTGCATTATTTTGCAGCATTATAGTTAATCTGTAAAGACAAAGCAATATGTAAAAGAAAACGGCATCAAAGGTCTGATTTACATCTAATGTTGCAATAAACGTGATTTCAGTAAGTAAAAAAAAAAGTGTAAGACTCTGAAAAAAAATTTTGTTTAAGCATTAAGTAAGTAAGTAATCAGCTACACATTTTTTGTTCAACCATTTGGTGTTCCAGGTCCAATATTTATGGTTTGATTATAGAGGAAGCAGGTGGATCCATCTGCGTCTGCTTAGTAGCAGCACAAAGTAGCTACCAATGATCCTGGAAACCTGCCGCTGTCGTCGCACTATGTCACCAGCAGAGAGGGAAAACAGCCGAGGGCTACGTCCTTCCAGAAGACACCACAAAAATCCCTTATGATGACATTCAGACAGAAGTCAACAGTCCGAAATAGGGACAAACTTGAAAAAAATACCAAAAAAGAAACAATGCAAGTGACATTTTATTTATTACAAAACACCCAACGTGTGACATTAAAATTGAGAAAAAAATGTAAAACTCTAAAGTTAACTGGTGGAAGGATGCAGACTAAAAAAAGATTCCAGCAGCTGTTCTATGCAGTCAAGCAAAAAAAATTATATAAATGAACAGAACTGGAAAGATAACATTGAACAGGACTGTGTCTTAAAGTGTTTGTGAGGCAGTTGAATGCTTGATGAACATAAATATACAGTTTTTTTTTATCTGTAGAAGTCATAGTGATATAACATTTTTCTCAGTGACCCTTAATGTATTAAAAAAATCAATTTAGTACATTGACAATTAAGCTCATATCATTTGTTTATTAAATAAAGTTTCAGTTTCTTCGTTTTCATCTTACAATCAAACATAACATGTAATTAGTGTAGTTTTAAAGTCGTACAGGCTGCGTTAGGTTTGCTGTGTGCTTGGCCTGGCTCTTGCTGTCAATCAGAAGTATTTGGTTATTCTTGTGGTAAGAAATAATCTCATCCAGACTGCAGAACACCTAAAAGAAAGGGAAGTAAAAGGACAAAACAATTAAGACTAAATTCTGAGAGAACATTTGTAGTGCATTCCTAAATCTTTTTTACCTTTCCTGAACTTCATATTTTGTCACATTAAATCCACAAAATGGAATGTATTTATTAGGATTTTATGAGTTTTCAAAGAAAATTCCAAATAAAAATGGGCCGTGCTTTTGTTCTCAGCTGGCCTTAGTCAATATGTTTATGGAAATCTCCTTTAGCAGCAATTGGAACTCCAGGTTTTTGCACATCTAGAGACTAAACATTTTGTTTTTTAAGTCTTGCCACAGAATATCAGTTATATTTATTTCCGGTCTCTGACTGGGCCATTATAACATAAATATGCTCCAATCTAAATCCTCCACCTGTAGCTCTTTTGGTTTGCTTATATTCCCTCTTTGAAAAAAACTATCCCAGTCTCAAGCCATTTGCAGCCTCTAATAGCTTTTCTTTCAGGTTTCCTCTGTAAATAGTTCCATCCGACCAGCTTCACGGTCTTGGTATCAAAAAGAATCGCCACAGCATTATGCTGCCACCACCATACTTCACTGTGTGGTGTATCGTTAATTTCCCTAAAGCATAGCATTTTGCATGTGGCCCGAGACATTTAAAACATTTTGGTCTTATGTGACGATCACCTTCTTTAAGGTTCTCATGGCTTACTTTTAATAATTCGGTTATATTTTTAATATTTTTGTAGTTGAACCACACTCTGGATATAAGGATGTTGCACCTATTAGTTATAATTTGTTCCATAAAATCTAAATAAAACACATTAAACCTTGTGGTTGTTATATAACAAAATGTGGAAAGCTTCACTGAGTTGGATTGCATTTATAAGGCGCTGTAATAAAGTTTTCCCTTCATAATTCAGATATCTTTCTCTTCTTCTGTATTTTCCAAATATCCAACTTCTTTTCCCACCCTTACCTCTTCGTTCTTCTTGCCCTCCTTTCCGAGGGCGTATCCGTGTGAATCTTCAATGAAACGAATGGGGATGTTGTACACTTTCTGCTGGTAGAGGACAGCGAGGGTGTACGGCTGGTGGGAGCGTTTGTCTGAGCTGTATCGAATGAGGAAGGCACCGTCCTACAACACATTAAAATACACAGAAGAGAGAAAAGCAGCTCTGAAAAAGCTTTTGAACCTGAAATCAAACCACAGCCACTAATTTCAGATCTAAACCATATATACAATAGTTCATTACAATTTTTCAATTTTAGTTGGGGTTTTTTTAGGCTTGAACTTCACAACAGCTGAATTCATATTACACTTCGAAGTCAAGAAATATGTAAAAAGAATAAATAAATAAGAAAAAAGGACCATGCAGCTGGAAATCTGACAAAGAAAAGTAGATTGAATACAAAAAGCAGTTTTCAAACGATGATTTTATTTTTCAAGGGAAGAAAGTTATCCAAACTAACCTGCACCTTCGGGAAAAAATAACCATCTCCTTTCATATGAGAAATTCTCTAAACCAACACCAGTAGTTTCTCCAGTGGTCTTGTTGCTGATATCCCTGAAATTATCTATGGTTGCTATGGTATGTCATCAATCTGTGTTTTACATCCATTAGCTTTGGGTTTTTCCTTCGTTTGAATGCAAAAGACATTTCATTTATAAACAAATTTTATAAACAAAAAATATTATTTTAGTGTGCTGGCAGAAATCTTCACTTTCATGAATGTCACTTGAATTTTTTGCTGAATGTGATGTTTAAGGAAAGTAACATCCCTTACTTCCGTCTTTTCTACCAATCATTGGTCACTCTTTTTTCCGAGCACAGACCTGTTGTAAGTGAATCTGTGCAGCTTTCAATTTTTTCTAACAGAGAAATGGATCACGAGATACTTCGGTCTTACCTTTCTGACTCTCTTTAAGAGAGTCTCGGCTGTCTGTCTGCTGCAGTCTCCAGCAAACCACTCTTTATCCTGGATGGTGTGAAAGTCCGAAATTAAGTCAACAAGTGCACATCCAATTTTACTTTGAGACCAAATGCTGTATTCACATTCCCATTATGTAATCTGATTTGTCTGCACAAAATAAGAGGTCCTCATTCCGTACATTCATGCCATATTTTAACATAAAAAAACACTGAATATTCATTATAGAAATAAGGCCCATTTGGTGTTTTTTAACATGTGTTTCTAATACCCTAAGTCTTTTTTACTTATTTCAATCATACCAGAGGTGGCTTTCTCATCAACAGCTCAGAAACTTAAAAGGACCCTAACAAGACTTTAGTGTTGGGTATTTATGTAAAGTTATCTGCAAATGTTTTGAGGCCATTTATCTTTTCTTCATAGATCTCAAGGTCAGACTTTCTCTTCTTTTTTTTCTTTTAAAGTAATTCTTTGGAACATTTTGAGTGTTTTTTTACTCATTTATTTCCTGTTGTTATGCCTCACCATGACATGTATGTATTAAGCATACAAATGAGAAAAGACAGAAATCATTGTTCTCTTGCAATAATAACTGGTCAGTTAAAGAAAATGGGGGGAAATGGTTCTTTGTCTCCATGAAATAGTCATGAAAAAAACAAAAAGTGAAGATAAAAATCTTCCAAAGTTCAAAGAAAAAACTTCAAATCTTCTTTGTAGACATTGATAAATGTCAATTTAAAGATAGCATGACGTTTCAAATGCAAAGCTTCAAGAAACGAGGCAGTGAAGTCCTTGTGAATGGTATAAACAATACGCAAGAGACCTCCCTTTAAGGTTATAAGGAAGTAACCGTAAACAGCCAGATTCAAGGTGTTTTTCTAAAAAATCTGAATGTGAGGTTCTAAATACAGGCAGCACCTTGCAAAATTATATATATCCTGCAAATTTTTAACGTTTGGTTGTGGAGCAACAACACACTTCAAAATATTTTATTAAGATTTGTTCTGATGGAATCTACTGCACAGCTTTAAAGTGTATGATAAATGATGGTCTTAAAAATTATTTACAATTTAAAATCAGTAAAGTGTGACTTTCATCTCTATCCAGCTGTCATCTATTCTGATTTTGCTAAATTAATTCCTAAATATGTGTCACGCTTTTACAGCAAAATTATACACATCTATGTTCGTCTTTCAGAACAGCAATATTAGGGTTGTGGTTAGAATATGAAAAATGCAATTAGCTATAAAAAGACCAGGACTAGTCTAAAGTTTCAAATGAAATGAAAAAAAGACATGCACAATGATTCATAATTTAAAGGTCAACTTGTCTAAAAATATTTTTCAGCCATTTTTTTGAAGATCAAAAATAAATGCAGTTTTAAATGGGATTCTTTAATCTGAGCCTGAGCCTCTCAGAACTCAAATTAAACACGTAAGCACTTTAATGGTAACTATTTAAATGAAATTAAGCCCCAGAGATTCCAGCAGAATTTCCTCTTTTACTGCAGGCTGACACCGTACCTCATTCCCAGACAGTTTAGCCATCCTGTTGCCACCTGAAAACAGATATAAACCATGTTACATGTTCAATTTAATCCGTGCATTATTTGAAATAATGCAAAGCTAGAATCCTAAAAGACGTCCATCTGACCTCCGGGTTTGTAATCTCCCATTGGCTGAAGAGAAGGCCTGGAATAAAGACTTTCAGTGATTAGTTTATTTTCCATTTATGCATAAACTAAATAAAAGATAATAAGAAAAAAATGGAAATTAATGCAAATTATGCCAATAAACCACTTTAAATAATCCACATTGCCAACACTCATACATGGGTTTAGTTTCCCTCAGATCTTGATGCAAAGAAGGATTGGAAGCATGGCTTTGTAGCGTTAGTTGACCAGGAAAGCTGGCACGTCTGTCTTCAGCTGTAAACATGCAAATGAAATTTTCCTCTTTTGTTCATTATCTCTCAAGGTCAGTTGCTGTTCATTTTTTACTGGTTAATATGTTACTCACTCTTCTTTATCTCTTGAATAGCTGAAAACGTTGGTTGCTGAAAGAGAGCACAAATGTTGCTCTTGTTTCAGACTTGTAAATGTTACCTTTGGCATAGAATACTCAACGATTTTTTGATTAATCAGCGCCTAGTTGGGCTCAGTCACTTATTAGGTCAGTTTCCAGCTTTCAGACAAGAAAAGTAATGTGAACTTACTGTCACAGCTCTAGGAACTGGAGGTTTTGCCCTGCAGATAATGTGAAAAAGAGAGTTTTACTATTAAGATCACACTTAAACTTAGCTTGAAAATACATCTGGGGACATTGTTGTCTGATCAGAATATTAGTGAGAAGGGAGGGTCCTTTATCATGGTTTTTAATGTCTAGGTAGAGCTACCTCCTCCAGTTACTTTTAAAAGTCTGGTTCCTTCTATGCTCCTTGTTCCATCTGCCTTGTGTAAATCCTGATTATGAGGTTCTTTGACACCTTTTGGTTTGGTAATTGTGACTCTTTTGATGGGATGTATAATGTTTTGGATCTGTATGTGTTTCTGTTTTGGGAGCTTCTCTCTGTGTTTGTTCTGTTTAGATTTCCTCAATTGTCTCTGTCCTCAGTTCTTGCTTACCCTCAGGTCCAGTCTCAAAAACTCTGTGCCATATTTCCTCCAAGAATATAACCCACCATTTCACTTCAGTCCTTAGGCCGATTCCATCTGTTACCTTTCCTGCTGTAACTCATGGTCATTTCCTGGTCCCACATCAGGTTTATGTTCCCCATATGCCCTCTTTTGCTTATTCTGTTTAGATGTGGGTTTCCTGCACTGGACTTGGGTTCTTTTGTAAACTTTATTTTTTTCTCTTAAAATTTTTTTCTCATCTTGCCTGCCTCCTCTAAGTATTTCTGTCTACCAAATTCACAAGACTTGAAATAACAGACATTTAACAGTCTGCATTGTACATGTTCATAAAGAAAGGAGTAAAAAAAATGCACAGACTCAATTTACATGGGTTTTGGAGGAGGAGGCTTTGGCGATGGAAGCTCCCTGGTTGGAGCAGGCGGGCGTGCTAAAGACAAAGGAGAAATGAGAAGGTCATTATTTTTTTACAACAACACATTATGTGTTTTTTATTGTAAGTGAGGAACATTCTGGGACTTATATTGGGTTCAGACACTGCAGTTTGAAATGTGTGATGCAACATACATGCTTCTGGCTCCAAATACACGTCGTCGTTATCTTCCTGAAACAATACAGATAATGAATTTTGAACATTTTAGGTGGAAATTCATTGCTTATTGAATTATTTTTTAAACCATTTAGTGGATATTCAGTTCGTCAGTATGTATATGGCCTCTTTAACTGGTTACAGCAGATACAGTCAAAAGAAAAACTAGGACGGTCCACAAAATCTGGTTTTCTTGAATTTTAAAATATGGTTATAGAATTTAGACACTGGTCAGTTTTAAAAAGTAGTGCTGGAATTGGGAAGAGGATGTGTTTACATTTATTTAAAAGGTGTTTTTAACTATTACCAATTATTTCACCAGTTATTTATTTAAAAAAACTATTATATCATAAACTGTGATATGAATTTATACTAAAGCTTTTAACACATCTTTACCACGGTTGCCAATAAGTTTGGCCATGCCTTTATGTTCATGGTTGAGTCAATATTTCATACCAACAGATTAAACTCACCTCTTCCACATTTGGATCCAGATAAACATCTGAAAAGCGAAAAGGAAACACAGCAAGAAATCAGTCTGGCCTCTTACCATATTATCACTGCAATCAGTCAAACTAACAATGGATCCTCGTGAAAAAATTTTTTCTCCACGATGATCCCACTTATTAAGGTGATAAAAAAATCAAAACAAACAAGTTGGCTAGGTGGGCAAGGTATTATGTTTTAGGGGGGAAATTACTTTTTCACATGGTCATCTTTGTCCCCTGTTCCCACATTTAATCTGTCAGTCTAAAACATTTAAGCATGACAAAGACAAAAAATAAGAAGAAATCTGTAAGGGGGCAAATACTTTTTCCATAGTACTGTAATTCATGAAGTGGGATTTTTCATACTGTAATTCATGAATTGGAATACAAAATCAGGTCTAGATTCTGAGGAATTAATCAAATTTATTTTAAAAATGAGAGTGCACGGGTTTTTTTTATAAGATAAGGTTTTGTGTTTTTATATGCTTTATGTTTTTTAAATAATAAAATTTTTCTGAAGTCCACAAGTTGTAACCCAAGAGGTGCTTCAGCAGGGGGTGCTGTCTTCTCTGTTTTAATGCGGGATTGTTAGCTATCTCTTCGTCTCCCAAAGGAAAATTAGTTGCCAGTTGAAATACCAAGCACACCAAATCAGCTTTGGGTTTTTGAGTTAATTTTCTTTAAAAAACTAACAGTTGCGCCACAGATAGGATGATAGCTGCATGTGTTTTTATGTAAACCCATTACAATATTCATTTTAGATTTAATTCTTTGATATAAATGTGTGACTGTATTCATCATTATTTCACCTTCTTCAGGTAAAGGAGCCGGGGCAGGAACATTTCGGACTGGAGGATCGGGAGCCTTTCTCCTTCCAGGCTTCTCATTTCTGTCTATTTCGGGCGCTAAAGGGAAAACGGACATCTTTTAATGCAAATTATAGGCAGAGTCTACTGTTAAGCAACAAATGATGACAACTCACGTTTTCCAATGTTTTGTGGTGTCTGGATGAAACAGGTGAAAATTGTTTAATGGTAATTAAAGGAACACCTTTAGATAGTTTCAGAGACGTACTACCACATATTTATAAAACTGTGTTTACCGAGGCTTTCAAATTTCTAGGAGGGGGATGAACTTCAGGGCGAGATGTCCTCTCTAAAACAACAACAAAAACAATTATTTTTTAAGAAGATAAGAAACAGAGGGTCTTACAATCTTTTATTAATGAAGTGATTTTTTGAGGGCAATTATTTGCATAAAATTTGATTAGGGGGTATCATTTTAAAACGGAACTGAAAACAAATGCAGGCCACACTTCTTGAATTTTAGAAAAACAAAACATTTAAAACAGTACTGTTTCCTTCCACTTGAAATATGCCACTTTGAGCTGGTTTACATTCCAAATCCCAGCAAAAATAGCATTGAGGTTTAAGTTTGTAATGTGACAAAATGTAAACAAAAGTTCAAGGGGAGTTAATACTTTTTGAGGCTATCCATATTAATTTGTTTAACTGTGAGCTAAACAAAGAGAATACATTATAGATAAAAGAAAAATAGATTTTTACCTAAGTAAATATTTTCCTGTATTTGTGTCTGTGGGACGCTGTGCTGGCGCTCAATGGGAGGAGCTTCATACATGTCCCCATCCTCATCATCCTGCTTAGAGAAAATTACTGTCAGAGACTGAAAACAGAAATATTTAACCTCATAAATAATTCAGGATGAAGACTGTTGTGGGGTCAATCTGCAACATCTCATCCCTCCAATGACTGGATGATGAGGTAGCCTTTTTAAAACATATTTAACCCTTTGTGATTGTAAAAACTTTCAAGGACACATTTAACAAAATCACTACAACTCTGGTAGACTATTATATAACCGTACTGTCTACTAACTAAGCAAAACTAAGAAAACTTCTTATTACATGAACCCAGTAAGACTGAGAGCAGAACAATAAGAAATATGCTGAAATAAATAAAACATCGAGAAGTGTAAACTACTTACAAATTCTTCCTGAGGCCATTCAAACCCTGCATTATTGTCTGAAATAAATACAGAAATACAAACATGAACAGATAGAGAGGGAAACCAAACAGTTTCTTTTTATGTGAAGTTAAATCTAACCTGTCCTCTTTGGAGGGGCAGGAGGTCCACTGTGTGGCAAAGTTAGAGGGGAAAAAAGAGACTCAACCAATGCATGCTGCAGGAATGCATGACCAATCTAGTCGCACTAATCTAGAAGAACAGAAGGGGTTCTTTCATTTCACTCACCGGTTCTTCAGTTTTCCAAGGAAACTCTGAAAACACCAGAAACATTGAGAAATAAAGAACTGAAATGTTGAATAAAGGATACAACGGAGCATCCGACATTTAAAGCGGAGGTTAGCTGTATAAAACATTCATACAATGGTTACTTTTAACGATCAGCTTCACTGATCAGCCTGCAACAGCGGCTGCTTTCTGAGCAAAGTCACCAAGTGTTTGCATGTAGGTCAAAAAAATCTATTCCTTTCTAATCTGATCATGGAACTTTGTTTAGTGCAAAAACATAAAGGAAAGGTTATTATTTACAAAAGTATTTCAGCACTGAATGGTATTCTGAGTAATAGATGAATGTGCTGAAAAACACTGCTTTGCAGCAATTCACAGGAATAAACGGTGTGTACATGAGGAAAGCCAATGATATTATGCTACTGGAAACATAGCTAAAAGGCTTTTAAAAGCTATAAAGAAGTTTTAGAAGCTCTCACTGAAGCATTAGCCGCTCATCTAAATTTGCTGCCAGGTTTAAAGTGCCTTGATATTACATCTGTTGTGTATTGGTGCTATATAAATATAATGAATTAATATAATAATGAGGCTAGAAGCACATTTGCTTTGTGACAGCAACATTCTGCTAATCCCTGCTTGAAAAAAAATTATGAGGAGGTTTTTTTTGTACTGTATGTTTGTGCACAGTAATTTTAGATGACTTTTTGATAAAAATGCAAATGCATTAGTCATTAGCTATTAATAAAGGAATTACAAAATGAATGGTAACCTGTGCCTGAATACCTCAATGCAGATGTTGATATTTTGGCTGTATTAGATCGTCTTCCATGGACCATAGAGCTGCATGAAATTAGGATTCTGTGGACTTGGAGTTTTGTTTATCAATTTTCTTAGTTTTGTATCTCATATCTCATTGAGTTATGTAATGCATTCCTGATTATTCTCTTGCTTAAGTTTTTTAATCTTTTATTCTTTCCTGTGTGTTTATTTTTGATCAATATTTTCTTGCTCCCCCATTGTTACCTTTGTAACTGCATTGCCCCTCTTAGGTTCCCTCTCAGCTACCACACATCAGTCAGTTAGACCCGCTTCACCCTTGTCCGAGTCTCCTTTAAGTGTACACTCCTTTACAATGTCACCCATTGTTGGACTCTCCTGTTTTCCTGCATTGGAATTAATGATTCCCCCAAAAGAGAGGCTCAGTATGATTCCCTCCCATACGTTTTTGTAAGTTAAATCACTCTGTGTGTGATTCGGCCTACCTCCTGCTTGCCATTGTGTTCTTCTCTAGAACCATGTGATCATCATTTCCATGTTTAAAGATGTGAATACATGAGTTTTATTTAGAATATTTTCATAAACAGTGGAAACTAGATAATTACATTAACAATATTGGAAGGCAACAATTTTTTTACTCTTTTTTTGTCAATATTGCAAAAATGACAATAAGAGATTTTTTTTTAGTTTTTTTTTTTTTTTACTTTCTTCAAAGTAAGATCTTTAAGCACACTAACAGGAGAATTTGATTGAAGTTTTTGGGTATCCATCCTCAAGCTTCTAAAAAATGGTTGCCCCATTTCCTCCCAACAACACTAGTGTAACTGGTCAGGTTCGAAGGCCATCTTGCTGTAACACATTAACTTGGGTCACTGTTTTAAAAGTGACTTATGTTTAGCATCATAGTTCATTTCGGAGAGCCATTTGAATCAAAGCTTTTTCTTCAGAATCAGAATCAGAATCAGCTTTAATGGCCAAGTATGACACATACAAGGAATTTGACTCCGGCAACTTTTCTCTCCAGTACAGAACTTAAATAAGTGAAATAAAAAAAGAAATAAAAATAAATACAATTAAATAATAAAGGATAATATATACACCAAACTGGGGTTATTGTACAGTGAGTATATACAGCAGTGCAGAGTTTTAGTTTATTGTTCATGTGAATGGACTCACCCTCTGTGACTACACAGAGTTCATCAGCGCGACAGCCTGGGGGAAGAAACTGTTCTTATGTCGGGTGGTTTTGGCGTACAGCGCTCTGTAACGCCGGCCTGACGGGAGGAGCCTAAACAGGTTGTGGCCGGGGTGTGAGGGGTCAGTGGTGATTTTCCTGGCCCGCTTCCTCACCCTGGTCCGTAATAGGTCCTGAATGGAGGGAAGATCAGTACCTATGATCCTCTCTGAGGACCTGACTGTTCTCTGCAGTCTGTCCCTGTCTTGCCTGGTGGCGGATCCGAACCAGACAGAGATGGATGAGGTCAGGACAGACTGGACTAGCTGATAGCTTAAGATGATTAATATTTATATTATTGTTCTCTCATTATGTCATCTATTTTATAAAACATCCCCAGCTCATGATGCTGCCAGCCTTGTACTGCCCAGGCATACAAGTGTCCTCCTTTTTCCTCCAAATGTAACAATGGTTAATATGGTCAAAAAGTTCCACTTTAGTTTTATCAGCCCACAGGAGACGTCTCCAAAAATGAAGGTCCTTGGGTTCAATTTAGAAACTATTATCTTCCTTTTCATGTCTAATTTAGAGTAATTGCTTCTTCCACACTGAGTGGCTTTTCAGCCAATGTTTGTACGGGACTCATTTGACTGTGTAAATTGACACTGTTTTACAAGATATAGTCATATAGATATAGACTAAGTCATTTGTTTTGGTTCAGGGTGTCATACACACATTTTGCACCAAAAAAAGTGATCTGGGAAATTGAATTGTAAATTCAACTGTAATTTAATTAATAGATGAACAATATTTATGGAGGTCCATAAATCTCTTCCTTATAACTTTGCTGACTTATTTTACATGCGGTCAGGACGCAGTTTGGTTTAGATTTTGTCTTAAAATACAATCATAGGTCTGCATAGATTTATCTAAGATTTTGTGAATGATCAGAAGCTTTTTAAAAAGCCATTACATTGTGGTCTTGGCTTTCCCAAATAAAAATAAAAAAATCCCAAAGAGACAGTAACCTTGTGTATATAAAACATCTGAAATTTAATAATTTATAATTTTCATTTTTTTTTATTCTCTTTTTGTTCTCATATTTCTGTATAGATTTTGAATTCTTGTTATCCTTTCTATCTTTAGGATAAATGCTGAAATAATAGATTTTTATATTTAAATTACCAATACTCTCTCCTCTGTTCTTGTTAATTGTATCTTTTGATCATTTTTAAAATGTAACTAAAACATCATTGCAGTTGTCAATCTGTCTGCAATGTGTGCAACGAGATTAGTGTGAGGAGTAGATTAACAAACACCTCAGGTGAAATCAGGAAGTGGACTTCTTCCCACAGCGTTAGGCAGTCACAGAGGAAGTATTGTGCAGAGTAAAAGATTACGGACAGATGGAGAGGTGGAGAATAGACAGTTTTTAGCGTGAGTCACACTTCAAGCTCAACATGAAAACAGTCGCTTCCCTGTAAAATGAGCAGCAGGTGTGGCGATAAAAGAGAACTACATCACCCTTTTGCAATTTATTACCTTTTACTCATGCAGATTGGTTTGGTAGAGCTGTATTTTAGGGTCATGAGAAGTCATAGTGACACTGTTGTGCTTTGTGTCAGCTGGTCGGCTGTTTTATTGAACTCCTTCCTCTACGGTGAGGTGTTTATAAGGTAAAGTATAGGCAGCTCAAACAGCAGGGTGCAGCAGCTAAAAGGACAAATAATCTATCTCTGAAATTCAATCCAATGCAAACTAGGACAAGACACGCACCATTCAAATGTTTCACCATTCACACAATAGAAATACTGTTTATGCGTTATCACGTGAGTAATGCCAGCTCAATCAGGTCCCTGAAAGTTCTCACTGGTAGTCTCTTTCTCAAACTGTTTTTAAACTAGGGCATGTAAAATAGCTTCCTACAATATTTTGTGTAATCTCAACCCCTTCAAATATATTTTCCTCACTTTTGTTTCACATCTCGCACCGTGGACTTTTTTACTTGAAAAGACAAAGTGTGACTTTCTGAGGAAAACCTAAAATAAACTCCCTCCTACATTGAAGTTAAAGCAGAAGACATTTTTCATGCCTACTGCAATCTTAACTTTTTGTCAGCATCAAAGTAAATCCTTCCCTTTTACTACAACCACCACCCATAATGGTTTAGTGTACAAGAAGCTGAAACTCAGCATAAGGAAGTGATACATTTGGAATGAAGAGTCAAGTAAAGACCGGGGCAAGGGGCTGAACTAGTTCTAGATGAGACAAAGGGTATTTTATTTGCTTATGAAGTCAGTTTTTTAACATTTACATCAAATCTAAATCAAATTACATTAAATAGCAGATCATAATCCTGCCACTGACTTGTGGAAAAACACTTCAATCTGAGGACATCTGCTTGTTATCACATCATTACACCTGATTCTCCTTAAGTTTGCCTGTAAACACTTTCCAACACAACCTGTTACCTTCTTGCTATCACCACATTATTCCCTTATGTGGTGTGTTCAAAAGAGCACAGTCTACTGGAACTCTGACAACACCGACTCACTTCCCTCCTTCTCCACCCAATGTTAACAAAGCATTAAAAAAAGAAGAAAAAAAGTAAAAAGCCTTTACTTTACCATCGTTACGTCGCGGGCTCTAGTCTCACAGCTCAACTCATGAAGACACGTCTTTGTGTCAGTTCCTGGATGCAAATAGTTTCAAAGATTAAAAACGTGCGATATCATTAGACATTATCATTGGACAGAAGCTCTCTCTGGCTGTATTTGCATTTCCTACCTGTCGGCAGACCGACAGACAAGCAGAGAGCCTCACCTGTAGTTAGAGCTCCCTCCTCTAAATAATCTGCAACATAGCAGAAATATGGCTCCAAATTTACCCACTGCAACCCTCTAACGGTAAAAAGAGAAACTGACTTTCACATGTGATGCTGCAGTTCATGCAACCAGCTGTGTAGCTCTTTATACAAATAAGATGAAACAGATTTTTCTTGTAATCATTTAAAGAGGTCTTGATAAGTACATTTACAGGCTTACTGAGTGTTTCTCAAAGTTTCCTTTTAGCTCTTTTACCACTCTTTTCTGTCAGGTTCCCCGTAGAAAAGAGCCACATTCGCACTCACAAATTTATTCACCAATATGCAGATCAGAGCGCATATTGAGGTTAAATTAGGTTCCATCTTTCCAATTCCAAGGTCTACCAACTTATCCACAGTCACCCCATTTTCTCATTTCATTTACTTTAATAAAAATTGTATACCAAGCTCTTAGATCCTTGTTATATATAATATTTTATGCTTGTAAGGTGTTGTATCAGGTATTTAGCAAGGATTTATTGTATAAAATAGCAACAAACTGAGACAGGCTGCTGGTAACAAAGTCCTAAAAGACTGATTAAAAATTGTTCTAGTACAGTGCATTTCAAGACTATTCATACATGTTGATTTATTGGACATTTTTTTAAGTAATTATCCATAAACTTCTGTGTATTTTGTTTCTATTTTATGTATAGACTCACTCAAAGAGACACACAATTACGAACTAAAAGGAAACTTAGGTTTGAACTTTTAATTAATCTAAAAATGCATTTTTTCAGACTTTGTCAAGGCCATGTAGACACATGACATGCTTTGATCGAAACTATCCTGTTTTCAACCTGACTGTGAACCTCTTCTCAATTCTCATTTCTTTTGCAGCCTTACACAAGTTTTTATACCATGATTGTCATGATTTGTATTAAAGAGACAAAGGCAATGCACAAACAACCACTGGAAAGAGGAATAACTGAATAATTGAATCAAGAACATTTTTAAAACTTAAAGGCAGCATGGAGCATGGAAGCATGGAACAAAAAAAATGAGACTTGGAACGGAGCTGATTTGAAGCAGACCTTGAAAACGGAGACCCTGGTGCCAAGCAGTGCTAAATGGTGGACTGTCTGACTATAGCACTTTATTGAGTCAGAGCACTTCATAGTGCTTCGCATTGCAATCCTTAATTCACTCATTCAAACACACATTCACACACTGATGGTGGTTTGCTACATTGCAGTCACATTTGGCCTTTGGCAGATTGAAAGAAGCAAGTTTGTCACACAATCAGCTCCACTGGTTCCTCTGACCACCACTGGCAGGGAAATTGGATGAAGAGTCTTGCCTAAGGAAACAACAACTGAGACTGTTGGATCAGGGGGATCGAACCAGCAGCCCCATCGTTACAGGACAAAGTCCCCTTAGCCCCTGCTGCCTTTAAGGTAGCATGAATCATAACATGAGTAAAGATTACAGGTGAGTGTAAATGCAAGAGAAACGAAGAGCAGATTAATACCAGAGAAGTCAAATAGGACATAAACAACAGACCAGAGGGAGAATGCTAACAATACTCCTAGCAATATAAATTCAAACACACCAAAAATAAAATGCAAGAAAGATTTAAGAGACTAGATACAAAGAAATGCTGAATATGGCAAGACCTTTTGATGTTAATAAATACAGGGAACTGAACAGAATGAACAGGGAACTAATTAAAATACAACATGACAGAAATAGTCTATAAGAAATCATATAAACATACGGGAAGGAGAACATAAAAATAAACCGTAAAAATAGACCTTAAGGAAAGAACTAGTATTGCAGAAACTATTAAACATAAATAACCAATAAGAAATAATCAACCAGAAACCAAAAACTAAAAACAAAACACCAACGATATTTGACAATGTTTGCCTGTATCACCACAGTGGGATAATTTGTTAGTGTCAGAAAAGATTACGTTAAAACTTTAATTGTGGGCTCATCTGACCACATGTCTGCCGTGTCTTACAGGGCTTGCAGCACAGCCAGAGTGAAACAAGTTTTCAACCCTAGAATTTCATGCCTAATACTGGCCCACTTTAAATCACAACCTATTGTTTTTAAAATCATATAATTATAACTTTAGCCTAAATATTACATCTAAAATGTCATACTCTTCTGTAAAGCCTTAATTCAGTCTGTTTTTATCAAATGTTTCCAATTCCTTGCAAATAAGGCTTTTTAATTATTATTTCAACATGAATTCACGTCCTAAACTCTATTATTTATGACAGATCCGTTACTATAATATCAGAATTTATATTCTGTTCAAATAAGTGTTTACAGATATCAGAACCCTTACAAATTAAATATAAGAATTAAAAAATAAAATAAAAACTTTAAATGAAAGGATGAAAGTAAATAAAAAAAATGTTGCACTTACTAATAACACTATTATCTCTTTTTTTCTCTGCAAGGAAACAATTCTATCAAAAGTAAGATTTAAAAAAATATGAGGATGTGAATTTAAGAGAATATCTCAAAGAAACTTTGTTACATCAAAATGTCCCTTTCGGCAGTCTCATATACAAGGAATTATCTAATTATAATGAATAAAAAATTTAAAATTAATTGCAATCTGCAAATGTGTTATTCCATGCATAACATAACTTTCTTCTAATTATGTCATTATTTGAATTTTTTTACTCTGTATGACAGAAGTTTCAAAGAAACATGTCCAAACCTCATTTGGACATGTTGAGTGGTTATACTGGAACTAATACTTGCTTGTTCACAACCGCCCACCTGTTGCTGCCGTACTGACTGGAGCAATCCTATCACCAATATTGTCTCCCGGCTCTGCCTCTGACACTAAATTACATTTTAAAAATGGGGCTCAAAATTAAATAAATAAATAAAACCCAATAATATAAGGCAAGGCAATTTTATTTGTACAGCACACTTTCAGCATAAGGCAATTCAAGGTGCTTTACATGATTAAAATTAGAACACAGAAAAGAGAGCATAAATCACTTTGAACATTAAAATACAAGAAAACCTTTGCAATAAAACAGTAATCAAGACAATATTTTGTATGAAAATTAAAAACAAGCAAGTTAAAAGCAATAATAGTATCAGTTACTCATCAGCGAGTCTAAATAGGTAAGTTTTAATTTTAGTTTTAAAAGAGTTCAGTGTCTCAAGTTATAAATGTGAGCAACTTGTCCGTTGTGTGACAGGCTATTTGTCTAGACAAAAACAAAACAGAGCGAGAGAATACCAGCCCCGTGACCCAAACACTAGACCGACACACCAGTCTAATGGCTGTAGGCCTTTAAACCTGGCTGTAAGTTTAGGGTTGTCCTGCTGGAAGGTAAAGCGTCTCCCCATTAACAAGTTTGCTGCCCCTGACTGTGTTTCTTCCAGTTTTGATCTGTATTAAACTTCATTCATCAGCTCTTCATCCCTGAAACTTTGTTAAAGGAAACAGTCCCCTCAGGATGATACTGGCACCACCATGGGGATTGTGGGGATCATTCAGGAGGTTGTGCAGTGTTAATTTGACCCTGTAACAATATTTTGCCAAAATGTTCAATTTGGATCTCATATGATCAGCAGACGTTGATCTACATGTTTACTGAGTCCTCTTCATGAGTTTAATTTCTAGCCACTCTTCTGTAAAGATAGGGTTTGTACAGTGCATGAGCAGCAGCTGCCTTTTTTAGATTCTGCCATGTAAGCTACTGATCTTAGCAGCTCCTCCAGAGTTACCATGGGCCTCCAGACTTCTTCTCTGAATATTGCTTTCCTTACCTACTGTGTCATTTTATTTGGAAGCTATGTTTGCCAAATGGGTTAAGTGTCAGAGCCTTCAGGGCTCTGTCCCCTGACTAATTCTGATAGATTGCAGCTGCGTTGCTGATTTGTGGACGGATAATTGTGATGTCTTCTGTCTTATTTTGCTGTTGCCACGCAATCCAGTGTCCTGTCGTCCTGCAATACATTTTCATCTAAGTAAAAGGAAAAATAAAGTTTGTACCTTGTTAAAAGGTCTCTTTATACAGCAGTAGACTATTTTTCCGGGTTAAATACTCTCTCTCCAGTTTCCTAGCATTCTGCATTAAAGTACACATGAATTAAACTAGGGAGCCAACCTTCCATGGCTAACTATCTTCTTAGTGGGACTACATTGTCTAATGGTAGACATAATGATTAAGTAACGTTATGAACCTGACCATCAGTTTGTGAAGGGTTCAAGATCAAATTGATGCCCTATACTGCATTAATGCAAGATACTGAGGACATGAAGAATGTAACCCATTTTTTAACTTGTTATAGAATTGTCTGATAAAGCTATTCCTTAATAAATTTTTCTTCACATTCAATGCTGTCGGTCAATACAAGGTTCAAAGTGTGGTGACCGGAGTGGGTGGGTGTCTGTGAATTTTCAGTAAAGCCAATTGAGTCTAAGATAGCATTAAAGGCTGCATTTTGGCAATCCCTTTTCATTCCATTTTAAAACTACTAAATACTGTCACTATTTATGCCGATAATATTACAAGATATTAAAAAGTTCAAGACCCGTTAATAGTTAGCAGGGCACTATTGTTTATGATTTTTCTAACACAGATCTGCTACTGAATTGAAGAGGTGAAAATTAACATTAATAATCACAGCACAAATGTTTGAATAAGATATTATAGTTTTGCCCGCCAGAGTATCTACTTTCCTGCTCCAAAATGTTGTCACAGAATAAATAAGGTCATGATATTATTATGTAACAGAATTATAAAGCTGAAATAAAAGTCATTGTTTTGAATTGCTGCAAAACTGGTGTTGTAACATGCATAAGAGGAAATTAGTGAGTGGATACACTAAACTGATCTTGATTGAGCAGAGAACTTTTGTGCTAATGGTAAAAACACCAAAGCTACATATAAGATGCAGTATAAGAGAAATATGTTGGAGATTTTAGAGAACGAGACATCAACCAGCTGTCTAAAGCAGCTGATTCTGAATCTTCCGCTAGGTGACAGCAGGTGAATAGCAAAAACAAACACTGTGAAGGACCAGTCCACTTTGTGGCCTGAAAAGGAAAGTGTTCACATAAGAAATGTTGGAAACTGAGAAATGATCTGTTATTTTTTCTGCCCTCTGCTGGGCTTTATCAGTAATGTGGAAGCAAATATGAGGGCAGTTCAGGATAAAACAGATTTTATGCAATCTAATCCTAATCTCTCTGCCTCTTTCTCCCTAAAACACCAGTCAGATTGGATTGAAGGTTAATATGATGTATTTTAATATAAAAGCTTGATGACAAAGATCTCCCATTGTCACTGCCAATGAGGGGGCCTGTGATAATAACCAAGCTTGGAGTCAAAGCTGGAGGTCTCACTCACATATCACTCAAAGAAGACTGAGATAAATTGAATGGGTATATGATGGGTGAGGAAAATGTCCAGGATACAGGTACAGGTAATAATACAATTTATTTTATGAAAATTACAAGTGTTACATTAAAAGGATAACACGGACGCTGTGCAAAACAGACTCAAACAGAACAGAAGATATATAATAATGCAATCATAAATTGGTGCAGAGAGGAAACAATTTGAATCTAAAAAGGAGCAACTATGGAACAACATTAACAAAATACTATGCGGAATGATCAAGGAGTAAGTGGAAAACAAGACATATGGCACGACCAGAAAACAAACATCTGTGGCAAACATCATAAAAACCAGATTCAGAAATCATATACAAAAAGGATTTAAGAATAACAGCAGCATGACAGACAGAAAACGGAAAGAAATTCAAAATAAAACCACCATCTGGTACTCTTACCAACTAAAAGACTTTATCTACATTTTGGGCTAGAAGAAATGCATTGTAATGCTGCACAAATTAAGGATATAATACTATTCCTTCTATTCCCTATTTTCAGCAGGAAGCAGGGAGTAACAAATCTCCTTTGTTTGCACATCAACAAGAGCAATGGAAATATTTCTGAAGGACAACCAAAAGACAAATTTCCCTTGTTTAACTTGTGCTAGTGTGCTCTTCTTAATACAGCCCTGGGCAGCTTGATATGGTAAATTACTAACTGTTAAACAGGGATGGTAGTGTTGCTGAACCAGAGTTTAACATCAAGTTTGATGTGCAAAAGAGGAGTTTACAAAACTGTACTAACATGGTTCTGGTAGACTTGGCTAGATAGCTAACCATTAGTCAGAAATAGTGGAGCTTTAAACAGGATGATATCATGAGATTCATTTGATTCTTTTTAAATATGTTCTGCACATTTTCATTAGGCCTATTAAGGGTTTTTGAGGCTAATCTTGACCTGCTTTGTCCAGTCCAAACTAGTTTGTAGTTGTGTTTGAGATCTTCTCCTATTTGAACATCCAATTATGTACAAGTTCCAGTTTTCCTGAAGTTAATTAGAAGTGATGTTGAAGGATTTGTAGGTAGTCCTCAGTTTTTCTCCACTCTGTGCAACGGCAGGAATCCAGCCCCTTCTGGATGAAATCAAAGTCTAGTTTTCTCAGGTTTGAATTCCACACCTTTACTATTTCAAATTTACTTTTTGACATTATAGCTTGATCCTCATCGCATCTATCCATAAAAACTCTACAAGTAACATTCTGCTTAACCACGCAAAAACTTTTAGTCTATTTTGTAGCTGTCAATTTTGGACAGTCAGATTTGTCTTCCACCATCTTTTAGTTCATGACATGCTGAATGTGGATCGCTTCTTGATTGATTATCAACATCTTAACAAATTGCTTTTAATGTGAGTTGTATTGGGCATTATAAAAGGCATAAGGTAGAAATGCAATATTTTAGCCAAAGGTATAAAGATTTTGACTATACCACATTCCACGATCACACATTTTGATGATGTCCTCAAGCTGTGCCTACATACTTTGTAGCAAGTACGCAAGGAAGATAACTACTGATGTTCATTGTTTCCTTTTACACTATATATTGCAAGGTTTTTTTTTTGTTAAACAGAAAAGAAACCCGTTGAACTTTGAAACATTTTTAATTCATGTATACTCAGGTCTCCTTTGATGCGACATTCAATTTATAAAAAAGTAACCAGGAAAGCAGACAATTTTGAACTTTATTTTAATAACATTTAGCTTTAATTTAATTTATATCTTTATCCATATTTATTTTACAAGAGTTTTGTTTCAATATTCAAAAAAAGTTTTCAATATTTTTTAAATGCATTTTGTCAATTTTTTTTTTTTTAAATAGCATTCTAAACCTTTTGGAAGTTGTTATACTGCAATGCATCTAGAAAGTATGAAATACATTTTGATATAAATATAATATGATATAAAGAAAAAAAATACATGTCACAGTACATATCGTTACCACACAAAGATTTAGGTTTAGATTATATTGTAATATAGATTTGAGGCCATATTGCCCAGCCCTAAATCTGAAGGAGACATTTTGGTTCAGATTGGTAAAGCATTGAAGCCATTGGGCACTTCAACATATTTAATTCAACAATGATCCTAAATACATCAACAACCAGTTTAGGAATAGATAAAACAGGTCATTATTAGGTTTCTGGAATGGTCTTTCCCAGACCCTAACCCCAACACTAATGAGATTTAAGGACAGGTTGGATTTGTGTCAGCAGACCACCTAGTTTGGTTAACCTCTACTATTTCTACCGTCAGCTCACAAGAAAGTGGCTATAAAAATGCACTTTAAAGTCAAATTAATGTACCTAACTCTAGGTTTGAAAATCGTTAAAGTTAAAATCAAAAATCCTAAATATTTTATTCAAACTGAAATTTGTTAACAGATGAAGTTACAATGACAAATAATAAATTATTAATAACACATGGTACTCAAAAGACATATAAAACACATCAAAGTTTCTACAAAAGTGTACATAAATAAAAAATATTCTCAAAACTGAAGCCCACAATCACATAAAGTATGTTTAAACAGTTCAGCTTTGCAGTCAATATGCAGTTTATAAAACAAAATATTAATATAAAACTAATAATCAGAAAATACATACATATGATATTCTTTCTGGGATCAACCCAGCTGTCTCACGTTAGAAAAAGGCTCTGACAACGAGTTGAGGATCTCCTCCTTTCTGCTTTCATGTTATTGTTTCCCTTCATCTCAGAATCAGAATCAGCAAACTAAAGTTAAAAAAATCTGCAGAATTAAGCAGAATCTGAACCAGCAGATTATTTATGAGGTTTGCATGCAGGTCTGTGATCCCTCAAAAGCCAGTCATACTCTTGAGTTATCCTATGAATGCCAGTTATCCTATGAGACCATAAAACCCCTCCTGTCTGAGAGTAGCTGGGAGTTACTGTAAAAAACTCTCTGAAGATGAAGAGCAAATAAAAGTGCCTCAAAACTGTAAGCAGCTCCTAATTCAGTGAAGCTGCAAGAAAGAAAAGAGACATATCGAAAAACGTCTTTCATTCTGTTCTACTTTAATTCAATGTAACATCTACGCTTGGTCATTGGTCAACAAAAAAATTTGCCAGGATAATTAAACAACGGCGCCTGACAAGTCCAATCAGTCCAATCATAAAAGTGAAGACAAGAAACCTTTAGGAGATGGAGTGACACTGAACTCCACAAACCTTTCTGGTATGTTTCTGTCCTGCCGACGTCAAACCTCTATCCGTTCTCAAAATAGAGCGGCGTGGATTTTTTCCTGTCTATCACCATGATAAACTGCTCATCCATTGTGTTCATAGGTCATTTAAAAAAACTCTTTGTGTGTAGTTTCTCTGACTTCAGACAGGGTTTGCTTGAATTTTGCTGTTGATCCATTCAATGTAGTTGGAGACACGCGTGTAGACCCCTGGTGTGTCTTTAAGCCCGCAGCCAACCCCCCAGCTGATCACGCCCATCAAAGTCATCCGGTCCTTGGTTCGACAGACAAGAGGCCCACCGGAGTCTCCCTGTAAGTGAAATTTGAGAAAAAATCACTAAAATAAATTTGACAGTTTTGATTTCATTAACATGTTAGAGTTTAAAATGGTTTACTGGGAAATTATGTGATAAATAAACCCAGTAGTTTATAGGTGTGAAACAGAAACATGCTTTTAAATGCATCCTTACATTTTATATTCAGTACACATTACTCTACCTATAAAACTTGGACTTCAGGGATAAATTTGTGGGGCGTTTATGAAACGATATCACATTAACCTCTGCTCAGTCCGTCATTTATGGAACAAGAAGCAGCCAAGAACCCAATAATAACCCTGGGGGAGCAGCAGAGATTGGTAGCTCAGATGGGAGAATGCGTCGACAGGACAACTTTTATTCGTGTGCTCCAAAAAATCAGGACTTTATGGAAGAGTGGAAGAAAAGGGGACACAGCAAAAATAGGGGAAAGTGTTGCCTTGGTTGCATAAAAAAAAACAACATTTTGGCCGACCTACAAAATATTACGTATATACAGTTACAAATATAACATAGTGATGGCAGCATATTGCTGTGGGGATGCATTTCTTCTGCATGCACAGCAAGGTGATCAGAGTTGATGGATCTTAATACTGGAAGAAAGCCTGGAAGAGACTGCAAAATGCTGGGCTGAAGGTTCACGTTCCACCAGGACAACAACTCTGAACATACTGAGCTTCAAGGAAATCGTCTAATTAAAATCGTCTTTACATGTCGAAATTGCCTAGTTAAAGTACAGACCTAAATTTAATATAGAATTTGTGTCAAGACTTCAAAATGACATGATATTATCCCTGCGATTGTACCTGGTTCTACAAAGCATTGATCCAAATTGGACAAACTTAATTAAATAAATTATACCACACTTTTCAGATTTTCTATTATTATTTTTTTTAATTATTTAAACATTTATTCTACTCTACTTTGCGTTGGTATACCACATAGAATCCCAATAAAATACGTTAAGACATTTTTTTTTTGTAATGGAACAAACCTTGACAGGGTTCAAGGGGTATGAATTATTTTACAAACGCTGTTGAAGACCAAGAGTGAATTCAGTTATTCTCACCTTGCAGGCATCATCGAGCCCTCGGGTGTCGCCTGCACACAGCATGTTGGAGGTAACAGTCCGTCCATGTAGCACTTCTGGAATGCACCGCTCTTTGGGCCAAAGGCGCACGTATCCTCGTTTAACACGCTCTGAGTACTCATCAGAAACTGCGGAGAATGTTTTACATTTAATTACCTGAAATCAAACTACACTTCTATATAAATATTTCCCAAAAGGTAGCTATGAAGAAACTACTAGTTAGGGGCAACGTTTGCTTACATTCTGAGTGTTTTCCGTAGCCTGAAATCTCACACTCAGTCCAATCGAGCAGCGTCATCCCAGGTTTAGGCAGACAAGCTGGGCGAACCTCTGGCGAGTACATAGCACATATGCCAATGTCCGTCTTTAGCTTTAAAATAGCTGAAAGAGGAAAGTGACCAGAGGAATGTTAGGCTAATGCTCAGGGAACATGTGGCGAAAAAGCAAAAGGATATTTTATAGTTTTACAAGCATTCAAACACCCACTTAAACTTTCCATGTCATCATCACTGAGGAATAACACAGCAGTCTGAGTCTCCTACTCTGCTTTTATTGTTAACTTTACAGTTTAGCAAAACTCTATATCCCTTAAACAGTCACTTTTTCAGAAAGACTCTCTGGAAAATTCTAACTTGTACACACACACCTATATATATATATATATATATATATATACATATATATATATATATATATATATATATAGTACAAAAGTTTTAGGGTGGTGTGAAAAAATGCTGTTAACAAAGAGTCCTTTAAAAAATGGAAGTGTCAATCATTTATTCTCATCAATCAACAAAATTCAGTGAATGACACCAGAAGAGAAACCTAAATCAAATCGACATTCGGTGTGACCATCCTTTGGCAACACAGCATCGGTTCTTCTAGGTACAATTGTATAAATGTTCTGAAGGAACACAGCTAGTAGGTTGTTCCAAACATCTTGGAGAAATAAAAGCAGATCCTCTGTGGATGTAGGTTTCCTCACATCCTTCTGTTTCTTCATCTAATCCCAGAGACATTTCATGAAACTGAGTTCAAGGCCTCGTGGGGGCCACACCATCACTACCAGAACTTCTTCACGTTGAAAATCTTACTGACTTTGGCTTTATGTTTAGGGCCTTTGTCCTGCTACAGAATAAATGTGGGGCCAGTCACAAGCCTCACTGACTGTACTGCATGATGAATAAGAATCTTGTCTGTATTTCTCAGCATTTAGAGCCGCATTAATCCTGACCAAATCTCCAAATCCATTTACAGAACTGTAGCCGCAAACTTTCAAAGAACCTCCACCATGCTTCACTGTTGCCTGCAGACACTCATTGCTGTACCGCTCTCTAGCCCCTCGACAAACAAATTGCTTTCAGCTACAGTCAAAGATATCAAATTTTGACTCATTGGTCCAGAGCAGCTGCCGCCATTTTTCTGCAACCCAGTTCCTATGTTTGCATGCATACTTGAGTCGCTTGGCCTTGTTTCTGTGTTGGAGGTTTGGCTTTTTGGCTGCAACTCTTCCATGAAGACAACTTCTTGCCAGACTACTCCAGACAGTAGACAGGTGTACCTGTGTTCCACTGTTTTTTTCCAGTTCTGAAATAATGGCAATGTAGGTGATTAGCTTGATGTGTCTTTCATCCAATGCACTAAGTTTTCTTGGCCAATCACTGCCTCAATCATCCTCAACGTTGTACGTTTATTTATACTTTTTCAGAAGAGCTTTAACAGTACATCTTGAAAATCCAGTCTGCTTTGAAAACTTTGTCTGGGAGAGACCTTGCTGATGCAGTAGCTATAACCAACTTGTGTCTTGTTGCTGTGCTCCATCTTGGCATAACATGAAACTTATGAAAACCTATCTTCCTCAACGACACCATACGGCGCACACTGCAGAGGAATGGCATGCATGGGTATCGTCCATGAAGGAAGCCTCTCCTAAAGCCCACGCACAAAAAAGCTCGCCTAGAATTTGCTAGGGCCCATGCTGAAAAAAATGAAGACTACTGGGACTCTATACTCTGGAGTGATGAGACAAAGATCAATGTTTTTGGAACTAATGGTTTAAAAACTGTATGGTGTCGTAAAGGTGAGGATTTCAAAGAAAAATGCATGGCGCCTACAGTGAAACATGGTAGTGGCAGTGTCATTATGTGGGGCTGCATGAGTGCTGCTGGTGTAGGGGAGCTGCATTTCATTGATGGCATCATGAATTCAACAATGTACTGCTCTATACCGAAGGAGAAGAAGCTGCCATCACTCTGTGTACTTGGTTGTTGCGCACTTTTCCAACACGACAATGATCCAAAACACATATATAAAGCTACTGTTGCATTTCTGAAGCAGAACAGGGTGAAGGTCATTGAATTGCCAAGTTTGTCTCCTGATCTGAACCCAATCGAACACCTGAGGGGAATTCTGAAGTGACAAGTTGAGAATCCCTCTCCATCCAGCATCCAGGCTCTAAAAGAGGTTATTATTGATGAATGGGAAAATATACATGTTGCCTAGATTGCCTAGACCATGCCTAGACTTGGTGCTGTCCTTAGAAATCATGGTGCTCATACAAAATACTAGATGAAGTAGTTTTTGTTGCAGGGTGTATTCATTTTTGCTTCAACCATTTTGAGTAAAACTCAAGATTTTGTGATATAAATTAGATTATTAACCTTAATTTCATGTTATGGAGTTAAATAAGTCTTCAATAAAACTCTGCCTTGTGGAAAGTTTGGAAATTGTTCTTTTGTTCATTGAGCTACTGATTAAATTCATAGTTTTTAAAGGGGGTGTACTCATTTATGCAGAGCACTATATATATATAATTAATTAATGCCTACTCACCAATGTCATTATCAAATGTTGCTGGATCAAACTTCTCATGGATCCAGTATTTCTCAACCTTGAAAATCTGCTCACTGCTGGAGTTCTGCTTTCGGAACGTTCTTCCCAAAACCACTTCCAAATAGTCTGCTTTTTCACTGAAAGAGAATGGTAACATTCTGAGATGATGCATAAAAATGTGGGTTTTCTTCTTTTTTTTTTCTCTGTGACAGAGCAAAAAAATGGGAGGGATAACACAAGTTCATACCCAGTGTCAAAGCAGTGTGCTGCAGACAGAATCCAGCAGGAGTCAATGAGGATTCCTCCACAGCGATAGAAGTAGTTCCTGAGGCGGGCCTGGTAGACATTGATGACAACCTGCCATGGCTGCTCCGTGATGTCGCTGTATCTGCCGCCGAACATGCGGAAAGCCGGACCACTCAAGGTGTTGTCTAAACGCTGGCCGCACGTTGCTGCACAGAGTCAGGTTGCAGGATAGAGTTTAAAACAAAAAGATAAACTAGTTCCGATGAGGATTCATTAAAGTTGTCTTACACTACCTCCGTTGTTGTTGTCGTTATTAGGGGTGGGAGCGCGTATGGCAGGAGTGGTGATGATGGATGGACGTTTTGCTAAAGTATGAAAAAAACATGCTTAGTATTTTATAACCCACTAGTGTAAAAAGATGAAAAAGTAATTTCTCTGTCATTCATTTCAAGCCATAATGTTATGTTTCGAGTAACTCTGAGTCTAGATTCCTACAACATAATTGTTACTGAAACAATTTTTAACTCATAATATAAATATTCTTCTAAAGCTAATCTATGGCTTCTTTCTTTCTTGAGGTAAAAATTATTTTAAATGAGTAAAAAAAAGGTGGAGGTGCCAACATTTATTTCACCACCATAAACTGTGACAATGAGGATTAGAGAGGTGAAAGCACAATTTCCAAATTGGATGGAGGATGGAGATGCTGTGGGCCTAAATATTTTTCAAAACCTCTTATGATCTTGCAAGAGAGTTACGATAAAAAATCCATTAGAACTGAAAGTTTACTGTCAAAAGTATGTTTCTTAACACATAATTTCTTCCAAAGTTGATAAACATTTTTACCAGGGGAGCTAGCTACTAGGTCTTGCAAAACTGATTACATTTACTCACGGCATTTGGGGATATCACAAAGCTCCCAGGTCAGTATCATGTTTTTGTAGGTGTGACACCATGGAGCCGTATCATTATCTGGATTCCTGTTAAATAACAAAAAAACGAAGTTACAATGATCACTCTACACATCACGAGAGTTTTTCTGTATGAACAAAATTCAAACGTCATCATTACCTGCAGAAATTGTGGTTGCTGAGCCCCAATTTCAAGGCGTCTGATCTCCAAGCAGTGTTCCCCTTATGTTTGACAGCAGGAGAGTCCCACGGCAGACAACTGGAGCCGCTCTTAGTGACAGAAACTGTGCCTCTGTATTCCTGACCTAAGCCCACCACGCACTCACTCTTGTCTGCTCAAAACCCACAAGTAATGTGTTATTGATATGCATCTCATACTTTGCTTTTGTCATTTTGTTGCGTTTTTTGCTTTCTTTTTTTTTACCTTGCGGACATTTCGGCACTGAACAGAACTCCCAAGCTATCTGTCTGCCTCTGTAGACATGGCACCAGGGTAATTCATCATTGTCAGGATTTCTGAGGTACAAAATAAGAATTTTGAAGGTTTTAACAACTTATAGCAATATTAAACATGAATTTTTATGTAGTTTATTGAAATATTAATTTTAAGAACATTTGTTTGTTTTACTATAGAATTGCAGCAGTTTGTGAAGCTTATTTTGCATTTTAGAACTTTTGTTCTTCAGTAAAATAGAGCATTTTATTGTGGAAAACAAGAAATTCTAATGACCAAAACAATTTATAAATATATATATATATATATATATATATATATATATATATATATATATATATATATATATATATATTCTAACCAAATATAGCATTGCTGAACATATGATGGCCTCTCGGTGCAGACTATGTTTTGATGTCCGGCAGGGCCCTTCAGCAAAAGAGAATAAAAGGTTGTTAAAGTGTAACTAAACCCCAAAACAAATTTTCTTTTCTTATAAACTGTATAACTGGTTCGTTACCAATACAATCTTTCAGTTTCAGAGCACTTTTTTTCCATTTTCCTTTAAACATGTTAAATTCCACATTTTTTGGTCTAAAAATGCCTTAGTGCTGCCACTCATGGTAATCGTGTGGTACTGCATTTGAATTTTTTGATATGCTGATATCAGTACATCTTTTCCTGTCTACATCACAGGCAGACGTCCTCCCTCTCTCAGTCACACGCCACCCCCCCATTGAAATTGCTCATATTGTGTGCTATAGTCTATGGTGCTACATGTGCACACAGAAGTATGTGGAAAGAAAAAGAGAAACCTGAAATCCATATATTGCACTTTGGAGGACCACAACTTCGAAGTGGTTTAAAGCCATAAGTTATAATTCATTTATTTATATAGCGCCAATTCACAACAAATGTCATCTCAAGACACTTTACAACAAAAGTAATTTCAACACAATTATACAAACATTCCAATCAGTTAAAAGTTTTCTATGTAAGGAATTCCAGCAGATTGCGACCTATATGTTTTAAACACACCGTGAAGCAGGAAACAAAAGCTGAGGAATTTCCCTCCGAAGCTACTTAGCATTGATGCTAGCGCCAGGCTCTCTGTGCTTGTTTGCTATACATTCTGTTGGCTTCAGGCAGCGCCAACTAAGCGCCCTGATCCAACAGCTCGAACTGATACGTCGTTTGGCCGCTGCGCTCCATAGAGCCTCTCTTTACCTATGGTGGATGGCAGAGAAGACACTTGATTTCTCCCTTTACCGTTGGTAAGTAGAGGCTTTACGGAGCTCGGCGGCCGCATGCCATAGTTAAGCCATGACTGTCTTCCAGACCACAACCCCGCGTCCCCCCCTCGCACTCATCCTCCCTCCGTGTCTCCTGGCCCTGCCCACTTTGGTAGGGTTTTTCAAATGTTGCCTGGCGGGCAGGACAATGCTTTTTCATGGAGTTCAGATACTCTTTAAAGATGAGGGGTAGAATCATGGTTTGGGCTGATTCGGCTACATCAGAGCCAGAGCAATTCATCCGCTCTATGGGGAGAGTTAACATTATAGCTGAAGCTGCTCTACATGGAGAGATATGTTTCTATTGTTAACTTGATAGAAACATTTGGGCTTTTGCCCTGCATAAATGAGAAGAAAAAAACAGTATTTGGCACTTTAGTCAAGCAAGAGCAAAAATATTTAAACAAATCTTTGTGCGTCATAGAGATACTAAAATCTAACTATAGAGGAAAGGCTACATACAAAAAATAAATGACAGCAATATTTTGAAAGAAATTAGTGTTTATATTATGTCTTCTTATCAATTCTGCATCTTTTCACTCACAATTTTAGTCTTTTTGGATAACATTTTTGGTGCATTTTCATCATCTTTACTTTTTACCAACTTAACTGTTATATGAGTCACTTTAAGTAACCAAAATCTGCTTAAATGTTTCACTTTAAATTTTGTTTGAGTCAAACTATGAGTATGAGTTGTATTTTGTACTTGAAATATTTGGTTCCTTTTTGACAAATAACTTACTTTTTAGCTAATACATATAATTAAATCACATTTCATTACACAAGGGTAGATTTGTACACATCTTCTGGACTTTGTGTACCTGCAGTAGTTGTGGTTGCCCAATCCAAGGCTGATGGCGTCTGATTTTCGAGCTGTGAACCTTTTTCCTCTGAGCGACGTTGAGTTCCAGTTGATGCACTCTGCTCCTGTCTGACTGATGCTCCAGGTCCCGCGGTAGCCTTTGCCCTGCCCCACAGCGCACTTTTCGTTGGTGTCTGGTGGACAGAGAAATTGCATATGGTAACTGTGATTCATTTTATTGCGTTTTCACCCTAAATACAAATACTGTAGCTCCTCAGACAACATTTTAAACTATTTATGAAAGGAAATTCATTTATTTCACATCATATTAATATGGATTACAATATTACATTGATATAATAGTTTCCATATTAGTGGTTTAAAGCAGTGACCACACACAAAATATGGCCACATTTACTGGGTGCACTTTTTTAAAGGTCACTTGGCTGTGACGGCCGGGCTTTGGATAATTATCCCAGGGTGGGGTGTCCCTAAAACCGCTGAAACAAAAACATTCATATCCCAGAATGTCTTTCCATAGTTTATGATCCTTCTTTTTCTTCTCTTTAAACCACCGGTCCATGACAGCAGCTGTGGAGTCACCCAGCCAGACTGTGACCTTATCAAGAGTCACAAACAAGTCTTGATGAACGCTGCTTCACAGTCTGTGCACATGCAGTTTTTGCTAAATTACTTACAAGCGCATTAATGTTTTTGTTTTTACATTTAGTCCCACTGAAATAGCAAACATCAATGTGTTTAATTAGGCTCCTAATTGACAGACCAGAGGATAATGGTTTTGCACAAAATTCCAAATATCTTGAAAGTGTGGCGTGCAATGGTATTTATCCCCCTTTAATAGAGTACACCTAAATTAAATTATGTGCAACTGCCTTCAGAAGTTACCTAGAGTACCTAAGTTACCTCCCCTCTGTGGCACTCTGGATGTATACATCTCCGACCTCCTTCTTGTCTGCGTCGATTAATGTAGCACGGATTGACGGCTCCTTACACCAGGTATCAATCAATTGCATGGGGAATCCTTATTTACACCTTCATGCTCACTCACACACAGGCGTGGGGACATTGGTGAGTACGGACATAATGTTGAGCTGAGGTTATCGTCAACAGATAGTTGGTACCAGGAGCTTACAAGAAACACTAGTGTTGCATTCATTAATCCATTGTTGTGTGTAGTGAATGTGTAGTTCTTAGTTCATAGTACTGGATCTGTTTTGTTAATGTTGTTCTTTTCTATTGGTGGTTTTTGTTTGTGTTGTTTTTCCCACTTCTCTGCCGTCCAACAGAGGTGGAGGGCTGGGATGTTTTCTTGTGTTCTCTTGGCCTCCCTGTCTTGTATCATCAGTTCACACTCCTACCTGTCCTGTTTCTCTTCTTCATCTTCTTCCTTCTTATCTCAATTTCGTGTCCATAACTTCAAGAAATTAAACCCACAATAATCAATAATACAGTGGAGTATTATAGCAAAGCTGTAATGCTCTGCATGAGAAAGTAAATCTTTTGGGATTGTACTTGGTACTCAGACACCAATTCTGAGTAGCAAATTGCTGGACTGGACATGTAAAAAAAAAAAAAAAAGAAGTTACCTAATTGGTTGTGGATAATTTTAAAGCAGGGTTAGGTTCTAAAATGGGATTTTAAGCTAATGGATTTCCATGTAATTTTAAGATAATGGATTCGATCCATTACTTGTAGCAGAAGGAGCATTAGACAACAGCAAATGTACTACGAAATGCCCAGAGAGTCTGAGAATCAGACCATAATAACTCTGGAGGAGCTGTAGAAATCCCCACCTTAGGTGGGAGCAATTGTTCAAATTAAGCCAGAAGATTACAATTCATAGTTTACTATCAGCCAAGAAGGAGTAAGGGGTTCTAGTCAGTTGAGACCAAAATGTAATTTCTGAACCTATGTGCAAAATATTACTTGCGGTGGAAAACTACATTAACCCCACACATCACCCTGAACACATCATTCCCACTGTGAAACATGGCAATATAATGCTGTGGTGACGCTTTTCTTCCACAGTGAAGCGGTTCAGAGTTGATTGGAAGAAGGATGTAGCTAAAAACAGGACTGTCTTTGTGGAAAACCAGTAAGTAGTTCACAAAAGACTGAGGCTGAGGTTCACACTCCAGCAGAATGACAATCCGAAACATATATCCACAGCTACAATGGAACGGCCTAGTCAAAGTCCAGACCTAAATCCAATTAAAAGCTTATGGGAAGAATTGAAAATGTATGTTTACGTAGGTGTTTGTTCTAATCTGACCGAGTGTAAGACCTCTGACTGCAACAAAAGTTGGTTTTAGGATGTGTTGATTTAGCACAGGAAGGTGGAATATAAATGCATGCCACACTTTTTAAATTTTCATGTGTAAAAAGTTTTGGGAAGACTACATCAATTTAACAACTTTTATACAACTTCAAATACACTGAAGTTAGTGGCATTAATGCGGCTGTAAATGTGGAAAAGGTGGTTTGCCTTGTTTTGTTGTGGTTCTGCACAATTGTTTGGACACTGCTTTAAATTTAAAGGATAATTTTAAAGGTTCACAGTTATGACCCAGATAACAGTGGTTACTTACTGATCTCACACTGAGCTCCGCTGAAGCCGGGGGGACACTGACAGATGTAGTCAGATGAGTAGACGGCCTCCTTGCAGGTTCCCCCGTTGTAGCACTGGGACACGTAGCAGTCTGGAAAGAGAAAAGTCAGACGGAGACATTTAGTCAGCCCCACGTCATCCAGTTTCTTTCTAACCAGAAACATCTTTAAAAAATTGAATCTGAGTGATTTTTCATGACTGGTCACAGAGAATTAAAACTGTGGCTTTGAGTAGTATGTAAATGTCTGCGTTTACGTAGTTTAATCTGGCAACCTTCCTACTGAAAGCAACCATCACCACATTGTGGCTTTTAATCTAAAATATGATGCCAAGGATTTTAAGCGTTAACCAGTCCTGTTTTGGTTTTAATATATCCAGCCATGTTTAGAAGGGGTGAAGAGTTTATGAAAGATGGAAAATGTGGTTGCAATATGTCAGAGGCAGGGTTAATCACGCCTCGCAGAATCTCTCAATGGGGGAGAAAAAGCATTCGAGGGCTGGTCTGGCAGAAGCGTTTTCAAATAATCTCAGACTAAACTGAGAGCGCACTGAAACGCATCAGCTCTTCATGTGGATGCAGTGAAATAACAGGGAAGTGGAAACGTGAGCGAGTCAGCCCAACATAAAATAATCAGCTGAGGTTGTAACAGCGAGTTAGAGGTAAAGACTGAGCTATAATGGCAGGCAGGGAGTTTGGTGAGGGCCAGAAAGCAGACGGACAGAGAAATCATCCAACAAATGATTATGCTGAGCGGCAGAAAGAGAGGATTGGGGAAAAAAAAGTAAGTCAGACGGTTCTGCTTGTGTTTGTGTTAAATCCGACTCACTGATGACAGGCACAATATGACACAGCTCTGTTCCTCTTAACGCGCAACGGCAATACTCCACCCGCTTTCCTTTCCAGCGCAGCCAAGTGTCACCAAAACTACGAACCGATGACGTTTCCCTATCCACACACAGTACTGAGGAAACACAGTCACATAAAAACAATGAGAAACAGGCAAATCAAACAGGAAAACGCACAAACGTAACAACAGCTTGATTCAAACATGAACAAATAAAAGAAAAAGGAGGAGGACTGACAGATGATGATTAAAAGACAACAATGAAGGTGAAGATGATAGTTATGGTGATATGGGAGAAGAGTGAACTATGATGAGGCTCACAGGATGTTTCAAAGGAAGGTGAAGGCTTCTTGAACTGTACAATCAAAAACGTCCGTCCAGGTGGCTGCCGTTTTGGCTCACCTCTGTAAAAACGGGTCCCTCGCTTGGTGCGGAGCAGCTGCACCTAAAAAACATTAAGATTACATTAAACATACTGCAGCAGCAAGTGGAGGTTGATGGAGGGTTTGTTCAGGATTGGAAAGAAAGTTTGTGTACACTGCAGGAACTCTACGGCCTAAATCTTTCTACTAGTAAAAACTAAATATATCTAGTTATCATTTTAACGTTAAAAGTAAAAGTTCTTTGTTGTTTTTAAGTAACTTTTCCTTAAATGAGGGCAGAAAGTAGCTCTTGTAGAGTCGGTGTTGAATTTGTACCCTTGAGACAAACAAAGTTTCTAAAAAAATTCTATAATAGTTTACAGTAGTTTGAAGCGCTAATAAACCCATGTTTCCGTCACAATAGAACACAGTAAACAAATTATATGTTTAGGAAATTGCACCGTTTTTTTTAGAAATAATTAACAAATGTGTTTGCTTTGATGGCAGAACACCATGCAGGTCTGCATGGTGGTGCAGTTGGATGCATGTTTGCATTGCATCAAGAAGGTTTTTGGTTCCGATATGGCCTATGGTCACTCTGTATGGAGGTTACATGTTCTTCTCATCAGTGTATGGCCCAAGTTAGCTGATTACTTTAATATACCCCTAGGTATGGATGTGTCCATGTATGGTTGTCTGTCCCATGTCTGTTGCCCCACAATGGACTGGTGACCTGATAAAAGGATGGATGGATGGAGGGAAGCAATTAAAAGTATAGAGATCATTTTACATATTTCTAGATTTATTGACCAAGCTTAAAAATCACACCTTAACATGAGAATGAATCTCAGTCTTCCAAAAACCCTGTCTGATAATAGTGGCACAGTTATCTTCACTAAACAAAATGGAAATACTTGTACGTTTTCTAATATCCTCAGAATATTTTAAAAAATCCAGAAAAAAATATTCTTAGCAAAGGACAAGGCCGAGCGGTAACATTACACATCTGTGTTCTTCTTTAAAATCAAATTCTTGCTAAGCAAACAGCTAACGTCTCAGTGGTAAACATTAATAAGTCCAGGTCTTTTCAAGAAATGTGGCTGCCATTGATTTCTGATTTTGTTGCTTTTTTGTTGTTGTTTTTTGGCTTACGGCTTGGATGTTTGCCATGGTTTGTTGTGAATAAAACATGGGTTTGTGGGATTTGTGAAGCATTGTGATATGTTTTTCACATTTTGGCATTTTCCTAGCTTGCAGTTTTTAGCGGCTCACAAAACATCTTTTTTTTCACATTTAATGCAACGTTACAGAAGAAGGTTAATAACTATTTTGCTGGATGTATTACAGATCACATGAATAAGACTGTTTTAAGAAAGAATATATACAAAGTGTTTAATACTTTAGCCTAATATTTTACTTTTATTTTATATTTCATTTTACATTATTTAGAATTTTTGTTTTGCTTTTGTTTTTTTACCGCCCTGTAATACTTACATTTCCCGCTAGGCAGCAGCAGAGCGCAGAAAGGAGAAAGATTCCTGGATATAAGTTCTTCATGACTTGTCCAGGTGGTTTGCTGTTTGAGTGATCTTTACTTCTCTGAAAGAAGAAGATGAAATTATTATAAGAATTTGTTGTAGATTTACCAAACTAAATTTTTATTTTTATTAGTATTTTTCAACGTATGCTATCTTCAGAGGGTCCAATGAGAACTTTTGGTCGTTCATCCTATGACACAGCAAAAAATAATGTGTTTTCGCCATGTCAAAATTATTAGTGAATGATGTTACAAGTAAAACATGTGCACATCCCGCACCTTTGTCTACCATTTCTGCAAAAATAACATAACTTCTCACACAGGAAATGCATATATCTTCTAAAAAAATCTTATTGCTGTCCCTACAGGCATTGTTGCATGTCTGTATAACTTTTCTCAGTCTCATGTCCTCAGCTGAAACAAACACAGGAAAATGTCAATACTGGCCACCTTCTCCCAGGTGAACTACATTCAGCTTCCTTCCTCCGTCAAATAGCAATAACACTAAAATGGGACGCCACCGGAGAGGAAGGGCTGGAAACACTTGAGTGCTGGACGAACGAAGGTCAGCTCTAGCGCTATTCAAGTTGAGTGAAAGTGTTAGGGGTCTGTGAAAGACTGATTTGTTTTCAGTTTTTAGTCCACCCTGAATTTATTTCCCTCGTTTGTTTGCATTCCTCCTGTAAGGACCCCTCCTTTAGTTTAATTACATCAGACAAAAAAAGTCGACAAAGTTGTTTACCACAAGGAATAAACAGGAAACGAGTAATTTACTGTTAGTTTAAAAAAAGAAAAGAAAGACCGCCACATTAGACAACACAATGTGGAAAACCCTGGAGTTATAAAAGGCTGCACACAGTTTAGACAACTTTAACGGTTAAAAGTTGAAACAAACATCTGAAAAGAAAGGATGGGGCTAGGATAGATGTTCTAATATTTCCATCTTAATTTTAAAAAGGGGCTTGCAAACGTATTCACACCCCTTCGATTTTACTCACATTTTAACGCCTCCACAGAATTCATAGTAGTTTAAAGGGATTTTAAGGTAAATCAACACAAAGTACCAAGATACAGATTTTCTCCATCCTACTTGAGTGAACTTGAGCTAATGTTTTTTTCAGAAGAAGACTTGTGCAACGCTGACATTTACCTTCACACTTTACAATTATGTTCTACTATATGATGTCTTGTATGCAGTGGTTGGAGTAATGCATTACAAAAGTAATATGTTACAGGAATATACTACTTTTTTAAGTAACTGAGTAATGTAATGCATTACTTACAACATATACAGCAATATATTACTAGTTACAATTTCAGTAACTCAAGTTACAAATGCATTTTAAATTGTTTTTTTGGCCAACTAATGCAACAGACCAAATCAAGTTGGATACGGTAGAACAAGATCCACTTCCTGTTGCTCAAAACTAAAACATCAGAGAATCAGGACGGCTGAGGAAAAGATTGACTGTATATTTAAACAGCGGCATTATTCACTCTGTTTTCCTAACCATCTGTTTTAAGACTTCAGACATCGGAGTCTCAACCTTGTCAACCATCTTTGTGATGAGCACTTTCAGCACTTTCTTTTGATTAGATTTAACAAACATTACCATGAAATAGAAGGCATACAAAGGAACATGAGAATTAATTTTAATACAATAGTGTTAAAATTACAGTATTTGTGGTGTAACACTTGTGTAAAATGTAAATTCATAAGTTACGGTGGTTAGAAGTGGTGGTAAATATTTAAGATATTTTACCAGAAGTAACTTAAAGTAGTGGAACTCAGTTACATTTTTAAGACAGTAATATGTAAAGCAAACATATTACATTTTTGACATTGTAACTAGTAATGTGAAATATATTACAGTTTCTTTGTAACTTTCCCAACACTGCTTGTACAGTATGTGAAGTCTAGATAAAATGCATTAAGGTTTTGAGGCTCCACCTCATCAAAATTTAATTTTAAATAAACTTTTGGACCTTAGAATGGTTCCATGTATTCTAAAAAACTTTTGCTCTGCAGAAACAGGAAGAAAAACTGTCTGCTGACCCTCGATCAAGTGTGAATAAACAGGAGTCACAAAAGGTAAGAATGAGAGCAGGACGGACTAGGAAAGAAAACGAGAAAGCTGCATAAAACATAAATAGAGATGTAAAAATGATTCCTAAATTTAAAAAAAAAAGTAAAATCTTGTTTTAGAAGAAAGAAACGAGACCGTTTTTCATTGAACTTTTAAAGAGCATATGCATAACTGACACAGTAATAACTATCTGAACTCATGCCAGGTGCAGCTGTCCTCCACAGTCTGTTGTGCAATTTCCAGTGAGTCACTCATTGTGGTTCACTGAGCTCATTAAGTACATATGTTTTAAAAAGTATGTCGGATAAAACGGCTATGCTTGCAGCCACTCACAAAAACGAAAAAAGTGCTCAGGAACATGAAGATAACAGTGAGATTAATGCTCCCTGAGCAGGATATTTAATGTATACAACACAAACTCACCATAAGCTGCACAGCTCCCGGTAGAAGATATACTTGTCAAGTCGAACAAAAACTCCACAGTTCGACGCGTTCACCCCCATACAGAGCCTCTCTGGCAGAGTGACAACAACACACCAGTTTCTTTTATTTATTTTTTTCTTTGTGCATCTGTTCTGCTGCATTCAAACCAGCCTTCTCTCTACAGCCATGTCAGCTGAAAACATGCGTTTCCTGCTGAAACGCTGCCGGCGTCAGGCCTCTGACTTTTCCAAAAAAAACAACAACCCAAAAAACAACGTTCATATCGAAGCATGCACACATCAGCACACGGCACGTCAGATCAGATATGAACATAAGTGCTTCCCACCCTGTTACAAGTCTGACATCCAGGGGCCTATTTAGGGAAATCATTAGCAGTGAAACTGGTATCCAAGTTCAGTTTTTTTGTGGGTTTTTTTTTTTGCAACATTATATCATATGACTGAATAGAAAAGTAAGGAGAATGCACACAGGCTTGTATAGATAGAGACGGCCAATGAAAATCAATTATCAAGTCTTGCAGCAGATTTTCATTTAGATTTCTGCACAGACTTTGACTGGGCCATTCTAATTCATATGCTTTGACCTAAACCATTCTATTATACTTCTGCCTGTTTATTTAGGGTCACTTTCCTGCTGGAGGGTAAAGCTCTAACCCAGTCTGAAGTCTTCTGCTGCCTCTAACAGATTCATTTTCAGAATCACCCTATTTTTGCCTCTATCCATTTCCAATCCACTCTCATCAGCTACCAAGTATGTGCTAAAAAGAACAGCCCCCCCCCCCCAGCAATATGCTGCTGTGACTGTCACCACCATATTTCACTGTAGAAAAATTCAATTCAGGGAAATGTGTTAGTTTTTCTAAACACAAAACATTCTTTCGTAAATTCATTCACCAAAGACCTTTACATCACACCTTTATTTGCACTGAGATTAAAATTCCACCAAGACTCACTCTGTTAACTAATCATCTGATTCTGAAGCCAGTCAAATACCTTGGATTTTATTCAGGGACATCATAATAAAGGAGGGTTGACCACCACACCTTTTATAGTTTTGTTAACATATCAAAGAACCACTTAAACTGTAATTTCCCCTTAAAATTATGAGCTACTTTGTGTTGGTCTTACATCATGAAATCTATAGTGTTCCAAAATGTGGAAATTTAAGGTTTGAGATTAATTTTTCAAGGCACAATAGTCAAGAAGATACCTAAATATTTCTTCTAGTCATAAAAAAACAGATGTAACACCAAACACTTGAACCACTAGAACCCAGTTTGCAGCCAGGGGAGAGTGTGGTTCCCCTTCTAAGTGGGTCAAATAAGAAAAGACGACATGAAAACATCTTTGGAGAAGCTGAGGCCAGACTGTGACTCATAATAGCTGGTTTAAGATGGAGTACTTAAGCAGGGCAAACAAATACAGCAGACACTGGTGATAGGTAGGCACACACATACCTGCAGCTCTGCAGTTATGTCCGAAACTGGAAGTAAATGCCACCAGGTACGTGGCATTTTTGTGTATTTATGAAACCAGTCTTTAGTGCTGACCACAGCCTTGGCGTTGAGTGAATCAGAGCTTTGGAGAAGATTTGTAATGACGATTTTGTGCTGAGCTTGTAAAAGGTTGCATGTGAGAGATTCCTTTATTCGTGCAAGAAGACCAAAATCCTAAATAATGATTGGTTTAGTTGTGAGGAAAAACCTTCCACATGGCTGCAAAAAAAAAAAAATCAAGTGTCTGCAGACAATCTTAAACTATTTTTTAATTGTTCCTCTTTCTCTTCCTCATCGTAGCATGACAGAGGCTATAAGTGGCTCATGCTTTGGTTTTCTGAATCACCTGAATAAATACGCAACTTTTTCTGATGTCATACATTGCTGAAGCCTGTTGCATTACTTTTCTTTTTAATTTCTCCACTTTATCTTTTGTGTCTTTAATGTCGCCATCATCTAAAAATCATAATTCAATTCAATTCAGTTTATTTATATAATGCCAATTCACAACAGATGTCAAGGCACTTTATAAGAAAAGTCATTTCATACTCTCTTATAAATGGTTATCCGCTAAATACATTTTTAAAAACCAGCTCACTTTGTACAGTATTGCCCTTTTCAAACTCCTAGCCTAATTTTATTTTTATTTTATATTTTAAGCATTATATTTGATCATACACTGTCGCCAGGGTGTTAATTCTTAGAGAGAGCCGAGCCGAAAGGCAAAGCTCTCGATTTACCAGTCGATCTACGTTCCTACCCTCATCTATGGTCACGAACTCTGGATGGTGACCGAAAGAACATGATCACGGATACAGGCGCCTTAAGTTAGTTTCCTCCTTAGAGTGGCTGGGCTCTCCCTTAGAGATGGGGTGAGAAGCTCGGTCATCCGGAGGGAGCTCAGAGTAGAGCCGCTGCTCCTCCACATCGAGAGGAGCCAGTTGAGGTGGCTCGGGCATCTGGTCAGGATGCCTCCTGGACGCCTCCATGGTGAGGTGTTCCAGCCACGTCCCACCGGGAGGAGACCCAGGGGAAGACCCAGGACTCGCTGGAGGGACTATGTCTCCTGGATTGCCTGGGAGCTCCTCGGGATTTGTCCCGAGGAGCTGGCCCAAGTGGCCACGGAGAGGGAAGTCTGGGTCTCTCTGCTTAAGCTACTGCCCCCGCGACCCGACCCCGGATAAGCGGAAGAAGATGGAGGGATGATGCACCATGTTTTCTGTAAACGCAAGTTATTCTTTGAATTTTGTATCTGTGCAGAAGTTTTGTAACAAAAATGAGAGCTATGCAGCAACATGGAAAAGTAACGGGAAGAAAAAAAATATTTAATGGTTTTGTTAAAAACACAGAATGAGTTGTGTTTTAGGGCTGGCACACAGGGGAGGAACTTGAAAGAAAACAATATTTACACTCCAGTTTTTTGGGGGTTTTTTTCAGAAGTGAAGTCAGATTCCTAACTACTGCTCAGGTCTCGTAAGACTTTTTTCAAATCGGTTGGTGATCAACATAAAAAAAAAAAAAAAAATCATAAAGTAGGTATGGAAAGATACCACTTTTTCCAAACCGATATGATACCTATACTTGGATCAGAGTACTAGCCGATACCAAGTATCAATGTCGATACTTTTGCCCCACAAAAAATGCAATGAATTGGAAGACAGGTTTTAATTTATTCTCTGCTTGTTACAACAAAAGAACAAATTTAAATTTTTTGTGAAATTATTGCAGATTTTCCACATTTTAAGTATCGGTTCGTGTTATCGGTTAACTTTAACTAATAACAGTTCATTACAGGGTATTGGGGCCGATACCCAATAGCAGTATCGGTATCGGTGCATCCCTGTCATAAAGTTATTTGACATCCTAGGATCCTGAAGCCGAACAATCAGTCTGGAAGTAGATGTTCCTTAGATGCTGTAAAATAAGATCATATTACTAATGAGAATGTGCTATAACCTATGATGTCATGCTTTAACAACTACTTAGTATGACCTATTCATACTTTGCCTCAGGGTTTTCTGTCAGGCTCCAACAAAGCAGCCATGATCTGGTTTCTGTGAGGTCTCACAGAACAGCTAGCTGCATTGTTACCTTCCATCCTCCCTCTGCTTGTGACAACACTGGAAACTTCTTATCAGGGAGAAACACGATGAACTCAAAGGCTCACGGAGAGGCAGATCATATGTGGATATTAGAAATGAGCGTAAGCTGAGGCTACGATGAGTAGTGAGGCAGTTTCAGGGGAAAGAAAAGATGAAAGGATAGAGAGGTCAGAGAGAGGGGTAAAGAGGGAGACAAAAAGAGGGGAGGAAGCTTAGGATATTAAATGCCAGTGGTCAGCAGAAAGATAGTGAGCAGTGTTGAGTCATCCCTACTCCCAGAGATGCACAGACACACTGAGGCATTTATGGGATGTAAAGACAACGATGGGGTCTTCTGATAAAAACGCAGTACAAGCATGAAGTCAGATTTTCGTTTTTTTTGTTAAGATTTCAGCAGTCAAGCTTTGAAAGACTGATGTGATTCAGCCTGGTCTTCTGGTTAAACAGCTGTGGCTTATTCTCTCTGAACTGTGAGTCACAAACATCAGCAGGAGGAACAAACCCAACTGAGAATGCTGCCTGGAGATCAGAGAATCCACATTAACCCCAGAAAAATCTCTGCAGAGGACACGCATCACTCTAACTCAGACACTTTAACATCTAAACTCGCTATGACAAAATGCTGAGAGCCTATTCAGACTTGCAAAAGAAACTTGAATAAACTTTGCACAGGGCTGTGAAGTTACCAGATTTAGCACATGAACAACTGAGAAGTTTCCATGCATTAAAAAATCCCCCAGTTTCCTCACAACTTATTAGGAATTAGAAGAAAGAGGCAATAACAGATAACTTTAAAGTAAGTCAAAAGATTATGACAAGTTTTAACATAAATTAAAAATAGGTTTCAACTGCAGTTCATTTGCTCTCCATTATACTGTAACAGCTGAAAGACATTCGTGCTTATTAATACTTTAGATGTGTTCATTAAACTTTAATTTAAGGTGGAACTGCATCAAAACTACATGAGACAATCTGATGCTTCTTTAAAAATAAAGCAGCCAAGCGTGGTGCAGATCATGAAAACAGAAACGTTGGCTCAACCTAAACATCAGAGCTGATATAAATTCTAACACACTGAGCAAAGAGGCTTGCAGCTGGACTCATTGTGCATCGCGACAGAAAATCATAAGCAAAAGTTAAAATCTTACCAGTTAACAGGTCTTGACAGTAAGCGCGTTTCGGGATGTTGTCAGAGTCCTGCCGCTTCCACGGTACCGTCCGGACTTTTAATAGGTCCGCTTCGAACCCAACGGTGCCGGATGGGCGGGCTTATGTGACCTCAGCAGAGGAGCGGCTTACCCGGCGATGATGAGGATGGTGGCGGTGATGACGTTACAGCCTGCTGGGCGGGGCTACCTGGTCCAGATGTTGATTAGCCATTTGTTCTGAGGAAAAGAGTAATAGTTACATCATTTCTGCAGTGTTGCTGCTTCTAAATTACCATTTAAAACATTAGTGACAAACAGTTAAATGAACACTAGAACTGCTGGTCTTCCCATAACCTCCAACATGGTACAATCTTTAAAGATCGTGATATTAAACGTTTGTTTATTGAGAATCAGGATGCTACTAAATTTTACTTAACAGTTTCAGCATGGGGCTGCGCAGTGGTGGACGTGGTAGCACTGTTGCCTTGCGGCACAAAGGTCCTGGGTTCGAAACCCTGCCTGGGATCTTGGCTTCCTCCCACAGTCCAAAAAATGACTCTCATCGACATTTGGACACTCTGGAAGGTCAATGTGAAAGCGTGGGTTCCTTTCACCATGCCTCCAACGATCATGTACCTTGGCTGCGGTTAGCACACATGACTCTCTCTCTGGAGATCGAATCCCGTACGGGCTCTCGTAGTGCGCCTTGCCACATTGTGTTTGGTCGCCTTACAGCTGAGATCCAAGCGAGCTGACGACACTTTATTTCGGACAGTCTGTGGCAATGCCTCCAAGCAGGAACACGATTAAAAGTTGGCCTGTTTTACACCTTTTTCCCTGACGATCATGATTTGCGCCATTGCAACCCAACAACACAGCAACTATTTACCATGGTTGGGAAAAAAAGATAGAAGACCCAATAAATATTAGATGAAATTAAGCCGCAAGATGGAGAGTGAATAGGTCTGTAAACTGTTGTTGTAAGGATATGCTACCAATGCGTCAGCCATGTCAGGTGATGACGAAACGATCCCAAGCCCTATTGTTTTATATTGTAATGCACTTTGTGATTATTTCCTGAATGTGCTTGTGACAAGAGGGGGAGAGATGTGTGAGCTCTGACTGATGATGAGCACTGGCTGCTTGGCCCCTTTGGCTAACTGATTAGCATGCATGACTCTCACCCAGGAGTTGTGAGGTCAAATCCCCCAAGGGACCTTGTTGTGCGCCTTGCGATTCATGTTTTCAGCATGAATAAAAATATGTGTCCATATTGTTTGTGGTAGCTTTTGTTCATCTTCCTCTTCCACACTGGAGGGGTCAGTGGAGATACTTGTTTGGCAGTTCTCCCTCAGTGGGAAGTTACAGTTGTCTGGCACTCCTGCAGTCTATCAAGGTTGTTTGTAAAAGGATAAACAGAGCTGAACCCCAGTCAACCCAACCTCTCCTTGATATTCTGATTTATTCTCGCTAAGATTCTAAGAAGATCATTCTTGTGTTATCTTCCATAGGTTACATGTTACACAGCGATGGCTGAGCTTGCTCTTTGCTCAATAGATCCTCAATTGCTCATCATCTGGATTCCTTCTGCGACTGGTTACCGGCCTCCTCTTCATCATCATCATACTTGTGCAAACTTTATCCGTCCACCAGGTACTTTTCAGGTGGACGGATATGGACTGGTGACCTGTCCAGGGGTGACTCTGCAAGGAAAAGGGTTTAGATAATGGACAGATTCACAGAACCAATTTGGATGCTGATAGATCAACGTCATATCAGACTTTCTGCTGTGGGAGTGTCTGTGTGATGATTCATTTGGCACCAGAGCTCATTTCTTTCAGCCACAGACTCCCACTTCATTCAACTCAGCCCTTCCTCTGGAAATCAGCCTCCATGCCTCTTGAACAGCTCCATCTGTTCTCAGAACCTCAGTGGGTTTATTTAACTGAAATAGTTCCTGTTCAGTAATTTATTTTGCTGTTGATGAAAACCACATAATTTTCCCTTACAACCCAGAACTTTAGTATGTGATATTAGATGGGCGTCAGTCCAATTTGTCTCCTTGTTTTATTGCTGTTAGTTCCTGTTTATGGGCTGTAGGAACACAATCAAATAAAAGTATTTTAGGACAATTCAGGTTCAATTCAGCTTTATTTATATAACACCAATTGACAACAGATTTCATCTCAAGACACTTTACAAGAAAAGTAATTTCAATACAACTTTACAAACATTCAGTTAAAAGTTTTCTATGTAAGGAATCCCAGCAGATTGCGATGAGTCATTGATGTGAGGTTGTGCCCTAAACATGCAGACTCCAACCAAAGCAATCCATGAGCAAGCATATAGTGACAGTGGAGAGGAAAAACTCCCCTTTAAAAGGAAGAAACCTCCAGCAGCAACCTGGCTCAGTACAAGTCGTCATCTGCCACAGTCATCTGGTGGTTGAGAAGACAGAGCAGAGACAGATAAAAAAACAAAAGTAACTGATGTAAGAGTACTTTCTATGTTAAGTAAAAAACTGACAACAGGACATGGACATTTTTTCCATTTCAGCATAAATGATTCCCTGTTTATATAAGTAAATGGGGTGAATCAGATGTCACAGTTTGGTGATTAGGAGACCCAGAAAAAAGTATTTGTCCTGTTGCAGACTTCCTCTCTTTTTTCTGTTTTATCACAAATTTTTCAGATCTGTTTTTAATATCAGATGAAGATAACCTCACCAAACCCCAAAAATCTTCATATAATATATTTTTTTGTGGGAGGAAAAGCTACCCAGATCCTGGATTTCAGTTTTACTTGACAATCCCAGGGAGGCCTAGTTTCCACCAAACCTGTAGAATGAGTAAATCAGAAAACCAGACCCTTTGTGACAACATGAAGAAAGCAAAAAGATCTAATTAGCAACACATCATGCCACGAACTGAACAAACTGAGTGTCAGACAAGAAAGGACTTCTTTGACATCTGCATAGAAAGTGCTACAAAGGCATTGCTATGGCTATGGAGTGCTACAAAGGCATTGCTATGGCTATGGGACCGGAGTGAGAGCCATTATCCGCAAATGCAGAAAAAAGAGCGAGGAGAGAAACCTATTACTCCAAAAGCTCTTAGGTGAATCATCCTAGAGGTCACAAAAGAATTTAATTAAATCCTGTAAATAACTCAACCAAGGCAAATAATTAAGAAACAGATTTTCTTATACTTTTATTCCAGAAACTCAAACGTTGCACGAATAAGTTGAGGTTTGGCTTGCAGAGCAGACAGTTGGAAGATGCTTCAGTTACACTTTATCCAAGCAACAGAAGAAAATATGTGAAGGAAGCTTTGATTCCTTTTTTTGTATTTCCAAACACAACTCCTACCTTAACAAGAAGCTAGCTCAAAGCTCCTGGCCACACGTTAATCAGCAGTTACTTGTGTGTCTGTAGTTTTCAGGCAAGCGTAGATAGATCCATATTAAACAGTTTAGCAAGAGAATTAAGACAGAACAAAGGAAGTCAGAGGATAATCACAACAGATTTTACAGGAACAGCTTCCTAGTTATCTAAACAGTGGCAGCAGTGACACATGAGAGTGGATAGCTTACAACAGATAGTTCAAATTAGAGCAAAGTTAATTACCTTAATGCTTTACTAAATGTTGGTCGACAACACCAGTACAACTATAGCTGTTCATAAATACAAACCAACTAGAAAAGTATATTACAGTTAAAAAAAACCTGCATATCTACAACAGTGAGGAAAATAAACTATTGCATAGTAAAATGTCATTTAGAAACATAAGGCACTTCCATGTTCAGATCTACTCAGTGATTCTAATTGGAAAAACAAATATCTTGTGATGTATATGGTTTTAAGAGGCACTTCTTGTTGCATTCTCTCTTCAATAGAAAAGATCAAAAGGGCACATATGAACAGACTCTTATTAAAAAAATGTCTATAATTTGGTAACATGTCTTCCACCTTTTTTTTAAATAAATAAAAATGTTTTCCAAATGTTTGCTGGTTGTTTCACTGTGCGTTTTTATTATTTTTTATTTTTTTGGCTTTACTCCAAGAATAGCAAGCGATGAAAGGAAACGTCATTCTTCTGGAAAATCTCAAGTGCTTCTCTAAATACAGAATCCATTGGGTCAACAATGACCCAGTGGAATTAAAAGATGCTGTGTACAGAACGTAATAAACATGTAGTTTACATAAAACTGAGATAATGCACATGAATAATCACACTGTAATCTAGTGCATCACTAAACAGTGTCACCAGACCCTTCTTGGTTGAGCGTGTGTCTTGAGAAGATCAGATTACATGAAAATCATCAACATACTATTAAATATTTATATAAAACAAAATAAAAATTTGAGAGAAAAAAAACTCAGTTACACTGGGGATGCGTGTCCAAGTAAGCAGTGGTGGTGGTGAATTAATGGGTTCAACACAAGGCAATACAAGCTATGTGAAAAATGAAAACATAGAATCACTCAAAGGAATCTTAAACGAACATTTATAAAAGACAATTTATGTAATAACAAGAAAACATCTAGTGATTGGATCATAAGAGAACATTCATGTGACATTATGAAAATTAAAACGGAACATTTCACAGTAATGTATCAGTTTACTCATAAGCAAGTCTAAATAGATCAATTTTAAAGATTAATTAGACTATCTAGCATTATTTGATGAAGTACATTTTCATAGTTATTCTCCATATTCTACAGTACATTTTACAGCTTATCAATTCAAAATGTTACAACCTAAAACTTTTCATTATTATTACCTGTAATTTGGGAAATTCAAGCATCTATCTATCTATCTATCTATCTATCTATCTATCTATCTATCTATCTATCTATCTATCTATCTATCTATCTATCTATCTATCTATCTATCTATCTATCTATCTATCTATCTATCTATCTAATACATACAGTAACCCATTTTCTGCTCTTTGCAGAACTCTTTGAAACTGAAACTAATATACAGGCTCATACTTAGCAAAGGAAATTAGCATATTTTCTTCTTCTTCTTTTTTCATAAGCACTAATATGCAGGCGAAATCCCCAAACTTCACCTGAAACCCTGCAGGAACAGCTGCTCATGAACGGAGGACTCTTCCTCCGAATGGGCGGGTCCGGGTCGAAAGTCTCATCAGGTTTACAGGAAATGTGAGTATCAGGAAGTAGAAAAGCTCCTGTGAGATTTGTTGTGTCGCCAAAATAACTACAGTAGAGGTGAAAAGATCTTAAAACACCCAAACAGACACAGCAGCGTTTAAAGAAAGCCCAGAAAGACGCTGCAGAGGAAGTTTAAGGTAGGACTGAGCTGAGGCGTTCATCTGGCTGAAAACAAAAGCGAAATAACCGCTGCAGTACTTTGTAATAACAGCTAACACGCCTATTGGTGGTCTGTTTTTATTTGATAGAGCTTTAGAGTTACAGATAGGTCAAGTTTAAAGTCTAAAACCTGAAAGCGAGTGATTGCTGTGCAACCCCGAGGAGACCTCGTCATAACTTCAACTCAAAAATAATAATTTGCATACCTACATCGCGGGTTTGCAGTTACATCCAAAACTATTCATACCACTCGTAGATTTAGCTTCAACTTTTCTTTTCATCGAAACAATACGTTTGTTACTAATAGGAAATGAGAGGCATCTCTCAACAGATAATAAGACAATGTATGAGGTGTACATGGCAATTAGTCATACATTTATCATCAGCAGATACGTCTTATTGACATAACAGCAATCAAACCTTTCCTATAAGAGCTTTTTGCCTTTTACTTCCACAATCTTTGATTATTTCTCTATATTTCGAGGTTGGAAGGCCTCCTTGCCATCTCCCTAATTTTTTCCGCTCCCTCCACAGATTTTCTTGACAGATTCAGGTCAAGACTCTGAAAAATAAATATTACTTCCAGTTATAAGACACATTTTGATCAAATTAAAAGACTACTTGACTTTCCTGATGAAACTATTATACACAACACCAAGTCAACACTTTAAAAACCAGAATTTGGTGTATGAGTTTGAATTTATGTTGGGTTTTATCTAATTGCTACAGAGTTACGTTTGTATACACATGCCCATATTTCATCAGACACCCATTACTATTTAGTAAAGTGTCTGGTTGGATAGTTGGACAATCTTTTTTGCAGAATTACTAGCAGTAATTTCTTCCAAACATTTTGGATCATGGCTGGATTTGGAAAGGGCATTTTTGTCTGTTTTATACTTTCCGAAAACTGTTTCGCGATCAACGATCAGTTTTGTACGTTTTTACAGTCAATTGGAACTGAAGTTGAAGAGTTTGGAGATACAGTGATTCCCCTTTTTTATTTGCTTTCATCTTTGTTGTTCAATGAACCAGGAATCCTGGGAATTAAAAATACCCAGCATCATGATGCTTCCTCCACAACAGTTGACAGCTGATACAGTTTTACCAAGAGGCATACTTCCCAAACAGCATCATGTTGTCTCATCTGACAACAAAACCGGACGGTGGGAATTTGGATTGTCCACGTAGACAGCTGCAGATTTCATTCCAGCTTAAATGTTTCTGGAGCATTGACTTCTTTCTATCCTCATCAATGTTGACGTAAAATTGTGGACAGAGACACAGGTGTACCTTTCCTTTCATCTGAGGCAGGTGTTCGGGTCAGGACTCGGCTAATTTTTCTTGATAATCAGTCAGGGATTTTTTTGTAGGATAATTCTTATCAACTATGTATCATTTGGTTCAAATTTTGCCCGTTCTTCTAATTTATTGGACCCATAGATATATTTACAGAAGTACCATGTTGAGGATAAATGTTGACGCTTTAAATACTGTAAATGACGGTTTTGCTTGTTTCTTGCTGTGCTGGTAAGGTAAGGAGGCCATGAATCGGGTTCCCCTGCAGCAGCCGCAGACCTGCGGGCCATGGGAGCTGAAGGAGAGGCTCGGCACCGGAGGCTTCGGGAATGTCACAAGATGGCAAAATAAGGTAAACCAAATCACAGTCTAAGCACAACTCCAAAAAGTCTCGTTGTTTGTCTCTCTGGTGATTGCAATAGCTGTCCAAACAATATCTCAGAAAAAGAGGATCAAGGGCAGTGTGCCAGAGCCCCGAGTCTGCAGAGCCAAACTTTGTTGTAAACATTTATGGTGATTTTCATCACTTGTTCTCAGGCTTTCTGAAGGCTCTGGAAATGAAAAAAAGAACAACACAATTGTTTAGTGGCTTAGTGACGTTAAGAATAGTTACTGTTATAATTATGAACTAGAATAGAATATTTCTTAACTTTTCCTTCAGTGGGGAAATTTACAAAGCACCAGCAACAAAGAACAGATCAACATGCACATAAAAAACAATGATTAAAAAAAATATAATGAAGTACAGAATAAAAACAGCTGAACTTAGAAGTTTACATGCAAAACATAAAAATACATATTTTTATCTGCTTGTTTTTTTTTTACGTTTTGTAAATCTTGTACCATGTAAAGGGGCATTGCAATAAATTCTGTTTTTCAGTTGTTTCTTCCTGCAGTGTGAAATTCAGCCTGCAGAAAACAAATGGACTTTACACATCCATGTGCAGTTTAATGTAGCCTTTACTCTTTCATATTTCTGAGAGGGATTAGTTTGGCAGAGAGAAGAGCTCATGTTTAAGCAAAACTGAGCCTGAAAGCATGTGACTTTAGTTTGATGTGTTCAGCTTTGACACATTTTTTGACTTAGAGGAAGAAAAAGGTGTTCAGGAAAAGCATTTGTGCTTTTAAGTCCTTTGAATAGAAAATGACCTCAGTCCAGGAAACAGTCCCATTGGTGCACTTGCTACAACTGAAATGGCTTTTGTTGTCATGATAAGTCATGGCATGACAAGACTATAGAGTTGTAATACCAGTAAGTAAGGCAGTATGGGAATGTGAACACTCCTTGCTTTGTGAACCTTCCTCTTCCTTTTGTTACAACTGTTAGCTGCATTACTCACCGTCACCTCTGTGGTGGACATTCAGCCAGGCAGCAGCATCCTGTGGAGTCAATGCTTACGTTTCTCTGGACTTCTTAACCAGTTCTTGTAAAATATGTTACCCAAATTATAGTTTCTTTGCTCTGTGAATGCCATAATAATCTGGCGGGAAGAACATGTTTATATTTAAAATGTTTCCTTTATAATCTAACTGTTGCTCGTTTGTGGCGCTGCCACCTGGACTACATGGGGACACGCTTTCCTGGTGGAAGCTTGCTGCTGCCATGACTAAGCATCCTGCATTGAACGTTTACTGTCTTCCTGCATTAATGACAACACTGTGAGCTATAATTAGGTGATTAAACACAGGGTGGTCTGGGATTTAATTAGGAGAGCAGGATGGTTGGGAGAGAGTTGGTACCATTTCCTTGATGAGAAACAGGTAGTAGGATGAAGCTGGGTGGGTCATTCTTTTTGGACTCATTAGCTACTTTCATGGTTACACTGGCTGTATTGGGTTGGACCTCATTTTGCCTTCAGAACTGCTGTAATTCTTTGTAAAGATTCAATCATCATCAGCATCACACTTGCTACTGATTTGCCTGCTGCATATTTAATGATATGGGTCTTCAGCTCCATCACATCCCCAGTGTATTAGATTGTGATTTGGTGACTGTTGAGGGAGCAAGGCAAGGCAAGGTATCTTCATTTACAGTTTTTCTCAGTCGCTTTGGTGCATTTCTCACATCACTATTAACGTTTGCAAAACAGTTAGTGCATTTCTCAGAACAATTAGTACAACTGCAATACCTAGTGAATAACTTGCAAAAGTGTGTCACTTGCTCAAAATGAGTAGTTGATTCCTCAAAAGCAAGCATTCATGTCAAACTGTCTGTGTCATCAAAATGACAAGTCCTGACACCATTGTTTATGAACAAGACATGCCTTTGTCATGTTTTCATTGTGACAGTTTACTCTCTCTGTGTTTTCCAATGCAAAAACGTCAGATCTTGGTGACACTACCTGAAAATGCTCAAGACTTTCTCCTCCTCCTTGGCGCTGACGTTCCATTTTTGTGTCACAGAATTGTAGAAATGGTTCACACTACGTCCTGCTTGGTTCACATATGCGTGCCAAGTGAGGGTTCATAGGATTCAACGCTTGGCTACTGATCTGTGGACAAGTGGCTTGTCATTGGTTACAACTACAGGAATGCTTCACACACCTCTCATGAGTGAAAGCTGAAGTTCACCTGAGAGCAATTGTTCAATTTAGGAGACGTTTTCAGGAAAAACAATTATAAAGGAATGAATGAAATTAGCTTGACAGATTTTGACAACTAGTTCAACAATTTTGTATGTAATGACTCAAACAATGAAATGAGGACCATTAGTTTTATAGGGAATGACTATTCAGCATTCATAAGCATGTTTCATTTTGACTTACAGGACATAAGCAAATGATAATGTTTTAAAACAGCAGAAAATTGTATGAAAGTAACTGATACATGTCCAAAAGCATTAGCAAATTTGTTCAATGGAATGAGAAACTGATACGATGATATGGAAAAATGTCTCAATGTTGTGGAGGTTGAACTAATAGTTGTGCGAACTTTCATTCTGATCTGAGAAAAACACCAAAACGACTGAGAAATACCGTAGCACACTTTCAACACAAGGCAATTCAAGGCGCTTTACATGATTTAGTGGTAAAGAAACCAAATACATGACAATAATATGAAAATTAAAACAGAAAATCGCTAAAAAAAAATGCATTTAGTAATTGAAGCATAAAATGAAAATTTATATGAGAGAATGAAATTTTAAAAATAAATAAAAACATGAGAATCCATTAATAAAATAAAAGGAGAAATGAGCAATTGAGGTAAGGTATAAGAAACACATTTATGCAAAAGAATGTAGATTAAAAACAGATAAAACACAATCAGATAAAAAAAACATGTGAATCAAAGAGTGATCAAAAAACGCATTTTAGGACTCAAAGGCAGATCTGAACTTTAATCTTTGATCTAAAAGAGCCTAACAATTCAGCATTTTTGCAGTCGTTTGGAAGTTCCAGATTTGTGGTGCATAGAAGCTGAAAGCTGCTTCTCCCTGTTTAGTTCTAATTCTAGAGATGTTTGGTAAACTAGAGTTGCAGGACCTGAGTGGTCTGCTGGGTTGGTATAGTGACAAAAGATCTCCAACATACTTTGGTGCTAAACCGTTCAGTGATTTACAAACTAGTAGGAGTATTTTATGGAACAGTTTTTCAAGCAGGAATACAGTGACCTCATTATCATGTTTGAGAAGCCCGTTGGAGATGATTTGAGTTTTGTAATATGTTGAATTATGCTGCTGGAAGAAACCATTGGAAGATTTGTACAATGGGGTCATGAAGAGCTGAACCTGGTCAGCAACAACAGTTGGGACCCAGCGGGTGGTAGGTCAAATGTCTCTATACATTACAACACCAGCAGTGCTCTGATCTATTGCAAGCCAGGAAGGATCCATCTTTTTATGTTCTTCATGCCATATTCTCACCATACCATCAGAATGTGTCAGCTGAAATCCAGACCAGGGAAGGGTTTTTCCCAATCCTTGTCATTTATTGCCTCAGACACCCAAACGTTAAAAATGCTGACAAGGAATTGAACAATTTTACCAAATAAAGTTGCTAGGGGGCGTGTGCGGGTTGGGCATTTGGATTTTCAAGGAAAGCAGGTAACATAAAGATTAGTTTTAAAATTTTAGAGGGATACTGTACCTATCAAATCAAGACTATTTAAATATTTTTTTCTTTAGGTTTGGCTTATTACGAAGAATAACATATATGTCTACATGTACAGTCACAACCAACTCAGCCAAACTAACATAGAAAGAACTTTATTTAGGCCTACTAACATTTATATAATCTATTTTGAACTTGGAGGGGATTTCTCACTTCCTGCTTCGAAAACAAGAAATCTAGCTTGCATTACTTTGCTTTAACCAGTCTTCCTCAGTAGAAAGTAAAACTGCTTTTGCTTTTTGGTTTGTCCTGTTGGTATAATTAAAAACTAATTTAATTGAGAAAGAATCTCATTTTAATTCAGTTTATTTAAATAGCAATACTCAACAAAAACAGTCCAGATTTTTTTTAACCTCCCGGGGAATCCTGTTGGCTACTGGACAACTTTTTAAATTATTCTTTTTACTCCTCTCACAGAAATCTTACAAGCAGCACCTGAGTGTAGCTGTTAAATGGTAAAATTATGTTCTTGACAAGTATGGATAATGATTCCAACACCACTTACTAGAACATTCAGACGTATAGAAATTTAGCTGTAAATATTCCCATTAGTTTGTTTTACGACAGTAGCAATTTTTGTAAGTCTCTTTGCTATTAGAACTCATATCAATCTGTGCAATACTTTGGTAATGAGAAGGGCCCTGATACTGTTTTGCAGATAGCAGCAGGAATGCCTTCTAAATGATCAAAGATTTCTGCTTTTTTTCTGGGCTTTCTGTGGCTTTTTGTGCATCCTTTTCTTCCTGTGTTTGATACATACTCCCTTTACAATTGTAATGTTTTTGTTTATTCGTATGGATTGGTTACTTTGGTTGTTACTGGCAATTGGCTGAGGAAATGTTTTACTTAAAAGGCTCATTAAAAGTGTCCAAGGCTTTGTTCGTTTTTTTGTTTTTTTTCCGACAGAATGCCAAAAATGTATGAAAAAGATAGGGCAAATGCTGTATTTATGTATTGCTTGGTTTGGGGAAGGATTTATGAAAAGTAAAGGCAAATGTGGAAGTAGTAAATGTACAGTTAGGCCTCTGAAATGACAGAAATCTGAGTCTCAGTTTTTGCTTTTAGGACACAGAGGAGCAGATTGCGTTAAAGCAGTGTCGACAAGAGCTAAGCGAAAGAAACAAAGAGCGCTGGTGTCTGGAGATACAGATCATGAGGAGGTAAGTTTCACATTTGCATGCATTAATAGAGAGGTTTCACTTATATTTCTTGGTTTTATCTGTCCGTTTTAACTCCCATTTGTAATTCCCGTGATACCATTTTGCCCCTGTCTACTTCCATTTAAAATTCTAATCAAACTGTATTCAGACCCATGCACCTAATCATTAGGTGTTGGGTGGCAGGGCTCAGCCATACCAATAGAGAAGATCCATTATTCAGGGGAAGCTCAAAGCAAACCCACTACACCTCTGCAATGAAAGATGGCTGCAACTGTACTCATTAGGCATTCAAAATCTGATTAGAGTTCTTCATCTTCATTAAGTGAAAGATAATCGATACATTGATTAATTTCTCTTTATTTTATTTTTATTCTTTACTTTTCCAGCTCCAGTCTGAATTCCAACAGGGAAAGTCGGTGGTTTGTGGGCAACTCCTGGTTTAGTGTCCAATATGGCTGACGTGCAGATTAAACAGTAACTGTTTTAGAGAGTTTTTATCACATTTTAGTAGCACCACATATAGTAACTGTATTGTCTCCATGTGTGATTATGTTCCTTTGGTGTTTGAATGCAGAGAAATGGAGAGAAAACTAAAGTTTTTGGCATTTTGTTGCTACTTGTAGTTAGGTCAACAACAAAAATCAAACCACTGTTATTTTGACTTGCATACTTCAAAATACACTAAACTGTGATGTTATGTAACTCAATACCCTGATATCTGACTTTTTAGACGAATCAAAGATAGCAGTAAGTACCATAAAAACTTAAAAAGAAGGTTGAACATAAAATGCTAAAATATCTAAAAATATTTTTATAGTTCCACTAGATTTTAAAATAGTTAAAAATTACTTTAATCCCCTTCTTTCAAAGAGAGTACAGACAGTACAGCCAGAAAATCAGAGATTTTATGTAAACAGTAACTTAAGGCTTTAAGAGCATCAGGTTGAGAAAAAACGGAAGGCAAAAAGATAATTAAAAAATGAGAAAAAAATAAAAGAGAATGAGGAAAAAATAAAAGAAGCTTAATACAAGAACTATAAAGGTAAAATAAATTCTTGAATCTGTAAAAAATGCAATGGCTGTGTATTACAAATATGTAATATATTGTTTTTATTTAGAAATATACATACATCTTCATCATCAAATTTAATGAAAATGTAATTAAATGGATTTAAAAATTAACTGTATTTGATTTATTGACACTTTTTCTTTGAATTTCTTTAAATGAATTTTAGTTTTTTTTCATATTGTTTTTTCTTAATATTTATTTCATGCATGTATCTTTTTCATTAAACATTTATTCATATAGATCTGTTTGATTAAGTGATTTTCTTTCTGTGGCTTCATTAGACAAAACTTGTCAATGCATTTAGATCAACCTCTAGTGCGCACGCCTTGTTTTGTAATTTGCTATTTTGTGAGCCAACTTGGTACATTCCGTGACGTCTTTTGGCGTTTCTGGGTTTAAACTTTTTTATGTCCCCATCTCTTACTCAGGTTTTCTCTAAAAACAAAGACACATTTTCTTTCCCTAAATAGAAAAAAATCAACCATTAAACAATTAAAGGCGCTTGGCTGTTTGGGTTATTTTGGTGCCTTTAGTTATTTCTAGCACCACAGTGTCCCACTTCCTCACTTTTTTCTGTATTTTATAACCCAACACATCTGTGAACGGTTTCCGTTTAGGTGCCAGTCCCTCCAGTTGTGTGCCAGCTTATGTGGGATGGGATGTTTGTCAGATGCAAAGTGTGCGTGTGTTTTTTTTATATTGGATGGTGCAAACTTATTTTTCCTCATTCTCACTTTAACAAGTGTGTTGCTTTTGGACAGAGACATGGTTAGAACCACAACGGTCCATCTGCCCACGCTTGATTCGTGGAAAAACCACAGGGCAGGGGACAGGGCAACATTAGCAATTATATTATAGGAGCTTCTTAACACAGATTTGAGTTTCTACTGGAAAACATCACATTTTGTTTTGGTAGTTATAATGTGTTTATGAAGCTTGAATTGCCCTATTTCTTCATTTGCTGAAAGATTTACGTAAACCATAAAAAAAAACATTTATTCTGCAATTTCTTCTTGCTGTTTTTATTTAGCAAAGGGGGATTTCAAATTACTACAAAGATCAATGCTTCAATATAGTTCCCCGTTAAAACAGATAAGGAAAAGTTGCTATTTTCCCTCAATCTACAATCATCAGGAATAGAAAAAACAAATGATTTTTGTTTTAAATCCAAGGCATTAACTGCCTGATTTTAAATTTCAGAGGGATTTAGAGGCCTCCAGTTTTCTCTGGAATGAGTTTAAGAGATTAACATGCATTTCTTTGGAAGATTCTCTTATTTCCTGGCATTAATCTTTCTCATTGGTTGGAATGCTGGTGTAAATTTGCATGTTGCAGATTTGTGCGATTCAGAGTTTTCCTGAAGCCTTTTCCACACTCCTTCTAATGAATATGTTCTATATGTACTGAAGAAATGCCTGAATATTTTGAGGGAAATAAACAGTAATGTTAACCTATGACTACTGAGGATCATCTCTTGCTTGATTTTAAAGTTTTTACAGAACTGATTACATGGTTCACTATTAGACTATTTTTATCCTTGGTACTCTTATTGTCTGTTATGTTTTAATTCTTTGCAGAATTCGGTTTTGAAATCCCGACTATTTGAGGTCAGTAGGTGACAGATTTAATAGACACTGAGTTAAACACATTTTACAGGCTCTTTATGGCATCTTCTAAAGTTTATAGTTCATGTCAGTGAGACTTAAAAGTATCGAAAGATTATTGTATAACTTTGGGTCGCTCTAACATGTCAAATAACAGCAAAAAAGTAAGACAAATTTATTGATGGCCAGAGTAATAAGTACTAGAGGGTGACACGAGAATCAATTGTCGCTCCCGTCCCGTCCCGATCAATGGCCGCTGGCTGCTCTGCTTTTTGACCGCGTGCCATGGAGGCCTCCATTGCTCCTCCCTTGCTGTAGTACCTCCATTTGGCCGCTAGGCCCCCATTGAAAAGCATTGGACTTTAGACACGTTAAAAACAACTTTAATGCCTGGTGCCCATTTTTTTAAAACTTTCTATTGCTACATATTCTTCCTGAGATAACGCTGGGCTCATAAAAAGCCTGGGCACCAGGCTGGTTTAAGATAATTTTTTGAAATCTTGCATAATTAATGAGGGGGCCGAGCCAAGTTTAGCATCAGAGCTAACGACGCAGGAGCAGAATGGGCGTGATTACGACCGAACTACACGCCCATACACACCCCGCGAGGGCAGAGTCTACAGTGAAGATCCCGCCCCTATGCCCTTTTTAGGAACATGCTTCGTCAGAGCTGGAGTGGAGGAGTCTGTGAATCCGCCATGAATTCCCCCATGAACGTGTGTCATTCTGGTAAACAGGGAGGAGTGAGGAGGCGCTGTCTATTCTTTTTTACAGTCTATGGTCCCGATCCCCAAAAAATACTCCTGTCAGGTCCTGATCACGTGACAGCCCCCCCCCCCCCCCCCCCCCAAAAAAATCTTGTCCCGAAAAAATCGCGAGAGAAAGACTCCCGTCCCGACCCGAATCCCGTAGATTAGTAATTTACCTCCTACGGTGCTCGCTCCCCCTCCCCTTTAAACCATATCCTAGCACAGTATAAAGATAATCTATTTAGCTTTATCCGCCATATTTAACCATATCCTGCATTCTCGTTGTTTGGCCACCTTACCACATCATGAATGGACTCAATTCGTCTGACTACCAAACTATTAAGATACACGCATTTTCAGTCGGATATCATATGCTTACCAGTTTATCCAGGTGGTGTAGCAACAACGTAGCAGTTTCAGTTTTGGTGCTAGAGTGTAGTAGACCTGATGGAATAAAACTAAAGATAGCGATCTGTCAGCTTGCATTTTGCAGCGGAGTTAATAACCACACACATTGGCACTGCATCGCAAGCATCATTTTTTGAAGCTAATCCCCTGATATCTGACAAGATAAATGTAAAAAAAAAAATTTATTTCTGGTTTCCCGCCCGATCCCATGGATTATTTCCTGTCCCGTCCAAATCACGTTAAAAACAGTGAAATTGACTCTCGTCCCGCGGAAATACTGCAGGAATCTCGTGACCCGTGGGAATCCCTAAAAATTGTCAGCCTCTAATAAGTACCCATTACTTAATTTTCTTTGACACCAACATTATTTCAGTTTTAAAGGAAAATCTCAAGGTATTCACTACATACTGTATATGATGGCAGATTTGTAGCTGTGATGTTTGTTGCTCTGTGTCTGCACAGGTTGGATCATGTTAATGTGGTTGCTGCACGGGACGTTCCTGAGGGGATGCAGAAACTCGTGGCCACCAATGACCTGCCGCTGCTCGCCATGGAGTACTGTCAGGGTGGAGATTTAAGAAAGGTCAGTACCAGAGAGTCTCTGGACATACCAATCTTTTGAGCTCACCAGATTAGAGCCAATATTCATTCATGTGTAAGAGTTGAATTACATTGAAACGAGAAATTAAACAGAAGTCTTACTAAATTCCTTTTCCTAAGCCTTAGGTGTGCATGTGTGTGAATTTCATAGCATTATTAAGCTAAAAACAGAGCTGGAAGAGATGGAAATGTACACTGTTGTTTTAGTTAGGTGTTCCTCTGTATTCCTTATACTTCGTCCTCTTCTGATCAGCAGGTTGTCTTCATTCACAGAAACAAATGTGTTTTTTTACTTCACTAATTCCCAGAATAAAGCTAACAACCCTTTACACGTAACCGCTTTACTCTATAAAGCAGAATTCTTAACAGACGCATTGGAGACAGATGTAATTACTGGAGAATGCAAACAAAAAAGAATTTCACAATACTCTTGAAACATGCTGAGTTACCGGCTGCATATGGGGTTATAACGAGAAATATTGGCTCTGAAAATAAAAGTTGGCATTGAAAAATATAATTGTAACTGAAAATCTTAATTTTGAATCTGAAACAAATGTAGTGAAAATTTCTTTATTAAAAGTGAAATAAAAATTGAAAGTGAAAAAAAAATGGAAATGAAACTCACAATAAATGCATTAAAACAATGAACTCACAATCAAATGTTTATGCTTTAATTTTTTTTTTTCAATGACAATCTTTTTTTTTCTGCCAATCTTTTTTTACTTCTGCTGCTTTTCAGTTTCGTTCTGCTGGTACTTATTTTACATCTTGCACATGTGCGGAGGGGGCGGGGTTTTAGAGCAGTGGGTGCTTTTCAGTTACAATTATATTTTTCAATGCCAAATTTTATTTTCAGAGCCAGTATTTCTTTTCAGTTTCATCCCAAGCTGGTATCGTTATGACCCCATGGGTGCATATATTTTTTTTCTATGTATTTTTATGTTAAACTTTATTAGTTAGTCCTACAACACCAAAAAGTTGGGATTGGAAGTTGAAGTTGATTCTGATTTAATCATTAATGTATCAGTGCATGTATCATTAATTCACCTGATTACTAGCCCTAAATTGCTCTAGTCCAAACCTGTTTTGTGCTGCAGGTCTGAAAGACAGGAAATGAAGTTGACCGGATAGTAAATAAAAATAAACATATTGTCTTCAATGAAATACAAGTCAAAGTAAATTTTAAAATCACTGCTTCAACTTTTTATTCTGGTTTTCCATACTGCCCAAACTTTTTCTGATTTGAGGTTGTGTTCTTTTATCTGCTTTAGTTTTTTTGATTGTGTCTTTGAAGCGCTCTATAGAGTTGTACGTATTAAATTTGAAATAATTTTATGATTATTTTATTATTGATTAAATAAGGACCATTAATAAATGTTTTTTCATTTATTTATCTAATTTATCTATTTAAAATATTTAATTACTAAATGATAAATGATAAAACTAGTTGTTCAGTTAAACTTTCTTAGCAGCCAGGAAGCGGCATCACATATATCATTTCCTATGTTCATAAGGTACATAGAGGGAAGTATTAGCATACTTTCTGACCTATTTATTGTTTTTATCATCAGACTGAGATCCTCAAGCTCAACCTTTCAACACTTACATGCAAACATAATATTTATGATTGTTTTCGAAAAAGCTCATGATTAACTTGAAAAAAAAGTAATAATTTCTTTTTTTTTTCATGTTATGTGCTGCTATAAACACTAGCTAAAACTGAACTAATGGCTAATTTTAGATTAAATCTTCCACACCTTAACATTCAATGCCGTAACAAAAAACTGCTTTAAAACAACCAAAATAGTAAAAATATTTGAAATAATGATTTAAGATTGTATTCCTAAGGTGAATAAACATATTTTCATACAGGTATAAATAATCCTTCATCAGATGCAATGTTCAGATTTTTCAGTAAACAGAGACCCTAAAGTACACCAAGTTCAGTGAGTGAACCACCAACCTTTACTGACATTTTTTTAAGTATGTCAGAAATTATAGGCCTCTTTTCTGTTCTTTTTAATGAGGAACACCACTTGAGTTTCAAGAATTTGTCTAGAACATGGAAAAAAAATACAGTAAATAGATTACAACAGCGTAATACTGTTGTGATTCCCATAAAGATAACCAGTTAGTGGAAAGAAAATTTGGTTTTCGGAGAAAAGCCAATAAATAGAGAGGCTAAAAGTAACAATACAGAAGGATTAGTTAGTTATCCCTATTGTATTTTTCTTTTTTTCCCATCATTCATGTTGCTCAGATTACAAATGTTTCTTTATATCTCTCTCTGCAGTATCTGAATGTCCTGGAGAACTGCTGTGGGATGAGGGAGGGATCCATTCTGATTCTCTTACGGGACATTTGTGAGTATTCAGCTCTATCATCGACTACAGCTTGAATGCTCTCATGTTACAGTTCAGGTTTGATGTAAGAATAATGGTTTAATTAAAGGATAAAGTCAGCTGGCACATAGGATTCATTTCCGGCGGTTAGGAAGAAAAGCTCCTGGTGAGAGATGTTATGATACCATTCTTGACCTGAAACCCCTCGCTGCTTAGTCACCACGGCGATAGCTCCTACTCATACCGAGGCTTACGTCAACACATTGGACAGTCACATGCTACGTCGCAAACTTTGTGTAATGACGCTAACAAACTGTTTGTCTTTGACTGTAAAAACAAGTTAGAGAAAGCAGTATATGGTCACAGCATATTTAGAGGAGGGCAGCTTAGAAGCTATTTTTTTCATGTTGCGGTTTATTGGAATTTTCCTGATAATGAAAGATCCCCTCCGGTCCTCATGAGTGAACTCTGGGAATTTAAACCCGCAGACACAAACACAACACATTTAGGGATGCAAATGTAACTTGTTTTGCTTCGCTGAATAAACTTTTCAGGTTAACTTACAACGGTTTGACGCAGATGAGGGGACTACAGATTTTTAACTGCACGCTTTATATATTTCAGTGTCAACTACTACAGATTAGAGGCTTCATGTTTTCATTATTTTTCATTCTTCTCATAATGACTATAAATCTGTTTTTTTATGGACTTTTTGTAGGCTTTAGTAGGGAGAGGGCAGGGCATATGTTATACCAGTTGCATTTTATGTCAATTTCTGGATACAAAAGTATTAAAATACAAGTTTTCATTTTCCATTTAGAAAAATTGTAATTATTATTATCACATTGCATTTTAAACAATGAAAAATAGTATTTTTCAAGTATTTTATACTAGACTTACTGGATTCTGACACATTCCCCAATTTGACCTCCAGTAAATACTGTATATTTGGGTTAAATCAACAATGAATATAATACAAATATAATATAGCAATAAAAAATCAGGGGAATAATTTTCTAAAGAGTCCAAGCTAAACTTGTGAAACTTCTCTATTGGACAATAAATGTCCAATTACTTTTGAATTATGCTAATTTCTGCTGTATGAGACATGATTTTCAGCCTCTTATATATATCTTAGATGATTTTTAAATGTTCCCCGAATGATCAAGTGGCATATTCTGTGAATTTGTTTTTAATTTAGCTGTCTGCTGTAGTTCTGAAACACCTTTTTCTTTTTTCTTCTCTTTCTGTTTCTTAGCTTCTGCTCTAACCTACCTACACAGCAAGAGGATCATCCACAGAGATCTGAAACCAGAAAATATTGTGCTACAGCAGGGGGAGAAGAGGGTAAGTAAATAAATAGAACTTCCAAAACCACAGCAACGAGGGTCATGAACACGAATCTTCTCAACATGTTTAGTTCTTCCACTTAATATTTAATATGGAAAACTCGGTCGTAAGGGCCTTGCTCTCCATTTTGTCTATTCTGTAACAAATCACTGCATGTCATGATCCAGCCTGAAAGACTTATGCAACTGAACGCAGACTCATTAAAGAATTTATGTTCATGTTTATGCACAATCTGCTGACTTTATAGAAACAGAGTCCAACAAACTCAACCTACACAAGTTTATAGTTTTGGATGAATACTTCTCTTACATACATGAAACAAAAAGAAACATTTCTGCCTCTGCAGGCAATGTCAGAACTTGTATTTGTTTCATACTATTTTGAGAAATTATATTTCGGTCCAATTACCTTTTAGATGGCTAGCAAACATGAAACGACAGCAGGGAAGTGTTTCAAACTGATAAACAAAACAAAAAAACTTTCTGGTTGGCTCTTTTAAAAAGTCAGAAAAAATCTGCATTTTTATTGATTTTCAGGTTGTTGTTTTTTTTGCTAAACAAAAATAAAGAAACAAATTGGAATGGATAAAGTTAATAGAAGGTTTTCTCAATAAATAAAAAATCTGTTTCAAGTTTATGTTATATTACCGTAGATTCATACAGCATCTCACTCCTCAGGCCTGTCTGCACACTTGTTATTTTGCACCGTTTTTAATGGGTGGAGTCCCTCAAAGTCATCCCACTCATGTTTTCCGTGGGGCATGTCTCTTTTTAGATTATTGTTCATTATTGTGGCTTTGCACCAACATGCACACTTTTTACTAACATAAGTAATAAATGAAGCGCATCACCCTGTGAAGGAACATACAGGACTTACATGCAAAGGAGTGAAAAACAAAATAACCAATAAAAAAAAAGGCTTTACGGATACTTTTACTCTGATATTATCCAAGTTGTCTGTTTTCTGTTTAACAATTGAAGAAAAAAGAACTGGCAACTTTTTGTTTTGTCACATAAACTTTAGGCTTCACTGATTAGTTTAATCCAGTGATTATTTTTAAACTTCTCAGGATGAGCCCAACTATTGAAAGACAGAAAATATAGGTGCACCACCTTAGCAAAGCTGGAATAAATTGTCAAGGTGAATTTTAAAGCTTGAAAACAAAACAAAAAAAGTGTTTTAAACAATCCCTTAAAATTTTGTTTAGTTTTGCCTCTTTTTTTGTTTCGTTTGGTCATTAATATTCAATTGTACTTGAGTCACTTTGTCAAACTTATGTACAGCAAAAATATACTGCGCAAATCTCTGGGAGCATTATTTTATTCCTGCAGTATTTTTCCTGCTTTATGGAGTGATCAGCTTTTTTGCTATAGATATACAGTATGAAACCTACTATACATAGCGTGCAGTAATTCAATATGTATTGTTCTTTTCCCCCCACTTTTTAAGCGTTTATCTGTCAAACACAGCACACGAGTAGATCCCTCATCACCCCCCCTTCACTTCAACTCTAAGAAAAATGTATCACCCACATACGTAGTATCTGCACTGATTGTTTGTGCACAAAATTTGTTAATAAAAAATCTTTTTTTTTTTGTCATATGTTGCATGTTAGTAAGAAGTACAAACCCAGTTACCATGCATATTTCATTGTTTGTGAATAATATGGCAGAAAAAAGTCTATGTTACAAGATTAAAAGACTATAAATTTGTGCTATTTAAAAAAATTATATTTAGAAATGATTGAAAAAATAGAAAGATAAATAAGTATCCCCTCTCTCTTAAGGCACCCCCCCCCCTTTCCCCTCCATTAAGAACCACTAATCTAATCTAATGTGGCACAAAAGTGGGAGCGCAAAGGAAAGCTTTTTCTACTTCTCATGTACTTTTTACATTCTTACAGCCCTTATTTATACAGGCTGAAGAAACAGTAACAGTGGTTATCATTGCTGGATTGATAACATGGCACCGGCTAATGTCAGTGGACCCGGCTGAACCAAAATTAAGCAAACACTTGGATCAGGTTTATGTTTTATTTAAAGCAACAATTAAAAGATATTTGTTGACAGCTACACTTGATGTGTTGATGGTTGCATGTTGCAATGGTGAAACCACCTTTGCAAAAACCGCTCTCACTTTAAAGATAACTGGGAATTTCCAGGTTTCAGTTGAGGTTTTAGGTTAACACCCAGGCTGGTCTTTTCCTCCTTTTCCTTTAGCTTGAAATGTGTACATCTAATCTCTCTTCTCTTTCTTTCATAATGTGACCCACTCTACGTTCTCGCATTGCTTTATAGAGAAACCATATTTGCAGTTTGATGATTTTTTTAAATTCTCTTTTATTATTCCAGCTCATTCATAAAATCATAGATCTCGGCTATGCTAAGGAGTTGGATCAGAGCAGCCTCTGCGTATCATTTGTGGGAACACTACAGTACTTGGTAATTGATTTCAGTTATCCCGCCTGTTCTCTTTTACAATTACATTCTGAACTCTAAATCTTCTCTTCCTTGTTCTTCTTCCAGGCTCCAGAGCTTATCGAGAGGCAGAAGTACACGGTCTCTGTGGACTACTGGAGCTTTGGCACATTGGTGTTCGAGTGCATCATTGGATTTCGACCATTCTTACCAACTTGGCAGCCTGTTCCCTGGTAGCTTTCCAATTTAAACCTCGTATATGGGGGGAAAAGTTCATAATGTGGTGATTTAAACTCAAATTGGCTTCATGTTAACTGTTTTTTGGGGTTTTTTTTACTGCCCATTCATCAAAAAACAAATCCTAAAATCCTTTTATTACCTGGTACTCTTCACAGCAAGATCTGCGACTTCTGACCATAATAATTTCACCTTAGTTAAGAGCCGAATGTTGATTTTGGGTTGATATGCTGTGGCTATTGTTCATTGGTTTGAATCCTGACCTGAAGAGCTTCGCTGCATGACTTCCCCCTCTTTTGTCTTTGCCCTTTTTCTGTCTGATCACTGCAAATAAATGCCACTAGTTTCACAAAAAGAAATCTTGAAAAAAATATTTTTAACAATAAAACCCAAGTCATGATGCCACCACCACTATTCTCCACATGTCGCATGTGCTGCATAGCTGGTACTCACCATGTTTTTGTCATCTATCCATCATTATGTTCCCCTTAATACAGTGTTCTCAATCCAATCTATGCCTTTTGCTCCAACAATGAAATATCTCAAGCTAAGATCAATACATCTATTTCAGTAAAAGTAAAACCATGCAATCTGTACTAACTTGTGGATCAATTATAATATGTATATTGACGTCTTGGGGGGTAAAAATGCAGAACAGTGATGTATACTTTTACCTTTGTTTTACCTTGACCATTTTTTTTTTTTTTTGCAAGATTCTGGCTGCAGTATAGACTTCCACATTATGTTTTTTTATGCTAGGTAATTGTTAACTTTATTTAAGCCAAATATTATTGCATGACTTCTGGACTGAATACAAGAAAAACAGGACTTGTTAATGAATTGCAGGATATCTGGGTTGTGCCAGCACCAGTACCCCTTGTGTTTTAACAAGTGCGATGAATGACGTGAAGCTCATGGGAGATTGTTCATCTGTTGGAAAAATACGCCCCAACCTTTGCATGAACTCTTGTCAAGTCTTTGCAGAATTTAATTTAACGCTAATCCTATCCTCAAAGATGAGAAACAAAGATGACGAATTCAACATTAGGTTCTGACCCATCTTTGTCCTTTTAGGCACAACAAAGTCAAGATGAAGAAGGACGACGAAATTGTTGTTCATGAGGATCTCACTGGGGAGCTCTGCTTCTCCAAAAATCTACCCCAGCCCAACAACCTCAACAGGTGATTTTATAGTGAACAAGAACAAAACACAAGTAGAAACCACTCACAATATTTAGTTTAACCAGATAATTACATACGCTTACATATGCATGAAAAAGTCACTTAACCTTTTTTAATCTGAGTCAGACATTAATTAAGAATAAACTTTTTCTATTTTAGATCTATTTGCTAAATGCTGGAATTATGTGAGCAAGATTTTTTCTAAACTGTGTTTTTACTTACCATTATTAGGTTAACATAAATGCTCTCTTTCTATTTGGTAGCGATTCCTTTTAAACTGTATGATGTAGGTCAAATGTTTTAAGTAGTTTCTTGAAATTCTGTCCCATTCCACCAGGAAAAAATCTGGTGTAACTTAGTGAGGTTATTTTGTTCATCTTCCTCACAGTGTTTTTTGGTTGTACCCTCAAGTTTTCAATGGGTTAGAGATCAGGGCTTTGTATCGGTCACTCCAAAATTTTGCGCTTTCTGTCCTTGAACCATTTTATGAATAAATTCCCTATATTTTTAGGATTATGGTCAACTGGAAGACCCGTATCTGCCCAGATTTTAGGTTCATGACAGATATCTTAACATGCTGCTCCAATATTTTTACATAATTTTCTTACCTCATAACACCATGTATTTTGTGAGGTGCACCAGTCCATCCTGCAGCAATTGCTGCCCAGTTCCCATTTTCTTCCTCCAAATGTTAAGGTGGTCATTGTAGCCAAACACATTCATGTTAGTTTTGAAACGCAAGTCATGTCCCAAAAAATAGGTCTTTGTCCCTCATGACACTGTATTTTATCTTTTTATTAGAGTCATGGCTTCTTCAGCTGTGAGTGGCCTTTTTCTCTGTGGCATTCTTTTATGGTGTGTTCAGACCGCAGGCGTTGTCAGCGTCACAAAGCGACTTGTTGGACACATATACACAGAAGATACATTTTTAAGATGAATCTCGCAAAGCTGGTAGGCGGGCCTTTCTCTGTTGGAGGTTTTAAACACTCACGGATTGTGGTTGGCTAGGCAGCGTCGACGTCGGGCAACGTCACTACAGTGAGTCGCTCTGATTGGTTGCCGTGCTGCGTCAACAGCTTTAGGACCGTGAAAAATTCATCTAGCTGAACTTCTGCGATGCTAGCGTTATGAGCTTTGAAGCCTGAAACGCAGGAAAAGCTTGAAAAGTTGACGGAGCCAAAGCTCACAAAGCACCGCAAAGACTGCTCCTCCAATGGCCTCTACCATAGATTAACATGTAATCTTAACGTTGCTGACGGTGACAAAGCCTGCGGTCTGAATGATCCATAGGGAAAGGCAATTTTATTTATATAGCACACTTTCAACACAAGGCAATTCAAGGTGCTTTACATGATTACGGAAATGTGAAAATGAAAACAGATAATCACTAAAAGAATATTTATAAAAGAAAATTTATGTAAAATAGAAAACTGATGAAACACAAGAATCAATTAAAACATTTAGCAATAACAGTAATTAAAAGAAAAGAAAACAATTAGTGATTGAAGCAAAAGTAAAAAATTATGTAAAATTAGGAAAATTAAAAACAGAAAAAATTTAGTGATTGACAAAAAGCAGTACACAGTAATTAAATAGAATTAACGCAAAAGTCGTATTAGTTTCTCATAAGCAAGTTTTAAAAGGTACCTTTTTATTTTAGATTTAAAAGAGTTCAAACCCTGCAGCTTTGCATTCATCCGCCAGATTTTTCTAGATATGGGGAGCATAGAAACTGAAAGCTTCTTCTTCATGCTTGGTTCTGGTTCTAGGGACGGTCACTAGACTAGAGCTGGAAAACCTGAGTGACCTGGATGGTTTGTACCGCAATAACAAATCTCTAATGTACTCTGGTGCTAACCCATTCAATGATTTATAGAAAAATAAAATTTTAAATCTATTCTATTCTATTTTTACAAAAACAAAGTATGAAGTTGACACATTTTACACCAAGCCCTGTTCATCTCATAGAACCAGTCTCCTTCCTGGAAAGTAAGGCTATGGCTGGACATTTACCCAAGCTTGTAACAAGTCACAATTATTTTCCTGATAAATTGGCTCATTTGCTTTGATTTGCTCAGCATGTCACTTTAAGTGTCTTTGTGATGCTTCTTTAACATACATCAATGGCTATGCTTTCGCTTAAAATCTGTGAAATAATCTAAATCTTAAAAACTACCACATCATCTGCTCTATCTTTGATAATATTATAAATAATAATATAAAGGATGCTAATCTTAGTGTACCAATTTAACAAAATTTCTTAAACAGACTCTCATTATTTGGGCATTTGGCAAATGAAAATAGATTTTTGTGAACCTCACTGATTTAAAACAGGAAAGTTTCCATCTGGTTTAATTTCTGACTGACAGTTCTGTGTAATTTACTATAGAAAAAAATATGTAAAGAAATCAAATCTCTCTCTCTCTGTAACATGTTAACTGCTGTGTGAAAGTCTGTTATCAGAGAGGCTGGAGAAGTGGCTCAAGCTGATGTTAAAGTGGTCACCAAAGGAGAGAGGCAAGGACCCCAATTCTACGCCCAACAACTGTTTCCATCAGCTGGATGAGATACTGCAGCTCAAGGTGAATAGAACACCTTTGCTACTTGCACTTCGCCCATATCAGGCTTTCTAGTCCTAATTTAATATTGTCCGTTTAGCTGGTTCATGTTCTGAACATGATTTCGGCTAAAATCCTGATATACGCCATCTCGGATGACGAGACCGTGGCCAGCCTTCAGCTGAGAATTGAAAAGGACACCAACATCCCTGCAGCCAATCAGGAACTACTAGTGGAAGCTGGGCTGGTCCTGGAGCCTAATGGGCTGGCCTCCCAGTGCGCAGTAGATTACGGGGTAATGACATCTTACAGGCAAACGTCATCAAATGTTGAGACTGTGACTACTTATTTTTGCTCGTCTGTAGGAGGTAGATGGACGACGGACAGACTATCCTCTTGTTTTCTTGTTTGATTGCTCCTCTTGCACGTACGAACCCCAGTTCAGTCCTCGAATCCTCCCTGAAAATGTCCGCTTCATCCGTAAGTACACAGACATCCTTTACACAGACGGATTTCAAGAAGCAGGCCGTTTCAGTTTGCGGAAACCTCCTCCAACTGCGTCTGTTTGTCTCTCTCACAGAAAAAGATCCCAAGTATACTCTTCAGTACAGCCAGCTGAGGAGGACTTGCGGCCAAGTGTGGCACACCATCCGCTCTCTGAAGGAAGACTGGCAACGGCTGCAGCAAGGCCAGAAAGCTGCCATGTAGGACTTACACTAATGTTGATCCACTTGCACAAACAAAGCCGAAGAAGAGTAAAAGTTTTAAACCTTTCCCACGTCTATTTATGTTTTGCATTCAGTCAATCAGATTTTTTTACATACTTTAAAATTGGTCTGGATCTAAAGTTCTTTATTTAAGGGTTCTTCAAAGTTTTTTGGGGAGAGTATGGCTACTTTTTCTTACAATTTCTGTCCCATATGCGTTCTTGACCATAGTTGCATATTTTACAGTCTCTACTTACAAAGTTATTAAAGTGGAAAGGTGTTGGAAATTAAGGCATTTGAGGGCAAAAAACGACCCCTCTGTATCAGACAACCAGTAGCTGGAAATCTTGTTTTTAAGAAAAAGGAGAAAGAAAATCCAGCAAAGAGCTGGTTAATAGCTTGCGTTTGTATAGCATTTTTTCAGTCAGAAGACCGCATTCAGTCATTCACACAATCACATGTTGATAGTGGTAAGCTACTACATTGTAACCACAGCTGCCCTGGGGGCAAACTGACCGAGGCGAGGCTGCCGGACACCATCTGCAGATCCAACAACATCTCAGCTAATAACTCTTTCTGAATCACCTTTTCATAACTCAAACTATTTTATATCAAACTAGAACTTTTGTCTCCCAGAGCTTTATTACTCGGAACTCTTCAGGTGTTTTCACGTCATAAATGGGTCGTCTGCTCTAAATGGACCAGAGTTTGTATCCTCAAACAGTCTAATGTGTTTTAGCAGATGTGAAAATAGTTAAAAATAATCAATGTAGGGCAGTTTAACAAGTATTAATTAAACATAATCCTGAGAAAATCACCAAAACACACTTCCCAATGAACCCCCAAAATCGGTGGTATCTTAAACTACTGCCTCCCCTCTGGGGTGTTTTCTGGGGTAAATTTCTACCCTCTAATCGGTTTTGACATGGAGGTTACAATAGAAATAAATGGATGGAAAAATTGTCTCAACAACCCTTTTCCTTGGAAGACGTTTCTGCTGTTGAAAGGCACCCACGCTGAAAAAAAGAAAACCTCATATTTACTTTAAAAAAATTTGTCAAGTGGTTCCACGCAACTGCTTTAAGTAACTTGGTTACTTAACAATTACTTAAAACAGTTGTGAGGAACCACTTGATATAACATTTTTAAGTGAATATGAGGTTTTCTCTTTTTTTTAGAGTAAGCAAGTATGAAAAAAATATTAGGAAAAGTCAACCAATATAAACTGCTTAGCACATTTACAACAAAACGCACAAAAAAAAACACATTGAAGGTTTGGGGTGATATGAGTAGTACTACCTTTCGGCCGGGACCATCATCTGGGGTAAATTGCACTCTGGGTACTTTATTTTTAACCTCCTTGGTTAGATCCAGTGGAATCAGAGGGGAGTAAAAATTATCCCCAGAAAAGTAACCTGGTGCCTGGAAAAGTTTCTTTTTTTTGGAGGGCGGGGTGGGGGGTTGTATTGATTTGATTTGACTAAATAAATATGAATACATTTTCTCTGTGTCAGGCAGCAAGTAAAGTTCCTAAAACTCCAAATTAAAGTCATTACGTTTTTAATTAAAGTTTGTTAAAGTTAGAGCAGCAAAAGTGGGCTATTTTAACTTGCGAAATGAGACAACATTAATACAGTGCAGCTCAGTCAACCGCCCACTCACACCTCCATAACCGATCAAACCCAAATTCTGATCACATGTTCCTGGTCACGTTGCAGACACAAAAATGTCTTAAAAAATCTAACAGACAAACAGACCTACCCTGGTATAAAGAATGTAACCTCTTTGGCGGAAATAATAAGAAACCTTTTTGGAACCAACATATCAGCAACCCAGGAATGATTGAAGACTTTCACTCGCTGTTTGCACATTTGTGTCCATGCATCTGTTTGATCAGTTAAGGAAAGAGCTTTTCCTTCCTCTTTCAGCATGAGCCTCCTGCGACACAACTCCACTTTGTCAAAACAGAAGATCGAGATGGTTTCCATGTACCAGAGACTGACAGCCAAGCTGGATTTCTTCAACACCAGCCTTCATATAGATATGGACAAGTACCAGGAGCAGACGGCAACAGGAATCGGTACATGATATGCTCTTACAGTAGATAGCAAGATGTAGCTTACACCCAACAGCCATGTGAGCTAAATAAAGTAATGTCTGAAGTTTTCACCTAAGAAGTTTCAAATTTATCCAGAATCAGTTGACTTAAACTGATCTAAAATCTATTGATTTTGGATCCTTTTACATTTTAAAGCATCGGATAAACTTCTGAGTGTGTGGAGAGAAATGGAACAAACTGCCATCAGCTGTGGTCAGGTATGCTGAACTGTTTGGATGTGTGTGTAAGGTGGAGTCGCATCCTTCAAAGATCTAAAATGGTTGTGTTTGAAGGCCCAGGTGACCGAACTGGAAGAGGAGATGATGAAGCTGCAGCCGGACATCGTGGATGTGCAGAGGCAGCCGTGGAGGAGCGGAGAGACTTTGGACACGCTGTGAGTCTGACCCAAAGTTTAAAAATAAAGACCAGAACCTACTTCTCTTTCAGCTGAGACGGGGCTCACTTCTTCATTTTCATACTCAGGGAGGGAAAAGCCATGGAGCTGTTCCGCAAACTCAGAGAAAAACCCAGAGGTTTGGACTTTTTATTTTCTCACCAATCAGCACTCCTCTGGGTGTCTGCATATGGAAACAAATAACTTTCTGGTTTTCCTTCCTCAGACCAGAGGATGCCAGGAGATGGCATGGAGGCGGCACGTCTGGTGGTTCAGGCTGTGCAGTTTTATGAGAAAAAACTCAGAGATTTCTACACAATCCTCAGGTACATGTGCTCTAACATAAACATGCGGTGGCGGGCTGTACATTTCACCCTTATGCTTTCAGTGATATCTTCCTTAGTGTAGCAGAATTTAATACACCTCATAATCCCATCTATATGACACTGCAGCTCAAAAATCCATACAGAATCACAATTACATATTACATAACATAATATTAATATACGTTGTTCAATCGTCAATTTCCGGATTATTTAAATAAATAAACTCGCATTCACAATAAAGAGCAGAAAACTAAGATCACGGATGCTGTTAAATCTCAAAAATAAAAGCCAATTTTAAATTATTAGTCACAGACTTAATAACTTTACCAAAGTATATGTGAGCCTAAACAACTTTGTCCAATGAAATGTGCATTATTGTATATAAGACACCAGCGAGGCAATAACGAAACAATTCAAGTAAAATAAAACAGTAAAGCAAACACATTGTTTGCAGTTGTTTTGGAGCATGCAGCTGCGTGCTCCACGTTATTTATGTTTTAAATTTCAGTGGATCAGAATTTATTTCTTAATTTGTAGCATTTTTGCTATTTTACTTTGTCACCATTGATTGATTACTACTGAAATAAAACAACAAAACATCTAAAAATACAAATTAAATGCTTGCACTCACCAACAAGGATCATCTCCACATCACCTGTGTATTTGAAAATAAAATCCATCCTTCTTTCTTTTCTAAAAACAATCCTGAATGGCTGTTGTACAGTTTATCAATGCACTTCAATCTAGCTTTCGTGTTGAGGGCTCATTGGCTAAGGCAACTTACTGTGTCCGTTCACTTACAGCGATATATGACAATAGACCAGGGAGATTAGTTTTATTTATAAATAATTTTTTTCAATTATAAAAAAAATAATTTATCTTTCTGAGTATGTTCAGGCCAGTAGAGAAGGCCTTGCACTGCACATATGTATAATGAATTTGTCTGCCTGTGCGTTTATCAGCTGAGGAGGAGTGGATGACTCTAATTAATTGTAATAAATTCTGAAAACAGTTCTCAAATCCTTGAAAATGTATATGAATAAAATTAAACCTAACAGGGAGCCTTTAGATCATTGAGCTTTTTTGAAAACAATGAAAAATCGATTCTTATAAGAATTCTAAGAATTGAACCGATGCAATTTACAAGTTCAAAGAGTGGTTTAATTGTTTAACGTAGTTGTCCGTTTCTACAGCAAAAATAGGAATTAAAAATCCAGACAGGATTAAGGTTTAGTTCTGAAAGTGTAAATACAGTTTTTTCTGGTAAACTGTTACTAACCCAGTCTTAAGTCATTCAATTACAGACATAATATTAATGGCACAGTGTGTAATTTTTGGCCAGTAGGGGGCAGTGCATACCTAAATTATCACAAGCATGCGGTATCTGTGTCTTCGAGTAAGGAACTCAACAACTGAGGTCCAACAAGTGCTATTTTCAAACGCTCAATTCCCTGAGAATTATCTATTTGCAGCAACATGACGAGCACATCAGTCTCTCTTTCATAGCTTGGAACTAGCGAAGAGGTAAAAAGGTATTTATGGCTAAACTTTTTTGCATTTTGAGGTGAAATCAATGTTTTAATAGCGGGCTTGTTGCGTGCGCTTTGTCCTCTTGTAGAAGTAAAAATAATAATCACAAAGCAGTGACGCCAATCTGCTGACAACCCTGTATGATATTTACTCAAAGGCTTGTTAGGGTGAAAATACAACTTGCGTTAGTAACAATGACATTACTATGAACATAATATTTCTAGCATGCTAGCAGTAAACCAATGTAAGTTAATGGGAACTACTAGCATGCTAGTAGTTAAATTACATCTGTTTATGCTAAGCTAAAGCAAACAGACTGTTGCCAGATCTGGGGAATTATTGAGCTGGTTACAAGTAAATTTGTTCTTATTTATCTTACTCCAGGGAATATGACAATAGACAAATGTTTACTTAGGGCTGGAATGTCCCTTTAAAGCTACATATTTTAGTGGTCGTTTGAATGGTGGGCTGAAATGAAGACAGGAGGGAGAGTTGAGTTAAAAGTAAAGGGTTTAATGACGTCAACTCAAATAAAATCCAGAGATCTGACATAAATCGTGATGCAGGTAAAAAAAAAGAGAAACCTAGCTCAGAGACAGGACAGGAGAGTGATTATTGGGAAAATAGGTGAGACTAATAATACCAAGTGGAAGCAACTGAATGGAGGGGGATATAATAAACAACATAAAAATGTGAAAAGTAAACAATCATTAAACCATTTCTGTAAACCAGTTGCCAGATTGTTTCTTTTTGTTGGTTTGGAGACCAGAGATTGCTCCTCACATTTGACCGAGACATGGTTTTGGTTAAACCCAGAGTAGCAGCTTGACACAGTGCACACAGTGACTCGCTTGGAGCCCTGTCAGCCCACTGTGAACATGAAAAGTTTGTTGTACTGTATGTCTTTGAATTTTATATTATTTTTTTTGGGTGCAAAGCTATGTGCATATAACACACACCATGTTTTCACTACTAGTGCTCACAGAATGCTTCCTCACACCCGCCCCACAAGGATACGTTGCACTGCCGAAAAAACGTACAATGCATCCATCCCCTTTCTAGCTAGTTCTTAACATGGTGTCGTCTTTGTCTGTAATGGCGGCCTCAACGGATATTGCTTACCTTGCACACAGGTAAACCCCAGCAGCAGCCTTTCCTGTTCTCAAAATGTTTTACTTTGTGTGTTCTGCAGTAAGACTGCAATGTGTCGCCATCGTGTGATGGAGCTGCTGCCGAAGGTGGAGGAAGTGGTCCAGAAGTTGGCGGAGAGCGAGCAGGTCCTGATGGGTCTACAGGAGAGACGACAGAGGGAGCTGTGGAACCTGCTCAAAATAGCTTGTGTAAGGAAGTCACTCGCTCCATTAATTTGACAGAAATTTACAGCACATTATCTTTATTTAGAATGATTAAAAAGTACAAAACATACAGGAAATGGAAAACAGGAATGCCTTTTTAGAAAGAAGCTGGTTCCGGTTTCGTCCCTATTATACATAATCACAACGCCAATATTTAGCTTCTAGTAAGCAGCTTTTTTAGAGTTTGTTAAAGAGCATCTTCTGTTTTTGAACAGAGCAAAGCTCGAAGTCCAGTAAGCGGAAGCCCTGATGGACTGCGAACCCCTTCATCGGTGCCTCCTCTGCTGACCCCCAGACACAGCTTACAGCAACTGTGAGTAGTCTCAAACACAGACATTTCATTAATAACAACCCATTAACGTTAGGAAGCTTTGACAAACATTGAGGTCTACAGTAAAGCCCTGAAAATACCATCTCATCAGAAAACGTGAAGATTTCTGGATGCTCCTTTTTTTCCCCACTGTCTGCAGTTTGTTTTCAATTAATGCAGTTCAGTCCTCTGCGAATACGGTCAGATATGCTGTGATAAGCATGTTAAAGCCATGAATCACGCTGTGTTTCTGCAGGGATGAGTCTCTTGTGGAGGAGAGCAGGACATTCGAGAGTCGCATTCAAAGTTTACTGCAAGAAACCATCCAGGAGACAGAGGGCAGCATGGAGGTATACCTGCACTCATATTCTGAGAACTGAGCTTGCTGTCTTTTTATAATATGCTGGAATTATGGAAGTGTTACTTTTTGTCCTAGTTGCTGAAGCAATGGAGTTGGCTGCAAGGAGACCAGAACTTCCCCAGCGACTTCTCCTGAATGTGATTTTGCCTAACCTTGACTCTCTGCTGCCACTTTGTGGATGGCAGTTGGAACTGGAGGATGCACAACAAGTTTTCTGACTGCGTGAATATGAGTGTAACTCCTTAGCATGTGTTCCTTCCGTTTGTTCCCTGGATGTTTCAGGATTAAATTAGCATTCAGGAGTTTTTAAAAATCCCCAGTAAAAGATTTTTTTGAAAACAGAACCTTTCTTAGGTTTTAAGATCTAAATACACATGTAAATAATTTTATGCAGAAATGCAAAGTGATGGATTTTTACCTCTATGGTGGATTTTTTCCATTTTATGTACATTGATAAAAATACAGTCTACCCTATGGTGTGTCTTCTGACCATTGTTTTTCAACAGAAGCTTTATTATTAATACACATTATGTTACTGTACAGAGGGATACATTATGTATTGATATATACCCAATGTACCATTACCCCTGTAAATATCTTCGCACAAAACAGAATTAATTGTCTCAGGTGTTTACTACAAGTAATTAAAATGTACTTTTATACTTGGTTTGAACCAATCTTCAAATGTAATTTAGCTCGATTTTCATGGTTAAATTGCAACAATATTTTAGGCAGTACTGTTCTTGAAAATCTGGTGTCCTCTCCGTCACAGTTTTACACAAAATCCTAATATAAAAATAAATAAGATGGTGACTTATTGTTAATTTTAATAAAATGTTTATCATGTATTGGCTTTATTTATTAGAGTATTCATGTTTTCTTAGTTTAGTCAACAGAAACATATATCCATCCATCCATCCATCCATCTTCTTAACCGCTTATCCAATTCAGGGTCACGGGGCAGCTGGAGCCTATCCAGCAACCCAGCCTAACCCAGCAATTATCAGGCGTTAGGCAGGGTACACCCTGAACAGGACGCCAGTCTGTTGCAGGGCCAACACAGAGAGACAGACAACCATTCACACTCACATTCATTCCTACGGACAATTTAGAATGATCAATTCACCTATCATGCATGTTTTTGGACTGTGGGAGGAAGCCGGAGTACCCGGAGAGAACCCACGCATGCACGGGGAGAACATGCAAACTCCATGCAGAAAGACCCTGGACCGGGATACGAACCCACGACCTTCTTGCTGCAAGGCAACAGCGCTAACCACTGCGCCACCGTGCAGCCCATATTTTTGCTTAATTCTTGGGCATTTGACAACAAAATTAGCTTTGCAGCAGATTGCCTAAAGGAAATTATTCTAACAGATTGCACAACAGAGGTTTAGTTTTACTTCATCCACGAGTTAAAAATGTTGACGTTTTCAGCACACCTGTAAATGATTTGTAAACTGATTACGACAAACAATTTCTGATGTTGCTGATGGAACTTGTTTCTGTTTTAAATGCAATTTGGTTGCACTGAGACATATTTTAGTTACTTTCTCTTCTTAAGTAACATTAGTCTTTGAATGAAGTTGAGTGTTCACCATCAAGACTGAACTGTTATTAAAAATGTTACTGTCCAAACAGGTGTTACCTTTAACTGCATGAATAGAATAGTTTTTAAGTGATCATGATCATATGAACAAATGATAAAAAAGGGAATCACAACTGTCTTGTCCAACCCAACTGTATTAAAGCAACAACATAGTAGAGGTTTATATGCTAATAAATAGTTTATGGTTAAAACATGAAGTCTGTAACCTTTACAATCCGAGGAACTATCTTAAACCCTCAAAAATGTTTTGACTGCAAAATATCATTAAAGTAAAAGAAAACATGTGTATGTCTAGTACTTAAGAAAATTATTTTTGTGAAATTAAAAAACTACAGTGGCATTTTATCCTACCTTTGGCAAAAGTTTAACAAGAGGAAAGAAAAAAACTTTCAGGTATTTATCTAAACCAAGGCAATGATTTTTCTTACCTCAAATTTTTAGGACCTGAAAATTATATTTTAATGTCTTTCAGTTGAGACTTTCTTCTTCTATGATTACTATGTTTTAAAGTTCTTAAAAAGTGTTTACCCAGTATATTTTTGCGTCTGCTAAATGATGGGAGATTAATTGCAGTCGTTTAAGCGTCGTTCACTAGACTGAACATGAAGAAGCAGCTAACCATCGATTGATCACTTGTATTTTAACTTGTTGCAACATTTTATCCACACAAATCACAACAAAGAGGGTGGAAAGCCGCAAGTGTAAACCAGGACTAACCGTGAAACATCCATAGAGTTAATACTATTATACCATGAGTTGTTTAATTAAACAGATTTAACAAGTCACTGTTGCACATATGTGCCCGCTATCTGTTTAGCATTTTAGTCTCTCTTGATCTGAACTGTAAAAACAGAATTGGATCCACATTTGCTCAAATACCAAAAGGCTCAAATAAATAAACACATACATTTTTGGGGTTTTTTTAAATCCTCGACGGAAACCATGCGTGTTTTGTAGCAATCAACAATCTTCCAGAGGCTCTATTTATTTTACACAGACCTTAATGATTCAAAAACAAATTTTGCATTTTGGGAATTCTTACTGGGGTACCCAACTTCTGTGTTTGAATCATCCAGAAGTTGAGTTTAAAGGAAGTACCTAATTTTGGAAGTTTTATAACTCTCTTCCTTGTGAATAGTGACAGTTGTATAGCCTTGGTGGTATCTCGGTTTTTCTGAGCAGTCCAAACACTTTCCTTCCTTCTGTGATTAATAGGGTAACTCAGATGTCTTACTTTGTACGGTTCAGTTTTTTATCTGGTATTTCTTTTGAGTAATTATCTACTTTTGATAATAAAATGACACAAACTAACAGGAATGTGGTGTTTCACATTCTTTATTTAATTTTTTCAATAAAATTAATTTCAGGTCTTACAAGTTGACGATATTTCCTCTACTTCCACAGCACACTTGTGAAATGTGGTGACAAAGGCAGAAACATGACAAGATGGGTTGACAAGGATATCCGAATAGCTATCGACCCCTTTTGTTATTTTCTTTTTACCCATACAGGGCCTGAAAACTAAACATTTAGGCAGCTGAGGATTTACAGTTTGTTAAAGAGGTCAGCAGGAAGATTTAAAGTCAGTTTGTTCAGTCTGAGAAAGAGGTTTTATCCATTTTCCCCCTCCTGTTTGAATTGTGTCCGTTTGCACAGACTTTCTCAACAGCCTTAAAATCATACAACAAAACCATAACACTTCAAAACAAGCAGCCTATATTAATCCTACTGTAATCCAACTGAACATAACGAGCCAGACAGTTAAAATGAAACACAAATTCGCAAGTTAAAAGTGCACTTTTCTTATTGTTTTGCTATACTATGATAAAATATGCTTTTAGGTTTGTGTTGAAAGTTGTACACATTTTAAAAATGTAAAAATAAGTTATTACTGGGTGACAGTTACAGTAATGTAGGTCTTGGAGGCTATTAGGGTTTCAGGGTTAAGGCCAAAAAACGTGTATCTGTGCGTGTTGGAATCAGAGGGGTGATGTGTTCACGTGTTGCTGGGTGTCGTCACATTTGGGGCTGGGTTTTTCTTTTTCTCCCATCTCGGTTCTCTGGTGTATTTTTTCACGCCTCCAGCTCGAATCCCATGCCGACTTTGTGTCCGCCGCCGTTCACACTCTTCCCGTCGATCTGCGCCGAGACGGTGAGCTTCACTCCTACATGGGGAGAGCATTAGTGTTTAACTCCACTTCTACTCTCTGAGTTGCTTCTACTGAAAATAGTTTTTAAAATGTAAGCGGGCAAACCTGGCCTGAGGGTTTGTGTGTATCCAAGTCCAATGATGCAGGCATTGCTTACTTTTGCCTTTGAGGAGAAAAAAAGAAGTGTAAAAATCATTATTTAAGGCATTACACACACTGAGCTTTCAATGCTTTAAATGTTATTTTCATAGAGCAATATGTTGCCCAAAAGGTAAAGATTAGATCTGTTTATTATCCTTTTCGGAACAAGAATTGCTCAAAATAAAAAAAGTTACGTATGATACATCAAAAGGTTCTTAGGATTATGAGCATAATGAGAGTAAAGACAAATCTATACATTTTCAAAATATGAATTACAGTTTGCTTTTATTCTTACTTAGAATAGCAGTGAGAGTGGACACTGTGGTAAGCTCTAAAGAGTTGTCTGATTTCTTCATGTATGGCGGCTTAAAAGGCTGGTAAGGGATTCAAAAAAAGTATAAGATCTATCGAGTGAAGGACAAGCAAAGCAACTGCCAACATGGCTAAGTAAGCTTTCTTAGAGAGCAAATGTTTTCCTCTAGCACGTCTCTCAAAGAAAAACATGAATGCCAGATGAAAGTTTGCCAGAGACAACACAGAAAAAGACCAGGACGTCTAGAATCTCTATTGGGAAAAACGAGTCTAAAATCGCGCTATTTGGACACCAAAAAATACGACAGGCTTGGCATAAACCAAATGATTTTATGCCAACTGTGAAGCACAGAAGTAGAAGTATCACAAAATGGGGATATTTTGCTGCAGCAGGACCAGGGCGGTTTACAATTATTGAATCCACCATGTTTTAATGGATGCTTGAGGAAAATGTGAGACCATTACTGTATGTAAACAAATTTAAGAATAATGTCCATATGCAAGTCTTCAGATTTTATAGCAATTGCACATTTTGGTGCATGTGTGAAGAACAAATATGCTGCAGCGTCCCAGCATAATTCTGCACAATGGAGGCGCTGGAACTCATTGAAGATTATTTTTTATTTTAATGTTAGGCACTCTTGCTGCTTCACCTGCCGCTGTGTCACCTGCAGCTTTTCCATTTATTTTTCTGACCCCAAATCAATATTTTGCATGGATGAAAGTTTTCAAAAGTAATTTTGAAGCACATATTTTTGCCAGTCTTTAAATATCTAGGAGTGCTTAAACTTATTGTGTTCTAGTGTGATTTAGTTTTAATTTGCTTTTATTCCAGTCTTACTGTTGCTACAAGAAATAATCATAGCCTGTAATTGAAACTATAGTCAATATTCTTATTATTTGTTTCGTCTCCTGTGCTGCTGCTTTTATTTTTATTTTTTACTCTCGTCTTCAAACACATTTTTTGTAACTATACTTTTGTCTTTTTATGTGAAGCATTTGGGTGAGTAAAGCTCTATATAGAACAACATTGATTGATTGATTGAAATAAAAGAATATTCACTATTGACACCGTTGATCATACAATATTACTGGAACGATTGGAGAGCTGGGTCGGACTCACTGGTACAGCTCTTCAATGGTTCGAATCTTACCTCAAAAATAGGCAGTTCTTTGTGTCCATCGAAAATTTCTCATCAGAACAAACAGAAATCACATGTGGGGTCCCCCAGGGCTCCATCCTGGGCCCCCTCCTGTTCAATATCTATATGCTCCCACTAACCAAGATTGTAGCAGCCAATCAGATAAGTTACCATAACTATGCAGATGACACACAGCTATACATTACATTGTCACCAGGTGACTTTGATTCTATCCAGACCTTAAATGAATGCATTGAACAAATCAACGACTGGATGTCCCATAACTTTCTCCAGCTAAACAGAAACAAAACAGAAGTAATTATTTTTGGACCTAAGGAGGAACGATCCAAAGTCAGCACACAGCTTCAGCTAATACAACTAAAAACTACTCATCAGGCTCGTAATCTAGGTGTAATAATGGACTCAGACCTGAACCTCCAGGGTCACATAAAGGCAATAACAAGGTCAGCTTTCTATCACCTGAGGAACATTTCTAGGATTAAAGGACTGATGTCACAGAAGGACCTTGAAAAACGGATCCATGCGTTTATCTTTAGTCGGATCGATTACTGCAACAGCGTCCTCACAGGTGTACCTAAAAAAATCAATCAGACACCTGCAGCTGATCCAGAACGCTGCTGCTCGTGTTCTCACTAGAACCAGGAAAGTAGAACACATCACCCCAGTTCTAAAGTTATTACACTGGCTCCCTGTAGCTCAGAGAATAGACTTTAAAATACTCCTACTAGTTTATAAATCATTGAACAGTTTAGCACCAAAGTACATTAAAGATATGCTGTCACTATATCAACCCAGCAGACCACTCAGGTCCTCCAACTCTAGCCTACTAATCGTCCCTAGAATCAGAACTAAACAGGGAGAGGCAGCTTTCACCTTCTATGCTCCACAAATGGGGAATAAACTTCCAAAAGAATGCAAAAACGCTAAATCGGTAGGCTCTTTTAAATCAGAGATAAAAACTCTACTATTCAGAGCTGCATTTGAATCTTAAATTGCGCTTTCTGATCACTTTTTGTTTTGTTTACCTGATTGTGTTTTATCTGTTTTAATCTGTTTTAATTGCATAAATTTGTTCCTTAAATTATTTTTTATTGTTGTGGTTTAATTTCTATTCTTACTTTTTTATTTCTGTCTTAAGTGATTGTGTATTAATTACATAAATTTGTTCCTTACATTATCTTTTCTTAGTGATTGATTACTGTCAAACTTATATGTTTTGTTTGTAATCATGTGGTTTCATTATCACTGAATCATGTAAAGCACCTTGAATTGCCTTGTGTTGAAAATGTGCTATACAAATAAAATTGCTTTGCATTGACCGTTTATGGCAGAAAGTGAGTGTCTAGGAGGCGGGATATGATCGAAACACAGCTGAGCACATTTCTACCAAGAGTCTGAATTATAAAGAGGAAATTGCGTCCAGCTGTGCATACTCCAAATTTGATCGATCAGAAACCTAGTAGGCATAAGTTCCCGGCAGGTTGCTGAGCTTAAGTAAGGTTTAATTGAGGATTGTGCGCAAAGTGTTATAAATGAGATCCCTGATCTTTATGTCCTTGAGATTTCATTTGGCGGAGGTAAAAGAGGCACTCAAAAATCTAAAACAGTTCTCATACTAGTCACTGAAGTTATTTCAACACCCAAAAAAAAAACGAGTTACACTAATCAATAGTGGGTAAGGTGTGCTAACTTTTCCCTCACTTAGAAAACACAGTTTTAGTGCATTGTTTTAATGTGTAAAAGAAATCAGAAAGGAAAAGTTTTACGTAAAAAAAAAGCTTTGGTAACATTTGTTTTAAAGGATATTTTAGGGTTGCCAATAAAGGAAGAGCGAGTGAAAGTTCATTCATAAGATGGATTTTTATCTTGTCTAAATAAAAAGGAGTTTTGTATGTTCCTTCTTACAGACAGGGAGGCGTCCTTATCCAGCTGGTATTTAGCTCCAATTCCAAAGCGTGTGTTGTTGCTCCCTGCTGTCCAGGCCAGGTTCACCGCTGTCTCCAAGTTGCTGTTCACCTTCTGGTAAATGGAGCCGCCAAACTCTGTACCGTCATTACTGAAACAAAAACAACAACGTAAGAACTGACGAGCCAAATAAAAAAAACATTAAAAAAGGCTCTAACGGCACGTTTTCCACAAAAAACAAAAAAACGCTTCCAGGATTCTAGAGCCATGGTGTTTCAAATGTGTTTACCAAGGTTAAAACAAATACAAGAAGCCTACCATAGAAAACATTTTGGCAGGTATGTCATATTGTTCCATTTGCCAGAAACATTAGAAATAGAGTTTTGTGGAGGGTTTTAAAATAGTTTTCTCTTTCGTTTTATTACATTATAATTCAGCAGTAATGAGTAAAGCTGCTGTAAATCCAGTCTGTTTGCTATAACTACTTCTTACTTTATGTTTTTTAAATTAAACAGATTTCAAATGAATAGCACCTGTTCATTCCTTCAGATTCATTATCTAAAATTATATTTGGGTTTTTATTTTTTTCTTAAGGCAGAAAAAAAAGGATCACAACATGTTGGTGTAATTTCTCACTCATCCAGGACATAATAATGTTGAGAGTAAAAAATAAAATTAAAATAAAAGTACCTCTTAAAGAATTACAACCCCTGTTGATGCTTACCAGATATTAAGAAAGCAGAAGCTGGAGTTGCTGTATAGTTTGTGTATGGAAAGCTGTTTTGGTCATTAATCACCATCTTGCCAGCTCCACCAGGTCTCTACCACATTCCATTAAAAGCCCAACTACATGTTTGATAAATTCAGGCGTTTAATAGTTGCCACCTGATGTTAAAAAAGTGTAGTGCTTTAATTAAACATCTGGAAGCACCTAACAAACATCCTCTGTCTAAAGTTAGTTATTGTTTTAATTACCTAAATAACTGTGCAGTACTCTGTTTTTGTAACTATTGTACATGATGTAAATATTTTTTTCTATTTTTTCTTCTGCAAAAATTACGTCTTTCTGTTCTTTGTCCTGTTCCGTTTGTACATCTGTTTTTTTGCTGCCGTTACAACCAAATTTCCCCTTGCGGGACAATTAAAGGATTATTCTATTCTGTTCTATTCTAGTAACTCGTAAGTAAAATAACCTTTTAATCGATATGTAAGTAAGTCAGACCTTCTAAACTGAGCGTTAACATTGACTCAAATTCCTGTGTAGGCTATGCATTCAAAGGACATTTTTTTAAAAGGTTACAAGTACATATTTAAGAAGCGCGTGAGTGACAGAATCGCAGTGAATGCAAGTTTCACCATTTCCTGTTTCACGCAGATGAGCGACTCACACATTGGTGTGCAGCTGGAAGTCACCGGTCTTGTATCCAAAAGAAAAGTTGTTTTTAATCAGTTTGGACTTGGCCGTGTCGAAGCCCATCTGGTAGCCCGCGATCCAGCCCTCAAAGCCGAGCACAGCGGCCGCGTGGACGGTGGGACCGGCCATGTCGAAGTCCAGGTCACAGCCCAGGTTCATGTAGTCCCGCTTGTATCCGGTCTTCAGTTTGGCACTCTTCTTGCTACAAAGTTAAGACAGTAGGACAGTATAAGTGTTGAGTTTAATTTAAATTAGTAGTTTTAGCAACAACAAAAAAAGTGTTACAGTTACCCTGTGTTCGGCACAAATGATGCGTCCATTCCAAGTTTTAGCCCTTTTGCCAGCTATAGAGACACAAACAGGACAACCAATGAGCTCATTATTTAACTTTCAACTACAATGCTAACATGCTTACACCGTTAACCCTAACCTGATCCTCCACGTTGATTTCTGTGGTCAGAGTGTTGTCTGTGGTCCATTTCTGGTTGAAAGTGAGACCCAGATTGCTGAGTTTGTACTTTGTCTCCAGGTGGCCGCCTGACTTCCCCGTATCGGTGTTATTGGATCCCGAGGTGGCAAACTCCTGCAGGGACAAAGAGGGATGAAGTAGTGATGGAGGGAGCGAAAAATGAAGACCGATGCAGAGGGGTGGGAATGTAAAGGAGGAATAACGACGCAGAAGAGGGAAACCACTGCCACACAATCCTTGTCAAGTGTAAACGGTTTCATATGTAAAATAGAGAACTGGAAGTTGGAGAATCACACTGGTGAGGGAAACTGAAGGCAGGACTGTGAGGGAGAGGATTTGAGGATGAGCGCTGCTTGCTACTGCTCCAGCTGTGCCACTCAGTCAAAGCAGCGACTGCTGGAAAGAAAAACAGCTGGCTGAAAGCATGTGCACATTACTGGCTGAATCTACACTACACCTGCTGCTAATAATCATCACATAAAAGAGGACAGACACACACACACAGGCCTTCTCTGTCTTACCATCTAACAGAAGAGTCCAAAGAAGAAGCGGGAAAAAGAAAAAGGAGAGACGGAGAAAGTTAGGGAGAACGAGTCAATGCAAATAATGTTTGCAGCTCTGCAGATACAGAAGTTAATGCAGATCCAATGTTTCTTTGGAGCACAGACATAATGCACCTTTAAGTTTTGTTTTTTACATTTTATCCTGTTAATAAGCACAAACTGTAATACATTTTATTGGGATTTCATGTAATAGATAAACAACTTGTGGCATAAACTTGGTAAGTAAAGTTGTTTTAGGTAGTTTTAGGTGTAGCTTACACTAGATGGACCCACATAAAACATTTCCACAATATCAAACACACAGGGAAACTGCAAATTTCCTCCTGGATCAGTAAGCTAGCTCATTTGCTAATGTTAGATGTTAGTTAAACTCTTCTAAAATACATTCCTCACTGCACAGAGTTCAGGTTGGCCACTGGGCGTATCAGCAGCGAACCAGGCAACCCAACAGCTGGAGTATTTTTGTTGTTGTAACTACAACCTAGATACACTAGACTTCGCTATCGTGAATGTTCCATATGCAACCTTTAAATGCAAATGCGGAATCATGCTGTGGGGATGCTGTGCTTTAGAGCAAAAAGGGAAGCTGGCAAGAGTTGATGGGAATATGGATGGAGCAAAGAACAGATCAGAAAAATATCCTGTTAGAGACTTGAGATCAGGGTAGAGGTTCAACTTTCAACAGGTTAACCATCCTAAACATATAGCCAGAGCCACAGGTTTGTACTGCATGGCAAAAAGTATTTTCATGTGTTAGAATGGCCTAGTCAAAGTCCAGATCGAGATCCAACTGAGAATATGTAGCAACACCTAAATATTGCTTTTTAGATATCATTTCAATCCAATTTTGAAAGAACTGGAACTATTTTGTAAAAAAGAAAGTTAAAAATGTATGTTTTTCAAAGTAATAAAGTGACAGAGATATACTTTGAAAGACCAGCAGCTAACTATTTACTATACATACATACTGCGCCTTTCAGATTTTGATTCGTAAAAACTTTAGCCACTCATCACTTTACTTATGCTTCTTAATTATGAACCATTTTGTGTAGGTCAATCAAAAAAAATCTAAATAAAGCACATTGACATTTGTGGTTGTAACTAGAAAACAATGTGAATCCTCTTGCAGGGCACCATATGGTTTTGAAATAAGAACAGATTTCAAATTACAACCCAAAAACACAGGTCTAAAACCAAACTGTCTTGTTATATAACAACACAGGTGATGCAAGAAAATTAGAAGCAAAAATAAAGAGATGCAAACCACAGTCCGTAGAGAGAGAACGCATAACAAAACTACTTACAACACCACTCTGAGACTTGGTCTTGACATCAAGCTTCAGGACTCCATACCCTGAGGAGAAAGAAAAGCAGGAAATTCAGAAAAAATAAATACTTTAAAAAGCTGGAAAGATAGCATCCTGTTGCTGCACATTGTGGATCTAAAAGCTGCAGAACAAAAAAACATCTCTAACAGTTCTCAAAAGAAGTCCTGTATTAAAAACAGCTTTAGTCCAAAATTAGACAGAATTAATAGAGCTGTATTAATGTAGAGCAGGTCCATATTAACCAAGAGGGAAGACTCACCATAACCCTTGCTAAAGAGGTCTTTGGCAGACTTTCCCAAGTCTGAGTATGCAGGGGGGACAGCCATTGTTCCTGTAAAAACACATGCAGATAAACACTTGGCTGCATTTCATTGAAAGATAATTAACAGATTAGAAAAGTCTCTAAATCAAAAAGAGTCCATATATTTAGCTCCAATATTGAGGTTTCAGGCTTCATAACTGCTTTTTTCATAAGGATCTACAGACTCTCCTTCAACAGAGCAAAATGTTTGCTCTCCAGATCACCTGTAGAATAGTCTTGAGCCACCAATTCATTTACAGTGTGATGAGCCAAGCTTTCTTCTAATGCCTCAAAAAGATTTTTTTACAGACAAATGTTGCCTTTTCCTTCAGTTCTGAGGAGAACGTTTTGCAAAGCTATTTGTTACACGTAGCTTTTCCTTAAAAAACATTCTGAAGCACCTGCACAAGGAAAAAAACATAAGCAGGAAGTAGCAACAAAACCAGAAGAAAAATAACAAAAAACATTTATAAGAATGGATGTGGTGGGGAAAAAAAGAAAATATTGAGCAAGACGACTTTAAGTGAGCAAGGGAACAAGATTTATTCTACATACTAATGTTGGCCGATTCTGAAAATAATCACAATTATTTTCACTATATTGAATGATCTCGATTTTCAATTCGATTTTTATCTTATCAAAACAACAATAATAAAAACAATTATGTATAGCCTTTATGCTGCAATGCTGCTGTCCTCAGAAGGATGATAGGACTTCAGGGGATTCATTAGATTGGTTGTATTACCTGGAATTTTGTCTGTCAGCAGATTTTACGGATCTGTTTAGTCTGGCTGCTGTCCTTTCTGAAATATCCAAACAATTTCCAAACTACTGAGCTGACATTGCCACTTCTCTCCACAACGTTACGGCCGTGTTCTCTTCTGTGCTAAGTGTCTACAATTTGGTCATCTTTATCATCTTTCCTGTTGTCCATTTTCCATAAAAATTCTTCACCAGCAGTACACTTGACATTGCACCTTTGTTTTACCTACCAGCATGGGACTTCTTCTCCTAAGTATCACATTTTTTATGCGACTTGATTGGCCAGTTAGCTTGACAACAAGGCAGTACTTCGGCTGGATTGGTCAGTTGACATAACAATTAAAACGCCCCACGATTAAGTGCGATCGAGCTTTTTAATATCACGATTTTGATTAAAATTCAATTAATCGCCCAGCATTACTACATACTGTATTAAGGAACAGTATGGACTAATAAAGGATATTATTATCTATAGCTTGCAAACACCCATCATTGGCATTAGGGGTTGATTCTCACCTATATATATTTTAGAGTAACACATGCATTCAGTTATTTCCCCCTTTTTGTTTAAGTACATAGAATAATTCCATACATTATGTCTTCATTGATAGTTTTGATGCCCTTAATTGAGAATCTACAATGTAGTCATGAAAATAAAGGAAAATCATTGAATGAGAAGGTGTGTCCAAACTTTTGATCTGTACTATATTTACATTGTGAGAACCAACAAAAAGAGGTTAAATCAAAGCAAAATCAATACTCATGTCTTTGACATGACACAACTTGTGTTAATTTGAAACTATATATATGATCAAGTTGAGCCAACTTGTTTTCACAAACTGGCTCAACTTAAATGTGTGAATAAGTCTAAACTCAACAAAATCCTGCTGTTGAGTTTACTCAGAAATGCTTTGCAGCTGGTTGCCTTATTGGTTTTTTAAGTCTGCTCAACTACTCCTTCTGACAACTCAATTAACTTTATAGGGGAAGGCATTTATAATTGATATGGTTCTTCAGTTGTATCATGTATCTTCAGTTTTTTAAATTTAAGATTCTGCTTTGATTAAACCTCTTTTTTTAGGTTCTCGCAATGTAAATACAGACGTGGACAAAATTGTTGGTACCCTTCATTAAATCAAAGAAAAACTCATAATGGTCACAGAAATAACTTTAATCTGACAAAAGTAATAATAAATAAAAATTATATAAATGTTGACCAATGAAAGTCAGACATTGCTTTTCATCCATGCTTCAACAGAATTATTTAAAAAATAAATGCATGAAACAGGCCTGGACAAAAATGATGGTACCCCTAGAAAAGAATGAAAATAATGTGACCAAAGGGACATGTTAATCCAAGGTATGTCCACTAATCAGCATCCTCAGGTCTACAATCCTGTAATCACTCAGTGGGCCTGTATATAGGACTCCAGGTAGTCACTGTGTTGTTTGGTGACGTGGTGTGTACCACACTCAATATAAACCAGAGGAAGCAAAGGAAAGAGTTGTCTCAGGAGATGAGAAAGAAAATCATAGACAAGCATGTTAACTGTAAAGGCTAAAAGACCATCTCCAAGCAGCTAGATGTTTCTGTGACTACAGCTGCACATGTCGTTCAGTAATGTACAATCCATGGGACTGTAGCCAACCTCCCTGGACATGGCTGCAGGAGGAAAATTGATGACAGATCAAAGAGACATATAATCCAAATGGTAACAAAAGAGCCTAGAAAGACTTCAAAATAGATCCAAGCTGAACTTTATGCTCAAGGAACATCAGTGTCAGATCGGAACATCCTTCGCTGTTTGAGCCAGAGGACAAATCATTAAAAAAAACAGACTGGAGTATGCCAAACTACATGCTGACGAGCCACAAAGCTTCTGGGAGAATGTCCTGTGGACAGATGAGACAAAAATTTAACTTTTTGCCAAGGCACATCAGCTCTATGTTCACAGACGGAAAAATGAAGCATATCTAGAAAAGAACACGGTCCCTACTGTGAAACATGGGGGAGGCTCGGTTATGTTCTGGGGCTGATTTGCTGCATCTGACACAGGGTGTCTTGAATCTGTGCAGGGTACAATGAAATCTCAAGACTATCAGGGGATTCTAGAGAGAAATGTGCTGGCCAGTGTCAGAAAGCATGGTCTCAGTCGCAGGTCACGGGTCTTACAACAGGAAAATGACCCAAAACACACAGCTAAAAACACCCAAGAAGGGCTAAGAGGAAAACACTGGCCTTCTATGAGCCCTGATCTCAATCCTATTGAGCATCTTTGGAAGGAGCTGAAACGTGCTGTCTGGAAAAGGCGCCCTTCAAACCGGAAACAACTAGAACAGTTTGCTCATGAGGAGTGGGCCAAAATACCTGCTGAGAGGTGCAGAAGTCTCATTGACAGTTACAGGAATCATTTGATTGCAGTGATTGCCTCAAAAGGTTGTGCAACCAAATATTAAGTTGTGGGTACCATCATTTTTGTCCAGGCCTGTTTCATGCATTTATTTTTTAAATAATTCCATTGAAGCATTGATGAAAAGCAATGTCTGACTTTCATTGGTCAACATTTATATAATTTTTATTTATTATTACTTTTGTCAGATTAAAGTTATTTCTGTGACCATTATGAGTTTTTCTTTGATTTAATGAAGGGTACCAACAATTTTGTCCACGTCTGTATATTAGTTGATGCCTTACTTTTTTTAATTCAGTCAGCTTTGCCTTTTTTTACAGTAGGCTACACTATGCAACATACAGACACACTGAAATTTACAATCAGGAATTGGGTGCACAGGTTTGACCTTTTTGTGGATCTCTATTTTTTATTATGAGTATATAAATAAATAAGTTAATAATAAATAATAAATTTAAATAAGTCCTTTAATCAACTGGTATAGAAGATTTGAGGTAGTCTTTTGGCTCTTATTAACTTCTCGTTAATGAATCTAACTTACCAAAGCTAGCAGATTGTGTCAGATTCTCAGCCCCCAGATTGACCAATACTTAGAAAACGGGCAAAGTCGGATGAGGAAAGTGAAGATATACAAATGGCCATTTTAGATTCACACAAGTTAGATGTCACCACTCTGCCAAAGCCTCGTCTTTAAAACTGGTCAGGACCTATTAGATCCAACAACCCAAAAACCACCGAAACCACTGGAAACTGCTGTAATAGCAGCAGCCAATTTTGCATCTCAATGGATAAAGTGAATACAGATTAAGCACATTTCCAAAATCCACAACTTCAAGATCAATGGACATTTACTGTTGCCCTCATTGACAAGCTAAATGTCTTCAAGAAGACTGCTTCATAGTCAGGTGAGACAGAGATTGAGTTATTTGACCATAGGGAAAATAGGTGTGTTTGGATGAGTCCATATGAAGCTAAGAACAGTATAGTTTGAAGCTTGGTGGAGCTGGTTTCACTTAAGATGATGCTGGCACCACTTTGTTTTAAAATCGATGCGGTCAGTGTAAAGCATGGTAACGGTGGCGTCAGGCTAAGGGACTGTTTTCCTTGCTAGTGGTACTGGAGTATCGCACAGAACGGATGGATGAATGATTAGAGACAACTGCCTCCAAGTTCTTCAACACCTCACACCGAAAGCATGTGTAATTTCTAACAGAACAATGATCAATTTGGAGCAGATAAATCATCATCCATGCTTAAAAGCTGGATCCACTGGAGGAAACTAATCACATTGGACTGAGACTGAAATAAGCACAGAAAAGATGAAAGATTCATTTTAAAAAACTGGAAATGTCCTTTTCATTCATATATTTAAAAACAACAAAAAGCAGAACAACACATTCAGCACATCCAACAGAAGGGTGCCTTTTAATGGGACTGGTAGCTCTGGCCCATAGATGTGAAACACATTGATTCTTTGGCAACAACCCACTCACAATCCAGCAGCAGTTATTAAGCTAATGAAACAGTTTCTCCGATCAGGCATGCAGTGCATTTGCAACCACAGAAAACTTGCTGCCACTCACAAACTGCATGTCGAACAGAATCCTTCATTATGCAACACATCAGAGCAGAGGGAGATGTAATATGTATGATGTGCACGTGACATACGACCAAGCGAGTGCAGAAGAGCCAACATAAGCAGCAAGCTGGATTCTGCAGTCAGCAGCTATATGCAATCCGCTGTAGTGCATCACACCGCCATCAGGGTCCCCCAGGTTAGCAAACACGACTTTTCTAGGTGTTACGGAAACATTTCTGACAAAGTTACTCTGACTGAACATTTGGGTGAATGTTTAACTTGGTAGTTTCCTTTCTTTTACCCCCCCGCCATTTAAAATATACATCTTTTCTGCAAGAGTTTAATTTTACTTATCAGTCACTGCATCCCAGACAGAACCAATGTTGTCCAATCGAAGGCCTGGTATCCATCCAACTGAAACTGGAAAATCTTTAGGCGTGGCGGCAAAGTCAGCGCCGTCACCCCAAAGCGATGCAGGGACCGTGATGATCTCCCCCCCCTCTCTCTCTCTCTATATCCCTCCATGCACCCCCACCACTCACCGTGACCCTTGGGGGCGTGGTGCAGACATGCCACACAGACATCTTTGTTTTCTGCCTGCATGCCTGTTTGTGTTTTCTTCTCCACCTGCTGCACCATAATCCCCACTTTCTCTTCCATGTCTCCTCAAGTCGAGAGTAACGCCAACGGGAACAAGAGAAAGCCGAGAAGTTCTGCACAGTTCTGACAACTCCGGCTAACAGTAAGAAAATACATACACATATATTATAAAATTACACATATATTATATATAATGTATGTTTATGTATTCAGTTACTGTGAGCCGAAGTTGTCGAGTGTGTATACATACATTTATACACAAATATATGTATTCCATTGCTGGTACGGCCAACTGTGGCAATATTATACACACATAACAGCACAGATGGGCAGATTAGTATATGGCCTTTTGTATTGTGCAGCTAAACTCCACCTTAGTGTATACACACACAATGCACTAAACTTGCATTTTGTTTGAAGGCAACAAAAGATTAGCCCTTCTTTGGACGTTTAATTTACTCCACAGAAACTAATACATCTTCACAAATCAACCACAAATCGTCCATTAACGCCAGCAGAATACATAAAAAGACAAATAAATTAATTCCTTCACCAAATTAAACTGAATTTGATGTCTGATGTTGCTGGCGCGTGTTAGCATTTAGTTGACACAGCTTCGCTTAAACCACAAGGAGTAATCTAATTCACTCTTTGTAGATGTTCATATTAGCAATTAATGGTTGGATTTACTCTTTTGAGTTAGATTGTTCAATCATTCTGGTTTTAAAAAGACCTTTGCTGATCCAGAATGCTGCTGCCTGTGTCCTCACTAGAACCAGGAAGGTAGAACACATCACCCCAGTTCTTAAGTCCTTACACTGGCTTCCTGTAGCTCAGATAATAGAATTTAAAATACTCCCACTAGTTTATAAATCACGGTTTAACACCAAAATATGTTGGAGATCTGCTGTCACTATACAACCCAGCAGACCGCTCAAGTCCTCCAACTCTAGCTTACTTAACATCTCTAGAATTAAAACTAAACAAGGAGAGGCATCTTTCAGCTTCTATGCTCCACAAATCTAGAAGAAACTAGGCTCATTTTAATCTTTGATTTAGAGCTGCCTTTAATTCCTAAATTGTGTTTTTTGATCACTCTTTGATTCTCAAGGTATGATTTTTTTATTCTTATTTATTAACCAATTGTGTTTTATCCGTTTTTAATCTATATTCTTTTGCATAACTTTGTTCTTTACACCGTTTCAGAATGTGATTGTTTGTTTGCAACAAAAATACCCCGACAGCAAATGTGCAAAGTGTGTTTCCGCCCAGAAACCGCATGGATTCCCTTAGAGCTTTGTTGGCATTATAGATTATCCAAGCACTTTTTGCTCGCTTGTTTTCACAAGCTCAAATAGAGCAGTATTTATACTGCTCTATGTAGAAGTAGATGGGGGGGGTTTTAGGATTTATTTATTTTTTATCAAATATGTGACGTTATTCATTTTTGCTTTTTTTTTTTTAAACCCGCCTACTTGTGTACCCCGTCTCTAGCCCGATATTTGCTGAAGATAGGCGATAGCCGTACACACCCTCTGCAAAGGATAGTTGGAATAGAAAATCAATGGATGGATACATGTGTACATGTCTGCCTTCTGTAAAGACCTCTAAACGGAGTGGTGAAAAAGATTAATTTCAGAACTTATAATCAATCAGAGATGGTGATGAGGTGGTAAATGTCCAATTATGCATACCTTTTTATGTTCCATGCTGTACTTTTATGATTTGTATAACAAACATTTTATTAAGTACCTAAAGAGTTAAAAACAAATACAACAAAAAAATCTCAAAGATGCTCTAAAGTGTTTTATAACATCCATGTATATCTTTTTTCCATGTATAATCTGGAAAAATCTGTTTTTCTCTTTACAATGTTTAATGAAAAACTAAATTAAGATATGAAAAAAGTCAGAAAACGCAAAAATGAGCAACAAAATTGGACTTAAAATGAATTTTATAGGGTCCAGCCTAACTAATGCCGAAGAGTTTTTGTCTTGTTCTTGCACCAACCCCATCACTCAGTGTGAGTCAGGGTCACTGAGCTTTAAAGCGCTCTCTTTCGGTCTGTGTCAAAAAGCCCTGTGGCTTGTGTGTGGCTCCCAATTTCTCCCTCAGCTTTCTCAGTATGTGCAAGCTGACCTGCATATTTGCTGACGGCATGCAACTCCTTGTCAGTCATTGTCATTTCAGCCCACGGACACTCCTTCTCCTCTCACACAGCCTGTTTCTGCCCCCTTCCTCCCTCGGCCTTCGTCGCTCTGTCTGGCCCCCTAAGTTTAGCTCCAGTAAACATGACACTGCAACACGTGACCCGACAGACAACATGTGTCCTCCAAGTTCAGCACATCGAAATAAAACCCTGTAAAATAAACTTATTTGTTTGTACCTCCAGTCTGTGGTTGCAAGCAAACCTAGCAGTGTCACTCACTGTGTCGCTTTCACTGCAACCAGATTGACGGCCTAGACTGAGCTCAAAGGTCAGAAGGACAAGTACGAAGGTGACACAAACACAAGATGGTGGTTATTGACAATCAACTACAATTCATTGTGAGAAGGCTCTTTATTCTGATTGTTTTTGCCAAGAAACTGGATAAATGCTTCTAAAAGGGATTTTTTAGGACTTCAGTTGATATCAGGCAACAAAAAAAAATACTTATTAGATGATGATAACTGTAACAAGAGGGCTATTCAACTTGGCCTATCCTGAAGGAGAGACGTGGGAAAAACAATCTAAAATACGTAAGAATGACAGTTGTTCAACCCCAGCCTAATCTCTAGATAACATGAAACCAAGGTAGTGTGCGCTTCTGGGATATACTGAACAAATGAATGGTTGTGCGTGAGAGATAAGGTCAAGTACAACAAAGTTACGCCTCTCATACACGCTGCTTGAACATAAGCTGCTACATGTTGTGTGGCATTTTGGATCTGTTTGGCTTGACTGTTGCCTTTCTGTGTACAGTGAAAACATTCACTCTGCTGATGTACGTAAGCACATGTTGTCCTGTGGGATTTGGCTCCGATAACGGTCACAGCATCGCATGGTATTAGTATTAGAGGCAATCAGCCGCCCCACTTTGCCTCGATTGGTGATTGGCGGGTTGAATATTAAAAGAAACCATTAAGTATTTTTGCTATTCATGAAAACGATCTACTCCGACCATACTGGGCAAAATAAATATATTTTTTTTAAATCACAGTTGTTTTTTTAACCGCATAAAAATCATGATTAGTTACTAGTGCACACGTGCACCAATTGACTTTTGATGGCTGATACCAAGAGATCTAATCTCCTATTTTTTATATTTTTCTTAAGAATTCTAAACATACAGAATGAGAACAAAAAAAAAATTACGGTGCTAAAGTATGTGATATTGCTAGACATGTTTATAGAGTTAGATATAGAGGAGTTCCAAGCTTTGATCATGCATTTAATGAATAGGATTTAGGATTGAATGGGATGATAATCATATATTTGCCTCACCACATATCTGTATTTTGTAACAGCATATACTAAACCTCTCTAGTTTTGGTGTATCTAACCACTTATTCTAAAACTTCCTGATGGTCAACCCCTGGCTCCTTCACACAATCTGCAGCAAAAAGTTTTACATTATAGTTAGAACAAAAGTAATCAAACTCGGGGGGGGGGGGGGGGGGTGGAGAGAAATGGGGAAAGGAGTTCAGATTTCAAATAAAACCAAACAGATAAAGAAAAATCTGTATCAACCAGAAAAAAAAGGCGGATTGTTGCATCTCTAATAATTACTGGCAGGGATTTTATCTGAAACAGTCCAAGAACAGAAATAAAAAAAGCCTGACTTCAGAACTTTGGATAGCGACATAAAAAAACCCGAATTACATCAACTTTATTCAAATAGTTAAAACGACAGTGTTAAATATTCCTAAAAGCAATTTGCGTGATGAAGACTCAATACCGTTCACTAGCACGGTATTAAACGAAGTTTCAGAGAGATGGTTGTCCTTATTCTGTTTGGTTTTAGGCACATTTGAGCTTTTTAACAGACGCCATGTGACCCAATTTCTTTACGATTTATGACCATAACGTCGTCTTGACCCGTCCAGTTAACCACTAGGGATGCGTCCAGCTGGTAGCTCTTGTATGCAAGTGTGCACTGAAGCAAACGGGTTTTTTTTAAAGATCGTGCATACTTTAAAACATATAGTCTACAATTCAATTTAAAACTATTAAGCAGATATTATTTTTTGAGTGCATGTAGACTCGCATTAATACAACTAATAAAATGTACTCTGAAAACATACGCCTGTCAACTACGTTTAAGCATTTTGTATTTTTCTGTGATTTTTATTAATTTATCAAAGCGGATTATAACAAACAAAGGCCTAAACAAGTATCAAAACCTAAGCTAAAGCGTCTACGGTGTCCCTACACCCCCTCTCCTCTGGGTCTGACTGTGACTCATTACTCACTCACAGCCAAGCGAGCTTTGACAACAACTGAATACAATGCCGAGAAACAGGCACCGCGACCTCTTTTAGAAGCCGTAGCTTTGGCAAAGTTAATGTAACTCACCTTAAATTTACAGCAGAGTGTGCAGAGTTTCGCTGCGTCGCTCTGTGTCGCTGAGTGAAGGAGAAAGCACCAACGGTCACGCACGCACTGAGCATGCGCACACAGGCCTCCCATCGAGGGCGGGGCTGTTGTGCAAATGTCACCGGTTAGTAAACTTCTAGTGGCTGTCCTGTTATGTATGGGAATAAACCCAACAGCTCTCCAATACAGTATTTTAAGGGCAACAGCTTCGCTAATAGCCAATGTAACATTAAAACGGATGTGCCGTGGCTTACTGGACAGTGAGACTTGATCAATTTCTTCACCAACACTTCTTTATTCCACATAATATTCTAGTATGGCTTGTTTGAGTGATCCCTATAACACAGGATCTTGAAAAATGTTTACAGTATAGGTGTTAGAGACGTGGTTGAAACCGGGAATTTACATATATTGTTAAATGGACACATAACCTGCTTTTTCTACTTTTTTGACATTCAATCAGAATAAATCCTTGTTTGTAGTCGGTTAATATCACCATCCACCCATCCTTTTTCGTTATGGAGCGGCAGCCCAAGCAGAAAGGCCCAATTTTTTCTCTCCCCAGCCACTTGGGCCAGCTCCTCTGTGGGAATCCCAAGGCGTTCCCAGGCCATTTCCTGAGTCATACTTTGGATCGCCTCCCGCTGGGATGTGCCCAGAGACGCTCACAAGGGAGTTGTCAAAGAAGCATCCTAACCAGATGCCCAGGCTTCCTCAACTGGCTGATTGCATGTGGAGGAGCAGTGGCTTTTACTCTGAACCCCTCCAATGAACAAACTTCTCACCCTATAAGGGAGAGCCCGACAGCCTGTGGAGGAGACTCATTTCAGCCGCTTGTATCAGCAATCTTGTTCTTTCGGTGACCACTCCAAGCTCGGGACTATAGTTGAGGGGGGGAATGTAGCTCGACCAGTAAATCTGGAATTTTGCTTTTCTGCTCTGCTCCACTAAAGACTGGTAAAGCCCACGCACCACAGCTGAGGCCATGTCATGTTTATTTTTGTTATTATTGTTTTGTTTTATTGTACACTACTGCAAACCAAATTCCCTTTGGGACAATAAACTTGAACTGAACTAAACTGAATCAATCAAATCAATCTGTTAGAAATACGAAAGTTATTTCTCCTTGATTACTGCCATAATACTGAGAGACAATTATTTAAATACATTTTAAGTTGCCCTCAACAGTATAAGAAGTTTGCGCACCTCTGGGTGTATTTTAAGCCAAAACCTAAAGATCACTGCTTGTGCAAGATCTAGATCCTGGGAAAAAACTAAAACCACAATTTCCAAATGCCAGAGAGAGAAATTTTCATTCGTTCAAACTAAAACATGCAAGTATCAATAACATGGGAATGTCCAGCACTAATACTGTGTAGGAACGAGATGAGGTCTGTGTCCCAAGGATGAGTGTTTTGCATTAAATGTGTGTATCGATCATAGAAGAAAAGCAAACAAAAACTTATTAGGATGCTAGCTTAAGGTAAGTTCTATACTAGACATTAAATTACTCCTGTACCAACCATAGACTTACAAAGGCCAATCAGAAAGGAAGAACCCACATGGCTAAGAATGGTTTAGTGGCTAATATAGGTGCCCTATAGACAGAGATAAAAAGTCCTGGGTTAAACTTCCACCCACTTGCCACATATCTTCTGGTTCTCTCTTGGAAAGTCTAGTGGAAGGGCAAACTGTGGCAGGGGAAGATGCAGGGATTATCAAACAGAGAGATGATCGTTTCCCCTTCCAGCAGGACCTGGCACCTGTCCATACCACCAGAAGCACCAAAACCTACTTTGATGCCCGTGCCATCACTGTGCTTGACTGGCTAATCAACTTGCCGGACCTAAACCCCCACTGAGAATCTATGGGGTATTATCAAGAGGAAAATGAGGGGCACCAGACTTGAAAATATAAAAGAGCAGACAAGAAGCATCAAGGAAATGTGAGCTTCTAAAACTCCCAGGCAATGCCACAAGCTGGTTGCCTCAATGCCACAGCGCATCAAGGCAGTGATTAAGGCAAAGGGATTCCCAACCAAGTATTGAAGATTGACATATTGTTTTTAAAGTACCATATTTTATTTGATTTTATGTGATTATTATTTCTTTATTTCGTTTTTCCTACAAGAACTGATGAGTAAATTATGATTTCTTCACAGTATTCACCGTTTTTGAATGCCTGTTTTCACGAGTTTTATGAGCTGGAATTCCAAATGATGTACTAACGAATACTAAATACTAACTTCATATAAATTGTGTATGATATGGGCCCTGAATCTATAAGCTATGAAAGTTTATCATTTTGAATGGAATTCTGGAAAGAAATGTTTTATGACGTTCAGATTTTTTGGATTAGTGTGTGCGTGTGCATATTTTTGCCTTACTGTAGTCTTTAAAATACCAGAATTTGTACATAACTTTGATTGACACGATTTTTAAACATTAAATCAAATGTTATGATCATTTACTTAGTACTCTAGTAAGGCAAGGCAAGGTAATTTTATTTGTATAGCACACTTTCAACACAAGGCAATTGAAGGTGCTTTACCTGATTTGAGATGAAGAGACAACAATGCATCATTTAAAAGCATGGAGTACAAACATTAAGAGAAGAATAAAAAGCAATATCAGTAATTTAAACATAATAAAAAGCAAAATCATATCAGTTACTCATAGTCAAGTTTAAATAGATACGTTTTTATTTTAGATTTGCAATAGTTCAGTGTCTCTGCAGCTTTCCATTTACCAGGGAGTTTGTTCCAGATATGGGGAGCATAGAAGCTAAAAGCTGCTTTTCCATGTTTGGTTCTGGTTCTATGGATGGTCAGTAGACTAGAGCTGAAGGGCCTGGGTGGTCTGGATGGTTTGTACCACGATAAACCCCGTTTTCTTTTTGTGGTTAACCTCCCCTGCAGCGCCTGAAAGGCAGCACTCAGGGTTAAACAACTCTCGTCATCAATGAGATTAGACTAGAAGTACATCTTGTTCGGCTCCACGGGTAGATAATCATTAATCGAACATGTAACGAGGCCAGTTTTGCACCTTTAAATTGATCTACATTGTGTTTTCAAGAGTACAGATAACCAGAGCTGTAAATAGGCTATCTGTAGCCCCTTCTGTGGGTCTGTTTGCGCGTGCTCCGTTGCCATGGTGAAGAGTTCGCCAACAAGCGTTGATACGTCGGCGTCATCGGTGCGCTTGAACAAAATCCTTCATCGATAAACAACGACGCAATTACAAAAGGTAAACATTTGATTAACATAGTTTGACCGCTCACAGGTTTTGAGGAACGTCAAAATATATTTTTGGTCCTCTTAATCCATGACGTGGACAGTACGTGTGTGGTGATTAGCTTACATCAAAACAATAGCTAGGCCTGTATACAGTAGTTGGCGTTTAGTAGGTGAAAGCAGTGAATTTACTTTGCAACATTTATGCGTAAAAGTTTTTATTTTATTTTATTTTTTTACATATTTAGCCTACCTTTTAGTCACATGCGAAGAACTGGTGGAAACATAAAGCTTAATCATTTGGTCTTTAACTTCAGTATTAATAATTCAGGGACTTTATAGTAATAGTTTTAGATTTATTGCTTGTGCAGTGAGTAATAAATAAAGTTGTTTCTAATCACTCAAAGGGAAACGTTGATAGTCATAATTTTGGTGTTCGATTTTGATTCTTAGTTGAATTTGTTTTATTCCTGAACTGTTGTTCAGAAGTTTCTGCCCTTTCAGATGTGTGAGGGACCTTCCACGCTATCTGGGCCGATCCCCCCAGATCCCACCCTGTTCCCTCAGTACTACAAACGACCTGCTTCAGGTAAATATGTCCTCTGATAGGAGTGTTTATTGGATGTTTTGGTAAATAATGAAATGCTTTTAAAAATAGCATGGTTTGAAAGAAGAATCCTTTGTTTAGGTTGAAGTTAAATGAGGCTATTTTGTAATGGATGCTGTATGGACTGACCTAAGCAGGTGCTTTGATAAGCAACACTTACCAATGGTATTTATCGTATCTTTTCAACATTTCCCCCCCCACATTTTGTCACCTTCGATATATGTGGCTGGGATTAGGTGAATAATCAACATAAAGTAGCCCATAACTTTGAAGTGGGAGTAAAATTATTAGGGATGCACCGATACCGAAACCTGTAGCGGAAATAAGGGCCGATACTGTTCTTATGTAGGCTACTGTATTGTATCGGTTATAGTTAACCAATACTATGAACCAATACTTAAAAAATGTGTAAACTGCGCAATAATTTCACATAAACACATTTTTTCACATGCCTAATATATGTTTCCAGCAGCTTTGCACATATAGAGAAAGACATTTCTGTTCAGTTCAGTCTAGGTCATATTGAAAGAACAGCATCTGGGTGTAATTTTAGGGTCATTGTCCTGAATGAAGATGAACTTCCAACCCAGCCTCAAGTCTTTTGCTGCTTCTAATAGGGTTTCTTCCAGGACTGGCCATTCATGTAGCTCCATTTGTCTTCTTTTCAAATGTAACTGGCTTTCCTGTCCTTGGTGAAGAAAAGCGTTCCCAGAGCACGATACTGCAATCACCATGTTGGCAGCGATGTGTTCAGGGTGATGTGCGGTGTTGATGGTTTTTTTCAGATATTGTGTTTTGCATGTTGGTTAAAAAGTCTAATTTCCCTCCCGTCTGACCAGAGCACCTTCTTTTACATGTTTTTCTGTGTCTCTGCCATTGCCTTTAGGAAACGTTTTTTTCTCAACAAGGGCTTATTTATCTCATTATAAAAAATGCTTTCTTTTCCCCGCCTGCATTGCCGTATCTTGGTAGGTTTGGGGTCGGAACATACATTTTCCATTTTCAGGTGAAAGATTAAACAGTGTCTGTGAGATATTGAAAGCTTGAGATTTTATTTTAAAATATAACTGTCTTTTAAACAACACTGTAACTTTATCCCAGACCTACCTGCTTGGTTTTCATATGGGTTTTTGTTCACTAATCTTCCTAAACAAACCTCTGAAAGGACCAGCTGTTTTTATGCCTAGATTCAATTACATACAGGTGGACTCCATTTAAACATTAGATGCCTTCTATAATAAATTGGTTGCACTGGATTTTATTTACAGTAAAAAAGGCAGAATGCAGTTGCACATCACATCTTTCAGATTTATATTCATGAAAAATAAAGAAAACTGCATAATTTTCCCTCCCCTTTACTCATATCACTCTACACTGTGTGTTATTCTATCACACATAAACAGATTAAAGTTTGTGGTTGTAATTTGATAATGTGAAGCATGTGTTTGCTTGGCGTTTTAACAAGAATTGTTAAGAAAACTCATCTTTAAAAGAGCACTTTGGATGTGTTGAATAGAAAAACCTTTTTTAATACAAACATGATGGCTTTAAAACTGGTATTTTCTTCTCCTCCAGCTCGTGGTCGTTTAGAAGGAAGCGGTGAGGGGAGCTTGGCCCTCCTCCTGGGTCCTCTTGCTCCAGATCCTGTGTTGTATCCGGAAAGCTACAGCGCTCGCACACCATCCTGCCGCCCCCGCATCGGCCCTAACGCCACTTATATTCTAGAACGTGGACAGAAAGGGGTTGTGGGAGATTTACTAAAACTAGAAGGGTTATCTATAACTCCTGTTCCCAAACAGAGTAAGGACAATACGGTAGCTGACTTTACTTAATTTACTTAGTAAACTTATCCGTTTTTGTTGTTTTAATTGCCTCTGTTTTATTAAAATGAAAAACTGTGAATTTAATATAAGTTTCCAGTGTATTGAACTGTAATTGGGACAGATTTTGTTGCTTGTGCTTGTAGAGCAGAAAATACATGACTTTGGTAAGGAGAATGTACGTCGACTACGGGAGATCCAGAGACGCTGCAAAGAGCAGGAAGCTGAAAGAACCCAGAGCCGACCTCTCCCAGTCAAAGCTATGTGGACGTCCGCAAAATACCAGAACGTCCCATCCAAAGTGATCGCTCATATAGAGGCAAGGACTGTATTTACTTCTAAAAGAAGTCTGAACAGATCATATTTTCCTAATGTTTTAATCTGTGTGTTTACTTCACTCAGGGTTCTACTCCATCCATTAAGCCTCAGTGTCAAAAGTTCCTGAAGGCCCACTCTAAAAGTGGTTCTTCCACGGCTATAAGACGATCTCCTGTGACTTTGCAGCCCCCGAACTCCTCCAGTACTACACAGGAACAAGACTTAATGGTGAGATTTAACAAAATAATGCTTTTTTTAATATATTATGATACAATTATAGAGTTGATAATTTCTTTAAATGCATTGATTCCAGTGTATTTGTTTGAGACCAACCTTTAAAATATTGTATAAAAAATATTCTGTGAACATAATTCAGGTGGAGAAGTTGAGGAGAAATTGATTGTAATGAGAACATACAGCTAGGCTGATGTCTGCAATGTTTTCTGCTTTTTGGAATGTTTTCAGGTGCAAGGTCAGGCTATAGACTTTGTGAAACATAATGCGCGGGCTGCAGGAAAAACTGTCCTTCGTCGTTCGCAGTCATTAACAAACCTCAAGGATAAGCCTGTCCCGAGCGCAGTTAAGGGCCAAGTGCCTCAGTAGTGAGTATTTTAAATCTATATTTGTTCTTATATAGAACTTACATGAAGTAGCTGATATAGTTGCATTTTGCAAGTAAAATTTTACCTCTTTAAAATGCAAAATATATATATATATATATATATATATATATATATATATATATATATATATATATATATATATTTTACTTGGAATGCTTTTTCGTTACGACGTTGATCATTTCGCCCCTTTACCGTTTTGTGGCTCGAAGTTCTGTTCATTTCAGCCCCAAAGTTTTGGTGTAAAAGTTTAACCGTCGGCTTCTGGTTATCCTTTTTTGTTTGTTTATTAACCAACCAAGCGTCTATTAGTATCCTCCAGGATTGCTCAGGACCTGCTTGAATAATATACTTTTTTTGTTACATTACTGGCAGAAAGTCTGGCAGTATGGCACCAGAGAAAGATATCTACCAGCTGAGGATTGCTCTGAATTATTTTAGGGTTTTCTAATTTCTCATATTTCTTAAGGGTCAACTTGCACACATAGCAATCGAATGTAAATGAGGCATACCAAAAGTTCCTAAAGAATAATATAAAACTATATTAAATTATAAAGATATAAATTGTAAATTCCGAATATACGACTAGTTATCTCCATGATTTGTTCCTTTTCACCGTCGCCTCATGTCTGGTCAGGAAGACGTATTGCTGCAAAATCAGCGGCTTAATACAATCAACCAAGCTTCCTTAAATGTAGAGCTGTGTTGAAAAAAAATTGATTCTGAATTGATTCTTATAAAAACTCTAAGAACTGAATCGACTCACAACTTCGGAAATGGGTTAAATTGTTCAACATAGTTTGCCCCTTTTTTACGGCTAAAATAGGAATTAAATATCTAGAAAGCCGTTTTAAGGCTTAGTTCTGAAAGTGTTAATACAGTTTTTTTCCTGGTAAACTGTTACTCGCCCAGTGTTAAGTCATTGAATTATAGGCATATAATTAAGTTAATAGCTAAAAAAAAGTTTTTAATACCACTGACCCATATCTATACCAAACTGGATCAGATTGAATCGGATTGTGATAATCGATTCTAGCTCTTGAAAATCGGAATCAAATTGATTCTTGAATTACAAATCGATACCCAGCCCTACAAGTTAAATGCAAAATTCCTCACCGATTGGAAGTATAAACTGACTTTGACTGCACTATCTTACAACTATTTGATGTATTAATTGTGTATGGCAGGGTATACATGAGAACTCCCCATTGTTAATAGCCTTGAGATAACATTTGTTGTGAATTCGCACAAAATCGCTCAAAATAAACTGAACCAAATAATTACTGATTAACTACATAGTAAAAACAAATTGATCCTCAGTTGTTTGCATACAGAGGTTCTAAATGGTTTACAGATACAAAATTGAAGTAGAAGGAGATGAAATGGGTGCATATTTGAGGTTTGAATTGACTTAGAGCCATTATTTACTGTCTCACTACCATTAACGCACAGTCTCGAGGAAAGAAAGAAGCAGTGGCGGAAAGAGGAGGAGGAGAGGAAGAGGAATGCACCGGACCCTTCGGTCCCAGCTGGTCACACACTGATGCCTGAGACAGAGAGACAGGAGACGCTGAAGTCCCTGAAAGACAGTAAGTCTTCTTTAGATAAAATGAATCTACCGCTTCCTTGTGCAGAAGTATTCATATGAAGATAGTGTTGTTCTATGTAATTTTCCCTCAGCCCACCACTCATTGGTGACCCAGCTGCTCTCCCTCCCATTAAGGACGGACAGTCTGAGTGTTCGCACACAGCGGGCTAAGCTTGATTGTAGACTCTCTGAGATTGAAGAGGCCATAAAGATTTTCTCCAGGGATAAGGTTTATGTTAAAATTTATTCCTAACACACGAAGAGGACTTCAAAACGAGATTGTTCTGTATATCTGCCATTTTATTCTGTTTATTTCAATGTGAGGAAGCTTACTTTAATATAAAAGATGATTATATTATTGTTGTTGAGGGATTTTGTAAACAAAGAAAATATTTTATATATATAGTAAATGTATAATGTTGTCAGGTTGCTTAAAGTCAGAAGCTCTTAAATAATATCACAAATTACTAGTTCCTAAATGACTGCGATGGACTGGCAATCTATCCGGGGTATACCCCGTTTCTCGCCCGTTGACCGCTGGACCGCAACCCCTCGAGGAAAAACGTATAAAAAAATGGATGGATGAATAGTACCTAAATCCAATGCGGTTATCTTGTAAAATGAATTGAAAATGCCAGGTTATCATAACATCAAAAAAACTAAACCATAATAAATTATTTCAAAACTTTCTTTTCCAAAAATGAAGTGACATTTATCTGAATGCAAAGGTAAACTAACATTATGTTGAACCCCCTTTGATTTAATTGGACAAAATTTGCCTGCTAAGTCTTGCAAACGTTCTCCAGACCTTTCAGATTTGAGCTTTTCCTCATCCATAATACTCGTCATGTTACTGCATTTTTTTCTGTTACGTTTTAATCTGGTTGTGAGTTATTTTTTATTCTTGCCAACTCACTCAAAAGCTTGAATTTTAATCTCATAAAGTAATCACCTTGTTGGAAAATAAAATCCCTCTGCAAGGGTTTTTCTATCCTAATAATACTCGGCGCTACTGTTTTTTTAAGATAACCATTTTAAGTTTCCATTGTTCATCAATTGTTTTCCTTGCATTAAACAGTAACTCTGGGACAGCTTCTTACAGATCAACGCTTATAAAACTGAGATCCTGATTCTTGCTAATGAAGAATGAAATAGCTGACATCAAATAACCTCTCAGGCCTCCTCTGTCAAATAAAACCCCCAAAACCTTGTTTTTTTTCAGATCAGGAATGGGTTTTTTTTATCTCATTTCTAAGCTTCAAACTCTGATATCAAAAGTAGAGTTAGATTATGTTTGTTTTATCATCTTGTCTCAGTTATTGCAACAGTCTTTTTAATAGTTTGAATAAGAAAGATCTTGGTAATCTACAATCATTTCAGAATCCTCCTGTAAGGCTTTCAACCAAAATGTGAAAGAGGCAGAAAATAACCCCAGCCTTTATTTCTTCACACTGGCTCCCAGTAGATTTTAGAATTCATTTTAACATTTTAGTATTTACTTTTAGACCCCTCTGTGGTTAGTGCCAGCCTACAACAGAGACCTTCTATCTTCATTTTACAGTCAAGGGCTTTTAATGGTTTCTCAAACCAAACCAAAACCAAACCTGAAACCTTTCAGAGTTTTTCTCCCAAGATTATGGAATGTTTTGGGCTGTCATGATTGTGTTGTTTCTTTAAAAGAACTTGAAGAGCTGGCTTTCAACACATTTTATGCTGTATGACGTTGTATGTATTCTGTTTTTCTTTTTTCTTTTATGTTTTTATTGTAAAGCACTTTGTGGTTTTTCTGACTGTGAAAGGTGCTATATAAATAAACATGTACTCACTTAATTTTTTTTGAGAACCGACCGGTTTTTAGAAGTAATTTCATCTGCCTTAACAAAAGTCCCAGTTCTATCTTAACAATATTAACCTCAGAGCATCATGCTGCCACAACCACAATTCACATTTAGTTTTTTTTTTTTTTTTTTTGGGGTGGGGTTGGCTTGATCAGTTTTGACAGTTTTGACAGGACTGGATTTTTTTTACTAAGAAAAAAAAACTTCTGTTTTGAAAATCTATTCTCTGCACAGACATAAGGAAAATACAGGAAACTTGTCACATCTAGAACATAACAACCACTACTAACCAGCATCTCCTACAGTGTTGCCATCAAGGTCTTTGCTGAATTCCAAATCAGTTTTTATCTTGTCTTTTGATACCTGTTGAAGAATAACAGAGCCGTTGTATGGTCGTCATTGTTCGCCCTTGTCTGATAATGGTTGGTACCAGACGGAGACTTAAAATGGAGCAGGGAAAAGCAAAAATGAGGTGGATTAACAATGCATGCCAACAACAGGTTGTGCTGGCGTGTTACTGTTGATTATCATTTAACATGTTATGACAGTCATGATGACATTGTCCTACATCAACAGTCTTCAGTCATACCCCTCTTCAGATTCACTGAAATACTGACTGCTACTGGAGATCCTTCCAGGACGCAGCATAACAATCCACGACTCATGAATGATCTGAGTTACAACAACAGTATTTTTGAATTGAGCGGAATTGGTGAGCGCCTTTGAGGTGTTCAGGAGAAACAGCGCCATCCAAATCACAATAAGCGAAGTTCGCTAAATTTCTAATTACTTTGATTTAGTTATCCTACACATGAAAATTAAATCTCAGCAAACAAATTTCTACTAACACGTTGTTGGAACTCAAAAAAAGTGAAATAATAGTCTTGTAATTATTGAAATATGTAGTGTTTTGTGTGTGTGTGTATATATAATATTTTATTTTTTCCAAGAAAAATGAAAGTGACGCTTTGGTGAGTCTGGTGGTCTGGTGTTATTGATGACGTGTTACGCATTTTCAAACCCCGTTACGTCGTTCGGGTCATTGTTCAGCCGGAGTAGATGTGGCTAAAGTGTTAGCCTGGCGCTAACTAAGAAGCACAAAGTGGTTCTCGCTTCTGCGTGATAATAAAGCCGCCTGGCTTTTAGAGCACACCGGGTAGTGTTAGTGACCTACAATGAGCAAGAGGAAAGCGCCACAGGAGTCCCTAAATGAGGGAATAACTGACTTTCTTGTCGGTACGTGACGTTACGTTCAGTGTGCAGCTAGCTAGCCTGACAGTTGTAGTGTTGTTACTTTTTAAGCTGCCTTTAAAATACTTTCTGTGTATAATGCACTGATTAAAGTTCTTTTTTTACATGGATGTAAATGTTCTCGTGTGTTTTAAGCATTTGGATTTATCTGAGGAACAGTTTTATGTATGTGCATGCTGTGATTTAAATGCCCACTTCCGTTTCAAAAGTGAAATGACGTGATCCTTTCCAATGTTTCCAACTTGATAATGTTTACAGAGCTGGCTAACTACGAGAAAAACGTCAACAGGGCAATACACAAATACAATGCATACAGGTGAGTTCTTAAAAAATATACAGTACAGGCCAAAAGTTTGGACACACCTTCTCATTCAATGAGTTTCCTTTCTTTTCATGACTATTTACATTGTAGATTCTCACTGAAGGCATCAAAACTATGAATGAACACATGTAGAATTATGTAGTGCTTTTTAAAAAAAGTGTGAAATAACCTGGCCTCCAAAGTCACCGGACCTGAACCCAATCGAGATGATTTGGGGTGAGCTGAACCGCAGAGTGAAGGCAAAAAGGCCAACAAGTACTAAGCATCTCTGGGAACTCCTTCAAGACTGCTGGAAAACCATTTTAGGTGACTACCTCTTGAAGCTCAAGAATGCAAAGCAGTAATCAGAGCAAAGGGTGGCTACTTTGAGGAATCTAAAATATAACACATGTATTCAGTTATTTCATCCTAATTGTTTAAGTACATACAGTAATTCCATACATCATGTGTTCATTCATAGTTTTGATGCCCTTAATTGAGAGTCTACAATGTGGTCATGAAAATAAAGGAAACTTATTGAATGAGAAGGTGTGTCCAAACTTTTGGCCTGTACTGTGTATATGCTTTTATTTACACAGCCGTTGTGTTGTATAGACTAACTTGATTTCTTGAAAGGTTTTATTTCTGCCTCATCTATCACTCACTATCAGATATTTAGAGATATATTGAAAACACTGTTTAACACTGACTCTTTAAAATGGTTTAACAATAAGAAAATACACTTTTAATGGAATATAAGGTAATTTTATAGAAATTTAGAAATTTCACCAATTAGCAATTGTAGCAGACTTTTTGATTAGTAAAATAATAATCATATTACTATAATTACAAAAAGTATCTCCTAACTGTATAAATGCTTCTTTTTGCCATTCCACAATGCTTTTATTATATTTTTGTATAGGAAAGCAGCCTCCACCATCGCCAAGTACCCTCACAAGATTAAGAGTGGAGAAGAGGCCAAGAAACTGGTATGTGCTTAATTCATTTTCCATATTGTTCTTTATTGTTTTTAATACTAATAATAATTTTAAAAGTGAATTATTGAAGACGTTGGACTGTTTTATAGTGAATTATAGCTGACTAGGTCTTCCCTAAGAGATTGCTCATCACTGTCTAACAAACTGTAAAAATGAAAGGTGTAAAGTGTTAGTGCCCAATTATATTGAAAACAGGATATTGTTTATATATATATATATTAATCTAAATCTGTATATGTGTAATTTATCACTTACAGGATGGAGTTGGTGCTAAAATAGCTGAAAAGATTGATGAGTTTTTGCAAACTGGCAAACTAAGAAAACTTGAAAAGGTGAGTCTGGGCGACAGGGAATGCATACGTTAGCATGCTGAATGGAAAAACAAAAGTGGTCAACCAGTACAGAATATGCAGTGCAGCTTTGATCTTTGCCCTGATTGTTGTGCTATAGCAGATTTAAGTACATAAGCTCACCTAAGATAGAAAGATACTTTTATTTCAAGGAATGATTTTAGAACCTATTTGACTGATCATTTTAAAGAAAAATGTTGTTCTACCCCAATTGAATGATTTTACTTCCAGTCTGTCTCATGATTGTGATTATTGATTGTATGTTTGCTGAGTTTTTACTTTGTCTTAATCATTGTTTTCTGCATATTTTTTTTCTTAAATAAATAATAAATAAACCTTTTCCTGTAATATATATATATGTGTGTGTGTGTATATGTAAATTTTACTTCACAGACCCATGACTCTCACTTTTTTTAACCTAGATCCGAAATGATGACACCAGCTCTTCCATAAATTTCCTCACCAGAGTCACTGGAATTGGGTTTGTTGCTAATATTATCCAATTGACTAATTCAGTTGCTGCTTATGAGAACTCCTTTTATTTTGTTTATACTATTTTTCTTCATGCAAAGAAACAAGTTTATGTTTTGACTTTCAGGCCTGCTGCTGCCAGGAAGTTTTTTGAAGAAGGGGTGAAGACACTGGATGGTTTGTATTACACATACCGTATATATTAGCATTGTTTCATTATTTTTCTTTTAAAAAATCACCAAAATTATGCTTAACCTCATTGACAGACTGCAGCATGTTTAAAGGTTTTATATAAGGGAACATTTTGGTTTTTATATCATTTTATTTTCCATTTAGATTTGAAAAAGGTAGAGCACAAGTTAAATCACCACCAAAAGATTGGACTCAAGTAAGTTTATTTTAAAGTCCTTTAGCTGTAATATTGGTTTCATACAAGTTAATGTTGTCTTCTGTTAGAGTATAGATTGTTTATAAATTCTCTTTTTTTGTGCATTTAGGTACTTTGAAGAATTTGAGAAAAGGATCCCAAGAGCTGAAATGGAAGAGATGGAGGTGATTATACTTTTTTGAATTTTTTTATGTGGTTTTTTTTTTTTTCAGTCCTCTCATCTATAATTTTATGGGGGGGGTTTGTTAAGGCTCTTATTCTTCGAGAGTTAAAGAAAATTGACCCGGAATACATCGGAACAATCTGTGGAAGCTATAGGAGAGGTACATCCATTAAACCTCTGATAATAATTCTGTAATTTTTAATAGTATGTATACCTTTTTAAAATATATATTTTTTAATTCCAGGTGCAGCATCGAGTGGTGATATTGATATTTTGCTGACTCACCCAAATTACACTTCTCAAACAGAGAAGCAGGTAAATCCTACAAATACTTACTTAGTCTAAAGTAAATAAAGTATGCTGGTAAAAACGGCGTCATTTAACTAGTTTGACCTTCCCTGTTTCCAGCCCAAGCTTCTTCATGACGTGGTCGATCACTTGGAGTCCATTGGGTTTGTGACTGACACTCTGTCCAAAGGAGACACCAAGTTCATGGTGAGGCCTCTGGTTTTAGTTTTGTGTTGTGGCTGGTTATGAAGTTAGTGTTGTAACCGAACTCATCCTCTTCAGCTCGTGATTCTATCTCGTAATGTACTGTCTCTGTTTCTTTAGGGTGTCTGCCAGCTGCAGGAGGGTGATGATGATGAGGAGGAGGAAGAACATCTTCACAGGCGTATTGATATCAGGTAACATTTTGCAAATATCATGAGGATATTCATCAGATATAGTTCCAGTCAGAAGCTTATAAACGTTCTTCCGCATGAACCATCAGCTTGATTTTGGTCTTTTAACGATGCATTCAAGCTGGACTGAAGTTAGGACTTATTGTGGGTTTCTCTAATCTACAGAGGATCTAAATTCCAAGCTCATTTATATACATACACCCCAACCCCATTTGGTCAAATGTTCTTTACTAAGATGTAGAAGAAAAACACGGTTTTTAGCCATCAACAAGCTTCTAACGTAACTGTAGGTTCTGTTTCCAACAGAATTAAGATTTATGAGACTTTGAAGTCTTTGAAAACTTATTTTGACATATTTTAGTTTTTTCTGTCTTATTGGAATGTACACCTGTGTCTAAGTTTCAGCCATCTCAAATTTGTAGATGGACATGTTAAATCCCTTCTGGAAAAAAAAAAAACTCATGGTCATAAGAGATTGTGCTGGTGTTTTGTACAACTAATAAAGTAGAACTACCTCCATATTGTACTAGTTAATTTCATATCAGCAGCTACATGGTTTAAAATGGACACAGTATAGTGTTCCGACATAAAAATGATACCAAACTGAACTGCTTTTAAGATGGATAAAATGGCTCCCAAAAAACCAACAGATTTTAATGAACTCGAGCAATTTGTTGTTAGCAACGCTTGCTAACAGTTGATACTGTCATCCAGGACATGTTGCTGCAACATTTTGCCTCACCTTCCCAGAAATTGAGCTGTTAGCATGTCATAAAAGTCACAAGACTTTAATTCAGTTACACTCTTCAGTCAGAGGTCTCTTACAATTAGTTGCTAGACTGTCTGCTACCAGGGATCTTTCCTGTCCGAATCATAGACTTTTAGAACATACTTGGGTGATGAGAATTACAACATTTAATTTCTCTTTGCGATAAAGTATTTTGATTTAATAAATAAAATTTTTTTTTTGAAGTGGTCAACTATCGAGCAAGAATTATACGTGATGGTTACAGAAAGTTCATGGTTTCTCTGCAGCTTGTGAACATACGTTTGATCAAATATTGGTGTGGATATATGTATGCGATTAAATCTACGCAGATTCTGTCCCAGTGTGGATTTAAGAAAATCCTTAATAAATGTGAACATGTGCAGTGTGCACGTTAATTCTTGCATTAAAAGTTGATTGAAGTTATAGTATCAATTCATCCATGAAAAAGGAAAAAACATTACCATCCATGAATGTATGTAAACATCTGACACAATATTTGTTGGGAATGTTTTTTTGTAGTAAATAATTATTAACACATACATGGATATAATGATAATAAAAACATGTGGGGTCCCTACCTTTTGTCCTAAACAAACTGGCCTTGTCTTTATATCAGAATTGAAATTTTTAGTCAGTTATTTTTTTAATCCAATCAATTTTTCTTGATTTTTCCAAGGTTGATTCCCAAGGACCAGTACTACTGTGGAGTTCTGTATTTCACTGGAAGTGATATCTTTAATAAGAATATGAGGACTCATGCTCTGGAGAAGGGCTTCACTCTGAATGAGTACACCATAAGGCCAGTTGGTGTCACTGGTGAGTCTCTGTCAGCTGCAACTAAATAAACTCCCTGTTTACTTTTGTAACTTAAGCCAATAGCCATTTTACTGATTTTAGAAAAATTTATTCATTGTAGGTATAGCAGGGGAACCTCTCTTGGTGGATAGCGAGAGAGACATCTTTGAATACATCCAGTACAGATACAGAGAGCCGAAGGATCGCAGCGAGTAAAGGAAATCAACGGGAAGTCAACAGCCTTGCAAACATGGATTACTAAGCAAAAAAAAAAAGCAGCCTGTGTTTCTTCTTTTACCAAGACACTGAGAAAAAATGTGAAAACATTTTTAACTCTTAAGAGTTGGATGTTTTCCCTAACTTAAACTATCTTAACATTCTAGGCAATATTTATTTATAACACTTCACCATCATGCCTCATGAAAGTGCTTCTGTTTTGTTTTTAAGGTTTTTAAATCATGTCAGCCGTAGTTTGTGTACCTGATTTTTAGAGTCTGCTCTTGGTAAACCAAAAAAAAGGGAGTGACTTTTGTGTATGAGCTGCTTAGGGTGGATTATCTGTTGCGTTTTGTTTGTACATCCTCGATATGTATGTTTTTGCTTTTTATTTTTGTAGAACATTTGAGTGTTAGTTTGTAGTTCTTAAGTTTAGGCAAGTCGTTTGAAAATGTTACGGTGATGCGCCCTGTGATGGATTACTGCGCTAGACTCCTGGTTGTAGGTTGTAACTTGAAGATGTTGGTAGGTTTAATTAACCTATTATATGGGATAAGAAAACAACCGGCAGTGTTGGATCATAAAAAAATATGTCCTTTTTCCAGGAAGGGGGGGAGACTTTGAATACTAGATCATGGTAAGCTCCGAATTTGTGTTATTTAAGAAGAAAATGAAACTTGTGACGCATTGCTCATTGTCTCTCAGTTATTAATTTGAAATAAAGAGGAAGAAACACTTATTTTAATGTCTGTGCTTGTTGCTCCTTTTTGAATTTTGTCTTATATGTACTGCTGCATAATTGTTTGCAACCTAAATGTTATACCTGCACATCTATTTATTCCATTTTTTGACAGTAAATTGGACTGTTCCACTTTAGCCTCAAGGTCTCCACCATGGGTCTGAAAGCTTTCTCATTTCACACAGTGTCTTTTTTTTAAAGATATTTTCAGAACTGTAGTCTTTAGGGTAAGTGTCTCAGAGGGTTTTTCTGGAACTAGCTGAAATGGTAATGAATGACAATTACTCCTGGTCCTCCTCCATGTTGGGTTCCTACTGCATTATATAATTAGCAGCACATCATTGGGGGCAATATTTATCGTTTTATTCTGGTATATTTGCTATTCCAAGCTTGTGCTCTTAATACCGACTATATATATATATATATATATATATATATATATATATATATATATATATATATATAAATAGGTATAAAATCTGATTTAAAAAAAAAGAAAATACGCTTAAAGGGGAGGTTTTTTTTTTTTCAAACTGGACCTTTTACTCACCCAGACAAGTTTGGAACCACTTGAAGTCCTTCGGGAGAAGTTTAGATCCAGTCGCGATCAGTGTATATACATAAGTTGTGGGGGCACCCTCAGACTACTCCTACTTCCCTCAGAGTTTGGGGAGCCCTGAAAGTGCTTTTTTGAGTTCTTCCAGTGTTTTATAAGCTTTTACAACAACTTACAAGCTGCCATTTCACTAATGTTAGTGCATTGCTCCATGGCAGTTGTAGTTTGAGAAGCAATTTTATTCTGTGCTTTACTACGGTTTTAGTCCACTTGATCATTTTGTTTGTGCAATTTGGAAACATGCAACTGTGAACCATGTTATTTTCTGCAGTAGCATGTTTTGTCTAACCCAGAATTGGGGAGACATTCAAAAGGGGGTTAAAAAAGAAACATTTTGTTTTTGAATTTAACATTATCTATTTATTTTACAAAATAACAGTTCACAGCAATAACATAAATTAACGAACTAAACAGTCCATCCACTCTTTTGTGTAAAAGATTTTGTGAAGTTTTTACTGTTTTCGTGCTTTTATTTTTATTTTTCCCCAATTACTTAAATTGTTTGAACAGTAAGCAGAGTTTGAGACAACATTGTCACACAAACCTTAGCAAGATAAAATGAGTTTAAAGTGACAGTGTGTAGTTTTTTCAGTACATCTTTGAAAATGCCCATTAAAATATTATGTAATAATAATTACGTAAAGCACATTTATTGCAAAATATTGGCCATCATAGAGATCGTGTGTTGGATTCAAAGCCTTCTGCACACAACAAAGACGCACTTCTGAGATGCCCCAAACTCGGACGGGAATAGAAGAAGTAGGGCTGGGCGATGTGGCCTCAATTATATATCGCGATATAATCTAAAGCGTGTGCGGTAACAATATTTTTTGCAATATATTATTCTTTTTTATATATATTTATGTCAAAATGACTCATTGTGAACATTCTGACTTTCCAGATACATTGCAGCAGAACTTCAAAAAGGTTTACAATGGCATGTAAAAAAAATTTTTTGTGCAAAATGCATAAAAAAACCATCTTTTTGATTAAGGTATTTTAAATCAAATAAGTTAAATGTTATTTATAATGTTACATATTTTTATATATTAAAAATTCTCTGCTTTCCTGTTACCTTAATATAATATTGCACAACAAGAAACCTGCACATATTTGAATTGAAAAATGCTTCAAAGTTCAAAAGGTTTCCTTTCTGTTCAATGACAAACAACAAATTGCAATTTATAAAAACAAGCATTGAACATCAGTAGATATCCTCTTTGTGTACCTGAAGTATGTAGGCACAGCTTGATGACATAAAAACGCATTATTGTGGTATAGTCAAAATCTATACCTGTAGCTAAATTTATATAATTTCTACCACATACCTTTTATATTGCCCACTACTAAATAGAAGCTAAGAATAACAAAACAGTTAAAGGAATGGATTTAGTGAAAGATAATGTCTTATTTAGAGACAGTACTTTGTGTTCCTTCATGTCTCACATTATATGGATACTCTGATCGCGACTGGATAAAAACTTCTCCCGTAGGACTCCAAGTGGCTCCAAACTTGTCTGGGTGAGTAAATGAACGTATGTATGTATGCTATAAATAAGATCCAGGTTGAAAAACAAAACAAAACGAACTTCCACTTTAAGTTATGCACAATGTAATTAAATGAATCTTTATTCCTCTGACTGAAAACACTCTGCTGTATAACAATCTGATGTAGAGGATGCTTGGGGTTGTTCATAATTTTTTTGATTTGAAGAAGAATCTTTCCTTGCACCAGCATCTTCAGTGGCTCCACGGTTGTCCTCAGAACAGAACCATCATTCTTCAACAGGATGTTGGGCCTTTTTTTTTTTAAGTGCCTGACTCTGATGCTGCTACCCCAAAAAACGATGGAAGAAAATACTGAACTCTCCACAACCAACGTATAGAAGATGTGCAGCATCTTGCCGGCAGAACCGATGGACCTAAGCTCAAGATGAACTGTCTGCTCTGTCCCTTCATGTCGATAGATTCACTGTTGTGTATTTAGTTCTGTCTGTGCATCCATTTATAGATGATTCCATGAATCAATCTGTGATCTGCCCCATTCATTTGTCCAGCCCACAGTGTTTTTCTCAACTACATTTTGACTAATATTAAGCCTAAACACAAACAACTTATAGGCATTGTTATTATATTATTATTTTTTCAAATTTGGATTTCTAAATTCATGACCATTCAGAGATTACAGTGGCCAAAATTTAGAACATTTAGAATTTATATATATATATATATATACATATATATTGTTTAACAATTATACCACTAGCTAGTTATTCTATTTACGAGCATTGCCCTGGCAACGGCGAGTCGCAATGCATGATGGGTTGAAATAAAATGCTGAAGGAAATACCGGTAGGATAAACGCCAGAGTGACCAATGAAAGCGCTTTTTGCGTTAAAGTCAACCAATCGGAAAGAGTTAAGGCAGCCGTATCCTACAGCCACACACCCACATTACTTTTGTGTTAACCACTTCGCGGGAGTTGTCGCTCCAGGAGCAGTTATCCCATTTAAACTACTCATCGCTTGATACGCGTCTGTTGAAGGTAGGGAGGGGGGACAATTTGTGCACTTACCAGGCTGTGTTTGAGTTCTTCAGTTTATTGTGTGTTCAATTTTTTTTCACCAGTAAAGATATATATTTTTTAAATTTAATCTTATTGAATCACCGTTGGTTGTCGTGCTTTTAGCTAATCAGCAGCGTCGTTACACCGGGCGCATGCTTATAGATTATGAGGGGGGGGGGGGGAGAGCGTATCACACATTATTTAATATGAAAATATTTAATGTTATCCTGCACATTTAGAACATTTCGGGAGAGTTTTCCTCAGTGGCTAATGGAATTTTAAATAGTTTTCAGAGTTGTAGAACGGTGCTATAATAAGACTCTCGGTGTAAAAATGTAGACGGTAATTTTAAATGTCTTGAGTATCCATAGAAACTACGCAGAGCGCACGTTAAGCTCACTGCCTTCTGATGGAAGTTATGTAACACTTGTAGAAATGGCTCGATCAAACATTATGTAGCCGCTATTATGCAATAATGTCGTCGCTTAAGAGACATTTTCTTTTCTGTCTTGGATCTTGATGTGCCTTTTATTTTACTCGATGCAGTTGTTCATCAACGTTGGTACCATACGGTCACGTGTTTGTGTGTGCTTGTGTGTCGATGCCCTCATGAGGATGATAAATTATCCGCTGTGTTTTGGTTACCCAGAGCAACGCCATGTCTGACAGAAAGCCAGTGATCAAGAATGCCGACATGTCGGAGGACATGCAACAGGACGCCGTGGAGTGTGCCACACAGGCCCTGGAGAAGTACAACATAGAGAAAGACATTGCTGCATACATTAAAAAGGTAAAAATAAAAAAAAAAAACAAAAAAAAAATCATGATACAGCCAACATTTAAAAACACAACTCCATATAAAACCATCTTAAACCTGTTAAAAAATGCCAATGTGTTTATCTGTTTTTTTTTAAAGATTTTTTATTTTTACTGTTTTCATGGCTGAGATCAGATACACATCATCTTTAAAGTTGCATGGAGAGCATTTCTAAGGGCGTTTCCACATGGTACTCGGGTACCGTATTTGGTCAAAATTCACTTTTTTCGTACCATGTGAACACAGCCCGGACCGTGCCAGGATACGGCCAGAGAGACCAGCCTTGGAGGCAGTATCGTAGTCCAGGTACGAGCGGCCATGGATCATGTGAACAGAAGCCGTACTCCGGCCGTACAACAAGACAATATACGCTCCACGCATAAATGACGACACCACCGGCCGAAATTACAGAATCACCTTGCGACCATAATAAGACCAAAACAACGCGACTCAAGCATCCCACAGCAACACACCAGGTTACAAAACAGCGGGCTTACTACAACACTCACCCTGTAGATGGCTTCAGGTAGCAGTAGACAAATTTGTTTATATTTTAGACTGTCGCTCGTTTTATGATGTCGGTACTTCTCACTCCCTTGTTTGTTGGATAGCTACAGACTTATTTGTATACCACCACCTGCTGTTTGGGTGTAGTCCCTAATGTAAGACACTGGATTCCAGTACGGGCGAGATCCGGGCCATGTGAACAGAAAAAAATTAGCATTTTCTCTGGTCGTTTTCTGGCACGGCCACACATGTGAAAAGGCCCTTAACTGTGCTGTGGATACATTTTAAAGGCCTTAAGGTTGTTCTCAAGTGATCTGGTTTTCTTCTGTATGTATGATTGACATTAATGCAAAGCATATGACTAATGTAAACCATCCAGTGTGGTGGTGTTGCACATCCAGTTTGGTCTGTAGGGTTTGCTGGGGGCAACCTGTAATTTTAAAGAGCTCCTCAAAGATTCCTCTAATCCACAGTTTTCTCTCTGCAATGACATTTACTACAGAGAATGTTTTTTTTTAAACCTTTATGTGTAACCGTAGGAACAGTCTAATGAAGAAAGGTGTACTGTTGTCTTGTTGTTTTGCTAGCAGCTAATTCGTGTCACTGCACTAACATCTTGGAGCATTTTTGTGTCTTAATAATATCAACCAACTCACTTGGATTGCTTCCTGGAAGATTGTAAGGGTTATGTTGTGCATAACTGAAATTTATGTTTGGTTCTTCAAAAAACAAATTGAAAAATTTAATGTATGGATGCAGCCATCTGACTTGATGTATTAGAACAGGTTTTTCAGGCCCTGCCACGTTACGCTTAATGATCTAAGCAAGCTAGCCTGGGTGCCAGCTGAAGTCCCGCCCACAACACAATCTGGAAGTTCGGCCTGGCATTCCTCCGTTGAGGAGCAATTATGCCTGAACAAGATCTGTTCGGACCAATCAAATCGGGTTTACGATGTTTGACAGGTGAACAACAGTAACGTAATCAACCACGTCACCAAAAGAGCGCCTTGGTTGAATTTGTTTACAACAACGATGGCTGCTGCTGGAGAACTGAGATATGTAGATTCTGCCATCAAGTCTGTTCTGCAAGATATCGACAGCACATTAATTTAAAAAGAGGAACAGATGACGTCCGATTGGTTACTGAGTATAGCTACTTCAGGCTATGAGCACGCATAATGACACACAGAAATAAATGTTGCTACTCAACAAAGCTTGTCCTTTTCATCTTGGGAGGCGCCGTGATTCTTTGTTTGCCGTACACAGGTTTGATGATTCAAAAACTAAAAATTGTAGAACTTTATTCATTTGTGTGCTAACTTATTGTGTAAATAGTGTCCTTGTTCCATGTATAGGAACCTAATATAATGTAGGTAATTGTAATCATGCCGCCAATAATTTCCTCTTCTCAAAGTTTTTTAGACATTTAATGCCTTTGCTTTTATGTCACACTATCAACTTATTGGTTCTAGAACAACTAATGGATTTGCTAAATGCAACACGATTCCCTGCATATTTGATCAGAATGACTTTTTTTTTTTTCACAGGAGTTCGACAAGAAATACAACCCGACATGGCACTGCATTGTTGGGAGGAACTTTGGGAGCTACGTTACTCATGAGACCAAACATTTCATTTACTTTTACCTGGGTCAGGTGGCCATTTTGCTGTTCAAGTCCGGCTAAGGGAAGGCTGCGGTTCCCCAACAACCCCCAGCTGACCATTCAATACTGACAGACTTCACAAAAGGCAATTATCATTCCTTGGTGAGGGGCCACTGCCTTTTTTTGTGCTGCATTCTATTTTGTTGTTTTTGACTATATAAACCGTGGCCATGTTAAAGAGATGAAACACTTGTATTTATTTTTGTCTTGTTACATTAGACATGTCAGTTTTTTAATTAAAGTGTAAATGTGAAACAGTGTGTGTCCAATCTGTGCTCTGGTCATTTCATTATGGTGGATTAACCAATTTCACCCTGGAAGCATTACAGCCTTGCTGGTGCCTTTCTCCAGCAGGCATTAGGTCAGTCGTTCTCTAAATAGGTTTGTCGATTACAAGAGTAATGCTCAGGACACATGGGCCACAAAAGATCGCCCACTACGATCTTAGTAGTTAAAGATGTTTATCGGTACAAAGTTTAGAAGTTTTGGATCCTTCATATTTCCTTGGACAGAAGCTGAAACCACAAACTTGTTTTACTTTTTAATTCAGTAAGCACTTTATAGGAGTGCAGTATATGCAGGCTAATCTTGAATTACATTTTTCAAAAATTAAAATATTTTAGGAATTTTGTGAAAGTGTTATTTTGGCTCTTTTCCTGTGGTGGACTATCCCTTACAATCTTAAATAAATGAAATGTTTGTAAATATATAAAAACGAAATAAATACTACGTGAAATACATTTGTAAATTATAGAAAAATTTGCAAATAAATGGCTAAATGCAATTAAAAATGTGGCATCACATAAAAGATCTAATAATTCCACATTTACTGTGGTTATAGTATAACTTACCCTTTCCACTTGATGTACAGAGTTAGTGGTCACGTCTCAGAATGCCTATCCAGGATAACACAAGTTTTTTGATTTTGTATTTTTCCAATGATTACCTGCAGCATTAATTCTGGGAAAAGACTAGGTAGGTCATAATACTTTCAATGCTTCCTCACTTCATAAATTTGGAGATGAATGTAAATAAAATTTGGAAATGAATAAATGTTAAACATTTCTAAAATGTCAATTCTGGCAGAGATGGTCCTCCATACTTTTCAAGGCCAGGTTGCAACAACCGTTATGGGTCAGCACTGTTGTCATCTTCCTCCCACGGTAACGGCAGTGTGGTCAGGCTCATCTTCATACATCCTGTCTACCAAAAGAAGCTTGAAGCACCAACATTTCTTGGCAGTTTAGATCCGACAGAACCCAGAGGACCAACACCAGCACATTTGGGAAAACTGGACACTGAACGATTCTTTGCTGATCTACTCTTCCTCCAGAATCTAAAAATGCACAACTCAGCAAAAAGAGGCCATTTCTACTTCTTTGGCCAGATAAGAACATCCAGATATCGGGTTCAGGAACAGACCATGGTTTCTGGTACGTGGTTCATCAAGCAGAACCAAGCCGACTCTTCCTGCTGTAGGGGTTCACATTTAAAGTCCTCTCATGGTTGTAGTAATGTAGTTTGAAGGAGAATCTTTTACCTCGCCTTTCTGCCATTGGTGCTTCAATGCAGCACCATGGACAACCGGTTTCTCCAGTGACGACCATTTTCGACCGTCATCGTGTTCAAGTGTTAGCCATTGTATTTAATCCATTTGGTTTCCGTTAATTTCCTTTATATGGCCAAATCTAATAAGGTGCTCACAAGTCTGGAAGTGGTCTCATTTCTCCAGGATGCTTCCGAAAATGAAAAATCCTAAGAAATTTCAGGTTTGCATCTTCATCAACCGCCACTGATCAAATTAGTACAATTCTCACATTGTTCAAGGGTAGATTTCAACACCCTCGTTCAAATTGTAGCTTTCGGTGATCTTTAGAGCTGGAGATCTATTCAAATTGCAAGAATGAATACAATTTTGATTCTAAAGTTAGAATAAATTATCACGATTTGATCTCTTCCAATCTGGTATGAGTCGGTGTCCTATACAGCTGTGCTCAAAAGTTTACATACCCTGGCAGAATTTGAAGTTTTGGCCATTTTTCTGATATGAATAACAAAAACCTTTCACTCATGGTTAATCATTGGGTGAAGGAATTTACTATCAAACAATTTTGCCGTTTTTTTTTTTTACATAACAGAAAATACCCAAATGGCCCTGATCAAAAGTTTACATACCCTAGTTCTTAATACCTTGTGTTGCCTCCTTTAGCACCAATGACAGCTGGAAGTCTTTTATGATAGTTGTGGATGAAACACCATCTTCTCAGCTGGTAAAGCCGCCCATTCTTCTTGGAAAAATGTCTCCAGTTCCTGATCATTCTCATGAACCGCACGTTTGAGATCTCCCCAAAGTGACGTTCACTTTTTTTCTGCTGTAGCCATTGACCCGTTGACTTGGCCTTGTGTTTTGGATACTTGTGTTGGAACAAACAAGGGCGTCAGCTGTTCCTCCAGCATTTTCAAATAACATGCTGCATTCATCTCGCCATCAGTTCTGGCCAGGCTCCCTGTGTAGCTCCCAGATCCCCCGAAACATCAGCGATCATCCTCCGTGTTTCACAGTAGGGATGGTGTACCCTTTGTCATGGGCTTTGTTGACTCCTCTACAAATGTAAGGTTTATGCTTGTTGCCACAATGTTCAATTTTGGTCTCATCGCTCCAAATAACTTTGTTCCATAAATTTTAAGGCTCGTCTCGTTGCTGGTTGGCCTATTGTAAGCAGGCAGTTTTGTGGCATTGGCGCAGTAATGGCTTTCTTCTGGCCACTCGATCCTGCAGCCCATTTTTAAAGTGCCTCCTTATTGTGCATCTTGATACATCCAATCCACTTTTTTTTTTCAGAGTCCTGTATGTCAGCAGAAGTCATTTGTGTGTTTTTCCTTGCATCCTGAAACTTGTTGGTCTACCACACTGGTTGGCTTTCAACAGAATCCCTCATTTTCCACCTCTTGCGTGTGAATGTAAAGCACTTTTGACTAGTCTATATAAGTTCAGCCCATTTACCATTAGGGTCTGAACACTGCTGACTGGCAATCTTAATTGCTTGGAAATCTGATGACGTGCCCCGGCTGCTTGGCCACAGGGATTCCCTTTGGCTGACTGGTTAGCGCACATGACTTTCAGAGTCGTGGGATCAAATCCCGCCCAGGCCCTCGTTGTGTACCATGCCACATACATATATATATATATATATATATATATATAAAAACATCGTCCTGTTTTATTAAGTTCAACAATCTTCTCCCGCAGATCCTTTGATAATTATTTTCCCATGGCTCGGAATCCAACAAACAGCAGCGCAACAGAGGATGAATCAAATCAGGAGCCTAGAAACTGGCTGACTTTTTATACACACCCACGAATTACAAGCAAACAGATCACAGGTGAAGATTGTTGCCTTTAGTATCCATTAACACCTGTGTGTTATGCCAAAACTTCCAGGGTATGTAAAATTTTCATCAGGGTATTTTCTGTTTGATAATGGATTCACCCAACCACTAACCACAAGTGAAAAAGGTTTTTGTGTTATTCATATTCTCAGAAAAAAATGGCCAAAACATAAAATTCTACCAGGGTATGTAAACTTTTGAGCACAACTGTATGCCTGTAACACAATGACAACACTGGATGAATAATAGTTCCCAGGGGAAACTATACCAACCATTTTAAAACAGCCTTAAAATGTTCGTATGGACTTTTACTTACCATTTTACCTATTAAAAAAAAAGGAGGGCAAACTATGTTAAAATGCTTTCCCCCCCCACCTGCATTATTTGTCTTGTAGAAAATCTGAAAATTACACAAGAAAATGTTGGGTTTTAAATTAGCTAGGACAAAAAAAAAATGCAACAAACAAATGTTTAAGGTTTAGTTTCTAAATCAAATTGAATAATGAGCTGAACTGTTAAAGACCCTTTAGCATTAAATTAAACATTTAAAGTTCCCCAGCTCTAGAACACTGTCCGTTCACAGCGCCCAAAACAGGAAGATCAAATGTGAAGTCTTGGGATGAGGCCATCAGTCTCCAAGGTTTCGTGTGCTTTGGCCGCAGTCATTTTTAAAACTTTTGCTGCTTTCCAAGCGAACGCGGCAGAAGTTGAACCATCTGAACTTTCGGCGCCGTCCCAAGCATGATGTTGCCACGACCCACCATTTGTTAAAACAACCGGCAGAGAAAGGCCGGCCGACGCGCAGTGCAAGCTTTACAAACTAGTGACTGAGCGTTTTTTTGACGGTGACAAAGCGCGCAATTTCAACGCACAACAGACTTTCCTCTGCAGAAAATGAGCTGGAGATGCCCCCTTGATACGCATTGAAGATAAGAAAACGAGTCAACAGATGGCGTTAAACGGGTGTAGCTCTTTATTAACACATTTAGAAAACCAGCTTGTGTGGGTAGACCCCATTAGAAAGGGCGAAGGTGGAGCGCAGGTATCCTTTCAGCTGAGGTTCCTTCTTAATGAGGGGCAGCAGCTGAGAATCAACCGCCTTCTGGTCCTCCTTCCTCTGCTCCGTCAGCTGGTACTTCTGCAGACCACATCAAAGTTACGTAGCCGCTAAGAAAGGTACAGCGCCATGGCAGTAACTTGACACCAATAATCGAATTTACCTCTTTCTCTGTGTCAAAGATCTCTCCCTCCTGATGACGGGGCCTCCTCAGCCTCTTCTTCTTGAAGTAAGTGTCGTTGAGGGTTTTGGGGATCTTCATGCCAGAAATGTCGATTTTGGTGGCGGTAGCGATGACAAATTTCTGGTGAGCCCTTCGCAGGGGGACTCTGTTCAAGGCAAGAGGGCCTGACGAGGGAAACAAAACAGATTAAAAAAAACAACCCGTGACTTTTCCAGCTGGGTAATGACTGCTTATGCAATCTGCAACCTTACCGGTGACAAGCAGGAGACCACTTGAGAGCTGCTTCAGGAACACCACGCGCTGAAAAACAATCATTTCAGTATTAATCTCCAGCACCACGGGCATTTTGACTCTGAACGCCACCCAACGTGCTACAAATATTCCTCCTAGGGCTTCCAATCTGTTCATCTGTAGCAGTGAAGGCAGAAAACTGCAATGTCATCTGGATAGGTGCAGATCTGCACAATAAATACTCCTCAGCTCAGCATATCCAAACACATAATTTTTTTTAGGTCAGCTGCCTTCTCAAAGTGTGTGTGGGTACACTCGCTTCTATAACTTAGCCATCCAGCAGGTGAGTGGGAGAGGAATCCTGAGGGTGTGAGATGATAGTTCGATCTACTGTGTGTAACCAAAACGCCAAATTGTTGAGCTAAAACCATTCGACGCTTCCAGGAGATTTTACTGTCTTCTTAGGCAAGAATCTTACCAGTCTGCACACTGAATAAAACTGGTTGCATGATATCACAGCAATTAACAGGAATAAAAAAGCAAATATCTGCATAGACACTAGTTATAATCCTATTAATGTAGGATTTAAATTTTAATTAGATTACGTCGTATTGCAGTTTCCCCAACTGTAAAAACTGACTTGTTCTCTATTCTTTAAACAAGGCCAGAAGTTTGCAAACAAAGCAATAAAATTCAAAGGTGATTTAAGAATTTCTGCCTTTAATATGTAGAAGAAAGAAAAAGCTTTGGAAACTGTATGGATCTCAGTGACATCGTAGAGTTCAAAAGATCAACCAATGCTCTATCCATGATTAGTAAAGGTGCCTACTAGGGTTTACCTTTCCACGGTGGCGACCAGTGAGCAGAACGAGGACCGTTCCAGGTGTGATGGAGGCACGCAGCTTCCTCTTGTGCTGGCTGAAGGGTTTCTTCCCGTGGCTCCTCAGTTTACGGGGAACATCCTCTGTGGGATAGTAGCGGGGCTACAGGAGAGAAAAAAAGTTTTAGTACAAGATACTGTCAGGTTTTGGTTTTTTACTGACATACCAACACGTTTTAATACTCATATCCACGATTCATACCATTGGCATGGCCATTTTGTCCTGATTTATACGGCAACAAAACTAGAAGACCAACTGTTCTTAAACCATTAAGTCCTACATCTCTCAAGTGTATTTATGTTTATATTTTAATTGAATTATGACAAACCTCATTGCTAGGAATGTGTCTAGTCTAGTGTCAATTCAAGTATGTTTAATTAGATGGCAGAGAAGGTTCTAGATTGCTCAGGCTAGAGTTTTCTCCAGCTTCATGAAACGATAAAGCAGTGCTGCCCCTCCGCAACATGTACATCACCTCACAAGAAAGGCCAGTTTTATGGTTTAGAAATATTAAACACAAGAAAACACGGTCAGTAAAGGAGGAGACTAAAGGAGAATTTCTGGGACTTTCACTCAATTCAAAACTACTTTATTGATCCCAGAGGGAAATTAAGTGTTGTAGCTCATTACTAATTCATTTGTCAATGAGTGTTTGTAGATCCTGATGGCTGTGAGGAGAAAGGATTTCCTGTAGCGGTCTGTGTTGCAGCAAAACTGAGGAATAATCCGGCTGAAGATACTCTGTTGCTGTAGGATAGTTTCATAAGGAGGATGCTCAGGATTGTCCATAATCTTTTTTTTATTTTTATTACGAAGAATCCTTTTGATTTAAATCTATTATTGTTCTCTTAGTTTGGACAGAGCTTTAAACTACAATTGTTAAATTACTAGACTGTCCAAACCAGCCGACTGAAGGATTTACCCAAATAGTCCAACTTACTAACCAGCAAGTATCAGTTCTTCCACAATTTACCAGCTTCTGACCCACAAAACATGAGACATTTTGCATTTTGTACTAATTCAGTTTTTTTTTAAAGTCATACAATTCCACCAAATCAGCATCAACAACTGAGCTGTTGACTAATATGTCCATTAATTATTCAAGTCCTGTTTTTATTTTAATTGATATTTTCAGGTTGCTTTCTCTAGGGAGCCTCAAGAACCCACAACTTTGGGGACTACAGCTCCAATGAGCAATGTAGCCACATGGGAAAAGCTTTTGAATTTTTTTTTACCTATAGTAACTCAGGCCATGTCCACACGTAGCCAGGTTTTTTTTTAAACGAAGATTTTCCTCTGCTCCTTTAAAAAAAAATCTCCATCCACACGTAACCGAATAAATGCGTTTTTCAGCACATTCATAGACGTGGCAAACCTGTAGGGGGCAGTAGTTCTCCCCAGTCCTATCCGCCAAGAGAAACTTTATATCCTTTCTTCAGCACGCAGCAGTCATACAGCTTATAAAAGCAAACAAACAAGACGCGCTTTAACAATGGATGATACCAACACAGCGCTGAGGAAATAAATGCTGTTTTCGAGAGTAAACACAGGTCGCACATGTGGTGTTGGAGCATTTTTTGTCGCTGAAAGTGGCGTTACGGCTCTTAAAACTCCGTTTTCAACCGCCCACACGTAGATACTGAAAACGGAGAAAATGCAAATCTCCACTTTGGCCGGAGTTTTTAAAAAGCTTCGTTTTTGGTGCCGAAAACCTCCGGCTACGTGTGGATAACAGGCCAAACCGTAGAAAAATATCTCCGTTTTGGGAGATACCGGCTACATGCGGACAGGGCCTCACTGGGAATGATTGGTGTTCTGTTCTGAATGACAGGGAATAGTTTTATTCAGAGTAGGCCTGGGCAAAAAATTGATTGAATGAATTAATTTGATCTCATTGCGGTAGGGGATTTTGTAATGGCACATTATTGGCACCACGGAATGGAATTGATATGAGTTTCCTGCAGCAGATTTGGAGCAAGAGACCCCACGCTTTTATATTTGTTAAAGGAAAAAGCACCGCAAACCTGAAAAGAGGCATCCACACAAATATGAAAAAATACCGGTCTCACCTAAACAAATCCTATGCGCAAGTTGTCTGCCGTTTGTACCGATTGCTTTTCTTAACTGTGTGGGAATCTGAGATTGTTATTTTTGGTCCATACCGCCCAGCCCTAACTCAGTAATACCATACTATAATAATCTCATACTGGCCCCTGACTGAGTGCAACCTTTTCAAACTGTTTGAAACATTACCATATCATAAACCTGAACTAAGAAGTCACCCTTTACTCACCATCTTGCGCATCTTTACAACACGGGTGCCTCCATTCTTGTCTCCTCCGACAGTCTTGACGACGGTGGCCTTGGGCTTTGTTTTGATCTTTTTCTCAATCTAAAACAAGAGCAAAACAGATTCAAATAACCATGTCCCTTCGTCTGCTTTAAGAAGACAGTTTTTGCTTCATAAGCCACTGTGGCGCTGGCCTCACCTTGGTCTCAGTGGTCTTGGTCTTCCTCTTGTACATTGCCCGGCGGGCGTACATAGCAGAACGGGAGTAGCGGCCGATGCCCCGGGCCAGAGCCGGGTTCCGGCTCCCGTGCTTCTTCTTGGCAGACTTCTTCTTGTCTCCCTCTGCCATCTGACACAAACATAAGACAGGAAGATGTTTCATCAAACCAATCCAAATGTTATTTACTGGGCTGAACTGCAGGACTTTTTAACATTAAACCCTATTACTGCTAACAGAACAATTAGTGCTCCAAGAAGACAGCTGCAGCACTGACTGAAACCATAACCTCGGTCTTCTACCCTTTTCCTACCACAGTAAAAACAGAACAGCAGCCATTGAAACGCAAACATCAAATTAAACAGCTTCTGAACCAATGCAACAAATAAAACGAGCAAAAATTGGCGCAACAATGGATTTAGTTTTATTGACACATATGCAGAGCAGCAGCATGACATGTAGCTTGACTACAGGTTAGCATATCAGTAGCAGAGCCGTTTTGATGGCCGCTTATTTATTTATGGCTTCAAGGTCGACAGTTAAATTAAGCACACATAGCGCCTCGTTATTGAATGGTGATGAAATCTACCGGGCAAAATTTTTAAAACAACAGGTCGGCTAACCATGTAGACGAAATTCAGGCTAGCCGGCGGCCTAGCAGCGTCGATGCACTAAAACGTTCCCAATTACAGAAACGTGATGGATAAATCGAGGAAATAATGATCTCGTTCGCATCATCTAAGTATAAAGTTTCAACTCATGGCCTTAAGAAGTTGCAGTTTTTAATATTTAACACAGATGAAATCAGATTTTATTCCCACAGTTACACGAAGGCAAGGCAGTCTTACCTTAGCTATGAAAAAAAGACAGACATCCGGGGATGTTACGTTTATATGGACGCTGTGTTGTTACGTTGACGTCATTGCGTCGTCGTTGATCGACGTGACGGTCTTTGTAGTCTCTACCCAGAGGTGGTTAGAGAAGCAAAAAAATATGCTCAAGTAAGAGTAGTACTATCGTGATATATATTATACTTATGTAACATTAAAAAATGTCTGTCTAATAAATACTTAATGGGAGTAAAAAAAGTATTTTGTAAAAAGGCTACTTAGGTAAGCCTTCTGAGTAGTCTGAACATACTATTACACAGAAGTAACATAAAATATAACTGAGCATAAAATATAATTTTATATTTTACAATGTAGTGGTATTTTATTAATAATAATAATAATAATAATAATAATAATAATAATAATAATAATACATTTTAAGCTAAATAAAACCTTTTCTGAATATTTCTTTTATATCAACCTATTTATTTTGATTAGCTATGTGACTGGAATAATGGACAAAAAAAGACAACTTAATATTTGATGTCAATCTTACATTTTTGGAAAATCTTCTTGTTGTTTTATTTTGACATGGGAAAGAGTTATTTTGGCTCCACAAGGAGCATTTCATTAAGTTAGAGGTCAATATATGTCTAAGTCAATGTGCAATATTATTGTCCCCTCAACAGAGTGGTGGTAAAAGAAAGTACATTTTGAATAATGGTCCAACATACATGAACAAATTTTAATTATACATGATATCCTCCAGCACCACTAGAAAACACCTGGGAATAAGGAGTAGGCAATGGATATATATATAAAATGAAGATTGTTGAGAGTTATTATATTTGAGGCAGATATCTGCAATAAGGCTGAGCCAGTAAGAATGCTCTGTTTAACTTCGAGTGCAGTGTAAAGTTTCAACCTGAAGAGGGCACTCCATTGATGTTTTTGGTAGAAAATGTATATATTTCTTTCTACCAAAATGTACTAAAAATGAAAATAATGAAGAGTTATATAGACAGTACTATTAGACACTCACTTATACAGCTTATCAGTAAAAAAAAAATTTTTTTTTTAGGGGTGAGTCGAACTTTAAACTCACACATTGTTATTTTTTTGCCAAACCAACGATCTTTCTTTTGCTTATGCAGCTTTATTGCTTTTTTTCATAATTATTGGCTTGAATTCATCACAGGTCAGCATTAAAACTTCCAACTCCACTTCTTTGAAGTATTATTTCCTTTTTTGACGTGTTGTGAATTGGCGCTATTTAAATCAAGTTATTTACTTGAGCATTGTACATAATAAAGTTCCTTTGAAAACGTGTTAACAGCAAAACACATGCTTACCTCTGGAAACGCTATTATAAAAAATAGGTCACACTCATACTACACTGTTTGTTTAATGTTTATTTCTTTTTTTTATTAATCTTTATTAAACACCAAGGCGACTACAAAATGTATGACAAAGCACAAATTATTGCTGTGTAGAAGAGTACGGAGTAGTACAAATCTTTTCTATCTTTTTATATATAAAAGAAAATGTAAATAAAAATAAATTAAATTAAATTAAAAAGAAAATTAAGCACAAATGAATAGAATGAGCATCATTAATAAAGTATGACTAAAATAAAACTCTAAGCAGCTGGGCTTTAGAAAATCTGATTTTTTTCAAAACATTATTAAACAATATTAACTCGTTTTTGAAAGCTTCAAAAATAGGGGATATTTTCACTAAGCGGCGTTTATGATTAAATTGTTTTGCCTATAATAGAATAATATAATATAATTCCAAATTCTGTAAATTTATTTATTACATATTATATATTATATATTATTATATTTTATAATATCAACTGGAAACATTTTTTACAGGCTAACCAATTCTGGAGAGATGACCACAACAATTTGATTGTGTTGTTTATTTGTTGAACAGTCGTTTCCTGTACAGCTACTGGTAGTCATTGCGTCACTTCCTTCTGTCAGGTTGAACAGTTTCTGCTGGACAAGACGGAAGAAAAAAAGAACCAGAACCAACACAAAGCATCTGAAACAGTCACTTTAACGTCAAGTCTTTTACAAGACCCTGAGAAGTCACCATGGTAAGAAACGAGTCGGTACTCCTCACCGCTGACGCTAAATAAAGATGAAAAATAAGTCGTAGTTTTAGCAGTTTGGCTAACTAGCGGCTAACAACAAACACTGGCGCAGAGCAGAAAGATGCTCCGTCATCATTAAGTTAAAGTCATACCCCGATGTAGAATATCTGAATTTGTTTTTGCTTGTATGTTAGTCACAGTTTCTCCTGTTTTATTCAGGTCTGATCCACACCAGGACCAACAGTAATTGTTAGTTTGGCTCTCAGCTCTCTGGGTCCCCCTGTAACATTAGTAACAGGCAGTGCTCTGCTCCACAGTTTTCCTTTCATCATGTGTTCGACCACCCCATGGCCCGGGGCTTTCCGAACCGCTTCTCCACTCAGTACCGCTGCTACTCGGTGTCCATGCTGGCTGGACCCAACGACCGCTCCGATGTGGAGAAAGGAGGCAAAAGTGAGTGCGTCAAAAGCAAAGTCAAAGATGATCAGTGAAGGTTTTGTCTTAAAATATGTTTTTTAATCACTGCTATTAACTTGTGCTGTTAGGACTCCAACTTTTGGCCGAGATATGTTCTCAATGGATTAATCTACGACAGAGCATTAAGGTGATTGTCAACAAAAGTAAAATATTTTTGGAGTAAATTACCGGCCCCCAAAAAATAAAAAAATCTGAGATTAAAATAACATATTTTCCAGAAAAAATCAGAAATGATTTGATGTCAAAAACTAGTAAAATTATGAGTGAAAACTCAGAATTTCTGAGATTAATTGCACATATTTTGCAGAAGAAAGTTGGAAATTCTCTGTCACAAAAGTCGTAGGATTACAAATTCTTATAATGGAAGGCATACATTTTCAATATCTACAATAAGATATTTCTGACATTGTTAAGTAAAAAAAAAAAAGGTCTTTAATCATAGAAATTTCATAGATTTTTTTCTTGTAAACTTTCTACTTTTCTACATCAAATATGCTTTTTTTTCCTAGAGAATATCTGAAATTTATCTTGGAAATTCCGAATTTTTACTTGTCACTTTGCTACTTTTTGACATTAGAGAATTTCCGATTTCTTTTCTTTCTAGAAAATATGTGACTTTAATCTCAGTGTTTCTGAGTATTATTTTTTTTGGGCGGATATTTACTCCAAAATATTTTTCTTTTGTTTACAATGGCCCTGATACACCGTTGTATCAATCCCATATTTTTTTGTGCTATTAAAATTTACACGCAAAGTAACTCAAAATATTTTACAGAAACAACGAAAGTTACGCTGAAGTTTTAGTAGTTTTTAAACTGAGGTAGTTGTCTATAGATACTGGATTAAAAAAACCTGAATGAATGGAGCCTTGGGAAACTCCAGATTTGATCTTTGTTTGTTTAGATCATCAAAAAGCACAAGTTCAATAGCTGTTCTCTCCCTTAATAACACTGAACGGTCACAGTGGTTTGCTTCCATTTCACCTTTACAAAGAACACTACTGGCCAAAGTGCTGCACACCATCAAAGATAAAATACAATAAAAAGAAAGAAAAACATTCATTTATTCAGTAACAATTTGAAGGATTGTGTTTTGTTTGAGGGAACTCAAACAGTTATCATAATTTGGAAAAAAAAGCTTGTTCCAGTTTTAAAGACATGATGGTTGGGTACACCCTGCGAGGGATTAACGGTTTTCCACCCAGATTTTATCAACGCGTTTATTTTATTCTTTAGACAACAGAAATTCTAAGGGGTATTAATTAGGACAATGATTTTAAAATGAATGCATATACATTATATGACCTTTCTAGTTAACTGATATAAATACGAAACCTTTACTGGCTAATTCGAAAGACTGTGCAGCAGGATCTCAAATGACGTTGATTAGATGAGCTAAAGAGGGGAACCAAGCCCGAAAGTAATGGTAACAGATATCAAGAACAGAAAATACTCACTTATTTTAACAAAATTCAACCACTAAATAAAGAAATGCACATCCATTTTTTATAGGTTGTTAAAAATTACATAATTATAAATTTTCTACATCCCTTTTGTCTAAAATAAATAGTATTACTTTCTAAAACATATGTATTCTACTTCCAAACTAAATTACTAAATTTACAATCCAATCCCCTGACAACTTTGGGTTATTCTTTTTTTTCCATCGTCTCATAATCTTTTTTTAGAATGCTTGAAAAAATATTTTTTTAATACAAAAAATTAACCATTTCTTTTTCTTCTTCTCTTTTTTAGTAATTATGCCGCCTTCAGCTCTTGACCAGCTCAGTAAGTGCAAGCCCAACCAGCTCTTCTTTTCCCTACGTTGCATTTACGACGCTCCATGATTCTCATTTTTTTGTTCTCATGTTTATCTGAACAGGCAGACTCAACATCACTTATCCGATGCTGTTCAAGCTGACCAACAAGAACTCTGACAGAATGACGCACTGCGGTGTTCTGGAGTTTGTTGCAGATGAAGGAATCTGCTACCTGCCGCACTGGGTGAGAAGGAATATTGGTCCGATAGTTGTCTTCTCTTACGTGTGGCAGAGTTGTAGCATGTTAGGGTATTCGTTTTTAATGCAATTACGATAAAGAATAATTGTTCTACATAAATAAATAAAAAATGTAGTTAGCTATTTAAGGGTTCCTAGACATATCAGAGAGCTGCAGTTTTTGTTTTTTTATTGTTTGAACTCTTTACTACAAAAAACAACTCAACTGTCTCTGCAAGCAAAGCTATACAGATAAAAAAAATATGTATTTTGCTTTCATTGCAGATGATGCAGAATCTTCTCCTGGAGGAAGGCGGTCTAGTTCAAGTGGAAAGCGTCAACCTCATGGTGGCTACATATTCAAAGTTTCAGCCACAGAGCCCTGACTTCCTGGATATAACAAACCCCAAGGCAGTGTAAGAAGTTTGTCTGTTCTGTTTCTTTTTTGTTTTCTGAGATAATATGTTTATAAAAGTTGTCCTTTAATTTCAGCCTGGAGAATGCTCTGAGAAACTTTGCATGTTTGACGACTGGTGACGTCATAGCCATAAACTACAATGAAAAGGTAAACATTTTTGTTCCGAAATAATAGATATTATTCGCTGTGGTTGAGCCCCCTATCAATTTTTTTAAATCTGTGTGCTTCAGATCTATGAGCTGCGGGTTATGGAAACGAAGCCAGACAAAGCCGTATCCATCATCGAATGTGATATGAACGTAAGGCCATCAGCATCGTCTCATTTGGTAGCTGGGTAGGATTATGCTTCACTCATGTCTTATCACTGTTTCCCTCCAGGTGGATTTTGATGCTCCTTTGGGTTACAAAGAGCCTGAGCGAAGAGGTCAGAACCACGATGAGCCAACGGTAAGACTCTAACCCCGAAAGTGCCTCCGCATTTCATGTTCTGAAGAGTGTGAAAGAAGTTGTTTCTTGGCAGGAGGAAGGGGAAGACCCCAGTAGTTACGCCGAGATGGACACAGGATTCAGAGTGAGTTCTTACTGTTGTTGGAACGAGACCCACAAAATGTTAATGAAGAAAAAAGTAATGCGAGTAATTTCTTTCTGATGTTTTGCCAGGCTTTCACTGGCTCTGGTAATCGGCTAGATGGTAAAACAAAGGGGATTGAACCCAGCCCGGCTCCTTTAACAGCGAGCGACATCAAAAGGTGAAAATGTGCAAATATTAATAACCAATACTGCATGTGGTCCGGACACAGTGTGAAATCTTTGGAAAGAACATTAATCGTTCATTATAGAGCACATGCAAGTTTCACAGTTAGATTGTAACTCAGAACAATGAAATTAATGATGAATTATTTGCATTTTAAAGTAGCAATAATGCTAACTTTTTTTTTGTCTACATTGGAAAACACCGATTGCAAACACCCAGAAATCTTTTTGCACAAAGCTACTTTTGCCCATCACGCTGACAGACGAAAGGGATCAGAAAAGTCTTGTCGCAGGGTTTCCACATAATCTAACAAAAGTATAGGATTAAATCAAAGTGTTTACCAGATTTGGATGAGTATCATTTAAAAGAAAGTTTCCCTCAGCTACCTGTAAAGCCCAGTTCACACTGTGCTGGCTCTACACTGAGGCCTAGAGGTGTGTCATGCTGGACAGCCCAAGATTTCAGTTAATCTAAATGTACTAACTCCAAGGTCGCATTTTAATTGGTCAACGGCAGACTGGGGTGGTACGATTTCTGACACTGCCTAAAGACTGCCGAGGACTGGTTTTGGTTATAAAAAAAACACACTTTAAAGGCTATCAGCGAGCAGCTAACTCCACACGGCTACAGAGCTACGTATCACACAATGTTTTTCATCACGATTCTTTTCACGACCAAAGAAAAGTTCTAGGATGGCAGAAATCGCACAGTGGGATCCCAGCTTTACACATTGTATGACTTGGGATGGCAGCTCCATTTTTGTTGCGCCTTGCAAATATAAATCTAACAAATCAACTTAGTCCTCCTTTTTTGGTTTAGGAAGTTAGGCCCTGAATAGGCCATTCGTTTTGCGTTTTTAGCCTCATGCTCAACATTTTTCAGTATGATCTAGGAAACAACCAAAGCCAGCTGTTGTTTTGTTACCCTTAACTGCTTTTGGGGGGTGGTTGTATCAAAGTGCATTTTAATGAGATTATCTCATGTTTAAAAGAATAGTTCAGGTTTTTCGAAGGGAGGTTTTGTGAATAGCTCTCTTTATGTGATTATGATGTCATATGGAGTAACCCAAATAAATTCTCAGAGGGCAACCATGCAAACACAGACTCGTACCTAAAGGCAATTTAGAGAGAACAATTACCCATACCGTCATTATTTTTAATGCTATTTCGCTGCAAGGTAAACACTATATCAATACACTGGGCCAGACTGCAGCAAAGAGTGTCAACACTTTTGTTTTATTTACAACTTACTGTTGTTTATTGGTCTCCAAGTCTAATATGCAGTTTAGAAAGCATTGAAGCCCTAATATACAATGTTTCATCACAGAGGTATTCCAAATTATGACTTCAAAGTTGGCCGGATCACCTTCATCAGGAACTCCAGGCCTCAGCCCAAGAAAAATGTAGAAGATGTGAGTAAATACATTTTATACTCTGCACTTGCTTGACCCTTTCATAGTTTTTGTGTTAAGTAAGTTAAACTTAGAGGTTTCCTTCAGTCCTTTAAGGCAATGAAGTGTTTTTGGTTTTATTAAAGCTCTCCATATATTTGTTTTTTCCTCTCCTAGGATGATGCAATGAACAGATTCATTGCCTTCTCTGGACAAGGACAGTCACTGCGCAAGAAGGGGAGAAAGCCTTGAATTATTCTGAACTGAGATTTTGGTTTTTGTGACCCCTTAAACTGCAAAGTAAAAAAAAAAAAAAAAACATGCTGATCTTCAGAAAAACTTGGTATTTGCCTTTTTGTGTACAGTTGATGTCTGAACTTTTGAAAGATGAACTAGGCAGTGAGAGTTTTTTTGAAAACATGCTGCATTGGTGGAACACTATTAGTTATATTTTTAATTCACAGGAGCGGGGTCATTAATGAGCCAAGATCAAGAGATAATATCATCGACACAAAGAACAGCTTCAGGATTATACTTGGAATGATATAACTTTATTTCCCAGTATGGTATTTTTCACTTAAAACTACATCTGAAATACACAGTTTCCAGAAACCCCATTGTAGTTTAAACACGGGGACCAGTCATTTTATTTTGAAGAACCTTTTATTTTGAAGAACCTTTTTAGCCCCCCCCCCCCCCCCCCCCCCCGTTATTTTCTGACCTGTTTTTTCCTGGTTAATTTATAGATCAATAAAGAATTGTTTGGAAATTGTCTGCTGTAATTTGTTTTTGCATATTTTAATGACAGTCTTGTATGAATGAAACGATACTATAGGTACTGTACCAGAATTACACACATTTATTAATTAATAATCTATAATTAGTGTTCTGCTTTGAAGTTATGGTAGCGTGGATACAGTCCATAATGTATAAAATAACTGGTTCAAATTTAGGTAATTTAATTTTGAGAATTAATAAACCCAACACTTTCTCGTTTTTCCAGGTCCCACGTGTGTCCAGAGGGCTTCTGTAGTTTCAAAATAAGAGTAGCGGAACTTTAGTTGTGCTTTTGTTTTGAAAAACATCTAACCGGAAGCCATTTTTTATTGAACGCTAACTATGGAGCGGCCTGCTGAAAGAGAGTGGAGGGTAAATTATATATATTTTTAAAACGTGTACATCGTTCTCTCGTTTATAGTAAGGTATTTTGTTATGTATGAGCTGGCTCTGCCAGTGGATTTCACGTGAGGTCTAATCCTGCTGAAGCAATTAGCAAAGTGATTAGCTTTCGATGCTAACATCTCCGTAACCCGTGAAGATGATATCACTATGCCTGTGTTGTGCGAGAATCTGTTCCCCTGAAATATTCTGTTCCCCCGTTGGGTTTAGGCCCTGGTTCCCGAAGAGTCTGGTTGGGGAAATGTTCAGTTTATGGTTAGATAATCCTCATCCAATGTTAGGATCAGTAAATGACTTAGGGTTAGGTAATTGTTCTCGTTTGTTATTATTAGTAAGAAATCAACCGGTCAGCCAATCAGAAACGACAAAAGGTTAAAAAAAACATATCAACGTAAAACCGGGGGGAACAGAATATTTCAGGGGAACAGATTCTCGCACAACACCTGTTAAGACACAAAAAACTTGGATAACCTCAGACCCATCACATTATTGAACACTGATTATAAAATTGTAACCCTTGTTTATGCCAACAGATTAAAAAGCAATTTAGACACAATTATAAATTATTCCCAATCCGGCTTTATGAAAGGTAAATAAATTCACAATAACATCCATTTAGTGTTCGATCTTCTTATGGAACTAGAGTTGGGACTTATGTACTGTGACTTGTATCTGATTATTTGTAACTTGTACACATGTTTTGAAACATACAAGTACGGATTCATTTAGTAATACAAGTACAAATCAGAAAACACAAGTACAAATCACGCTACTCCCAGAACCAATCAGATTTCTCGATTCCCTAACCAATCAAGGAGAGAGGAGGGCGGTGTTCTTCTGTGTTCACAACCAAGCTTGACTCTTGGAAAAGTGCAGCCGAAGTCCCGTTATCCTTAGTGAAATTAGTTAAAAGCAGAGACATGTCTTTCAGTCTTCAGAGATAAATTTTTGTTCATGACAAACCGACTCACCTTCAGAGACAGAGAAAAGTAAATATGCAATCAAAGGTTTAAGTATATTTGAAAAATATACTCTGCACGCAAAACCCTAGCATTATTAATAATTTCTTTAATATTACTTAGTATATATTTTTTTATTATATCCTTATTTTTATTCACTTATTCATTAATATTTTTTATTTTTTTTGTTTTCTCTGCAAGATCTCTATTCTGCATTTCTTATTGCACCTGTTCCTTTGGAATGTCAAAACAAAATGTAATGTAAGCCATGTTGTTTGTAAATGATTTATTAATAAATAAATAAATAAAAAAAGTTAGAACCTCTGTTGTGGAGCTAAACCCAAAACAAACAAAAAAACATCTCCGTAACCCTGACCACTTATAAGCGTGCGGAATGTTAAGAAGACACAATCATACACCGATAGCCAACATGGCTCGGCTGGACGATGTAGAATTTGGGGGTTAAGTGCCTTGCCCAGGGGCACATCAACATGTGACTCCGATTGCAAGCCAACTATATATATATATATATATATAAAACCCCGACATCAATCCATCTGAAAGTTTTCTTTGTTGTGTTCAGTTGCAAATTACTTTTAATAACAAGACTCTTAATACGCTTAGAAAATGTAGCATGTTGTTCCAGCGACGAACACAAGGGGGTGCTGTTCCTATATTTTAATCCAGCTGCTTTCAGAAACTAAACGGACAATTTAAGGCTGAAAAATATAAAGTCATACTTAAATTTTTGGTTTCTTTACAATACTTTTTTTTTCTGGCAGTGAATTTCAGATCTTATTAACTTTATTCTCCTCTATGGTCATGGGATAAGGATTCTAGTTTTCTATATTTATATTAGATTTTATATATAGTTGTTCTGTAGCTCTGCAGCGTTTTCTGGGTTCTTTGTCTTGTTGAATGATTCAACTTGAGTTACAGTCGAACAAATGTTCTTAAATTATTACTAGAACAATTGGGCAAACAGGAGTTATGAGTAGAAGGTGCCCAGGTCATGTGGTGGCAAAACAAGCCCACATCATCATCCTTCCTCCACCATGCTCGATGTGAGGTATATGTGCTGATGTAGCTGTGTTTAGTTATGACATAAGAAAGCTATTAATATGACCAAACATCTTTCTTTGTCTCGCCTGTCCAAAAGACGGCGTTCTAGAAGTTTATTTTATTTTTTTAAGATAATTGACTTTCTGGGAACTACTGCTTCATTGTAAACGACATTTACTAATCAAAGTTAGAAGTATAATGTAAAACTGATTTAGGGGCTTTTTGGCAATATTCCAGGGATTTAAATTACGGGGAATAACCATTTTTACTGCCATTTTATTATCCATATCTGTGTCCCTGCAGCCACCACGAACCTGTGAGGATTACTTGAGTGAGTTCAAACACTGCAAAAGTTTCAGGAATCGTTTTCACCACTACTACGCCTACGGCACGACCCTGTCCTGCAAACAGTGGAAGGCGGACTACCGCAACTGCAAAGAGTGGGAAAATCACAGACGCACAGAAGCGAAGGTGCAGCCCCAGGAAATCATCTTATGAAACCTGTGTTCTCCATGATATCTGCAGACTCTTTCAGTTTTATAACGAACCTTTTTTCATATCTTAGGAAGCATTGCTGAAAAATGAAAGGAGCCGACTGGCGGAGCAGAGAAACTTCACCCCAGTGTGGAAACTGAGGCAAGAGCCTCCTAGTGACTGGCACAGGCCTCTGGACTAAGAAAACCAGCAGGACTCATCATCTGCGGCAGCTGCATCTGCTCTAAGAACTAATGCAATAAGATGTTGAATTCATTAATAATCCATAGAATCCTGCTGTAATGAAACTGATTCATACAGCGCTGAATTAATCCTTGGACAAAAAGAGGAAGTCATTTGAATTCAGCTCCATGTATTAGCCTACCAAAAACTGAAGGAAATATTAAATTTCAAGAGCCTGCCTTGCTTATTTTAGAGTAAAATGTCATTTAAATTTAAACATTTAAGATGAAATATGATAAATATTGTTTCAGTTCTGTCCATATCCAGTGCTTCTGTGATGTAGGTTTTGATGTGAATGGGCAGCATGAAACTAGACATTAAAGCTACCAGTTTTTCAAAGCTACAGGTAAATTGCTTCCCTTGAATCTTTCAGGAAGGAGTACAGGAAAAATCTTCAAAATAAAAAGTGCATAAACAAACTTAAAATCCCGACCCAATTATGTCTGATGTAGCTCAGGTTTGCGGTGTTGTCGGTGTGTTTTCCCTCCTAGGACATTCGAATCAGAACATATATCAGTGTTATTTTAAAATAATCAAACAATTACTGCTGTGTTTAACAAAGAAGTTTATTTTCAATTTTGTTATAAAGCTATGAATGAAAACGAAACAAAAACATGAGTAATTATGAATGTTGTGAAGGTGAATATGAGTGCCATATAGTTCTCAAATCAGCAAGAAAACAACTCCCTAAGTTTCCATCAAACCAGCCTTTACAGACTGATAAAATGCAGCATCCCGGCCCAAAAAATTCAGTTCAAAGGGTGAAACAAGACGCAGCCTTTCACTGTGTGTACACTTTAGTAACGTCATTGTACTTCCCATCTGGAGCTTCATAATTTGGGATCGGAGGCGTGTAGGCGGGGCCTTCATGAGTGAAGGGAAACAGAAGTAGATCTGGCTTCAGAGCCGCCTCATACAGCTCCTCAGACTCCATCTTAAGCTCTTCCAACGCCTCCCTCTGTTCCTCCAGAGCAAGTTCGATGGACTCCACTTCAGCCATGTGCTGTTCCTGCAAAAGCAAACACAAATATGGCATATATGCACATCTCAAACTATATTTGAAGGAAGAGGTAAAAAGTTATATTCTGTAGGCTCTGAAAAGTACAATGGAGTATTAGGGCGACAAAAAAACCCATTTTAGGATGAATTTATGCCCCCAAAAAAACCTCAAATTCTGAGGTTAGGGTCACATATTTTCCCGGAAAAAAAACCCGTATCTGATATAAAAAATAAATTACGAGTAAACATTCAGAATTCGACTTTATTTGCATATATTTTTCAGAAAAAAACTGAAATTCTCCGTCACAAAAATTGTACATAAATTTTGAAATTAATTTCAGATATTTTCTAGGAAAAAAAGCATAATTCTCTGATGTAGAGAAGTAGAACATTTTCTAAAAAAAAAAACACTAATTTCTATGATTAAAGGCATACATTTTCGATATTTGTGAAGTCAGAAAATTATATTAAAAAATTGTACACCTGTATTCATTGAAATGTCTTTTTCTCGCAAATTTTCTACTTGTCTACATAAAAGAGTTATGATTTTTTTCTCTCAAAAATATCTGAAATTCATCTTAAATTCCTGTCTTTTAACTCATAATTTCTAGGACTTTAGTGACGGAGAATTTCCAAATTTAGTTGATTCACTGGAATGTTGGTGAAAAAAGCCACCAACTAGCGGTCACACTTTTAATTTATTACAGAAATTACTGTTAATATTAAGAGTTCCTTAAAAATTTGAAAAACGAAAGATATAAAAATAGATAAATTGCCTGTGAATATCGATACACTATCGTGATAAGCCTAATACACAGTTACGCTGCAGCAGGACTGCCAGTCTGTGTTTTACCACAGCAGATTCACAAGGCGTGGATGCAGAATCGTCAGCTTTTTATTATCGTTTTATTGTTAAGCCCCCAAATCTGCCCCGCAAGACAATCAAGAAGCACTTAAATCCAAGGAGAATACAAACATGGTAAAATTAAGGCTTTTTGGGGCAGATAAAACCTTATTACAAGTGGCATTTGGACTTCCCCGAGGATTCCCATTCGACAGATGATCACTGATCATGACAGGATGTATAAATACTGCTGAATGGCTCAAACTGGCTCCAAACTTCTCAGGGGGAGAGAAAAAAAACATAAAAATTGCTAAAAATAAGGTCCAGGATGAAATAATCCAGAGTTCCCCTTTAAATACCGCAATAAATCAGCATATTGATATTGTCTTACATCCTGACTACCCAATATCTCGTTTAAGTTATGGAGTGCAATTGTGGCTGCTCCATGCACAGACTAGTAGTAGTAACTACTGATACAAAAAGCATGCATGTGGGTGGGGGACACTTCCGCGGAGGCTAACAAAATATCCTCTTTTATTTGTGAATCATGCAGATCTTAAGTTTAACTCTTAACTTAAAATGAAGTGAACTTAATGAAACATACCGAGACCGTGTTTATAGAAGCTTTAGGGATGAAGGAGTGTTAGATGAATAAAAACCTGTTTGTATCGACTCCACTCTTTCAGAAGAAGCGCACGACTCTCACTTTCGTCAAATAATAGCCTGGGAGGAATGCGCTCTCTTTGTGAGAAAAGCAAAGGGAAAAGAATCTGAATTTTTAAAAAACACACAAAAAAGGAGAAAAGATTATGTTCTATTTGTGAGCAGTTTTAAACTGCGCTGCACCTCGTTTCATCCAAGCATTTGGTGGGAGTGATGAAGTCCTCTATGGGGACCAGCTCGGGTGGAACCCTCTCCAGCTTCTTCAGCTTTTTCTTCAGTCTCTCTCTCAACATCATCTCCCTCCGTGGGTCCACTTTCTTTTTCTTCTTCGGCTCCGCTCTTATGCAACATAAGGAGGAAGGAGACAGTTGTAGCCAAGAGTCAGCATAAAAGAGGTCAAAACTAGAAATAAGAATCTCTGAGATAAAGCAACAAAAAAAAAGAACATAAAGAAGCTAAAATATACATTCTTGATTTCTTAAGGCAACTAATTGAAAAGAAATTGTCCCATAATTACAACTTAGATGATTGATTTAATTAATTTCCATCATTTTTTCCATCCAATGAAACCAGCATGTTACCATTCAGCTAATGTCTACTCATCTTGAAATTTGGACAAAAAATACAACAAAAAAATTACACTGGATCTTTGGCATGTTCCATTTTAACATTTTCCAAGTATTTTTAAACCGTACTGTTTGTGCAGCATATTTTGAGGCAATAGTTAGTTTTGTAGGCACACTTAAATTAAAAAAGGTCCTTCAATGCCCTTTGTTGTGACATATAAATTATTTCAGCTACCTAGAACTATCTTTACAGCTCAATGTAATAAGAGATAAAGAAAAATCTAATTTATTTTAAAAGGTTAAAGAAGTGAAACTTATTTACAGCGCAATATATTTCGAGCAGTTTAAAGAACAAAGCTAAAAGTCAATTTTAACAAAAAAATATGTTACTTTTCTGATAATTTGAATATCATATAACACTAATAGGTGATAATTTTGTTTTTCTCATCTTAACAGTCAGGGAAGGACTGGTGTCAGTTATCAGCACTCTAAAAAAGCCGCAAAATGTAAGCATTAAAGATGCTGACAATGCAGAGTATAATTATTTTAGTAGAAAAGGAGGCGCTGGCAACAGAGCTAGCTGCAGCTGTGAGAAGATTATAAAGCAAAGGCCAATCGAGAGGTTGGGGACATTGACAAGGCGTGAACCGAAGCTGGAGTCAAAGAGCCACCATGCGCAGACAAATTCTGGACCTTCAGTAGTAATGTTGTGTTCGGCCATTATTAATTCAGAGACACAATCAGAAATGTCTTACCTGGGCTAATGAGTAAAAAAATAATTTTTACTCAGTGGCTAAAATTCTATTTTTAGATTAAGGTAAATTTAGGTCCCTGATACAAAAGTGTGTTGGAGTTTAGTACAATGACTTTTTTTTTTTTTTTAAAGCCACGTCATCTGATGGTGTTGGTCCACTATGTTTCCTCAAGTCCAGTCAGAAATATGATCCATCAGGAAACATCTGCTTCATTCTTCGCTCTGCTGGCTGGTTCATGGAGATGCTATTTAAATTTCCCGCCAGACTTGGTACCTGCTAGGGATGCACCGATACCGATTCTGGTATCGGGTATCAGCCCAGATACTGCCTAATGTACAGGTAAAGGTCATGTGCGCTAACCAGTCAGCCAAAGGGATATCCCTGTGGCCAAGCAGCCAGGGCACATGATCTATCGGAGCCATAGTGACAGGACCTCCACACTGTCACAAATAGTATCGGATCGGTATCGGGTATCGACAGATTCACAAAATCCAGCCATCGGTATCGGGACTGAAAAAGTCGGATCGGTGCATCCCTAGTACCTGCCCACACCACCAAAGCTGGTTTAATGACCAAGTAACTAACCTGATCTAAACCGTCATGGAGAAACTGTGGAGTAGAGCTGGGTATAAATTCAGATGTTAAGAATTGATTTGATTCTAGTTCACAAAAGTTAGAATAATTTATCACAATTTGATTAAATCCAATCTGTTCCAATGTGATATTGATATGGGTCAGAGCTAATAAAACATTTTTTTAGCTGTTAACTTAATTGTATGGCTATAATTCAATGACAACAATTCACCATCGAAGAACTGTATTAAATGTTTCAGAACTAAGCCTTAAAACTAGGGATGCACCGATACAGATACTAATTCTTACCATGAACCGATACTTAAAATGTGGAAATTGCAATAATTTCACATAAAATGTTTATTTTTCACTTGAAATGTTACTTTTTCTATCATTCTTTATTAATTTATTTTCTTTTTATTCTCCATAATTTTTTGTAACAGGCAGAGAAGAAAATAAAACCTGTCTTCCAATGTATTACATTTTTGTGTGTGGTAGAAGTATTGGCATTGGCACTCTGTATCAGCACGTTGTCAGATCCAAGTATCGTATCGGTTGGAAAAATGTGGTATCCTTGCATCCCTAGTGTCTTTTCCACACGGCACACAGTTTATGTAATTCAGTACTGTTTGGATCAGTATCGGCAGATTAAGAACTTTGGATATCTGTATTGGAAACAAAAAAAGTGGATCGGTGCATTCCTACTTAAAACAGCTCTCTTGATTTGTAATTCCTATTTTAGTTGTAAAAACGGGAATCAATGTTAAACAAACTAAATTTGGACTTGTGAATCGAAAAATCGATACATAATCGATTTTTGTCAACACAGCACTACTGTGGGGTATTAAACATGCATTACAGCATTATTGTAATTAATCATTAATGGGACTAAAAGTGTGAAATACATCACTCTGTGTGCAAATAATGTTTTTTTTTGCTTTTAGCTTCCAACCTCGACCATCTGCTGCAAGTCAAAGAGTAAAGATTAGTTTTGCTCTGTTTTTTTTTTTTAACTCGTAGCGACTATCATACCTGAGTGGTGCAGATGTCTTCAGTGTGACCACAGGGGAAAACCAGAGACTCTGGACAGCAGGTTTATATTCTCCCAAAATCAAGCTGCAAAATAAAAACAAGACAACCGCAACACAGATTAGAGCATAAAAATGGCAGAAACGTGAGAATATATTTTCAGGACCAGTGTAGCTCCATTCCTCCTCAGATTAGTGTCTAGATTTGCATCACTCATAGTGGAAGGATTTTGGATTAACTCTTTTAAGAAAGTTCTGATTTGTTCTTTTTGTATTCTTTTGTTCACAGTTTTTTTTTTAAGCATTGCATGATTGGACCACTACCTCCTCTCTTATTGAATGCTGGGCAGCTGGAAGAAGTTTTGCTCGATGCTTGATTATTCTTGAAAGTATTTCATGCATAGTTTTGGAACTTTAAGCACAAGTTACTTTAATGGGCAGTAGCAGAAATTATAGAAGGGCGCAAAGAAATGTTCAATGTGGTCATGAAGGCGCATCAGTGCCAGCTTCCACCTAATACAATTGTTTATATTGCTGGTTGAACATAGAAGAACCTGTGTACAGGTAGATTATGGACTAATACAGAAAAATGCTAGAGCTACTATTATGCAAGATTCCATAACATTATCTAAAACTTTACTGTTTATTGTCCCCCACAAAAAATGTAATTGGATTAGCATTGGATTACACCACCAACTGGTGGTGTCATCCAGGATATGTTACAGTCAAATGTAGTTTCTGCTGCCCTGATATTGAGCTACTATCACGTCACGACATAATGAGACAGTCAAACACCAACAGTCTTTAGTCAGAGGTCTCTTAAAGGTTGACTGCTACCAGAGATCCTTCCCGCCTAAGCGTCACCATCCACGGCTCTTTTTAGTTACTTGTACGATATGGGTTACCACAACATTTAATTTCCTTTTTGGATAAATAAAGTAATTTTAAATTGAAGTGAATTGAATGTTATCTTTCTTCAGACACTGCCGGATCACATCCTTCCACTAAGCGCTCACCGTGACGAGGCGGCCTGTCGGGATAAAACCCCGCAGATGCAGCGTGAAACGAGCAAGGACATGTCTCCACCGGATGCCGGTTCAATTTCTACAGCTGATATGAAACGGAATCATAGAACAAAACCTTCACATGCCGCTTCACTTGTGTCCCCTTACAGAACAGAGCAGGGACAAGGCGCAGAGAGATGACGTACTAGGCTAAGCGTCTTTGCCAGCGCAATCAAGTTGCTATTTAACTTTCGCATTTTCCAGCGTTTTTTTTAATCACAGAAAAATACATAGAATTTATGTATCGGAATTTATTCTGAACATTATTAATAATATTCAATTATTATTTTTTTAAATGTATCTCAAAATGGCGTTTTATAAAACGTATAAGTATATTTTCCTGTCGAATCTATCTGGGAGTAAAAAAAATTGAAGCGAAGGCATTATTTGGGGTAAAGGTCGCATTGGACGCTTCTCCACCGTGGACAGATCAGAAGACAGAGACAAATCCAGCCTAACATCTACAGCTGTCCACCCGATCATAGTTGAAGAAACATCATGGCTCTTATTAGAGGTAAACCGACATTTCTGTACAGTATTTTGACTTAAATAAGACAAACGCAAGCTCGTTTATGCTATTTGCTGCACTGTGTTTTTGTCGCATTTTCCTGCTTTTTTTGTTTTTGTACCAGTGCATAATAAGGGACATGATGAGAATATAGCATTGCAATGTGGAGCTTTTTATATGGATTTAAACATGCAAATACAGGTAAAACCCTTACATGAACTCAGCGTAACTTAAATGTAGGTTAAAGGTGACTGGCGTCATTACCTGGGCTTGTCATTCTTTCTTGTAACAGTATTTACTTGTTTTGTATTTTCTAAAGAAGGGATTTATTGCCTTAGTAAACAAATCGTTTCGAATAACTAAGTTTTTTGTTGTTTGTGTTTTAAGAAACTATAAATACTTTGGTGGTTTGACCTCTTTTATCTCCCTTCTTTGATTAAAACTAGACCGAATGGTACAAGAAGGTTTTAAAATCATGCATTGTTGGTTATATGACCATATTTGCTTGTACGATTTTTCATATAGTAATTATTCCAAATCCAAGTAAGTTTTCTTAAACAATGATACAAATTATTAAAACATATTAAATCTTTCTACATAAATATTTTGGATTTTTTATTATTATTATTTTATTACGTAATGCACTACATTGCGAAACGGCAAACAAACCTCACATCTTCACAAGTGGCTTTTCGATATAATGTTTATCAAAGCCAAAGTAAGCGTACTGCTTGATGCCACATATCACAGGTCACCAAGTGATTCATGTACTAGAAACGAAATAAAATAGTTCATTACAAAGTGTGTAATCTCGGAGTTACTAAAAAAAATTCAGCATAATTGGAAATCCTGATTACATAGTTACTGTACATAATTTAAAGTTGAATGAGGAAAATGGATGGTGGATGGGAATACCGTGTTGGAAAAAAATGGAAAAATCGTTTCTGAATCAATTCTTATAATTTTTTTTTTCTACAACTTGATTTGGATGTCCAAAAATCAATTTTAATTGTTGAACATTGTTTGCCCTTTTTACAGCTATGAGGGAAAAGTCCAGATGGGCATTTTAATGCTTAGGTTTGAAAGTTTTAATCCTGGTGAAGTGTGGCCCCATCCAGTCCTGTAATTAAGTTAGTAGGGCCAAAAAGCAGTTTCTAATAGCACCGATCCTTATCAATATTGGTTGGAACAGATTAGATTGGATTCCAGCTTCCTCACACAGTCCAAAAAAACATGACTGTCAGGTTAGTTTGTCTCTCTAACTTGCCGTTAGGCGTGATTGTGTGGGTGCATGGTTTTTTGTCCCGTCTATCTGTCCCGGGTGTACCCCCATCTCACCCAATGACCACTTCAGATAGGTACCAGCCCCCAACAACACCCCACCACTCCTGCAACCCTTCAAGGATAAGAGGCATAGATGATGGATTGGATTGTGATGATCCATTCTGACTCTTGAGAATCGGAAACAAGCCGATTCTTAAAATTTGAATCGATACCCAGTTTAAGCTTCTCATGTTATCCCAGCTTTTTTTTTTTTTTTTGATGAAAGGCGTTCTCAGCATTTAACTGAGGAATTTAAAAAAGCAGCTGATATTTACATTAAACATAGCTCTACCATTTTGTCTCTCTAAACAAAAGCAGATGTTTGAACTGATAAATATTATGCTATTGGTCAAGGATTGATAAATAAATTCACTACAGTTTGAGTTTCATATCAAAACAAATACTTGGCAAAACAAAGTGTGACCAGAAGTTAGTTTTCGTTGTAGGAAGTGTTTAACATCTTCACTGAAGTTCTCGTTTTGTTCTCTTTTTTTAGGCGTTTTTATTGTAGCAGCCAAGCGCACTCCGTTCGGTACGTACGGAGGAGTGCTGAAGGATCACAGCGCCACAGACCTGGCTGAGCATGCAGCCAAAGCGGCCCTTGCTGCCGGTGCCGTTGCTCCAGAGCTCATAAACAGCGTCATCATGGGAAACGTCATGCAGGTACGTCGCCTGCTATTCATCAAGGTTTTCTGTTCTGTTCGTCATTTCCCTGACTGTATGAGCGTGTGTTTCCTCAGAGTTCGGCCGATGCTCCGTATATCGCTCGCCATGTTGGTCTGAGGTGTGGCGTTCCCATCCCAGTACCTGCTCTCACTGTGAACAGACTGTGTGGATCTGGTTTCCAGTCCATCATCAACGGCGCTCATGTAAGCAAAGCACTCAAACTAAACATTCTTGCAAGCAAACAAATATGGAATAATCTACAGTCTTGTATCAACTCATTTACCCTTCATTTAATGCAAAACAACACAGCTGTTTGTCTACTTTTAGAAGTCTAAGCTTTGAATAAACGCATACCCATATCCAGAGGATGTATATATGGTCAAATGACTGAGGATTTATCTTTGTGAACACCCTAAAATCTAAGTGAAATCCAAAAGTTAACCTAAAGTTTCTTGGATTTCTTCTTTTGTCTCCAAAGAATAATCTTGTGATCATCTTGTGTGTTTGCAGGAGATTTGTCTCAGAGAGTCTGAGGTGGTTCTGTGCGGAGGTTCAGAGAATATGAGCCAGGCGCCTTACGCTGTCCGTAACATCCGCTTTGGAACAAAGTTTGGGTTCGATCTTAAGGTGATTATTTTTCATGTGTTCATTAACCATCATCATTAACCACCATACAGACGGAGACAAGTTTGTTTGCACCTGCATTAAAGAATAAATCGATCTTGTTTTTTAGTAGCTTAAACTCACACAGAAAAAATGGAGGAAAAGCAAGGAAAAAAAAACTCAGATCTTCAGTGACCACACTTTTTCCTCTATAATGTCTTACAAAGTTGGAGCATACAGTGAAAGATTCTTGATCATTCCTCTTTGCACAGTCTGTAGGTTTTCCTTTCATGTGCTCTCTTCTCTTCAGTTCATTTGGTCTTTTTTTTACAGGTTTAATTCTCTGGACTTTTTGGGCCTGGTGAACCTTTTCTGTGTTGATTTGGGAACATGTTTTGGATTATATTCTTGCTAAAAGTCGTTGCTTGTAACGTTTCCGGGGTCTTTGGACGACAAACATGCCCCCAGCATTGCCGATTGTCCACCATTCTTCACGGTGGGCGTTTGGCTGTTTTTCACATGTTCATTACTTGTTTTAATCCTAAATAACCTGGGGTCTCATTTATAAAACTGCGCAGAATCCTCACTTAAACCTTACTTAAGCTCAGCAACTTTTTGATACTTATGCCTACTAAGTTTCTGATCTATTAAACTTGGAGTACTTACAGCTGCACACAATTTCCTCCTTGTAAATCAGACTCTTGGTAGAAATGTGCAGAGCTCCTACTCACCCACTTTCTGCCATAAACGGTCAATGCAAGTGAATATTCTGCATCCACTTAAGACGGCTAATATGGGGCGTTTCACTGGTAACCACGGCAACCAAGAGGTGGAGAAAGACACAGCTGCAGGCATGTGGAGGCAGAGGAGCGTGTTTTATTTCAATCAATCAATGTTGATCTATATAGAGCTTTACTCAACCAAAAGCTTCACATAAAAAGACAAAAATAGTTACAAAAAATGTGTTAGAAGACAAGAGTATATAAGAACAAATACATTACATTACACATAAAGCTTCAATTATACGCTATGATTGGACTGGAATCAAAGCAAATTAAATTAAATAGAACTAAATCACAATAGAACTTAATAACTTTAAGCACACTGAGATATTTAAAGCCTGGTGAAAAGGTGTGTTTCAAAACTACTTTTAAGGAGTTTCATCAATGCAAAATATTAAATTGGGTACATAAACATAAACGGAAAAGCTGCACGGCGTTGATGCAGCAGCGTGCCTGACATAAAAAAAATGATCTTCAATGAGTGCCACCGCATCTCTAGTGCAGAATTATGCAGGGATGCTGCAGCATATTTGTTTTTCACGCAATGCACCAATATGTGCAATTGCTATAAAATCTGAAGACATGCATATGAACATGATTCTTAAATGCAACATATTTTTAATCAAATTCTGTTTCATTCTCAGTTCCTATAGACGGGACGGGGGAGAAGTTTGTGTGTTGGTTGTGTTCGTTTGTGTGTGCAATGCTCTACAAATCTGAAAATGTGTCTTAAATTCACAAGTTTGGTATCCGTCCTGCTGCGCTGTCAGTGCCTCCGTGTCAAAAAAGTGTGTAAACAAGATCCTTTGTGAGCTTAAAGTTGCACGCATTTTTCATTCAAGCTTTTTTTTTCTATAAAACCAAAACTTTGTGTTTGAAGTAACTCACGTAGTTTTCAGACCCTGCTTTGTGTGTAAGCAAGCTTTATAGATGAGAACCCTGGAGTGTTTGTCCTCAAAAAGTTAGATTTTAGCCTCATTTAGCTGTTCCCCAACTTGAGATTTTGTTTCTCGACTGATTAAATTAACTTAAAGGTTTGATTTTCTAGCTTTATTATCCTGCTATAAAATTTGTGCAAATAAACTTTTCAACCTCTATTAAAAGCAGAAGTAGCTGTCTGATATCCAGAAACAAGCTAGTTATTATTCTGTGCTGCCCTGACGCAAATGTAAAAACCTGTTGTGGTGTCTGACAGCTGGAGGACACTCTGTGGGCAGGTCTGACTGACCTCCACATCAAGACGCCGATGGGCATCACTGCAGAAAACCTGGCAGAGAAATACCAGATAACACGAGAGGACTGTGACAACTATGCATACCAGACACAACAGAGGTGGAAGGCAGGTGAGCAAGAAAATGTTATCTCATCCTTTTTTTAAAGGCTTTGTGGGGTGCTATTATAATTGTTTTTGCATATATCCACCTTACATTGAGAGTACTTTAAATACTGAACCTGTAAATTCTCTCCTCACAGCTCACGAAGCGGGTCATTTCACAGCTGAAATTGCTCCGATTGAAGTGAAAGCAAAGAAAGGCAAAGCATCCATGTCTCATGATGAGCACCCCCGACCTCAGACAACACTGGAACAGATGGCCAAGCTGCCTACTGTCTTCAAGAAGGGAGGAACCGTCACAGCTGCTAACGCTTCGGTGAGATGGTTTAACACCATTTTCTGATCTTATGGACTGAGAGCTGTAGTTGGTTTTGTGCTATTATTTTTGTGAAAATAAGTCTTTTTAAACTTCCTTGTTGACTTTGCTAAGTCACTTCTAGCTGCTTCAACAGGTGAAGCTTTATTACCTCTGCCAAGGAGGTTAGGTTTTTAGCAGGGTTTGTTAGTTAGTTAGCAACATAACTCAAAAAGTTGTTGATGGATTTTGATGAAATTTTCAGGAAATGTCCCTAGTGGGACCAAGAAAAACTCGTTAGATATTGGGCGGGGGAGGGGGGGGGGGGGGGGGGCTTCGACTTTATTTAAAAAGAGAAAAAAGATGCATCTGGTCAAGATAAAAGAAAGATTAAGCACTGTTAAAAATTGAGACAAGAATAGTACACAAAATATACAGAACAACCATAGTCCAGCAATATACTTACATAAACATATATTATCTTATGTAACTGTGAGAACCACAACAACATACAGTCGTGGCCAAAAGTTTTGAGAATGACACAAATAGTAGTTTTCACAGAGTTTGCTGCTAAACTGCTTTTAGATCTTTGTTTCAGTTGTTTCTGTGATGTACTGACATATAATTACAAGCACTTCATACGTTTCAAAGGCTTTTATCGACAATTACATGACATTTATGCAAAGAGTCAGTAGCAGTGTTGCCCTTTCTTTCTTCAGGACCTCTGCAATTCGACCGGGAATGCTCTAAATCAGTGCACCATACATAGTTTTAAATCCTCCCAATTAATCAAAGTAGCTTTCAGCTCCTCGCATCTTTTGGCAGAAGGTTCAATTAAATTGTTGGACACTCTGAGTGGCAAACAACTGTTTTTCCCATCATTGTGCTGCAAAAAGGGCCTGGTTTAGTTTTCATTAGGTGGCTTACTGTCCTTTAACCTAAGTCTCCTGTTGATCTCCAGGGTGTCTCTGATGGTGCTGCTGCACTGGTGATCACAAGTGAAGAAGCCCTGAAGCAGCACAAGCTCACCCCGCTGGCAAGAATCGTTGCCTATCACGTGTCAGGCTGTGACCCGAGCATCATGGGGATTGGTGATTATTAGCGGAGGTGTCATTTAAATCAGTTTAAACAACCCTCAACTTTCCTTTGAATCCAAATTGTTTTATTTCATATCAGGTCCGGTCCCAGCTGCAACAGAAGCTCTCAAAAAGGCCGGTCTGTCTGTCAAAGACATGGATCTTGTTGAGGTTTGTCACCAAGGATAAAGTTTTTGACTTTCCTTTTTAACTCTATCACCATTGTGATTATTTATTTTTATTTAGGATGTAAATAAATGCAGCTTCGGAAAATTACCTGAATAGTTATCATTCATACCACGATCTTTACGCCTGGTAAAGATGTGTAAAAACTCTTGCTTTAAAGTCAGCTTTTATCGGGGTAGCATAATCTTACATTAAATAGTTGAGAAACATCCAACATTTAGGTGTATCACAGTCACTGTTGGGAGTAATAGCCTTTAAGTATAACTGTGTTAATTTTTAGGTAACGGAGTAATCTAGTCAAATTAGTTTTCCTGTCGTTACAACGGCGTTACTGGGGATGTAAAGCGGCGCGTTACTACAGTGTTTATGAATTAAGCGCAGCGGCGTAAGGCTTCCTGACAGTAACACTTCAGTCTGTGACGATGTCGCCGCTGCAAATGTGATATTGATTTGGTGAGTGGGCAGATACTCTGAGTGCTCTTGCTGTCTGCATGCTGTAAGAAACTTAGTTGTGAGCTTAGTTTTAAGTTGGATATTAGGCAGACATTCGTTTCATTGAAGCGGACTCTCCCGCCAACGTCTCACCCAGAACTGCTCTGAAGGCGGTGGGTTTGGTTTTCAATAAATCTCGACCCATATAAGAAATTACCAGAGAGATCCACCAACAAAGAACCCCAAAGTATTAATGAATTGTTGCTCAGCATCTGAGGAACATGACACAGCGATATTTCTTCATAAAACTGTGATGTGAGGGGTGGAGATTGACCTGGACAACTGATTCAGCACAGGTGACTGCAAAAAATCCCACCTGCTTTACTACACACTGAGTAAAGCAGGTGGGATTGGTGGAAACGAGAGAGAGCACCTGTCTGGCGGACGACACTTTTTGTTAAAGTCACCTGTGCTGAATCTGTTCACCAGGTCAATTTCTACCCCTCACATCACAATATGTTATTGTCAAATATGCAAAAAAAAATTCATCATAGCTTTCAGTTAATGTGAACGCAGGTGACACCAAATCAATCTGGAAATGTCGTCTTTTAATTTTCATCATAGGTATACCTCAACTACGAGAGACAAAACAATCCAGAAAAATCACATGGCCTATTTTTTTGGGATTTAAGAATATATAAATATATATATTTTTTGCAAGTTTTGGTGGAAAAAGTTATTTATCCCAAAAGTTCTCAATACTTTGTGATACAACCTTTGTTGGCAATCACAGAGGTCAAACGTTTTCTATAAGTCTTCACATCGTTTTCACACACTGTTGCTGGTATTTTGACCCATTCCTTCATGCAGATCTCCTATGGAGCAGTGCTGTTTTTGGGCTGTGCAGCACAGACTTTCAACTCCCTCCAAAGATTTTCTATGAGGTGAAAATCTGGAGACTGGCTAAGACCCCTTAAAATGCTTCTTACAAAGCCACTTCCTCGTTACCCGGATACTGCGTCTGTCATGCTAAAAGACGCAGCTACGCTTCATCTTCGATGCTCTTGCTGATGGAAGGAGGTTGTAATTTAAAGTGTTACGATACATGACCCCATTCATTCTTTGCAGAAAAACAGCCTCAAAGCATGACGCTTGCATCTCCATGCTTCACGGGATTAGAAAAAGTAAATTGCTTTTTCCAAAACGTAATTTAGTATCTCATGTATCACACTGTAAAAGTAGTTAGTTACTCAGCAAAGTAACTATGTTATTTCTATGTTCTATAACGCATTTACATTCTACATTTTATATAAAATGTCAACATAACTCTGTTTAAATGCCAGGTTTTTTTCATGTAAAAAAAAGTACAGCCAGAGAAAAATTGTCACGACTTTTTCCCCTTGAATCTGACCTGTAACTAGTCAATGCAATTGAAAAACAAACTGAAAAATAAAAACTTTAATTAACATGGTTACATATAGATATATGCACACCATTAAACTAATACTTTTTTGCAACCAGGGGCGATTCAAAGCCGGGGGGGAGTCAAAGCACCCCCTAAAGAGATTTTTATCTTTTTTTACATAATACAGACGTGTAAAAAGACAGACATTATTGCTTGAAATTTAAATTTTTTTTTAAATACATGAATTTTTTATTCCGTTTTTATGCAACAATATTTTTTTCCGATCCGTTTTTCGACGCATCATACACGTATGTGCGTCTGGTGAATCTCCAACGGGAGTCTGTTGTAGAGAGCTGAATGTTCGGCTAACCAGTAAAAGATAAAAGGATTTGCTGTTTTTACTTAACAAACTGAACATTGAGCTGTTTTTGCGTGCAGATAATCTTTGCTGAATGTGTGCCAATATATCTTGTTAAGCTATATATTTTTACCTGTTACATCCTAGTGAAGTGAACTGCAAAATGATTAAAATATTAACCACAACATCAACAAAATAAATTTTACGTAAGAGAAAACTATGTACATACTTTATAGATGAGTATTTCTCAGCATCTAAATTACAAATAAGGAAAGGTGAATTTAACTAAACAAGCAGGACATGTTTTAGTTCCTGTTTCTTTGAGTTTAGGTATGTCACTTTGGACTGCAGGTGGAAACTTTTGGTTGCTTTAGTTATACCCATTTACCTTTTCTATTAGTAAATCACCAATTTAAAAAAACACATCTTGTTATGAAATACTTTTTGTAAAAATGATCTTTTTTTCTTTTTTTGGTAAAAATACCCCCGAAAGCTTTGATTCAGAAAAACTGAGCTTTTAATGAATTTATTTTCTTAATGTAGAAAAACTTTTTAAATTCATAGTTTTTTTTATTCAGAAAAAAACATGTTTTTGCATTCTTTCACGTAGTTTCTTTGGTTTAGGAATCAGAAGTCCACCAAACTGCAGTAGAAGACGAAATAAACTAATTTCTTAATATTTCAAAAAGTTTTCATATGTTTCAGATATTTCTCATCACTAAAATAAATCTGCCAAATTGGTTATTATTTTTCAGACATGCATATATTTCTGTATCTAAATGAACAGAGTATTGATCCCACTGTGTGGAAATTTACATGTCAAGGCAACACAGATAAAATGAACAGACAGTGAGCTGTGGAGTTACCTATTATAAAATGAATAAATAAAAATAACACTTTAACTAAACAACTCAAAAGTTGTTGACAGAGTTGGATGCAATATTCAGGAAATGTCATGAATGGGCCAAAGAACGAATGATTACATTTTTGTGGCTGATCAGGTATTATGGAGGAATCTGAACTTTACTGAGGAATAAGCTCTCCGAGCTCTGCTTTTCTAGTTATTTTAGGATAATTTCTGATTGATTCAGTAAGTTTTGGTTATGAATAGTGACTTTCTTAGTCTTATGTTAGATGCATGTGCTGATATCAAAGCCAAGGTGCTACGGACTTAGTGACTGGATGCCCATTGATATACTTCCTGTTGTGTGTGTTTGTTAAAATGTACAAAACAGCCAAATGTTTTTGCCTGGCCGGGCAGCTTTCTTGGTGCTCAGCACCCTTAAATATCTGATCCTAGAATCGCCCCTGGATGCAGCACCTTTGGCTTTTATCACAGCAATCAGTATTTTTGGGTAGCAGCCTATCTGTGTGGCACATCTTGATGTGCCAATATTTGCCCAATAATCTTAGTAAAACCGCTCTAAATCTGACAGATCGCGAGGGCATCTCCTGTGCAAAGCCCTCTTTAGATCACCCCACAGATGTTTGATAGCATTAAGGTCTGGACCCTGGCTGAGCTATTCTAAAGCTATTTGTTGATATGGATGTGTGCTTTGGGTCATTTTTATGCTAAAAGATCAAGTTCCTCCTAATGTTCAGCTTGTGCCAACGCTGATCTGGATTTGGAACTGTTTGTTATTCCCTCCCCATGACTAAGGCCCCATATTCCAGCTGAAGAAAATCAGCCCTAAAGCATTATACTGCCACCACCGTGCTACAGTGCAGTCTTTACAGCACACGGCGAAACAATAGCAAATAATCTTCGTATTTGCAATGGCGTCATCACCGACAACTCTATCCCATTGCAGCTGAAGTGTGGCTGTCAGTAACCCCTACACCGCTGCACTTTATTCAAAACTAATTGGATTACTCTGTTACCTAAAAAAAAAATTACGCAGTTAGTAATAGCGTTATACTTAAATGCCGTTACTCCAAACGGTGTCTTTGGCTGCAACTCAGCAGTATTTTTCCTCCAAGCAAGACAAGTAGAGTTTTTAGTAAAAGGTTCTATTTGGCATTCAAAAACTACAGAAAAATCCCACTTTTAAAGTTTTAACTGCATGAACATTTTACATTTCATCACATGTTCGTGTCCGTCTCTCTGCTCAGGTGAACGAAGCTTTTGCTCCTCAGTATCTTGCCGTAGCCAAGGCTCTTGGGCTGGATCCGGAAAAGTCGAACGTCAATGGCGGAGCTATTGCCATCGGACATCCTCTCGGTGCCTCTGGAGCGCGCATCACCACTCACCTGGTGCATGAGCTCAGGTAGACAACCTGTTTTACTTTTAAACTCATACACCCAAGATTATTTTTCCATAAAAAAGCTTTGTTTCAAACAGGCGAAGAGGAGGAAAGTACGCCATTGGCTCCGCTTGTATCGGCGGAGGTCAGGGCATCGCCATCATCCTGGAAAAGTGCTAATAGGCATAAAAGGAAGGATTCCTAACGCCAAACACTCTCAAATCACATGAAATTAAATGTACCTTGGACACTGTAGCATATGTTTTCATACGTTTAATAAGGAGAAACAGCAGCTCATTTCAGGCAAAAATAGATATAACTAATGCAAATTTTGTCTACTGATTTTTGCAACACGTTTGTGAATGTAAAGAAATGACTAACCTGCTCCACTGTGCTTACTGCACAAACACACAGGAGCTTATCTGTGCCTACAAGACAGTGCTTTGATCCTTAGGACTGGTAATTTTGAATTAAAATGTCTTTAAATTATCTCCATCACTTCCAGCTTTAGTTTAAATTGTTATATTTGTCAAAGAACCCGAAATAAAATATACTTGCTGGCTTTTCTTGTTTTTAAATGTGTATTTAAAATGTTACAGAAAAGGAAACAAAAGTTTCATCCTTTGTTCACTCTGAATATAGTAACATCGTTTGGATCCTCCTTGTGACAGGTGTAGCAGGAACAAGGCATCCTCAACCCATGACATCTTCCTGCTTTAGCAAATTTCTAGAACAGTCATTTTTTTGCTCTCTTTTGTGCACTGATACACTTATATGAAGTGTTAACCCGAGGTTTTTCCTTTTTGCCTTATTGATATGAATGTCCGACTCCACCCGGACAGGGAAAAAAGGCTCTACAGGACAATAGATTTACTGCACTGGTCAAATCATATATTGTGTGATTTACCACATTGTGGTTTTCAAAGCCAAATCCAGGTTCAATCAATACCAGCCCTGAAGAATCATGAAAATTATTTTAACACAGAACTGTGTCCTGGTGAGAACGACGGACTGTGTCACTATGCCTCGTACAGACAATTTGTAGCACGGTAAACTTTGGCGAGACCGCAGGGTAAAAATTCCTAGTTGAATAGTCTGGAGGATGAGGGATAAATTCCCTGAACCTGCTGGGAATCAACCCTGGATTCATACCAAGAAGATTGTAAGCAATAATTTTCTCAGATTAGAGATAGTTTACATAATTCTGTGTGCATGTTTGATATTACTACTATAATGTTTTATAATAACTTACAAATGACATTTGTGAACTACCATAAACTCCACTTGGATGAACCCAAAATTTTATTAGAGTCTACCTCAAATATTTCATATATCTAGAAATAATTATTCCAGATGTTACCAAAAATCTTTATTTTATGTAAAAAAAATACTTGAATGAAAAAGACAATATTTTGGCTTCGTTCTGCTCTCCCTGAAACAGATTTGTGCAAAAACGTCGACCTGTAACAGAATTTAAAATGTCTATTATTACTCTATTTATAGAGGGAATATCATGGATCAAAAATTGAATATCATGAAAAAGTTTATTTCCATAATTCCATTTAAAACATCAAACTTTCAAAAGATTATAGAATCAGGGCCCACAACTTGGATTTCAAGTAGTTGGTTATTCGTGCATAATTTGAGCTTCCACTCATAAAACCCATGAAAACAGGAATTCAAAAAAATGTTAATACAAAATGTAAATGGCAGGAAATTACTTGAGTTCAATTGTCTCTGCCCATATAAGACAGTTAGGTTTAACCTGGAGATTATAGACTTGACAATCATTACCACAAAAGTTCAAAACTAAGGAGGCTTTTCACAGAGTGATGTGTTCAACAATCAATGGAAAGTCTAGTGGAAGGGCAAATTGTGGCAGGAGGAGATGCAACGATAATCAAACAAAGAAGATTCAAGAATCAGGCAGAGATTCAGAAAGAGTGGAATGAGGCCAAACGTAGCCGGGGTGTTTTTAAAACAAAGATTTTCCTCTGCTCGTGGAAAAAAAAAAAAAAAAAAACTTCGTTTTTCAGCACTTTCATAGACGTGACAAAGCAGTAGGGGGCAGTAGTTCTCCCAAATCCTATCCGCTAAGAAAAACTTTCTTTCCTCCATCTTCAGTACGCAGCAGTGATGGAGCTGATAAAAGCAAACAAGCAAAATGCGCTTTAACAATGGATGATACCAACACAGCTCTTAGGGCATAAATGCTGTTTTTTGAGCGTAAACACAGGTCGCACAAAGTGATGTTGGCGCATTTTTTGTTGCGGATAGTGACCATAGACTGTATAAAACAATGGACTAACCTTCCGGTACGTCCCCCCATAGGTTTCTGAATAGCAAAAATGACGCCAACTGGGCGGTTCCCACCGCCACCATCTTGTCCGCGTCACTCGCCTCGTCACTATCAGAAACTCCAAAAATGGGCAAAGAGGTGGAGCTGAGAGTGGCGCTGTGAGGCTGGGGGCGGAGGGTTAACGCTCCGAGCCGACGTAGCTACAAGCTAGTCAGAAGCTAGTCGGGAGCTAACTGAAGCTAACGTAGGCTGCAGCCGGTTTCAGCCAGAAGACCGCGGTTGAGAGACTTTTACCCCGTTTTTCAACAACAATCCCTTTAGACGCAGAAACATCTCGAGTAGAGAAAACAGATGAATATAATAAGACCAAATGGGTCGGATCAATACGGCCTGATATTGTGTTATTTCCATTACCATAGGAGGGTGAGGACTTCGTCGGCTTATAACAACACATCCAGCTAAAAGTAGTCACAAAGTCATCATGAAAACTCAGATCCCCTAAAAGAAATAAAAGGCTTTTGGACTCACCTCACATCTCATCCATTAGTTTATGACTTCAGCTGTGTTCCTCCCACCAGTACTGATCTAACCAGCGATCATCCAGTCTGTCTAGAGTCCAACCCTGTAGTCTTCCAGCCTGATGTAACCGTCTCCCGCTCTTGAGTCTCGAGGTGCTCTACCTGACCGGTCCTGCCGTTGCTGCTCTGCTGCTACCCGACCGATCGCCTGCTCCAACTCGCGTGTAGAATGAGATAAAAGCTCCGACCAGAAAAGCATTCCTCTCTGCCACCTGACAGAGACCCCCCAAGCTGGTTAAGCTTCAGTCGGTATGAAGCCTCCCCCGAAAGCATAAACTTATTGGACTGTCTGTTACTTTAATCAAAACCACAGCAAGCTATCTTTGCCCAATAATTGCAGATTAACATCCAAAACCGAATAAAAACTGCAGAGGCAACTGATAGTGGAGTTCAGAAACACCAAATGACTGAAGTCTTTACGTTAGTCCCAGGCTGTAAAGAGCCCCGCTAGCAGACTATGTCAATCAAAAGGACACCACTAAATTACAAATAAACGGAGGAGTTAGAAAAAAATTCAACCCCCTCAGAGTTGTCATGATGGTAAACCTGAACTATAAAACCTAAAATTTTGGTTTTTTGAAACAGGCTGTAAACATGTTTATTTTTGCTGTAAAGTTAGACATTTTATCATGGGAGTCAATGGGAAGTTGCTCCTTTTTGCAGCCAACCCCCAGCGGATGAGGGCTGAACTGCAATTTTTGTCACTTCCGCGTTGGCTTCACATTCTGTGGGCGGAGTTTGCCCCTTGATAGTGACGTTACGGCTCTTAAAACCCCGTTTTCAACCGTCCACACGCAGATATACAGAAAACAGAGAAAACGCAAATCTTCACTTTGGCCGGAGTTTTTGAAAAGATTACTTTTTGGTGCCGAAAATATCCGGTTACGTGTGGATGACGGGCCAAACCGTAGAAAAATATCTCAGTTTTGTGAGTTACACGGCTACATGTGGACAGGGCATAAGACGCCTCCAGGAGATACACCGATCAGCAGGACCTGGCACCTGTCCATACCAGCAGAAGCACCAATACCTGCTTTGATGCCCGTACCATCACTGTGCTTGACTGGCCAGCCAACCCGCCGAACCCAAACCCCCACTGAGAAACTATGGGGTATTATCAAGAGGACAATTAAGGGCACCAGACCCGAAAACATAAAAGACCAAACAGGAAGCATCAAGGAAATGTGGGCTTCTAAAACTCCCAGGCAATGTGACAGCGCATCAAGGCAGTGATTAAAGTGACCGTGTGTAGTTTTTTTCAGTACATCTTTGAAAATAGCCATTAAAATATTATGTATTAATAATTATGTCAAACACATTAATTGCAAAATATTGGTGATGTCGTAAAATATGAATTTAAAAATCAGTTTTAAAATACATAGGCGCGGGTCCTCTTTTCAGGGTAAAGCCATATTAGATGACGTCTTTACTTCTACAAGAGCCCGTACGGACAAAGCGCACGGAACACGCCCACTATTAAAACATTGATTTCCCCTCAAAATGCAAAAAAGTATCGCCATAAATACATTTTTACCTCTTCGCTAGTTCCAAGCGATGAAAGAGAGACTGACGTGCTCGTCATGTTGCTGCAAATAGATAATTCTCAGGGAATTGAGCGTTTGAAAACAGCACTAGTTGGACCTCCGTTGTTGAGTTTCTTACTCGAAGACACAGACACCGCATGCTGGTGATAATTTAGGTATGCACTGCCCCCTACTGGCCGAAAATTACACACTGTGCCTTTAAGGCAAAGGGATTCCCAACAAAGTATTGAAGATTGACATTGTTTTTAAAGTACCATATTGTTATTGATTTGATCCTAATTTCTCAAACGATTCCTGAGAATTTTTTAAATTCCCATTTCTTAGCAAACAACTAAATACCATTTAACTATGTAGGTGCGGGTGGGGGGGTGGGGGAACTGAATCTATAATCTACGAAAGCTTTATGTTTTGGATGGAATTATGGAAATACATAAACTTTTCTACAATATTCTATTTTTTTTATAGAAAGGGTCTGTTTACATTATATTTTTTTTCCATTCTTCATACCACTGCTACGGGTCGTAGACGATCTAGCAGCTCCTGTGTTTATTGAGCCGGTAGTCCAGACAACGAACCACAACGCCTTGGATCCTCAGGCCTTGGTTTGCAGCGCCGAGGAAGTCCTTTGTTGCTCGTCAAGCGTTTGCTCACAATCATGGTTTGAAGGTCTGAAATGTACGAGTAGTCTTTCGCCACTTTCTCAGAATACAGCCTTCGGCCCTGTGAGTTCTTGTCGAATACTTTCCGGTACCTTAAAGAAGACACATGGTTACTTTTAGTAGTGGCTGAGTGAATCTATTTAAAGAAAATTAAAAAACATACAGTGTGGAGCCATCTGCACTCCTCTTCACTCCTCTATAGGAGTGGTGGTTGTAGTCCAACGCTGCAAGCAGTTCTCGTGCTTCGTCAGCTGCGGAGATTTGCGAATTGGCATCAGTGGACTCTTCAACTAGTTGGATTTTGTTGCTTAAAGCTTCCCTCTTCGTTGTTTTTGAACTACTCCAAGTTTTTTTAGTGTCAATGTTTTCCGAGAGCCTTTCCCTGGTGTCATTGTCCACTGAAGTACGTGTACAGGAGCCAGGACTATCCATTTTCCCATTACCTGTTTGGGATAGATATCAGGTATAATTACTTAGGTTGAGATCACTTGCATAACATTTATTGCGATGATAAGCATCCAAACACACCTTGAACGGCAGCTCTTCCTCCTCCTTTTGCCTCAGAAATAAGAGCCGGCTTTTCTTCTAGACAGTACTCCTTTATGGTGTCCACACAATATGCGTCTTGGACAACAAAGAAAGTGTTTCTGCTCACCATGCCCATGTTCATGTATCTAAACAGGAGGGCTACTTTGGCAAAATTGTTGCCCGACAGAAATATATTTGAAGAGAGCATGAAATCTCCAGCTTGCATCCCATATTTAAATGTTGGCTGGGAATTCCACTGCCAGACAACATGGCCCTTCGGACAACACTGTAAAAACAGATTAAAAAACACATTAGCGTCAGAGTTTTGAAGCGTTTGATGCACACACGGAAACGGGATCATGACGCACATGAACATACCCATTTTACAATCATAGCTGTTCCTCGTGAAGAAATGTTGACCATGAATGGGCCGAAGGCTCCACATTCCTCTGATGTTAGAGGGTCTTTCTCTGTACACAGTACGACTGGCAAGGGCAGGAACTGGACCAGCTGCTGCATACACTTGTGGTACACCATGGAAACCTGCTCGCCAACAACGTCTCCAGGAAGGTTGACCACCACTTGCTCCGGCACAGGTGCTGCATCGTTCGCTTCGGGGATTTTACAGTCATCACCATCGTCCTCGAGTTTGATTTTAGGTTTCAGGGTTGCTCCAGCCCTGTTTAACACAACCGTTTTGTTATCTATTCCAGTTTTAGTGAATGTGGCAATAATGACGGAAACTACCTAATGTATATAGGTGTCATGTAGTCCTCGTCGCTGCTGTCGTCCCTCCCACTGTCCATCTCAGTCTCCTCGTTATCTGAAGACGAAATAATCTTTCTTTCTTTTTTATGGTTACACTCCTCCTCCTCCTCAATCTCCACTTGAACTTCTGCATAAGATAAGCTAAAATCAAACAAAAAATACCCACAAATTTACTTTCTCTTGACCAATGTGACACCCATATAAAAAGATGCATCATTGTACTTACATTGGTGACGACCCCCTGCTTGAAGTTTCATCTTGCTCCATCTCATCTACTCTATGAATGAGAACATGAGGATAAATGGACGGTTCTCCTGTACGTTGGGGAGTTTAGACATCTACTTGCCATTTGCGGCTGTAACCCTTTATTTTATGGACAATAGCTATATATGAAGAGCGCTTTTACAAAACGCAATAAACGTCATTTAAAAAAAAAAAAAGTTTTTCATGTCATTTTGCTGTGTACTGAACCTATTCACTGCTCCATCAACGTTTGTTACCAAATCGCTATATTTCCTTGTTAAAATGTAGGTACAAGATGACGTTTTTTCACAAACTGCCATACGCGAAGAACCTATTTTTTTGCCCAAACATGATACATCCTCTCAACTAAATCAGAATTCAGTGAATGCTCTACACTATGTTTCCAAAGAGTGTAAAAGCAGGCAGCAGTAGGCTGACCTGACACCTGAGGTACTTCTGAAGCAGACCTCTGTTAAGGCTGAATTTTTTTTATTTATTTATAGATACAGAGTACTAGAAACAAAAAAAAACGTCTCCATCTTTGTGTCTGCAAAGTTGTTGTCAGAGAAGTATAAACTAGGCTTAAATGCCTAATATGGTTTCCCCCGGCGAACTGTGACCCACCCAGTGTTGCGTCTTTTTATTACAGCCGTATAATTAAGTTAACAGCACAGAAAAAAAAACTTCAGCAATATTGAATTTGAAAAGTTTGAATTAACTCGGAACAGATTGGATCGGGTTGTGAATCGATTTTTTTTAAGGTAAGGATTCATTAAAAAAAAAAAAAACTAAGAAAAGTAGTTCTCTTCACTTACATGAACTTTTTTTTGTACTTATTTAGCCGACAGATTGCCTAATTACAATTAGGGGTGCACCGATCCGACTTTTTCAGTTCTGATACCGATACCTGGGCTTTGTGTATCTGTCGATACAGATCAAATACTATTGCTGAATTAATCAACTTTATAACTTCCACCTTATACCTTTCTTGAAGAGACTGAAGGCACCGGACTTTACTAACTAAACATAAGTAAAATTAACAGATTTAAAATATGAAATAACCATAACACTTAAATGTAAAGTGAAAAATGATTTTTTTTTTGTGTGTGTGTGTGAATTTATTGCAGATTTACCACATTTTAGGTATCGGTCATGGTATCGGTTAACTATAACCGATACAGTACATAAGAGCGGTATCGGCACCGATACCCGATACCAGTATCTGTATCGGTGCATCCCTAATTACAATCACAAAAAGTGACTTGTTTTTCCAAGCTGCATTACATATGATATGCGTTTTTCCCCTAAATAGATTTCTTCTGGGCTTATAACGATCTAGTTTTCCTTACAATGCACACAAACATCATATGGGGCGATATTACATCATGTTGTGTTGACTACAATCAAATTGGTAAAGTGAAACTAGAAAACCTCTTGGAGAGTGGAGATCTCAGCCAACCACATCTTTATAGCTTAAAAACCGTTATCATCCCAAGTTGTTCCTTTGTCCACTTCCAGACAACTTTCATCAAATCCACATATAACCGCGTTATGTTACACATAAACAAATTAACAAATAATGCTAGCCAAATTAAAACCTCTTTGGCGGAGGTATTCAGGCAACCCCTTACCTGTCAGGCGGTTCTTCTTTGCATCCATGTGATGCCGAAGCTTTTGCGTGGTAACTGTGAAAACAAAGCCCATAATCAACAAAAAGTAGGAGGTAGTTACAGGTTAAAGACATAAATGGTATATAGAGACACCGTTATAATTATAGCCATCTCTTATTACACATCAACCAAATTTATGAGATGAAGGTCTGGAAACCCCATAATAATTGTTCACTGCAGAAAGAAGAACGGGCTTAACACGAATAGCTTTGTAACACTAATGTAGAGAGTTATGTCATAAAAAAAGCATGCCTGCTGCAGGAATCTGAATCGTCCAAAACTCCCCGATAATGAGAAAAGTATGAAGATATGTTCAACGTGGCAACTTTTGAATATATTTGTAATATTACCATGCTTCTGATAAATAAAAGTGCTGTATTTTTGACAGAGTGATAAAAAAATAACAATAAAAGATGGTTTTGACTTCAGCAATATAAACACGTTTGAGCCCATCGTTTTTAAGTCAGTGTCTCTCTGCCATTTTTTCAGTGGTTTGCAGTTTATCTGTCACATTCTTCAGGTTTTCTGTAAACTGCAAAATAGTTTAAAGATCTCGAAACAGGCGATGCTGATATTTTAAATAATTTTTCTCATTTATCTGTGAGTTTATAGCGATGCACGTTCCCGCTGCAGGGGACACAATTTACGGCAGACCGTTCTCACCATAACAACTCTCTCCAAACAGCAGCTTTTTCATGGTTACAGCTAATGTTACTGCACGTTAGGTCTTTGAAGCTCTAACCTGGTCACTAGGAAATGAGCCATGTCGGCGTCTGATTTGAGTCGTAGACCTAGTCCATTCGTCTATCGCGTATCGGACATATATTCGGGTGCCTGCTCGATTTGTCGAATTTTGCTTTTGACTGACGAGATGCCGCTGATAAAACCTTCTTCTTAGTGCCGTTGAGAAATCTAAGATTTGATTAGTTGCTTAGCAGTTGCAGCTTCGGCGGCTACCAGGTACTAACTCGTTTGCACTTTTTGATTTAACTGACATAAAAAAAAACTTAAAACTCTCATTATACATTTCCAGTTCCATGGATGAAGTAATATTACTACGCTACAATGCTACTACGATGGGCGGGACCTAAACAGAGCACGTAAGCCGGCAGCCGCGGTCACGTAAGGCAAGTCTGTTCCAAACCGTTTTTTTGACCAAGTTAGGACAGTGTCCTCGTAAGCAAGGGGCGAGGCACCTTAACATTGAGAAACACCCTTTATGTTGTTCAGTCCCCCTACAGGTTGGTGTGGAATTGTCCATTACCGCATTCATAAATTAAGCTTACCGTCGTGTCACACGGACGTTGCTTGTTTGGAGGCTATCCTGGACCGGTTTTCTGACAAAACAGCATACTTTGTCAGAATACCATACCGTAACTGGAGTTATCCAACCAATTTTAACCAACCCACAAGTTTTATGTCAAAACCCTAAGGTCACAGAAGGACAAATATACTTTTAAATGCCTAAACCTAAAATATATATAGTTTAAGTTGACTTGAACAGATTTTAAACACCAAAAGGGAAAAATGTGTTTTTTTTTTACTGCTGCGCATGCGCATTAACCGAAAGTATATCATTCTGATGGGTACGCTGTTTTGTTAGAACACCGGTCGAATGTTCACTCTAGTTCGAGCGCTTTCTCCATCATGCACCCGTTTTCTTTTCTTCGCCTCCTCTGACATACTCTTCCTTTTCTTTGCAAGCTCAGTCATGATGAGAATTTTTCAAGCTACCTGCTGCTAGGTATCTTCCATCCACCCGGAGAGCCTTGCAGGATGCTCCACCGACCGTATTTTGTGAAGCCACACGTCGCATTTGTAGTCTCATTTGAACTACAAAACTGCTACCCGACGACCCAAACTTACATACTTTCATGGCGGATTCACAGACTCCTCAAGATTTCAAAAATTTATCCTACGAAAACCAGCCTGGTGCCTATGTTTTTGACGAGCCCAGCGTTATCTCAGGAGGAATATTTAGCCATAGAAAGTTTAAAACAATGGGCACCAGGAATTAAAGCTGTTTTTTACGTGTCTAAAGTCCAATGCTTTTCAATGGGGGGCCTAGCGGCCAAATTGAGGTACTACAGCAATGGAGGAGCAATGGCGGCCTCCATGGTATGCGGTCACAAAGCAGAGCAGCCAGAGGCCATTGGTCGGTACACTGAACTTGCAAGTGAGATATTCTTTCTACAGGCAGTAGGGGAGGGCGAGAGTCTTCATTCGCCCTGTAATGAGTCTTTTAACCATATACCGACTTACAAATATGATTCATCAACATGAAAATGTTGCCTAGTATCCCTTTAAAGCAAATAAGTGACTAAAAAAATCTAACACCCAGCAATGTGGAATCTCTTTGCATCTACTTTTGAAAAAAATATCCAAATCACCGGACAAAAAATTATATCCTGAGAAAAGTGGATTTTTGTGGGTATTTTTCCATAGACCTCCATTCATTCTGCACTCGTGATGAAAGCGCCCTCACATGGAATCAGAGTGGAACTGCAACCCGGAAGTACCAAGAGAGTGGGAGTTCTTTGGTTAAATGAACCGCGACCACCTGGTTCGAGAACGCGCAAACTGCAATTTAATTTTTAAACAACTTTATCAAAGGCAGGGTATACGAGGGGCGTTATTGCAAAATAAAAAGTCCCACCCCTTGCTTCATGCTCTCCCCTGAACCACGCATCAATAACACAGGTACGCTCTGCCAGCGTGGTCTCGTTGGGTCTCCGCCAGTCAACAACTCGCAGAACACAAGCCATTTCAACCAAAGTCACAAAATATAACGCGATCTTACCTGTCCAGGAGAAAATCTGCAACCAACGCATCGGTTAACAAGCCCTTAGCTTCTTTGAGTTTACGCCACCGTGTAAATGCAGCAGCTCCGATGCAGATTCGGCTTTTGGCACGTTCTTCCTCGGCTTTCTTCTTTCTCGTTGCTATTTCCACAACAGCTTTGCGTTTTCGATTCATTTTGGGAACCTAATCTGCACCAACTTCGATCGAAGTGCTTCACCAAACAAACACGTCGGCTACTGCAGTTAGCACAATTTATCTGTTGCTAAGGTAGCGTGAGCTCACTTCCTGTTTACAGGCGAGAACGAGCGTGGCGTGCACACGAAGGGGACGCGCGGAGTGCTGGAACACGGAAGCTTTTCTTACAAGCCTCCTTATTCATTCATTTTTTTATTACCACATATGTGCAGAACAAATATATACACACACAACAAAACTGTTTTCCAGGGATACAAATAACAAAAGATATCAGGTTACAGAAGCATTTGTGAATGGAACCCTGCTGCTTGTGAATGGAACCCTGCTGCTGTTCTTATGTTAAAAGGATGTTTATCTCTTCATAGTTCTTTTATATTACATACAGATTATAATATTTATAAAGACTTTAGCCTTATGGCTCATTCTTTTTATTTTATTTCTTTTTATTTTATTTTTACTTATGTTAAATGTTTTATGTGCACAACTGTACCGGAAAAAATTCCTAGTTTGTGAACTTGTTCTCAAACAATGGCAATAAAACCGATTCTGATTCTGATTTAATAGAAGTTCACTAGTTGAATAAGAATTTATCCAAAATAGATTTTGTTTTTAACCACATTTTTTTTTTTGGTTATTTGCTCAACTATTGGGTCAAAGTTTAATTTTACATGGGATTTTTCATTTTTATTAATAATGCCCAGATATGTGAAGACATTTTTCACTGGGATATTATCCGTCGTTAACATATAACACTGACTTACCTACGTTCATATTAAGTCCCAATACTTTTGAAAACCTCTCTATATACTGACTCACGGACCACTGGCCACTGTGGAGACGTGTGGTTCAAAACCTTTCACCACCAGGATCTACCTGCACCTCTTTAACGACCTCTTGATAGTCTGGTCAAAAAAAATATCTGCGGTTCACTGTGCTGGATTACGCCCTCTTCCCTGAACACGTGACTGTGTTGAAGAATAAAGTTCTGGGAATCTCTTTGGACTCCTTCCTGTTAAATCTTTCCCAGAGTCAGACAGGATCTCTGACTACCATGATATTGCAAATTACAGCTTTGATAAGGAAGTATGGATAAAGTCACATTCTAAGAAGTAATTACTTTTTGATTTTTAAATGAAAAATGCATCTTGTTCTAGTTGAGTTTTTAATCCTTTTAAATTTAAATTCAAAGTTCTTTTACGTGGGTGTGCACTCTCATTATTGGCTCATGACACTTCTGAGGAATTATCATAATGGAAGTATAAAAGTTTCACCATTTCATTGGAGTTCAGCCTAAATAAAAAAAGCTACTTGTGTTCTCACTAGAACTAGGAAAGTAGAACACATCACCCCAGTCCTAAAATCCTTACAATGGCTCCCTGTAGCTCAGAGAATAGACTTCAAAGTGCTTTTATTAGTTTATAAATCATTGAATGGGTTAGCATCAGAGAGATCTGCTATCTCAGTACAAACCATCCACATCACTCAGGTCCTCCAGCTCTAGTTTACTGACCAACCCTAGAACCAGAACCAAACATGGAGAAGCAGCTTTTAGTTTCTATGATCCTCCTATCTGGAACAAACTACCGGGAGAATGCAAAGCTGCAGAGACACAGAACTCTTTTAAATCTAAAATTAAAAGTTACCTATTTAGACTCACTAATGAGTAACTGTTTTTACTTGCTTGTTTTAAATTGTCACACGAATTATTGTCTTAATTACTGTAAATGCTTTATTGTGTTAAAAACTGTGCTTTCTTCAGCAAGATCAGTTACTGAGCTAAACCTGTTTTTACTCACTTGTCCCTACATTATTGTATTTTGATTATTTTCTTATTGTTACTGCTCATTTGTATTCTAATTATCAAACTGAGTTATGGTGTGAACCAGCCTTAGCACCTCGAATTGCCCTGTGTTGAAAGTGTGCTATACAAACTTGAATCACTTTTGGAACTTGAGATTTATTAGCTTAAAAAAAATGCCGTATTATCTGCAAGTTGTGATACTTTAAATTCTCTACCAACTGCTGTAATGCAATTGAATGAACTTTTTTTCTTTTTTAAATGTACAGACATAATTTCAGTAACAAGAAGAAATAAAAAGGGACTCAGGGGGCACCCGTGTTTTATACCTCTATGGATATTAAATCTAGGGGTTTTACCATGGGCCAGTCCAACAGAGCTATTACAATCATAAAGTGTATTGACTGCTCTCAAAAATCTGTCTCCAAATCCAAAAGCACCTTCAGCCTTAAACATAAATTGATAACTGTCAAAAGTTTTATAGAAAACAAATAAAATTAGATTATTAGACTAACATCAATTGTGTTAAGAGCCTTCACTACCTAACTGCAGCGTACTTTGTTTAATGGGGCTTTGTGGTGTTTGACAGTTTTGTACTCACGACCCCCCAGCCCAAACGCGTATCTTCAGTCTTAATAGTTCGCGTATAATAATAATAATAATACTCGCATGCTGTAAGAGCATGAACGATCAAAAAACAAAAGCAGCAGAGTCCGTCCTCTTCTGGACAATTTATAGATAGAGGAGGAAAGATCAATACTGGTATACGTTGAAAGCGTCAACACCGTTTCCCCCCACATATCTTCTATCTTACCTTTCAAGCAAAAATGACGCCAACTGCGCGTCTTTTTTCATACGCAGAGATTCTCTCAGCATTTTCCACTTCTCAAAGGACGAACCGATATTTACTCTGGTTTTTTGCCTCCGCCGATCAGACTCGAGTTTCGCCTTTTTTGTCGCACTGGAATAAACCCTTGGTTTCTTTATGTTAGTTGGGGTCTGAGCCGGAGTTTCGCCGGTGCTTGACGCCGGTCTGGTCTTATTCTCCACTGAAGCCATCCTTTAAAAAGTTATCCCTCGCGCCGCGGCTTCAGTGTTCACGATGGAGACTGCAAACGCTCCTCCAACTGAGCGTGAAAGCGCATGACGTCATTACGCAGCCCCTGGAAAGTAAGTAGGCGAAAGTCTGCTTGTTCGCCCCGAGGAAGTTAGTAAACCTTACTTTAAAGCTCATTCAGGGGTCACCATCCCCCCAGACTGCTCCAAAGGAGACCAGAACGATCTACTTTTTTAGTGCTTCGTTTGTGCTGATTTATGCAGTTTTTTTGTGTGTGCAGCTACCGTTTCTGAAATATGTTTTTTATTGCTGGAAAATGTCCTCTTCAAGTGGCTGTGTGCAATTTGTTCAATTAAGTTTGTTAAAACACCCCCATGAACATTTTGCATCAAACAAGCTAGAGGTCTTTTGCTTTGTATAGACAAATTTTGTTGATAAAAAGGCTTTTAGTATTTCTGTGGACTTTTTACAATTGTGTTTAATCATATTTCTTGACGAGGCTGTAGAGGTCATCTGAACCCCAACAGACTTAAAAATTAGGTAAAGGATATAGCTACATGCCTGATTTAGAAGGAATTTTCAGCAACGTAAAACATTTTCAAAAACATTTTATTTGCAAATACAAGACAACTTTTTTAGAGCACTTTAAAAACAACCAGTACACTGGACCAAAATGCTGTACAGTACATGTTAAGCCTAGTTTTTATAGTTCTGTCAGCCAGTTTTCACCCAAATGCACATGTAATGATGGAATCGTTTCCTTTTATACTTCTCAGTTGGTCTGTTAGCGCTGAAAAGCAATTCCCCCCCAGGACAGCAGGGGGTGCAGATGTGTCTGCCAACCATGCAGTCACATCTCTGGTTGATGATAGATTATTTACTTTGTCTTATAAACACACATCCCTTTAAAGGAGACATATTATGAAAAAAAAAAAAAAACACACAATAACATCCCAAATCCCAGGAAAAGTGATTTTTGTTTTGTCTGTGGTGCATATTCATACATGGAAATTTTGAGAAGAAAAAAAATCCATCCATGCCGTTTTGAGTGAGATAGGGTTCTCTTAATTGAGCCTACATTCAGTCTCTGATTGAGCTGTTCAAAAGCTGTCCGGCTTTCTATGTCTCAAACTGAAATATTGGCATATCCACCCCCTCAGAGCGCTGTCTCCACCCACCATGTACAGCAGTAAACAACAGTTACCATTCCGATTAGGGAACACCATGTTGAAGCACCACGCAAAATGCTCAGTTTTTGGCTGGTCAAAAGAACTCAAAACACTTTATTGGGTCCCAGTGAAAGAGGACAGAGGAGCAACTTGGGTTGAATTCTATTTTTTATGGTAAGATGCTGGCGGGGAAGACTGGAGACGTGCCGCCACAAGAAGCAACCCAAAATCCGCGGAAGGGAGGTGAGACGCGCTGCCGAAAAACAGGAAGAAGACGGGAGACCTGCCGCAGAAGAGCGGCATAGGCTGGATTTATTTTTGATGGTATGATACTGGCAGTAAGGGGAGGGAAGACTCAGGACCTGCCGCTGCACGGAGCTCAAAGAGCGGGGTCTCCGCAGTGTTAGAGAGCTGGAGTCAGCTAGTTCAAGCTGGAAGGCTTTAGAGTCAGCGTCTCAGGAAGATATCGGAGTGGAAGGTAAGCAGTTAAATATATTCTTTCACTCTATTTGACTATCACCACTCCTACTTACATTACTATTTTTCAGCCGGCAAGAATTACTACTAGTTTTAACTTATGAGATAGTTTTTACATCAACAATGCTGTATGGTTCATATATAACTTGGGGCAAATGTTATTCTCAGATGTTAAAGATGCAGTAGGTAACTGAGAGGAGAGCAGACTTTGCTTGAAAATTTGAACTCTAACAAGCTTCACATGACCCCCCCTCCCTCTCCGATGCATTCATGCCCCGCGTCCAAGGCCCTCCTGCTCCTCCCTCCTTCCGCTACGCAACTGGAGTACCAGACTACCAGTTGAGAATCTCAGCTGACGCGACTTTACTATAATCGGGAGCCCAAGTCTCCTCCCCTTCCGGTCGGCCCATGGGTCACCAAACTGGAAAAATTATGAATGGAAGTCAATGGAGCGATAAAAGTTATTTTCTGGTCCGCCTTGTCTTTAGTTCTGAATCACACATTTGTATGATAACTAACGATGTTAACGTTCGACTGTCGAGTGATTTGGGATTTATTTGATTGTAAAAATTCGCATTTAAAATGCCTACAAATCAGAAGTCGCATATACAACGTTATTTTGCTAACGGGAGTTAGCACCAGCTATAGCACGTAAAACACTGCCCTAGAGCTTCTCCGCCATGCTGGCTCTAACTCAGACAACTGCTTTACCTCCAACATAGCTGCTACTTTCTACATGGTCAGATTTATAGAAGTTTTCTCCGTGTTTAATACTCCTTTCTTCATCCTGCAGGCTACAGCCATCACTCTCCTTCTTTTGCAGTTGTAGTCTGCTAAGTATTTTTACAAAAAACCTAAAGTAGCTTTTACTGCCGGTCGAAAATCAGCGTTTTCTGTGCATGAAAATTAGTTTTTAAAATTCAGGCACATCATATGTTCGATCCACGGCGCATTTCAAACTGGATCAGAAAATAACTATCGTTCCATTGACTCATTGATTTTTTTGGGCATTTGGGGACCCATGGATCGGAAGTAGAAGGGCGTGACTTAGGCTCTTCATACCACCAAAATAAATAAATAAAAATAAATAAATACAAAAACTAAACAAATATTAATCAGGCAGGGATAATTACCCATCTAGCAGAAACGTTGCCAACTCGGAATCGGTTTGAAACGCTTTGAGGTCCCGCAGCTCCCTCCACCTCTCAAAGGCTAAGCCGATATTTACCCTCGTTTTATTTCGGGCTCGATCAACTTCTTTCTTCTTCTTGTTTTTGTCCTCATCTGTCATCTTCTTTTTTGTTAACTTAGCCGTATATGCCGTTGTTGGCAGCGGCGGTACGGGCAGTTTGTCTTTAGGTTGCCGTTGCTCGGCCATAGCTTCCTCCTAGCTCCGTGCTGTTAGCTGTTCTGGCAGCGCGAGGGGCGGGTCGTGGTGTGTGTGAGGAATGATAGGCAGATGTCAGACGCTCCATCAGACGCTGCTCTGGCTCTGATTGGGTGTTTTCTACCGGGAGCGGTGTATTCTTGCAAATTGCAGTAGTGATCAATGGAGCTGCTTTTCCCCCCACAAATTACTAATCTCATTTCCTACTTTCAGGACATATGGACAGTTTTGGAATAATTTCTTTATTTTCATTCCAAACGAGTTAAATGATACTTTTGTTAGTTGATCACTCTGCTGCAGCTGCTGTCGTGATCAAATTCCCTCACTGTGAAACTATATGGGATATTCTAAAACATTCTCTAACATCAATCAACTTAATTTACAGCTTGATGTAAATTAGTATTTTTAACCAGTCACAGCTAATTTACGGGTGCTTTTTAAAACTACCATCGTTACAGTCTATGATTAGTCAGGCTTCCTAGGACGCAACAACGGAAAGTAGGTAAGATATTACTCTGATGTTTATGGAATCCAAACTGTATTGTGTAAAGTAACGACCACAATCAATGAAGAAATTACATCTTGTTAGTTTTACAACTTATCGCCAGGACTGTTGCTGATTATAATAATAAAAAATTAAGTAAAACATTTTACCTGTCGAGGAGAAAGCATGCTACCTCGGCGTGGTTCCTCAAACTTTGATTGTCCTTCAACTCATTCCATCGATAAAATGCGTTGCCGATGTTAACGCGAGTTTTCTGTCGCCTTCTGTCTCGATCTTCTGTAGCTTTGTTTCGTTTTATTTTCTTTACAAAGGCGTGAGAAGTATAAGTGTGGTCAGCCATTTCACTCCGTGATTAGGCAACTAGCGCCCGATATGTGAGCTCCAAGTTGGCTAGTGATTCAAACAAAACAAAACAAGACGCTTGTTCCGTGCACGTTTCCGCCTTTCCTTGCCTTTGATTGGATAGAACTTCTCTCGCAAGATTGGCTACAGAGCCATATGAGCACTACTCAATGGCGCTGATTGGCTATATGTCTTTTATGAACTAGTCCCGCCTTTTCTTGATTCTGATTGGCTAGAAGGTCTCTCCAGCGACTTCTAAACATACACATATATAAATGAATGAATGAATGAATAGTTTTTTATTGTGTCTTGCATACACACTGAATGCCCAGCCCTAATGGGCTTATAAAGACACCAATAACATCAACAAAAGAACCAGTCCAGACAATAGGCACAATGTACGATACATAAACTTATTTAAACAGACAAAGACTGCCGCTCATCCAGGCTTTACTCACAAAAGTAGCCAATTTAAACACATTAAAATTAAACAACCATTTCATCTTGTCGTCATCACTGATCCAAAACATTTCCGGTTTTTGAACAATTTATCCAACAATACATTTATAAGATCATCGTACCGTGGACAATATAACACAAAAAAATGAGTTTCACTTTCAATCTCTCCTAAATCACAGTCTACAGAGTCTGTCCTCTTCAGGAGTTTGAGTGAACCTACCAGTTCCTATTGCCAAGGGAAGGATGCCAGTTCACAGCTGAGCCATCAAAGATCTTTGGTTCCTTGTCAGGTTTGCCTTTACATACAACTCAGTTTCAAATACGTCTTTAATTTGAAAGCAAGTTCATAGGTTTGGCTTTGCCATAATCCCAGCCAATCATTTGACATTAAAATTGATCTGATGGTTTTAACACTACAGGACAAATTATTCTGGAATACATACTGGAGTTGTGCATCAGCAAAGACAGTTCGGAGCTCTGCAGCCAAAGGACACTTATTTTTACTCTATAAAAATACTTTTTTTGTTACTCTATTTTCAGGCAGGTTAATGAGTCGATTCCACAGTCTCACCATTTCACATTTCCTTTGGACTAATCCAGGAACCCAGCCCATATCACCCTGCGCTGCCAGCACGGGGACAAACTTATTAACTTCCAAAAAGCAGCGGATTGCACGATTTTCTACCGCGTCTAAGGCTGGGCTCTGCTTTCCCCCCCCACACACCAGCAGCATAGTTTAACACAGGCAACAGGCGGCATACAATGAGAGATAGTTCTTTTTTTTTTCCATAACCAAGATCTTTATAGATTTTTTGACTTGTTTATCAACAGAACCACAGGGCTTACTGGCTGAAAGCAGCCAGGATCTTGACTCCTCTGTTAAACGTCATAAATTCATCAAATACAAATCCTAGATACTTAATTACTGGGCTGCATACTCAAGAATGATATTGTCAAAAGTAAGAACTTTTGTGCTTCGAGGAGTAAATGTTTTCCTAAAGTGCATAATTTGATAGACGGTACTTAGGAGGCTAATTCCTCTGTAGTTGAGAGGTATGCGTGGATCATCTTTCACTGATTTGGGAATAGGTTTAATGATTGATTTATACCACGTAGAGGGAACAATACCATTGTCAAAACAAAATTTAAATAAACCAAGAAGCATACGCCTAAGATATGGAGACTTTAACACCTCATTTGGAATTTCCTCAACTCCCATAGCCTTCCTCAGTTTGGCCTTATTAAGAGCATCACTCACTTCTTCCAAAGTAATATCAAAATTCAGATACATATTTGATCGGCTGTTATCACCTATAATAGATTCAAGATTTTCTTTTACTTGAACAGAGAGAACACCAAAAGCAGGGTCAAAGTCTTCAGTATTAGTCAGACCTGAATATAAATTTGAAAAATCAAGTTCCCATTTTTCAACCACTCGCTCTTTTCTCAACTCCACTGCACCATTTTCCATGATAACTTCCATAGGAATGATTTTAATTTCTGGTGGTCCCAATCTATTAATCTCCTTCCAAAATTGATGTGGATTATTTGTCTGTAAGTGCTCAAGTTTTAATGCTTGACCCCTATTAAACCTTCTTTTATAAAATCTTACATATTTATCAAAAAGTGACTGTTTCCGCTTATAACTTTCCCTCAGATCTTGTTTATTTTGAAGCATTTTACATTTGAGAAACTCTCTCTCTGCTATAATTCGCTCGTTTCCATAACTTTTGAAGATGGACATTCCAAAAAGACTTTATACCCTGTTTAAAATGACGTTTTTTATTAAATGTACTATTTTGACATGAACTTATTTCTCCTCTGATACATTTACAAAAATCCTCATACCATTTATCAACATCCTCCTGAGTATTGTGACACAGCCCTAATTTGTTTTCCAGTCTTTGCACTGCCATTTGGCAGCTGGTAGATGTTAGAAATGTCTCAAGGAATGGTGTATGTCTCCTTTTAAGTACACAGGAGGGGTTATTTGCATAAGTTAATTGGGTATCCACTTTAAAAATGAAGTGGATTAAGGAATGGTCCGGTAAATGACATCGATCTCCAATAAGAGGCAAACATACAGCAGCATTTTTGTTAAGGAGGTCTGTGGCAGTAATCACTTTAACATCAACACAAAATTCTAGACAAGTATGAGGAGTCACAACATAATCTACAACGGCTTTGCCTCGAACTGAAACAGAAGTGAAATCATCATCATTAACATTAAGCCTGCCGTTTAAAATACAACACTTTGAATCTCTCAAAAAATCAAGAAAAGAGTCACCATGACTATTACAAGTTAAATCTAATGCCACTCTTGGTGGAATATTGTCCAAGCCTTCAATGCAGTCCGCTTTATCAGCAACACGACAATTAAAGTCGCCACAGATGTAGATCGCATCCACATCTAAGCTGTAAATTTGAGTCAATAAACGAGCAAAGAACTCTTCACAGTCTCTCCCTCTGACAGATCCCTCCGGGGACAAGTAACAAGAAAACACCACAAAATTATAGTTCGTACTCCGGTGTTCCAAGTGCACTCCTATAATGTCATCGACAGACTTATCCACCCCCTTGATTTTAAAGTGTTCAAAAAGTTCGTTTCTAAACAAAAGTCCAACTCCACCTGAGCCTTTTGGTGCTTTTATGTGCCTTTTTCTGTTGTTTCCGAACCAGCTGTAGCCGCTTAGCTCAACAACATCTTCAGCCACCAAATGCGTTTCATTAAGGGAAATAATATCGGGGTTTAGTGACTGTAGCATTACAGCCCTCAGAGTACAGTTTGCTTTTGTCCAACCATTTACGTTCCAGTGCACTAAAGACAAACGTCACAGCAATATGATGGCAGAGGGGAAGCGGTCATTTTTGAATTATTAGTCCTTCCACCAACACAACAAAAACAAGTTTATTAAGAACTCTTACAAGTGTGTGCGTTCATAGTTAGATGTTTACAGCTCCAGTTGATGTGAAATTCTTATTGATAATGTGTTCTGGCTCTTAGTTCATTACTTTGACTTCTTGGCTCACTGGCAACGATAATAGTTTTGGGCTAAGGCCACGAGTCCGAATCCAAGCTGGATGTTTTATATCGTCACATTTCCCATGCAATCCAAACTAATTTGGAGAGTTTTATTATGAAAATGTAAACTAATACAAATCTCAACACACTTATTGGATTGTCAAATTTACTTGGTTTGTTTCTGTTTGCTGTCAACACTGAAATGTTACAATATTAAAGGAGAAATGCTAAACAGATGTACTTTAATTTAATGCAAGATGTATGAAATATAAGATAACAGTACTATTTTACCCAGCTTTGTGTGAGTGAGTTCCACACAGAGCCCATTAAGGCTTCCTGAGGCAATAACAGATCTTCCCTAAGTTGCATTCTGCTTGTAGAAAAGAAAAGGCGGGACTAGTCCCTAAAAGAAATAGCCAATAATGCGAGAGAAGTTCTATCCAATCAGAGGTGAGGAAGGTGGGAACTGCGGATACTTCCCTAGGAAAAAAATACTGGCATCCGGCGACTTGTAGAAGTAAATATGGCGTCTAATATGACACAGTATCAATACAGATTAGTGCAATGTGTTGAAACGGTGCATGAGGCCCCATCTACCCATCACTAGTTACCACTATATGTGAAAGTTACAGACATGGTTTCTGCAGTTCAACCATACAAAAAAGAAGTTCAATCATACACACCAAAAAAAATGTTTAACCATAAAAAAACAATTCAACCACACAAAAACATTTTTCAACCTTAATAAAAATACAAAAAAAGTAGTTCAAACATACATGTTTGAACCAGAATCTACTCCCGCAGGAGGGGAATCACCTGAGAACCTGATGCTCAGAGAATTCAGCAAGATACTTCTAAATGGTTATTGAAGAAATTACTTAAAGTGACAGTGTGTAATTTTTGCTGTACATCTTTGAAAATAGCCATTAAAATATTATGTAATAATAATTACGTAAAGCACATTAATTGTAAAATTTTGGCGATATTGTAAAATATGACTTTAAAAATCATTTTTAAAATACATAAGAGCGGGTCCTCTTTTCATGGCGGAGCATAGACTGTAATATGGTCTTTTGGCGAGAACATTTTTTGCGTATTCAATTAGCTGCACTTCTAGTATCTAATCAAAACTCACGTTCAGTCAGCCATTAGTCCGTAAGTGCATGTGTGTTTATAAACTGAAGTAAATAAACTGTCATCAACCAGAGACATCACTACAATGGTAGGCAGACCCACCAGAAAACGTCTGCTACCCCTGCTGTCTTGGTGGGTAATTGCTTTGGATCACTGACACACCAACGGAGCAGTAAAAAAGGAAAAGTCTCTGCATCTGGGTGCAAATTCACTTACAGAGAAATATAAACTAGGTTTGAGTCATTAGCGGCGAATATAAGGACTGCCATGGTCACTTACAAATGTCATGTGACAGACAGCTATCAATTAATAGCCCAGTGGTGCTACAGCGTTGCATGAAAAGTAGAGATGTATCCCTTTTTCTTCTCACGCAAGTTACTAGAAACTTATGTGAGCAGATTGCAGAAGAGCTGTGTGGGACGGCAGGATGGAACCAGCTATAGGGATGAGCTCTGCTGGATGTTGGAGAACCTGAGCCAAGACACCTTCGTAATTTGGCCAGCCTGTGAAAGGCAAAAGGAGGGAGAGAAGTTTTAGGGGACAAAGATCCTTTTGCCTCTTTGTAATTATTAAAATTCAGTGTACCTTTTGGTGGTAGCATAAGAATTATTGGACTGGACAGGTCAATTTGTCCTGGCAAACGGAGACGCAGGAGCATCTGAAACAAAAAATGATACAACCCCCAGGTTGTGTTATACACGGTACTTAGAACATTGTTGGTATTTTTCTGTTCGAGTCATAATATAGCTAATCAAGTCAAAATCAAGTCAAGTTTCAGAATCCAAAGTATTTTTGCACTCTTTACAGTCTAATGTATATCTACTTCAAAAAGTCACATTCACCTGTATCCTCTTGAAAGTAACTGTTAAATTTTTCTTTCAATACATTTCCTGTATCTCTTTTGTATTGACCCCAAATAGCGAGGTTGCTGTTGAATATTCACTTTTCAACATGTGGCCAGCAAGCTATTGACAAGTATACTAAATATAACAATTTAAACAGGAAATTAAACTGAAAGCAAACATTTGTTCTGAGACAGCTGAAGTAAAAAACAAAAATCATACAAACTAGCTCTGTGAAAAAAACTATGTATACATAAATCACCTCACCTTTACTTTCAGTTTTCCACAGAAAAAAATAAAAAGTTTACCTTGTGTTCCTTCCTGCATTGGTAATCAGAATTCTCCACCTTTTTTTCTGACTGAACTGGGTTAGTAGAATGTACTGAAACACAAAAAACATTAATCAAACTAAAAAACAGGAAAAAATAAAAATAAATGGACCTGCTACAACCCCTGGCAAAAAGTATGGAACCACCAGTCTTCGAGAATGCACATTCACTTTCTTAATGCAATAGATAAAAAGACAAAACACAAACATGCCACAAAACTCAGATTTCTCAAAAGGGCATCTTCCTGGCTTTTAGAAACAGTACAAGAAATGAACAGAAACTCAAGTGGGAATAAATTGCAAGTGTTTCTTTGGAATAAGGGGCTGGAAACAAATATGGAATCACTCATTCCTGAGGAAAAAAGTTTGGAATCACCCATTAGAATAACCCAATTATTTCCCATTTTCTATACCATCACCTGCAACTCGTTATGTCTGTGGATTGGTATACATTTAACAAGGAGTGCTCACAACTTGGGGAGTTGTTGCAGCAAAGCAATGGACAGGAATCAGACCAGAGCTGTCAATTGAAACAAAGGAGAGAATTATCCAACTTCTGGAAGAAGGTAAATCCTCAAGAAATGTTGCAAAGGATGTTGGTTGTTCTCAGTCAGCTGTGTCTAAAATCTGGACTAAGTACCAACAACATGGGAAGATTTTCAAAGGCATGTGTAGTGGCAGACCAAGGAAGACGTCTATGCGACAGGACCGAAAACTTAAAGCATTATGTTTGGAAAACCAAAAATGCACAGCAAAACAAATGCGCAACAAATGGGCACAAACTGGAGCAAGAGTCTGTGACCGAACTGTTAGGAACCATCTAGCAGAGATGGGATTTTCCTACAGAAAAGCCAAAAGAAAGCCAATGTGAACTTACAAACATAAGAAAGCTAGACTTCGATGGTCCAAGGAAAGGCAATCATGGACTGAAATGACTGGATGAAGGTCATCTTCACTGATGAATCACGAATCTGCATTGGACAAAAATGCACAGCAAAACAAATGCGCAACAAATGGGCACAAACTGGAGCAAGAGTCTGTGACCGAACTGTTAGGAACCATCTAGCAGAGATGGGATTTTCCTACAGAAAAGCCAAAAGAAAGCCAATGTGAACTTACAAACATAAGAAAGCTAGACTTCGATGGTCCAAGGAAAGGCAATCATGGACTGAAATGACTGGATGAAGGTCATCTTCACTGATGAATCACGAATCTGCATTGGACAAGGTGATCATCCTGGAACTTTTGTTTGGTGCCGTCCCAAAGACATGTATAAAGACAACTGCCTGAAGAAAACATGCAAGATTCCACTGGCTCTTATGATATTGGGCTGCGTGTCAGGTAATGGTCCTGGAGAGATGGCTGTCATTAAATGTTCAGTAAATGCACAAGTTTACATTGATATTTTGGACACCTATCTTATTCCATCTATTGAAAGGATGTTTGGGGATGATGACATAATTTTCCAAGATGATAATGCATCATGCCATAGTGCCAAAACTGTTAAAACTTTCCTTGAAGAGACAAATAAGGTCCATGGCATGGCCTGCAAATAGCCCGGATCTCAATCCGATAGAAAATATGTGGTGGAAATTGAAGAAATTGGTCCATGACAAGGCTCTAACATTCAAAGCGGATTTGGCAACAGCCATCAGACAAAGTTGGAGCCAGATTGATGAGGACTACTGTTCATCACTTGTTAAGTCCATGCCTCAGAGACTCAAGGCTGTAATCAAAGCCAGGGGTGGCGCCACAAAGTTCTAGTGGGTGGTTTTAGTTGTTTCTGTGTTTGTTTATTCTTTGTGATTCCAAACTTTTTTCCTCAGGAATGAGTGATTCCATATTTGTTTCCAGCCCCTTATTCCAAAGAAACACTTGCAATTTATTCCCACTTGAGTTTCTGTTCATTTCTTGTACTGTTTCTAAAAGCCAGGAAGATGCCCTTTTGAGAAATCTGAGTTTTGTGGCATGTTTGTGTTTTGTCTTTTTATCTATTGCATTAAGAAAGTGAATGAGCATTCTCGAAGACTGGTGATTCCATACTTTTTGCCAGGGGTTGTATACAGTGCATAACGCCACAGCTAGTGAAACCCACTCCCACAGTGGTGTTGTCATTTATGTTGAAAGGCTTCAAATAAAACTTGTAATATCTCAGAAACCCTACCAGCACAAACGATCATTTAAAGTGCACAAATTAGCACAAACGTAGAACAAAAAAATAAATAAAAATAGAGCATTCCCAAGAGCAAAGCAGCAAATGCTACAGAGTGATTTTGTTACAACTGCTATACCTCACATGTGGCATCTGAAGAAATGTGAGATTTTTTCTAACCTTATAAAGATAACAAATGACGGAGCTTTATGGCAATTATAAACAATACAAAATTATTTTGGAGTAAATCTCCACCCAAAGAAACCCAAAAGGCACATATTTTCCAGAAAAAAAAACCTCTCTGATGTCAAAAAGTAGCAAAATTACGAGTAAAAACTCATAATTTCTTAGATTTATTTAACAGATTTTCCAGAAAGAAGCTAGGAAATTCCCTTTAACAAAAGCCTCAAAATTACGAGTTAAAAGACAGAAATTTTTAGATTAATTTCATATTTTTTCTAGGAAAAAAAACATTTAATTCTCTAATGTAGAAAAGTAGAACATTTGCAAGAAAAAGCTAAGAAATTTCTACGATTAAAAGCAAATTTTTTATTTTACAATTTTTCGACTTTACATTGTCAGACATATCTAGTTTAGCTATCGAAAATGTATGCCTTTAATAATATAAATTTCTTACTTTTTTCTCGCACATTTTTTTCTTTTCTACATCAGAAAATTACACATTTTTTTCCTAGAAAATAACTGAAAGTAATCTCAAAATTTCTGTCTTTTAACTTGTAATTTTATGACTTTTGTGACAGAGAATTTCTGACTTTTTTTCCTGGAAAATATTACTTTAATCTCAGAAATTGAGGTTTTTTTTTTGTAGAAATGTACTCCAAAATATTGTTATTTCGTTTAAAATGGCTCTAATACTCAGTCGTAAAGACAATTACCTAACCTGAGTCATTTTATAATTCTTATCGACCAGCACTGACACTCAGGCTACCATCCCTCGGCTACGCCTCCTGGATTTTGGAATGCGAAAAACGACAGGGCGCAAAACACCAGTAATAGTTTTCCTCAGGAAACAGGGTGGAATCACATAAGTGAAAAAATATTTACCTGTCCAACAGAAAAATAGCCAGCATGGCATCTGTTTTCAGCCCTTTTGACTCCCGTAGATTTTGCAATCGCTGAAACGCAGCACCAATGTTCACTCTCGTTTTTCCTCTTTCTAGATCCAAACGTCTTTTGTTTTGCGCGACCTCAAATGGCGTCTTTCTTTTAGAGACTCTGGTCGTATTTCTGAAATTTGGGGTGGTAGTTGCAGGACCATCAATGGCCGCTGGCCGCTCTGCTTTGTGACCGCATACCATAGAGGCCGCCATTGCTCCTCTATTGCTGTAGTACCTCAATTTGGCCGCTAGGCCCCCATTGAAAAGCATTGGACTTTAGACAAGTTAAAAACAACTTTAATGCCTGGTGCCGATTTTTTAAAACTTTCTATGGCTACATATTCTTCCAGAGATAACGCTGGGCTAGTTAAAAAATAGGCACCAGGCTGGTTTTCGTAAGATAATTTTTTTAAATCTTGCATAATTAATGAGGGGGCCGGACTTTGATTGACAGGCCGTTTCGTTGGACTTTAATTATAGTAACAATACATTTTTATAATTATTTCAAGTTACTAGTTCTTACGTTTTGTGGTTTGAGATATAGAACCGTCGGAGGAGCGCAGATACGGCAGCAGTCAGGCATGGGGCTATTAGCCTTTAGCTTAGCTAGCCAAGTTTAGCATCAGAGGTAAAGACACGGGAGCAGAAGTGGCATGATTTCACGCCCATACACGCCCCGCGATGGCAGAGTCTACAGTGAAGATCCCGCCCCTTTTAGGAACATGCTTCGTCAGAGCTGGGGAGGAGGAGTCTGTGAATCCGCCATGAATTACCCCATGAAAGTGTGTCATGCTGGTAAACTGGGAGGAGTGAGGAGGCGCCGTCTATTCTTTTTTACAGTCTATGGTCCATTCTAGAGATTCGGATGTACTACGTCGCTCGCTTACTTATTTTCGCCTACTAATAATATGCATAGTAGGGGTATTCGGATGCAGGGTCTGTGTCCAAATGTGGACGTGCGCCTGTCCGGTGAAACTAACCACCGTCTATGGTCCAAATATTGGTTCCACCGAGCCATATTATTGTCCGCGCTTTCTAGAAAAATGCGACAGTACCACTTTTTTTACCCAATTTTTTAATCTCCATAAAATATTTATAGCTATACTGGATTGTAACGTTAAGAGGCAAAAAAAAAAGTAAAACAAGTTCAAGTTAGCTTGTTTTGCATCTTTTAAAAACAGGCAGCATTAATTAAACAGTATGTAGGACACATTGTATGCTCCCTAATTTTTTTTTTCCTTTTTAGCTCTATGAGTTTTCAAGTTTAAGAAAGAAGGGATGGCAGGTGTCAGGTTCATACTTGTGTCTACAGTGGGGCCAAAATGTAGAAAAATGTTTAATTTCCTCCTAAGAACACCATACCCACTGTGAAGGATGAGGCTGGAACCATTATGCTTTCAGGACGACTGATCCGTATTAAAGAAAGGACGAAGGGCCCTTGTAATGTGACATTTTGGGTAAAAGCATGTTCCATCACTGAGAGTGTTGAAGATGAAATGTTGCTGGATCTTCCAGCATTACGATGATCATAAAACACACTGCCTGCTCAACGAGGGAGTGACTACGTGGAAAGCATTTCAAAGTTCTGGAGTGGGCTAGCCAGTCTTCAGACTTCCATCCAATACTGTGCAGCGAATTGAAAGTCTGTTTTGTCCAGCAACTCCTCATGGGTCAGTTATGTTGACTAACAGGTCAATATTAGTTGGTAAGAAATCGATATTTATAAGGAATTTGGTATGACAAATCCTCTAATCGTATTTACAACCGAATTTCCCCTAGTGGGACTATTAAAGGTTTATTCTATTCTAATCTATGACAAAGGTAGTATCTTTATAAAGGATCTTCTAAACCACAGGTGTCAAAGTCAAGGCCCGGGGGCCGAATCCGGCCCGCCATGGCCATTGATGTGGCCCTCTAAACTGTAGAGGACTGTATATGCACCTAAATACCCTTTTATCACTCAATTGGGTTTTTATTTGAATAGTCCTGAATCACATCAATATGAAAAGATGTTCATTATCATTTCATTTTAAGAAGTACTTGGTGAGACAGATATTTATTCATGTTTTAGCGGTGTGTTAAATATAGTTTTATCAATACTTTCTGCCACAACCTGCCTTTTTAAGGACTTTGACCATCTGTATGTGGCCCAAAATGGAAATGAGTTTGACATCTCCGTTCTAAACAGTCATGGAAATCTTTTAAACTTCTCATCCATTACTGAAAAAAAAAATTCTAAATTATTGTTCTAAAGAAATTGTATATTAATTGTATATTCAAAAGTGACTGTTTCAATGCTCAGTTTAAGTGCAATAACAAGGTAATTAATAACGGAACGTGGCAAACGATTTACTATAAATATGATAGGAATTATTTTGAGAAACTTCCTCATGTAAGTTGTAAAACCACTTTGGCTTCTGCTTATTCTAAATTTATTAAATGCCCCATTTCTCCAAAAAGAAAAAGGAGACTCATTTTAAATTTATAAATGGAGTATAACGTCTATCAAAGTTTCTTGAAAGAAGATTTAAATTGTGAGTTGACCCGTGTGCCTTTTGTAAGTTAGAAGGTCTTTTTCTTGACAATATTTGCAATGTTTGTGGACATATAGAGCATGGATTAATCTAATTTCATATTTCTACATTTGATATTGTTGACATCCTATTTTATGTGGAAAACCTGAACTCTGCCTTCTCTGATGCTATCAGTGCTGTTTTACTGTTTGCATCTCTGTAAATTGTTCTGTTCTAATTTGTTAAAGTGTGTGTATGTTTATATATATATATATATATATATATATATATATATATATAAGCATATTAACTTACATATCCATAAGAAAAGTCGCCATTTCCGCGTGTGTTTTGATTCCATGGGAATTCTTTATTTGGGTCCATCTATTGTACGCTTGACCTAAACTCACTCTGGTTTTTGATCTTCTCTGATCGCTCCTTTTCTGAGAAGGATAACGAAATCTCCGGGACTGTTTAGCAGCTGCTTTACCTGCCGACTCCGCCATTTTCTGCAGCAACAGCATCGCTCCGCCGAACCGACTATTTACATAAAACCTCAGGTGCCCGCTATTGGCTGGTAGATGTAAACATAATGCCAACGTCGTGCCCGTCAAAATCAATATTTTGTTATATTTTTAATCTAAGTATTTTTAAAGGAAACATTGTACTTTAATTCTGTACACACCTAAACGCCCCGTGGAAGTTGTTTATTTCTTTTTTTTGGCAGAGGATTTTTCTGAATTTAAGGAAAGAACAGCCCTCTCCATTCTTTGACATACAATGCGCATGCGCAACACCCTACCTGCCCCTGAGAGGGAAAATACGTATATAACGTCTTCTGACAGCAGCTAGAAATGCATTTTTCAAAATAGTATACCGAACGTTAGCCTACCTGTCAAGTAGAAACTTTGCGACGGAGGCATCAGTGGGGAGCCCAATCTGTGCTTTCAGCGCACGCCATTGTGGGAAAGAATCTCCCAAAAACACTCTGGTCTTGTTTCTATCTTCTGAGGCCTTTCTCTTCTTCTCGTACACTTCGAAGACACTTTTTCTCTTGCGACTCTCCGACATATTCAAAGGATCCGGTGAGAACTGCGAGGGAGAATGAGTGGATAATGCGTAGCCCATAAACACATGAGTGCGCATGCGCATAAAGTGACAACTACCCGGAAGAAAAATATCATTCATTTATCGGATAATTGTAATACTTTTAATGAAATAGTTTAATATTAAAACTTTCAGCAATTATCTGCACTTTTTATTTTATTTAAATTAAATACCGAACAGTTTTTCAAATATACAATAGTACCCCCCCCCCCAAAAAAAAAAAGCATTACCTGCTCTTCAACAGTTTTGAGTCCTTGAAGATCACAAAGCTCCTTCAATCTTTTAAAACGGTCTCCATTTTAAATTCTACTACATTTCCGTAAACGTCTAACAGCAAGTTTTGCAGATGGATTTAAAACTTATTTGAGATGTAGAAGGCAGCCGAGGAATCGGTAACTTTGGCACTTGTTTTGGTTGCTCCATTGCAAAGCACTCTACTGAGGCGCATTCTCGCTGATTGACAGTAAAGTCAACACTAGACTCTGGCTAATTATTCGTTTTACTGTAGAGACCAGGGGAGAGAAGATGAATTCTGAAAGATCATATATCATAGAACAATGTCCAATTTAGGAATGTTTTAAGTTGCTCTAAAATGTTTAAACTACGTACCCTTGATAGACATCTTTCATTTGAAAAATTAACATATTTAGGAAGAGGGCAAACGTGTATTTCCTATAAAGTAAATAAATGCGTCTTAAATGAATACACACTTTGGAAAGTTTAGCAAGTCTTGAATGTTATTCATTTAAATGCTTATTTTCAGTATATTTTAATAATTGTATATGCACCTAAAACGTGTACTCCAAATGGTAAGAAAAAATAAGACTTGTAAATTAATAGTTTGGGAAGAAAATGCATTTTGAATGGTTAGACATTAAATACATGTGTTGCCAAAAAATCTATTAAATTCAAAATACTGTAATTATCCCATTGTAATTAAACATCATCCAAGTACCTACAAAGAGTTGTGGATGGTGATCCTGTGGACAGGAAAGATCCCAAGTAAAAGTCAGTCTTTCAAAGAATCTGAAGAGATTCTCCTCCCACTGAAGCTATTGCTGTATGATATTCTCATCACACACTAGTAGCTCACTATCTGGGCAGAACAGACAATATTTCACAGTAACATATCCCGGATGACACCATCATTTGTTGCAAGCACTTATAATTCACCTTTGCAATTACTCTTTGTCTTGCTGTCCGTATGCTTAGAAAGCCATACCGAGAGATGTTGGAATTGGGGATATGCTCCTGGCCGATTATAACCGATACCGATGGAAGATATTGTGTGAATATCTTCCTTTTTTCTATTCTCTTTGATCTCGCTCTGCATTCATGTAGGCTCCCTTCAGCTCCTCTGGGATTTGAGATTTTTAGTTCTGGTATTATTTGAGCTTTGAGATGCTTATTAGCTGCTCTCAGATGTAAAAAAACAAAACAAAAACATAAAAAAAGATACATTCCAAGCAATAAACCAAAACAAAATACTGTACCAAGTTAATACAAATAAATGTTCTATATGAAATTCAAATATAAAAAAAAGAAATATATCCCACAGCAGCCTTTGTCACAGTGAATGCTTTATAAAGTCTTATGAAGACCAATATTGTGGTACGTTTTTACAGTGGCAAACTGATAAGAGTCAATACAGAACTGGATTAATGATATTCTTCCTACAAAACCTTCACTACTTACAGACTTTATATACAGAATACAAAACTGAGGAAAGTAGGTATGGTGCATAAACCTATTTAAATAATAGCTGAATCTGCTGAGAACATGGTTGGCCAGGAGGTCTCAGCTCAGTGTCTCTGGGCAGAAGTCTACTCTAATATTTCTGCTATTCTGACTTCCACCTTTACATAGGAGGCCAGAGTTTGGTGACTTCCTGGTGCATGGCTTCAGGTAACCACTGGCAGTATGCGGACAATAGAACTATGAGGAAGGAGAAAATAAATTATTAAATAGATTTATAATAATAAAATCAGAGAGAAACAACAAGCCAAATTAGTTCCTCACATTTATTCTCAGTCTTCCAGATAGACTGGAGAGCATCTCTGCACTCAACCCTCCTTGAAACCAGTGGTCCCAGTAAAGCCTCCGTCCTGGGCTGAAGTCTACAAATATAAAGGTGAAACAGTAAGAGCAAATAATGCAGGGTTGCTGCAACATTTTCGTTGCCAAACGTCCAAACTCGAGTCTCAAATATGCGTAGGTAATTTTTAAAGGATAAATCCAAAAGATGGATGGAATATTTGGAAACGCCCCAGAAAACAACAACATAGCACACTCCAAACTCGAGGAGGAATAGTGCTAGCGATTCATAACATCACAATGGTGAAATGAAGGAGTTTTGTTACAGATTATCCTTACTTAGAGGCTGTACATTGGTTTCCTCAACAACTCCCAATATATGGATATATGCTAATCGCGAATGGATCTAAATATCCCCCGAAGGACTTTAGTGCACACTGGGTGGGTAAATTAATATAATGCATGCTAAAATTAAGGTCCAGGCTGCAAAGAAACTGTACATCCCCTGTTAAAAGAAATTATATCTAAAATGCCAGTATTTTCCATATTTTGTTCTCACACTCAATCAGGTCCAGTTAAGTCATTTAATCAAATGACTTTTCCTGAATGAATGGAAAAACCCACAAATACAGATCTTAGGCCAGCCTGAGCAGGCAAACTAAAAGATCCACTGATTTCAGAGTAATTTCATCATTTTAAACTTCTCCCTCATCCCAAACTGCATCCAATCCGTGAATAACATGACAGACTGCAGTGCAGAAAGCCTATTTATCAGTACAGAAGGAACTTTAATAATAATCATGCTTTAATGTCCTACAAAGGGTAAATTCGTCTGTAACAGCAGCAAAGTGAGATGGAACATTAGTATTCATAAGGAAAGAAAAACTATAATAAACGGAATAAAACATAATATGTCAATTAAGGACACAAATTACTGTACGTTTATTTAAGTTAAAGTGGCATACTCAGATTAGGATGTGCTACTGAGTAAGATAATTTAAAAACAGGGAATATTTACAGAATGCTCATGTTTAGTTGTACAATAAAAAGTAAAAATGTTATTTACAAGAGGTAAATATTAATCGGCACGCAGCAACAAAATGTGAAAAGGAGCCTTTTATGCTTTCCTTATCACTTTGTCTTCCATTGGAAAATACTCTTCTAAATGAGGTACAGCAGACAGTTGAGTGGCTCTAGTTTTGTTCTTTAACACGACAATTTAAACAAACTAGTTACAACAATTGTGGGACCAGCCTTCTTCTGTAGCTACTCTGGTAATAAAAAGTAATCCTGTGTGAGATCAACAACTTACTTTGCCCAAGTTTTCATCATGATGGAGGGGTTGGATAGAAGGTGGCCTGTGTTTTTCTTTAGCTTGGGACAAACCTGTTAGGCACACAAAGCAAAGGTTTAGTCAGGCGCATCATTAACTGAACAGGTAGGCTTCATATTAATGAAGTTTAATTTTTAAAGCATTTTTGTTCTCTAACATTGTTATTTCAACCTGGAGACACAGGAGAGACGCTAGGATGTGAGAATAAACATAAATAAAATATGGTTGCTGTCTGGCAAAAACCTTATAGCTCAATTTCTATGTATTTTTTCTGTGTGAAAACAAACTTTATCGATTACCGTTCACATCTGTCCGTGGTTCCATCAATAAAGATCAATTGAAAAGTATAAAAAACAGCTTTTGACTAAATAGTATAAATTTACCTTTGGAAGAAAGATGTTTTACTGTTTTTGTTTTAGGAAATACACGTTTTATTTCCCAGACAGCGATGATATATCATCCATTATACAGTGGTCAGATTTATTTTTAAACAGATAAAAGGAAACGGGATCAAGATGCTGCATTACCTTTCCCTCCAGAAGAAACCTGGCAAACAGCCTGTAGCGCTCCAAACCTTCAGGATACTCCATCTCCACTGCAGGCAGCTGCCAACCGACCCGGACTGTAGGAGACGCCCAGAAATTAAACGGAGGCTGAATAAGGCGTCAAATTATTCAGGTCTATGCAAATTTCCTTACAGAAAGTGCTCGTTCTGTGGCATCTGATGGTGCCGCTGGAGGAACAGAACCATGGCGCCGGCGAGTCCAGAGGAGGGCTGAAGTGACAGTACTGAGGCAGGAGCTGAGGGATCCACTCTGCTTCTACTGCCGAAACACCTGGTGGGAAGGAAAAGGGAGAAGCTTTCTCAGATGATGCCATCAAATAAAATGAATATATATTTAATGTGAACAGCATTTCTAAACATTCAGACATCGCGGTTCCAAACATTCACAGACTCAATCAGCAGAGCTCTCAGGTAGTATTTAACCCATTTATAAATATAAATGGGTTCAAATTATTTTATTGGAAAGCACAGAGAGGAGGGCAGGGAGGAAAAAAACCCCAAAAGATAATTTTTCAGCCATAGACATGCAGTCACAAGTTCCCCACTATGTATCACTCTTTCTTTTTACATCATACAAGTCAACCTGCTTGACTTCACAGGCCGTCTGTGGTTTCAGCCAATCCTGCTGAGTCGTCATTTAATTACAAGAATTTAGTTATTAATCCTCAACATGTTACTTTCTGCTGCTGTCGTGTAACGCCACTGTGAACAGAGCAGCAGCCGTCTTTGCTTTGTTTTAAATATCTTTATATCACACACACAATAGTTTAGAGGTTAGGGCTTTAAATAATACCTCCCATGGGGCCTAGAGGGGGCAATATTGGTGGATCGACTTCAACCCACCCCAAAGTGATTGTAAAACGTAAAGAAGAAATGTAGATTATGAACAAAAGGATGATCTGAAAAGGGTTAAGGGAAAAAGTAGGAATGAGAAAGGGAAAACAAGAGAGGAACAAAGGAAGGAAACATGTAGGCGGGAATTAAGGGGTCAAAATGAGGAAAAAATGAAAGAAGGAATGGTGGAAAGAAAAGGGGGAGAATGATGGAATAAAATAATAAAAAATGAATGGATGAAGAAATAGAGAAAAATACAGAAAGGAAATTAATAAGCGGGAAGAAAAGCCATTAAAGTTGCCAGGAAAGACTAACAGTAATAATATGGAAAAAGAAATGAAAAGTAGTAAGAAAATGAAGAAGAAAGAAATGGAGGGAGGAAAAAAATAAGAACAAAAAAGAAAAAAGCATGAAAAGAAAAGACTCCAGTAGGAAGGATTGAATGAAGAAAATGGGAATGGATGGATGAACACATTTAAATCTAGACAATGAGACAGTCTGGAAAAAGAGAAACTGGATGTAGCAACAAATTTGTTTTTTTTAACCCTATTTTCTTTTCAATATTTATCCAGATCTACTGATTCGGAACCCAGCCAGAATCTCAGGAACATCTAAAACCTAAGCCTAGTTGATGCTTCTCCGACCACATATTTGCACTCAGATGTATTGACGGAGACGTTTTCTATTTATAGTACTCCGCTCTGCCACGCCATTCTCCATTCTTTTTTTCAGCGTTGCTGGACCAGGACAGCAGGGGGTGCTAAGTTTTCATGGCGTCTCTGCCTACTATCACAGAGCGCAACTACTGATTACAGCGACGTTCTGGTGAAGTGATCTCTGGTTTTTATTGAAACTGACCAATTAGATGCATACGCTCTCTATCGACGGATAGTTAAAAATTGGGCCCCTACTCCATGCGTTCTTGCGTAGGTGACGGAGAGCCCGTGCGTTGACGGATAATGTTGTTGCGTCAATACGTCTCCGTCAAAACGGAGAAGCATAAACTAAGCTTTAAAACAACACATCCCAGATGTCTGTATCAGCGCTCCAACTCTGTGGCATTTCCATACCTCTCATATACAGTTTGGAAGTCTCCATGATCTCCTGGTAGACCACAAACTCTGGCAGCGCTTTGAACAAAGCAGAATTTGGATAAATGAACACTGGGTCATCCATCAGAGGAGTCTATGTAAGAAGAAAACAACAAAAGAGAAATGAGGCAAAATGAAGAGGATCAACATAAAACAGCCTCTCCTCTATCAGAATCCAAGCTGCAGGATCTGCTCACCTTATATGCGTTCTTCCACTTCGGGTCCAGCATGTCTTCTGCTTGGACGCGTCTAGCCAGGTGGTCTCCCAGTCCGGCCAGAACGATCTGCCGAAGGCACACCACCTGATGTTCTGTGGGTGGAGTCATCTTAGGATCTACAAACACTCCCACCTCCGGACACACAGCGTTCACTGTCAGAAGGGAACATCAGGGGTTTCCATTTCAGCTTCTGGTGCAGGTCTACGTTATTAAGTGCATGTGTGTGAGAATCGGTGTGTTTGTGTACCTGCATTAGTAAGTTGACCTCTGAGCCTCCGGATCTCCAACATTGCTTTGTATCTCAGTCCGTTTTCCTCACAGAACCCGGGAGTGCAGCCAGCAAACTCACAGGCACCAACCGCTCCTGCAGTCCAGCGCATACAGAACTATATTAAGATTTATCACACTTAATATATGGAGATGCTGGGTTCTGTTGTGGGGAAAAAAATACTTTATCGAGAGTCTGGATGAGAAGAAGTAAGAAATGTATTAAAACTTTTCAAGGTGAGAACAAAAATACGGTTAAAAGTAGTCGGTCGAGTCTGCTCTAGCTAACAGTTCAAACTGGTTGTCTTTGAAGGGCTCTGGTCAACAGATCTTGTTACAGCAGGTCATGTATGTGAAGCCCGAGTAAACGGCGTTCCAGTTCATGTAGTCCAGATCGCAATATGGCGAGGCCCAAGTAGCCATTCTTAAGTCCAGTTTATGCTTCTTCGATTGCAAATTTGCACTCAGACGCAGACGTATTGACGGAGACGTTTTCCGTTTACAGTTCTCCGTTTTTTCTCTCTCCATTCTCTATTGTTTTTTCAGCGTTGCTCGACCAGGACAGCAGGGGGTGCTAACTTTTCATGGCGTCTCTGCCTAATATCACAGCGTCGGATGAAGTTTTTTTCTAAGCTTGTGAACGTATTTCTTCCTCAAGGAGCAATGAACGACAGAAAGTACGTTTTGATTAAGCTTTAAAGCTTTTTATTGGAAGTGCAGCTCATTGAATCCTCTAGAAACGCATGGAAACAAAACACAGCAGCCTTTTTTGTTGTTTTCCTACACCTCCTTGTGTTTAAAATCGCCAAAAGAACAGGTCAGATAAATTATCCTTTCAATATAAAGCATGTAGTGGCAAAACGCTGCATTAACTACTGATTACAGCGACTATAGAGCACCATTCTGGTGAAGCAATCTCTGGCTGTTACTGAAACTGACCAATCAGATGCAAACGCTCTCCGTTGACGGAGACGGATAGTTAAAAAATGGGGCTCTACTCCGTGCGTCTTTGCGTAGGTGACGGAGAGCCATTGCGTCGACGGATAATGGCGTCAAAACGGAGAAGCATAAACTAGTAGTACTTCATAAACATCACTTTAAACTGTACTGTCCACATATAAACATTACTTTTTACTTTGTCACGTTTAGAGTTACAACACTGATTTTAATTCCTAATCTTGTAAAACAGACATGCTTCCACAAGAGCTACTGTTGTTGACGCAAGGAGAGGCCATACTGAAAGTCAAATTTGGAGCAAAAAAAGTAAATAATAAAATCCCAGACTTTCCAAGTGGGAAGTATAACTTCAGAGGGCGTAGGAAATTTCTGGGTTTCGACTACAAATGGAATGTTGTTGCTAAACAGGATGGTTTTGAGCCTGGAAACATTTAGCTATGGAGAAAGTAAGACTAGGAGTAGTCTCAAACATCATGGACCCGTCCCCTGCTGTTTAGTTGGAACTGGAAGGCAAACATTTTATGAGTTGACTAATCTTATAACAAGACTAGCTGTATAATCTAAGAGACATGATAAGTAATAAGCATATTATAACATTTTCCATGATAGTTCACATGCAACAAGCCTGTAACAAGCCCTTTGTGGCAGCAGCCACAGAGGTTTCTTATGTCATAGTATCTTAGGCATTGAGACAATCGACAAAAAGAAAAACTGGTTGGGTTTAAAGAAGGCAGCTGCAGCAGACAAACCCTTACTGGCTGAGAAGAAATATTTTTTCTACTATGTACTAAAGATGCTAAATATGAAGGAGTTGGATAATTAAATTTTTTATTGCAATGGAAGTCATTAAAAGCAGTCTTTTCTGGTTAATTGGTAGAAACGACTTGAAATATTTAGCTCCCCAAAAATATTTGGGGAAATATTAATTCCAGTCACGTTAAAAGAAATACTGAAGCAGCAAATGGATTAAGAATGACTTGCTAAAGTAGAATTAGCTTGATGATGTGAAGTTCTCTTTATTACTGTGTAATGATCTAATATAAGATGATGACAAAAAGCATTCAGAGTGAATAGGTTGGCATACACTGTTAAGATGGGAATTAAGTTTAACTATCTAATAAGTTTAGTTAACCGGTTCAAGATCAAATCTACAGTAAATACAGGGTAGAAACCACAGAATGATGGGATTTATACTATGCAGCTCATTCAACTAAAACGTTCTTATTTCACTCATTCAGTCTGGTGCGTACATTTACTTTACTTGCTTAATGAACTAAGCAAATGAAAGCTAAATGCAGCTGGATAAGAATAGATTGTTTTTTCTCACCCAACATGACCATGAGGTCCCCTAGCAGGAGTGAAGCTCCCTGCCCCGCCCACAAGCGTCTCATCTGGGCCAGCCGGGCCCGACGCTGGCTAAGTGTCGAGCTCTCATCGTCACTACGAGCAGGTCTGAAGACAGAGGAGCAGATGTTAAAACGACAGCTCGACACCAAGTACCAAGTCTGAAGACAGCTGTAGTTGTTCTACACGCTTATTAATTTTTATCTCAAACTCAATTCCTTTTTTCCTAATACATTTAAATGCAAATATTAATCAGTATGAAGGTGCACACCTGTCAAAGTCCTCAAAAATCTCCCGGACGGTCATGGCTGAAACCACAGCGATGATGTAGGGCAGACAGTCCTGCTGCTTCCCGAGCGCCAACATTTTGGCGTAACGAGGTGCGACGGGGAACGAAGCCATGGCTCTGCCCAGCGCGGTGATGGGACAGCTCATCTTCGCTCGCTGCAAGTCTTTCATCCTTACAAAACATGAGTTGGCCGTTAACATGGATGCCTACACGTTTGTACGATGACATGCAGCCCTTGGCTAAAGTATTCAGGCCCCTTGAACTCATTTGCATTTGGTCACATCACAACCTCAAACTTAAATCTAACCAAATAAGATTTTTTGAGCCACCCCAACATAAAGCAGTACATGATTGTGAAGTGGAAGGGAAATTATTTTCAATATTAAAAGCTTTGAACATCTTACTGAAGACTGTTCAGTCCGTCATCTGAAAATGGAAAAAGTACGAGACAACAGCAAACAAGACTGCCCACCAACAAATGGATAATTAATCAAAGGAGCAGCCAGGAGACCCATGTTAACTCTGGAGGAGCTGCAAAGGTCCAAAACCGAGGTGGGAGAGTCTGCTGACAGAGAACTCCACAATCTGGTCTGAACACACCGTGCCCAAGGTGAAGCATAGTGATGAAAGCATCATGCTGCAGGGATTGTTTTGTTGCAAAAGACTGGAGTTCATCTCCCAATAGTACATTGACTTTAAAATTTACAGCCCAAGCTACAAATCAGTAAACTCAATCAGCATTTTCAGCTGTTAGAATGGCCTTGCCAAAGTCCAAACCTAAATACCATCGAAAAGCTTTAGAGAGATACATTTAGCAAAGAATTTACCAAATAAAAATTAGACTAGATATGTAAAACTGGAAGAGAAACACTCCAAAAGACTTAAAGTTTGAGGTTGTAACAAGTCAATTCTGAAAGGTTCAAATGGTATGAAGACTTTTGCAAAACACTATAAAAGAGGAAGTTTTCTGACAAATATTATAGAAAAGAAAAAAATGTATTCCAAAATCCAAAATCTTACACACTCAAAAACTAGAGTTTCACTCATAAAACTCATTCTTGACCTCGTCTTGTTCTGTTCTCATGCTCCCGTTAAAATGTCTTTAAAAATTAAAACAAACAAACAAAAAAGGTTTTTTCTCTAAAGCACTTAAAGTCGTTCAACAGCAAAACTACCTTCCAGAGCGAGGTGGCTCTTCCAGAGCTCCCAGTGAGACCAGTAACTCCTCTGCAGCCATCAGAGCCTCAGTGGAGGGAGGTGTAGGAAAAGGAAAATTAACCACCTGCAAAATAAGACATTTAGAAAAAAAAGGCCTCCCGTTTTTCCTGTAAAACATTTTTTTTCTTTCTTACAGACCTTCTCGATGTTGAGATCCTTCATCTGTAAAACCAGGTCCTCTACAGGTCTACGAGTGATCTCTGCCTCAGAAAACTGACTGAAGTCCCCGAAAACCGCAGAGGAGTACAACCTGCGTCATCAAACAATTGGTAAGAGAAGAAAACCACCCAACACCACCGGCCTAACATTGTGTAACAGTTCTCACCTGTAGCAGTGTCCCGCCTCCGTTCGTCCGGCTCTACCTGCCCTCTGATTGGCTGAGGCCTGAGAGGTCCACGTGACTTTAAAGGATGACACTCCTGTCACTCGGTCGTAGTAGCGCTTCTTGACCCGGCCGCAGTCGACAACGTATTTGATGCCGGGAATGGTCAAAGATGTCTCCGCGACGTTGGTGGCTACGACGCAGAGACGAGTGCCGGGCGGAGGAGGCCTGAACACCTGCGGCCGGAAAAAACCACACACAAAAAAACCACACACAAGATTTACCAGAGAGAATTCCCTGCTGCTCTGGTCCCCCCATGACTCCTCAGCTATGAACCGTTCACTATCGCATGAGATCACTGTCTGGTTGTTCTTTGTTGTGGCAGAATGTCTGGGTTTGAGAGTTTCAAGGGGCTTAAAACAGAAAAGACGATACATTTGGTTGCGTAGTACCATTCACAGGCTGATTCGACGTAAACAACCCCTCTACTGCTCAGCTGCACTGGTTTGGTCATCAGAGACCCCTGCCATCATACTCAACCTAGACCTCTTTCTTGTGGTAAATTATCCAAACTGAGGGCTCAGGCTGGATGCTGGAAAGTGTGGTTTTCCAAGCTGCAGTTCAGCTACAAAAGCCATTTACCACGCTGTCAAAAAAATAAAGAACTAGCATCATATTGAGCAAAGATCTGAAACGAGGAGGAGGAAAATAGCAGGAGCAGAGTTTAATGCATTTCACTTGTCGAGACAGGCGTACAGAGTGAAGCACCAAGTTAAAAGTATTATGAAAAATAGGACACTAAGCCATTGCCTGCAACCTTTGTAATCCTAAGAGCCATTTTTGGCCAAAGTCCAGTTAAATGACAGTGGTTTAGAGCCGCAAACGTAAAAGAGCTTTTGGAGAAAAAAAACTTCTTTTTAAAATGTCTTAAAAAAAAGGTTTAAAGGCTTTTTGTTTCTTATAAATAGATTCTGTTTCTTTTCTTTTTTTTTGAAAGAACCAGCACTTTATTTCTAATTTTAGGTTTTATATAAGATAATACGACATTTTCCAAGAGGGATGGATATATTTTTGTTGGAATAACTATATTGGTGAAAGATTGGTGGAAAAAGCTAGTTTCCCACTTGATGACAAGAAAAATACAGGTACATCTAAAATAATATTTAAAGCAGACGTTAAAACACACTTGTCATTAAACTTTAATTTTAGTACTAGGCAATATAAAAGGTATAAGGTAGAAATTATATATATTTAGCCAAAGGTAGATAATTTGACTATACCACAGTTGAGCATGTTGATGATGTCATCAAGCTGTGCCTACATAATCAGGTATGCAAGGATACTGATTTTCAGTGTTTCTCTGCACATTAGATACTAAAATTTTAAAGATTGTTTTTCATTTAACAGAAAAGAAACCTGCCTGACTTGAAGCCCTTTAATTCAAATATGTGCATTTTTTGTGTGTGTGCGATATTTCGTAAATATAAGTAACCAGGAAAGCAGACAAATTTGAACTTTATTTTCATTTTTCACTTTTATTTAACTAAAATATCCTCATCTATATGCATGTTGTGAGAATTTTTGTGTTGCACTATTTTGGAAAAAGAATTGAATATATATTAAATGTAGTTCGCACAATAATTGTTCTTTAAATGACAATCTAAACCTTTTTGAACTTGTTCTGTTGCAATGTGTCTGGAAAGTGAGTCATTTTGTAGTCCACTGCAATACATACCGCTATCGCACATGCTTTAGATTATATCGCATTGCAGAGTTGAGGCCATATTTCCCAGCCCTAATTGACACCCCCACGTTTGTTTTACCTTAGCCTGCTGCTCAGGGGCCAACAGGGAATACAGAGGGAGAACGTAGAGAGGAATAGACGGGTCAGCTTTATCTCCTGCAAAAACAAAGCACAGAGCATAACTGCTTTGAGCACCTTTTTTCCTCACAAGATGGAAATATTTTACAATACACTGTAGTTAGAATGCAAAGAGTATTTCATAGATAAAATTACTTTATATTAGGACTCCTTTTTGAATTTTTTTTGGGGGTGTTAAAGAGTAAAGTCAAAGACCTAACTTCATTCCTCCCAGGTAGTCCTCAAAGTCTGTTTGCTGTGCACAAATGTATTTCATACAATAAATAAGTACACATTAGTTAACCTAAACCCAAAGTGCTCCTTTCATAATTAGCCAGGTAATTCAGTGACATATAATAAAAAGTCGGCAAGACCAGGCGTTGAATTTGTTGATAAAATAACTTTAATAATTGCAAATAAAACATACCACATGAAAACATTTTGATTTTTTTAAGCTAAACTCAGGAGGAAACGTAAAACCACAACAAAGATAGTTTATGACTGAGACGTGACTTGAGATGACCAAAGAAAGCTCCTGATATGTTCGTCTTTAATTGTTGCCTTTAAGGCCCATCTAAACCTCACTCAGCTGAGCTGTGAGGATGAATTTACCTGCGTCAGACGGATCGTCCCCGAGCTCGAGGTCCGAGCCTCCGTCCTCCTCGTCTCCGATTCCCGCCTCTCTGTCCTCGTCCCCCTCGTCCACAGGCAGGGCGGAGTAGTTATTCAGGTCGATCCGAGGCAAGGACTGGAATCAAGGTATAAAACGGGTAAAAACATCTACTAGGAAATATAAGGACAGGAAGACTAAAAGGGCAGGTGACCAGTGGTAACTGGCCAATAGAGGGTGCTAGGGGGCCACCCCCACCACTCACAACTTCCCATATTACCTTGAATAAAAAGTGGGAAAACATTTTTATAACAAATATAATTCAAAATATATGAATGTTTTCTTTCAGATGTGCAAGAAAAAAATATTATTGTTTATGGTGAGTAGAGTTTTTACACTCATCGGCGTTGTCTGATTGAGGACGTATTTCCGCATTGAGGCGCAGAATCTTGGCAAGGCTCCCATAAACTCTGGTTATAAGTTGTACATGCGCAGTAGCTCCTCTTCAATACAAGAGATAGGACGGCTTAGGGCGCAGGCGAGGTGCGCCCCAAGGGGGCGGGGATTACACATCGTCCCCCTCCAGCTGTGGGGCTGAAATCAAACCCACATCACTGATGTCTGTCATACAGTGGACAGGTCAAACCGTGGGAGTTAGAGACGCAAAAAGCAGAAAGAGAAAAATAATAATTCAGCTATATGACTAAAAACAATAGCCTTTGAGAGAAAAACATAGCAGGAGAAGCTTGATGTAAAACGGCTCCGACCTGATTAGCCAGATAACAAGATCAATCAGCATTAAAACGCGACTAGAAAGCGCCGTATTCATATTGAATTATGCATATTGGGCCTCTGTATAGCTCGAGTACAGTTCATGGAAAGGTATCGCTGCGTTACAAATGTGGATTATTCAGTTAAAGTTATGTATTTGGACTTAAATTAGTGCTAATCATTAGCGGAAGCAGCTGTGTAGACACTGCTACTTCCCAATAAGAGCATTTATTCCTATTGTTTAGATGATGAATTGGATAGTTTATCTGCTGAGTGTTTACATTTTGGAAAAGGGTAAATCGTAGCATTTGATTACTAATTCTATATTACATTTGATTTATTTGATATTTAACACAGCTGCTGATATCAAAATAATAAGTTTATTCATATATTTTGGTTATTTATACCTTACCTTGCATTTGTTCTTATTTTTCATATGAGATTCACACATATCATCTCCCTCCTCACATTTATATTAGCCAAACCTGTATCAGCAGCTGTGTGGAAATAATAAAGAACAGAACAAATATAACAATTGTTTCTCCACCACATTTTCTCATACTCTGAATGGCTTTAAGTGGAGCTCTGGCAGGTTCTCACAGTCTGAACCAGAACCTCTATAGACAGCTCAGTGTTTCCTCTACTACAGTATCAGTCTGTTCTAGCAAAACTGATTGAAGACTCTGACGGAAATAATTCTGCTGTCTTAGGATAGTCCTAATGAGAGGATGATCAGAGTTGTCCAACATTAATAAGTAACTGTTAGCTTTACATACAGAAAATGTTAGCCAGTTACTTTGTGTCAGCAACTGGCTAAAAGATCAATAGTTTAAAAGGGTCAAGTGTGAAAGTGATTGTGGAGATAAAATAAAATCTATTAATCTCTCCTTTATTTCATGAAAAAAGAGCTACGGCAATTGGATTCGTTCCTTTAAACAAAAATTTGTCGGTTTTTTTGGGTCATATATAGGAATGTTAATTAGTCAGGATTAATTCACAGCTACCCTGTAAATAATTAGGTAAAAAAATGTAATCGTTTTAAAACACTAATATCTAACCATCATAGTCATAGCCCCTACTGGAGAAATTTCCACCAGCCACCACTGACACTATAAATCCTGATATTTTATTAATGAAACTTGAGCAGTACAGAATCAGAGGATGTGTTCCAACGGACAGGGAGGGTTTTTTTAAAGGAAGAAAAACTGTTTCTTTGTAATTTAAAGAACTATTTAACAAAAAATGTGATTGCTTGTACGTAGGGATTTCCCAATCAGCATTTTAAACCTCAAATCCGATCCGATTTCAAGTCCCGAGCCGATATTTTGCCTTTAGTATTGATATTTATAAAACTGAAGTATATTTTTAGCATTTAACTGAACTTTTTATAAAAAACATTTTCATTATTAAACATTACAATCAATGTTTTAAATCCCATGAAATCAAAATCTTACAGAATATTAAAGATCAGCTTCAGTTTAATATTTCAAACAAAAGTAAAAAGAGAAACACTCATACTTGATGCAGTATTATTTAAAAAAGTATTTCCGGCAGGTTATACGCTGGCGTGCACAACGCTGCCTTCCACTGTCTTGGGATCGCATTCACTCAATATTTTTGAGTAAATACATGTTAGAAAGCCCACATTGTTTTAAGTCTGTAAGTTTCAGTATTATTATTGGAGTTTTCACCACAAACTCAAATATCCTATGCTCCTGAACTCAGCAGCATTCCAACACTATTTGAATGCACCACAGGTGCTGTTCAGTGTCTTTTTTTCTCTCTCCTGCTGCAGGAGCTAAAGAGAAGTTTTTCTTTGTTTATTTCGTTGATTGTTGCGTGTAAACACCAGAAAGTGAGTTACTATTCCTTTGTTATATAGTTTAAAGTACGGTTAAGCAACCCATATTAGAACTGTGTTTTATCTGCTATGGCGATTTGTGGCAACTGAGAGTCCTTTTTGCACCACTACGGAGGTTTGATTTATTTCGCAATCACTGCCAAACGTAACTAGGACATACTTTCGTAAAAAATCGCCGTGATTCGTCAGGTAATATAGCTTATCTCAGATCACTGAAAAATGTGGTAATATCGGCCCAATCAGATCTGGAGATCGGACATCCCTACTTGAATATCATACATGTTTTTACTCAAAGTAAACTCACCGCATTCTTCTTCTGTTTGGCCTTCTTAAACTTCCTCATTGCCTCAGCAGTGTCCGCTTCTTCATCTTCAGCTAAGCAGAAAAAAAACAACAGGTAAATTTCCAAAGAAAGAAACATTTTTCCCAAACGATGGTTACACATAAGAAGAGAAGCGAACCACGCACCAGCGGCTGAGCTGCCCTTCCTAAACGGGAAAGCTTTCCTGAGTCTCCTGCAGAGGCTGTGGACCTCAGCCTGACCTGTTAGAAACACCAGGATACCCCCTGAACGCCACAAACCACATCATTAGCTGACCCTTTACACAGACAATCATCCGTGCAAATATTGAAAGTAGAGAGGAAAATTAAATCTGCTTAAAAACTACCGGGCGGCAGCATCCGGTGGATTTTGCAGGTCTTGTGAAAGGCCTCCCCGGTGTAGTCCTCCAGCGGAGTCCGTTTGTTGAAATGGACTGTGACCGGGAACTGCCGAGCGTCCACCTTGATGACGGGCGGCGGCCACCGAAAAAGCTTCTGGTTTTCTGTGAAGTCCTCGACGCGCAGCGTGGCCGACATGATCAGCAGCTTCATGGGCATTCCTTTCTGCAGGCGGGGGAGTAGAAAAACAGACGTGAAGCAAATTTAGGAGGCATACAATGAAGCAGCTCAAGTTCCTTCAGTTTTTTTCTTAAAATGATTTAGATGTGAACACTTTTTCAAGTCAAAAGTATAAGAGAAGAAAATACACTGCCTGGCCAATGTCACAAAGTTTATGTCCATTCAGTGTTTGATTAATCTTTCAGCAAGAGTCTGACCACTGCGCGAAGCCTTCTCCACCACTTCCCAAACATCCTCAATGGGGTTAGGGACTCTGTGGAGTCCAATCCATGTGTGAAAATGATGTCTGATGCTACCAGAACCGTTCTTTCACAATTTGAGCCGGATGAATCCTGGCCTTCTCATTCTGGAATATGTCCGTGCCGTCACAGAAGAAAAAAAACAAAGCATACATGGAATAACCCGGTCATTCAGTATATTCAGGTAGTCAGCGGAACTCATTCTTGGAGCACATACTGTTGATGAACCTATAGACCTGACCAAATGCAGCAACCTCATATCATGGTACTGCCCCCACAGGCTTGTACAGGAGACACTTCATCTGCCTCTCTTCTTACCCAGATGCGCCCATCATTCTGAAACGGGGTATATCTGGACTCATCGGACCTTCTTCCATTGCTCCAGAGTCCAATGTTTATGCTCCCTACCAAAATGAAGCTTTTCTTGAAGGTTTTCTTACAGCTACACAGCTGTTCAGTCCCCATCCCTTTTGTTCCCTTTGCATTGTGTGTGAGTAGAAATGCTCCTACTTTCATACTTTGTGTGGCCGTACCAGAAAACGGCCAGAGAAAATGCTAATTTTTTCTGTTCACATGGCACGGATCTCTGACTGTATTGGGATTCAGTCTTTTACTACAAATAAACAGCAGGTGGCGGCATACAAATAAGTCTTAGTTCTCCAACAAACAAGGGAGTGAGAAGTACCGACGTCATAAAACGAGCGACAGCCTAGAATGTAAACAAACTGGTCTACTGGTCAGCTGCTACCTGAAGCCATCTACAGGGTGAGTGTTGTAGTAAACCCGCCGTTTTGTAACCTGCTGTGTTGCTGTGGGATGCTTGAATCGCGTTGTTTTGGTATTTGTATGGTCGCGAGTGATTCTTTCATTTCCGCATGGAGCGCGTCTATTGTCTTGAGTACGGCCAGAGTACGGGTTGTGTTCACATGATACGTGGCCGCTCGTACCTGGACTCGGATACTACCTCCAAGGCAGGTCTCTCTGGCCGTATTCTGGCACGGTACAGTCTGTGTTCACATGGTACGAAATAAGTGGATTTTGACCAAATACCGTACCAGAGTACGGACTCCCGTACCATGTGAAAGCGCCCTTAAACACAGCGTTGAGTTCTAATGTTTTTGTTTGATTTAATTTCGCCAAACATTTAAGTGATCGCCCATCAAGAAGAAAAAATGTAGCAAATTTGAAACTTTTTTTTCTGGCCACATTTCTTTCTCGAAGGTTATTGGCCCCCATTAGCCTGCCACTTTTCAGTGATGCGCCAGACGGTTCTTAACCTGATTTTAGTAGTTCCTTCCTTCAATCTCGTCGGATGTTTTCTCTGCTTCATGCATGCCAATGATTTGACCCTTCTCAAACACACAAACATCTTTTCCACGACCACGAGATGTGTCTTTCGACTTGGTTATTTATGAAATGAATAAATATATATATATATATATATATACATATATGTTATATAATGGTGTGGGTGAACACTCTATTGGCTCTATTGGGTGTACATAAAAAAGTGATAATGTAGACCTAGGAAAGGCGTCGCGTCAAATTGCCTGATTACAGTTCTAAATTATTGCGCTGGCTCAAATGGCAACGGAGACTCAACGTTATATACATCATCCTCTGGACACTTGCACTTTCTGAAATGATACTTTGTATCACGTAAGGTAAAGCCGCCATGTCACTTCCCATCACTGATAAATCGCAGCGGTTGGCTCGCTGCTTGACAACGCCTGTATACAGGAGATATTAAATAGTGTAAAGTACTATTAATTAATTAAATTGTTCTTTCTGTCGTAAGTGACCATGGTATAAGCGGGATAATGGTCTTCGAGGTGTCCATTATCAGAAAATAACGGACTTCGCTGAAGCAACCTCCACGTCCTCCATTAATTTATGATTATGGACACCTCGAAGGGCATTATCCCTTACTTAAATAACTTTTTGCCAGCTGAAACATATTTGCCTATGCAGTAATTATCCAACAGCAGGCTTGTATACATTTCTTTACTTAAATCCGGGTGGCGACTTTTTTTTTTGGCCAGGCAGTTTATAAACCCTAACCACTTGACAAGTAAATGTCACAAATCCTCAAACGTCCATCTTTCAGACTCTTGAACATGTAAGGACTTATAAATGACACATTATCCTACTTAAATGCAGATATTTTAAAGCATAGTTCATTGTTTTTAAAAAGCTGTTTTTATGGAAAGTAGCAACTTTGAAAAAGTAGTAAATTGGTCCCGTTCGATGTTAAAGCGAGATCATCAGTTAGAAGGTCGAAAACTAAAACAACAGAGTAAACAAACTGAGATTACATTGTATAAGTGCTAATGAAAATTAAATCTTTCACATACAAATCAATTTAAAATCTTCCACAAATTGTTCCCATAGAAAATCTCAATTTTCCATACATGGAAAATAAAAAGCTAATTTTATACTTTTCCAGACTTTTCAGGGCTGTGAAAGTTACACGGACAATTAGATTCAGATTTGCACTAATTTAGCAGTATCAGTAAATGATTTTTGAGAATTCCCTTGGGAGTACCGAAACAAAGATATTGTGGACTTTTCCGACCTTGTTTCTCAGAGGAACGATTCGGGACAACAACCCAATGAGGATGTCCGTGTAGACGCTTCGTTCGTGGGCTTCGTCTATGATTATCACGCTGTATCTCTGAAGCAGAAAATCCTGCAAAGCAAAACAAACAAAGCAGAACAAATATTAACTTTAGTTTATAACTTTATGTATTGTGATGCGAAACCGATGGGTTTATATGCTGCTTTAATGCAGAACTAAGGAAAATAAGCAGTGAAAAACAGACAGAGTATAAGTATTAAATGGTAAAACCTTCTGAATCTCCTTCAGCAGGACACCGTCTGTCATGAATTTGATCTTCGTGTCGCTCGTCACGTTGCCCTCATATCGAATCTGGTACGACACAACTCTGAACAATGACAGAAACACGCATCATTAGAAGTTAAACAGATAAATACCGTTTCGGGATCTAAAGAAAGTAAAATATTTAAGTTACTGTTTGGGAAGGTTCATCTCTTTGGCCACACGCTGCGACATGCTGACAGCTGCAACTCTCCTCGGCTCTGTGATCCCAATAATCCTGTCGCCACTGGAGGAAACAAACGAATTAGTGGTGCCGTGATGCTGCCACTTGTTGCTTGTGTCAAATTCTTTACTTTTTAGAGCTCAAAATGTATAAACTGTGCTTTTTAGCCAATTTTTAAAGCACAAACACAACCGTGATTAGGTTTTAAATATGAAACCTGCTAAATCTAGAAACTCAGAGAGGACAGGAGACAGAAGGAGACAAATGGGTGGGATGATAGACAGACGGACAGTCGGACAAAGGAATGGACGGATAGATGGATGGTGTATAAATTCAAAAAAATAAGAATGTATTTTTGTTCTTGTCTAGAAATGGAGAGTAAGTAACTTCCACATTTTTCCCCGTCTGAATATAAATCGTGTTCTGATGCAATATTAGATCCTTTTAATCCAGATTAATGTCCAAAGAACTTTCTTTGAAGGACAGGGAGAACCTACCAGGCATAACCAGCCTCATACAAAAACTGAGGCACCTGCGTTGTCTTTCCACTTCCCGTCTCTCCACAGATGACGATGCAGGGATTCTCCCTGACCGCCTCCATGATGACCTGCTCCTCGGCCAGCACTGGCAGCTTCAGACGAGCCTCCTGCAGCAACGCATTGACATGCGCTTAAAGCAGACACAAAACAAAGCCCGTCATAAATGCGTACTGCGTGACTTCCCTCACCTGAACCTCAGCCGTCCGGTCAACGGGAATAAACACAGCCGGCTCAGAAAGCTTCTCTCTTTGCGCCGTCTTCTCGCGAGGAGTCGTCTTCTTCTGCTGATCCGCATCTGCCACGTTCTGCTCCGGCTTTACCTCCTGCTTGGTTTCAGCGGCTTCCTTGTGTTCACTTGTCTCAGTGGAGTTACTCCCCTCATCATCCTCCTCTTCTTCCTCCTCAGAGGATGTGTCCTCATCACTACTTTCTCCTTCCTTTTCCTCTTCCTCCCGCTCTTCCCACTTTCTCTTCCTGTTTGCCCCGCTGACACTGCTGATCTTTGGACCGGAGTCTCCATCTTTTACTTCATCAAGTGACCTGATGGGAAAGAAACTTACTGACTCCAACAGAACAATCATACATTCTGTTTTTTTTATATTCTAGATCCACCGATCTTACAGAGTCCTGAGATTTTATTTTAAAATCAAAACCATCTCTTTAGACTATTGTGTCTGAAAGCATTCTCAAACCCAAACTGGAATATTTTAAGAGCTTCACACTTACAGTTTACTTTGGTAAAGCTTGTCTCCAGTTCCCAGTTTGGATGTTGTGAACAACAGTTTTAGCTCAGACTCTGGAAGCTGCACCTCCGCCAGCTTAGTCAGGATGCCTGCCCTCTGGAGGACAGATTAATAGAAATATGTCGGCGGAATACAAAAACACAAGTATGTCTCCCTGAAAACCAGCATTAATGTACAAAAAGGCTATTATTTTCTTGAGAAAATTATATTTATATTGGCGTTTGGTAAAGCTAAAGACATTTTAAATATTTGCTTTAATCTTTCGTTTTCATATATTTGCAGCCCTGTTAAACTATTCACACAATTTGAAATTTTTTATAATTTGTAATGTTGGAGTCACAATTTTTAATGTGTACTCAGATTTTATGTTAATTATCAGCATTATTTAGTGGATAATTGTGAAGTAAAGTTTCTGTAAAGCTTATTGAACATTTGTATTCCCCAACATTACTCTGACATTCCTACATAAAATCTACTGTAACCAGTTCCCCTTAGAAGTCACATAAATAGTGAATACGTAATTAAAACCAAGTATCCAGTTATATTCAATAAATTAGAATATTATCGAGAAGTTTGTTTATTTCTTTAACTGAATTTGTGAAGTGAAACAAAGACGGGTGTTTTAAAGTCTTTGTCTGTGAATAGGGAACATTTTCTGCTTACAGCTAATAAAAACAAAACATCTAAGATGACACCACATCAGACCTATAAGAGAAAAAAAATTAAATACAGAAATACAAGCTTCTCTTAAAGCAGGTTTTTTATATCAATATTTTCAAAAGGTAATTTTAATGGGAAAAAGCCTCAGTGGCATTCATATTCTAATTTGTTGAATCTGAGTGAAATTACAAAATATGCAAATGCACTGAAGATTATTCAGCAGTATCGGAATTAAATGGTGAACAAAAAAATGCATGTCACACTTTAATATGGACGTTTTAAATTGTATGTGTTTAAATAAACCTTGTATCGTTTTTCTTCCACCTTTACATTTTAACTCAACTTTGTTGGTCTATCATGAGAAATATCAATAAAATGTGTTGTTCTGCATCCACGAAGCCTCCTTTTGAATTTCTCCGGGATTTGAGATTGTAGCTCAGGTATTATTTGATAGCGATGCAGTGATCCCACTTCTTTGAAACCAATACAACACAGTTACTCGGATCAGAGTACTTGCCAATACGGAGTACCAATGTCAATACAGTTTTTATGTTCTTCTCTAGTTGTCAAAACAAATGATGGTGAATTTGATTTAGGAAAAATGACCACAGAAGTACAATTTCAAGTAAAAAAATCTAAATTTCCGAGAAATTATTGCAGAGTTTTCACATTTTATGTATCGGTTCACTCAAACCAATATGAGTACATCAGAATGGTATCAGCCCAGATCTTCCGATTAGTTGCATCCCTATTATTTGAGCTTTTAAAATGCTAATTACTGGCTCCAAGCTGTAAAAACAAACTTTATAACGCAGTTACATTTCAAATAAACTCTCTAAAAGTGGAGGGAAAAAAAGAGTAAACGACAATCGTGCCACCTGCACAGCCTCCAAAATCTAAGGAAAAAAAAAAATCACAAGACGCCTGAGTCAAACAAAAATAATATAAACAAAAGTCTAGAAAAAGATAGAGAGATCAGAACCAACATAACAGAGCTTCTCCAAAATGCTGCCACCATGAGTGTCATAATTTGTGAAATTGAACTGAATTAAGTTTAGATGATTTACTAGGAATCTGAATCACTTCTGCTTTGAGCTGTAATGTGTTGTTATGAGTGAACCTGTGCAAAATTTTTTTTTTTTTAAACCTGTTGGTTCATACTGCCAAGTACAGATTTAGTAAAAAAAAAAATGCTGATTTAGCATGACAGTATATGCTTTTTAAGGGGAACTGCAGTGCTGCATCTTTAGTTTGTAAGCATATATAAATATTAGAATTATTTCAACTAAAAACTTTTGTCAGGAACTACAACTCTGTACAGTTTTCATAGCCATTTTACTGCAAAGTACAGATAGTATCCCGTTTAATGCTCTAATTTTATATTGTCTCACCTGAGCTTTCTTCTCTTTACGCTCCAAGACCTTTTGGAGCTCTTTTCTCTGCTTCTTCGTCAGAGGTTTTTTGGAGGATACGGGCTGTTTAGAGACTTCTTCTTTCTTCTTTTTGTTTTTGGCGGCTGGGAGGACCAGAGCGTTGCTGTCGTCCACACCTTTCATCCGATCCCCATCTGAAAACCACAGACACGCGCGGATAATTAAGGAGGCTGCTATTAGAAAAGGGGGGAACAAATAATCACTTTAGTAACCATTTCTCCGACCGTGTAGCTCCACAACGACATCCGTCTTCTCTTCCTTTGCCTGTTGCCGTGTTTCACTTTGCTGTCTTCCCCTCCAGTTGTGTTTCTTCCTTAACTTTCCCATTTTAAAACGAGATCTGGATTTTATACAGAAAACACACTGTGATACAAAAAGAGACAAAGCTTACGCTTTAGCAGCTCAAAAGCGACGAAAGGACAACTGTCGCTCGTCATCAAATCGCCAGAAACATTCAAGCAGATGATTACAGGATTGTAAGTGTAGCAAAGGCTTTATTTCTAAAATATAATTATTTAAGAAGTCCTCAATAAGAGATAAATTAACTGCTGAAAAAACTAACGTGGAATCCTGCTGAAACCTCACGTGTAAACATGCAAAGGTCCATCTGTTATTACTTTCCCCGGAACAGGAGTTTATTTTTTAGAATGGTTCCGCGTTGAAAATTAAATTAAAATTCAAGAACAAAACTAAACAAAAATATATAAATACATAAACATAAATAAAAAACCCCAGAAAGTAAAAACTTTAAAGAAAAGAAAAAAAGGAAACAAAGCAAGTTGAAAAAATTAAATAATGGAAGGAAAAATAAGAAGAACATTCAAAGAGATAGAAGGAAAAAATAAATGGAAATAAAAAATAAATACATTGAAAGGAAAATAAATAGAAAAGGCAAAAGAAAGCAACAATAAAAGAAAGTTAAATCGTAAGAAGAGAAAAAGCATGAAGGAAATAAAATAGAAAAGAAAAAATGTATCCTTAAAGTTATTTTAGTAAACATCCTAAGTAATAAACAAAAGTGCGACAAAAAGTCAATAAAGACTTGTTTTATTTTGAATGCTGAAGTATTCATCTCAATAAAATTAGAAATATACCAAAGAGTACAAGTGTATATAAATGTACCCCTCTCTCTCTTTTGTCTCAAAACATCAGCAATAATAAACCTACAAATCTAACATCCATCAAGCACTATATAAGAAGAGTTACAAGTTTTCAGAGTACAAACCTGAGAAGATCATAGCAAAACATACCATGAAAAGTCAAATTACTACATTCAATATTTACATTAATGTTTATTTGCTACAAATATTAAAAAATAACAACACTTTTGATTAACTATTTTCTTCATTATATTGGTGAAATCCTCAGAAATATCTTAAACTAATAAAGGTTCATAATTTAAAAAAACTTATCAAATCTTACAATAGTTATCTCTTTTAAAAAAAGATTCAAAGACAATGAAGTTGGACTGTTTCATTTCTTCTTGGTTTATTGGAACAAATATGTGGTATTACAAGTGTACTGGAGTGCATTAGGAACAAGTAATGTGTAATGTAGCCCAATATTCAAAATAAAAATTAGGTTTTTGAAGTACTAATAGAGTTTAGAGGCAATCTGGCAGTTGTTCTGTTGTTCTGGTCACCTTGAATGTTTGCCAATTTTGAAAACACATAGCGATAAGGACAGGAATATTTCTGTTCCGTTCAAGTTATTAGGGGTGCACTGATACGGAGAGTGGTATTGGGTATCGGTACCGATACTGTTCTTATGTATTGTATTGGTATCGGCTAAAATTAACCGATACGCCAAACTGATACTTAAAATGTGGAAATTCTGCACTAATTTCACAGAAAATATTTATTTTTCACTTGAAGTTTTAGTTTTGTGGTCATTTTTATCAATAATTTATTTTTATCTAATTCAACAAGAACAGAAAAAAATAAAAACTGTCTTCCAATTCATTGCATTTTTTTTTTGTGTGGTAGAAGTATCTGTATTTATACTCGGTATCGGCAAGTACTTAAATCCAAGTATCAGTATGGCATCGGTTTGAAAAAAGTGGTATCGTTGCATCCCCACTGTTGATTTTTTAGGTGTTAACAATGATTTTATCTTAGCATTTTTCTCTTTTTCTCTGGCAATATAGTTATTTATCTATTTGTCGGCTCTTATATTGACCAGTAGAGATAATAAATGGTATATTCCCTGTTAATGAATTTAAGACAAAAAATTTAAACATAATAAATGGAAAAAAATGGCTAAATATATGTATATATTACAATTAGATAAAATATCATTGGACGACTAACAATGACCTTAATCTGTTTATATGTTTCTAATCTATAAACGTTTATATTATGAGTAGTCTATAACTAAAATATCCTGTTAAATATTTTATCCTGTTACTTACAACAGCTTCACATTGTCCTGTTTGGTCTGAACCTTTAAATGCTTCACCAAAGCACGCCTCTATACTCATTAAACCAGAATTCTCTACAGCAAGGAAAATGATAGCTGCTTCATTTCAGATACTGCTGTCCTTTAATCGCCCATAATTGTTCTCTCTGTGACCATCCGTGAAGGTCTCCTCTGTGGTTCGTTTGGCCTCCTTTGACAGCCTCTCGAACCTCTTCAGGAAAACGATGAGAGCCACCAGCAGAGCCGCCTGCACCACCACAAACACAATCAGAGAGCCCAGAGAAGCCAGGGCCAGGTTACAGTACCAGTAGTGGCAGGACTCCAGCACCTCCTCCTCAGTCAGATACACCACAGCCCGCCCTCTCAGGCCGGGAGGGGAGCTGCAGTTGACCCCAAGGTGGGATGCGAGGTCAGTGGGCTGACGCCTCAGCCAGGCTCTCAGGTAGAGGATGCCGCAGTCGCATATCCAAGGGTTGCCGTGGAGAGAGATGGAGCGCAGAGAGGTCAGGTCGTCCAGGAGCCCGTTGGGGAGTGTGCTCAGCAGGTTGTCATGGAGACGCAACTCGGTGGTCCCCGTGGGGAAGCTGGAGGGCATGGAGGCAGAGGTGAGAGACCTGCTGCTGCAGTCCACCTGACTGCCCTGGCAGGAGCAAAGGTGGGGGCACGCCAGCGACCCGTGGCCTCCAAATAAGAGGAGAAGACACAGTAGCAGGAGCGCCGTCATGGTTACCAAGATGCAGAGAAGACACAAAAGGTCACTGAAGTCGTAGAAGAAGGTTGCTCCTAGATATACCAGGGAGCAGATTATAGAACAGAGATTAGGCTTTCATTATAACTTAACACTTAAATAGCTGGTTCTTTCTAATTTGCCTAAAAAAAATAATTATTCTTTGGCATTTAAATGTTTTTATCTTTATTGTTAGCTTCTGTTGTTTTTTGTTGCATTGCAATCCAGTTTAATCATGTTCTCTCACTTATTTGCATAAGTCTGGACTGTGTGTATCACACTTTTGGTAAGAGTTTCAGTTCAAAGAGGAAAAAAATTATAAAATTTTATGATTTTTGCAAGACCCCATTAATTTATTTAACTATAAATGATGCGTGATTCAACTCTGGGAGCACTATTGAAAAAAAAGGTCTTAGCTTAATACTGCCGGAAATATAATAATATACAGAATACAGAAGGTATAATTGAGAGAACCTGAGCAATGTGTCACGCTACTGCTGATCATCTACTCTATGCCAAGTTTTTACCTGAAAACTAGCTGGGAATCACCTTATCTTTGTACATATTTTGATGTAAATCTCTGTTATCTTTGATGTTTTTCGTAGATTTAATCTTGAAAAAACAAGTGGAAACAAGCTGTGTTTCTGTGGGCTCCGAGATACATATTACCCCAAAAATCCACTTTATAACAGATTCTTTAAAAACTGCCTTAGGGCTTATTTAATTATCTGTGTTTCTCTCCCAGATGAAGCCATTATGGAGCCAACATTTTCTTGAATATTAAGTAACAGTTATATTTGTTTGCCATGAAAATAGTTTGACAAATTATCTAAAGGAATTAGTTCAAAACAATATCTACAGATTTGACAGTAAAAAAAAATGCAATAACCCACCAGCTTACGTTTACTAGCAATTTTATACTGTATTGGGGTGCATTTAAAACTTCATTACGTTATCCAAGACATCTTTCCATTCTCGTGGATGTTTGCAAAACCATTAGTAGGCCTACTAGACATGCTACATGCAAAAAGCTCATATTAAAGAGCAAATTAACAAAATGTAAAAGTCTAAAAAACACACGTCAAAACTAAATTTGACCATTACCTTCGTTTTTGAGCGTCCTCTAAAGATGACTTTGCTTCTTTTGATTGATTTCAGCAGACAAGTGTGTCGCAAGTTTGCCAGCTGGCTTACACTGATAAAGACTGCTGTCAAATTATGAGCATGTGTTCATACACAGAAGCGCTCGAGTGCACAGAGATAATCCACGCCAGTTTTTCAGAGAATATGTCAGAAGACTCCTCTTGTTCCTGGAAAACATGTAGAAAGTTGACAGTAGAAGAACAGGGTGATAATTGGGCCACCGTTTGGCAACTATGGACCAATAAAATCAATTGTTGTGTTGTTGTTTTCTTTGCAAAATTAAAAGGATTTCGGGCTCGCAGCTTATGTGGCTCATCTTATCTGATGGCCCAATTTAGCTGATGTCACCCTCCATTATGGAACTTTTAGTTAAATTTAAGCAGATTTGGTTGGATTAAAATATATACAAATTAGGTTTTTCAGTAAAACCCATAATTAATTACTTAATAGAGAGACAACACACATTTGAAATTTTAATTGCTGAATAAAAACTTGCTATTTCTATTTGTGTGTTCATTTAAGTGTTCCTAAAGCTTCACCTCCAGTTAATGTTTCTTTATTCCAGTTGTATTTTACCCATCTCCAAAAGCTCTGCAGCCAGCTACCAGATGAAGTGGTCAGTAATATTTATAGCAGGAAGAGGTCGGATTAGGATTTATGAAATTGATTCATGCTCTGCTTTGACCCCTGCAGGAAAAACACATATAGACTTTTGTAGAAGAATACCATAAAGATAAAGGATGATTCAGTCTCCATTTTTCGTTTTAACATATTTATTACAGGAAGCCCTCTTCAGGCATCACTCTCTGTTAACATGGTGCTTCAGCCCTTCATGTGTCGGCTTCCACAGCCTTTATATCAGAAGTGTTTGGCTTACTGTACAGACATAACAATAATAGGACGAGTCCTTCAGCTAACCAGAGTCAGTGAAATGTCTATAAGTCTTTTCCAACTTCACTCTCTTCACTGAGTCCCAAGTATTAAGCCATATTTCTCGGATGCCTTCACCAATAATTACAAATCACTGAATAGAACTAATCTTGAAATAATTTCCCCATAACACAGACACATCGGCAGCCAGCACTCACAGAACGACCTCCACCGACTCCAGTACAGTACTCTGATCACCCCTAGATAATGGAGCTCCTCACCTCCTCTCTAGAGCTTAGTCTGGCCATTTTATGGAAGAAAGCATTATGATACAAGCATTATGCTTGTATCAAGGATCTAATTTCTTTGATCGGCACCTTTGACTTTAAAGGGACTATATCATGCTATTTTACAGCTTTCAACTTCTGTGTTATACAGTATTAATTTGTCCTGAAATTTAACATGTATTCTGTAGTTAATGTTGGACCATGAAGTGAAACAGCTCGCTTCTCTATAAACCCGTCTCCTGCACCCCAACGCTACGCTACGCTCCCCTGCACAGCCAGGAGCAGATCACACTGAAAGAAACAGCGCCGAGCTTAATCTCAAACAGTGTTCTGACAAAGAATTTGAAAATCACGAAGTACCACAATGAAACTACATTAACTACATAATATACAACTATATTAAGGGCTCAGACATTTGGTTTATTTTTTATTTTTTGTAAAAATAATAAAAACGCAGTCAATAAAGCTTATTTAATTTGCTAAATCTCCAGGCTTTAGACAGAGCTCAAACCAACACAGCTGCGTCTACTAAGCAAATCCTTCCAGCCCAGTATATAAAAAAGACGTGGGTGTTGTTTGCATACGTTTACTGAACATTCTGAGATGCTACAGATCAATTAATTAACCACACAATGTTGTTATAAGATCACATAAGCAGCTTGATAAATGGCTAACACACATTAGCATTAGCATGTAGCCACTTCTCTGTCCATCAGGCATCTTTGTTCTTTGATCCAGCTGCAGTTCTTTAGTAATTTAGAATAAAATCCTGTAATCCATGCAGCCAAACAGGCGTTTTCACAGAGAAAGTAAAAAATCCAACAAAAAAAGTGTTTTAAGCTGCCAAAAACCGCAGCAGCCACGAACTCTGAGAAGGATGAAGGTACCTGCTCTGTCTGCAGGGCGCAGACACCTCAACATCCCCTTGTTTTCAACCAGTGATGTCACTAGTTGAACACTCAGTCGATTTCTAGGAGAGGGAGGGGCAGCTGCTCAGAGAGCAGGATTCAGGAGGATTACTCACACATAAGTGTGGTGTGGTTTTTATGAGAAAATTGCATTACCAGATGGTTGACAACTCCAAAAACTTGATTTTGCATGATATAGGCCCTTTAATTCTGACCCTAGACAAACCTGTGAATAGAGAGCTTTGCTTCGTGGGTCAGGTCTTCCTTTACCACTCTAAGGCCCGTTTCCATCCAAGCTGCTGTCTTTCATCCCAAGACTAACCTATTTTCTTGGTATAACTGTGCTGCGAGTAACTTGATCATTTTGTGAAAGTTTGGTGAGCACTAAAATAATGTTTTATTTTTATAAAGTATCTTTTTACGTTAATGCATCTTTTGGATCAAAACATTTCTATGCCTGGACTCACTCTCTGACTAAAGAGGGGAGTAGAGTTGTCTCTCTTCTACAGTAAAAGGAGTTGGGTTGAGGCGGGTCGGTGATCTGATCAGGGTTAGGGCTTTCTGGATGACCATAACTCCATAATAATCTACATTTCCCTCACAGACCTGTTGCCTGGATTCCTTCCCTGCTGCTTGTCAAACGGCCCTTGTCCCAATGTCTACAGCTCCCTTTGGGTGCAAATGCCATCCAAGGCAACCGCTGCCAGTGTTGAACAAACGCCGCACCAGTGGCAACGGGATTTGTGAATAGTAGCCCTATTCATTTGAATTAAACTTATTTCCACAATGTTCTCATTTATCTGTGATGACACAGTTTTTATTGCTCCAGCACAAGAGAAGGATTTCAATAAACATTTATCACTTTTCTATAGAAATCAATCTGTTAATTAGTCCAATTTTAGCTGAACTCTTTCACATTTTCCCCTTTGCTTAATGTTTGATGCATCTCACGTGATCACTAATGCTGGTAGTGAATACATTTTTGTGGAAATGCAGCAGATTCAAACCTTAGCTACTTCACAGAATTAGAAAGTGTTCAGCAAAAAGTAATTATATATATATATATATATATACTGATTGATTTGTGTTGAATGGAAAAGTTAATGCTTTTCAGGCTGTTTGTAAATTCTGTTTTATTTTTACCTACTGCAAAAATAGAAAATCCTACATGATAGAAACATTTTTACAATTTGGATTAATTTTGAGGATGACACAAAGTTCTGTAGCTGGAACATTGGTGCACACACACTGCGTTTTATCCATGCGTCCTCTGCCAGGCAGGAAGAAGATGCTGTAAGCAGAGGGAGGGAAGTCTGCAGGAGATAAATATGAATCAGCAGATCAAGTTCCTGCAGAAGCTCCCTCTTCCAGTTCAGCTGATATGTGGAAGTAATAAAGGACACCGCAATGTGCTCACTGGATTCATCCTCTAAAAATAAAATAACAATGAGTCAGAAAAACCAGGTTGACAGAAAGATTTTATTAATAACACCGTTGCAAAATGGGACACAAAGACTGAGCCCACAGCCTTCAGGGCTACACAGGTCATCAGCAGCAGTAAAGTCAATACACTCGTACATACAAACACATACACGCACCCAGTCACTTGCAAACACTCTGCAGCCTTAGCTCACATGGAGGTTCCACAACGTCAATGGCTTTACTCACTTCAAGGGAGAGAAGTTTAAAACAGAAACACAGATGTATTATTTACTCCTCATCACTCATTTTTCCAGAGTGTAAAAACTGCACACTGGATGCATTAAGTACAAGCACAAGGAATCATCTACAAAGCGGTAAAAAATAGGCCCAAAGCTTCCAGGAGATATGAGAAACGACAGCATGCGCACACATGCACTCTTTAATGCACAAACCCTTATTTTAGAAGATAGCCGGTGGCAGGAAGTGCATTTTGAGAACGAGACTGCACGTTAAAAAGTTCTGGAAGAGGCTGCTCATACTGACCATCAGGAGCTCAAAATATTATTGAAGAAATTCACAGCAAATCTTAGATTTTAATGAATTAGAACATACTTAAGAGGAAAAATAGGGATTTTATGGACGGAAAGCTGGAGCTGAGGAAATATTATGATATACGCTCGCATATCCAACACAGAATTGCATAATAAAAACAACAACCATGTTCAAATCTAAACCTTAGCCTACCGTTCTTTACAAAACATCTCACATTATATCCAAAAATGTTAAGCACTGCGTCATAAATTAGATACTGAGAAGTTATTTAAATTATATCTTAAAGTTATGTGAGTCGATGTCACAGCCGGGGGCTCAAAATCAGAAAACACAAACAACCTCCAGGCAGACAGACGAAATGGAGCACCAAACTGAAGAGAAATGCAGAGTTGGCCAGAGTTGCCGCTCAGTTCTGAAGATCTCACGGTCGTTCGAGGAAAGGAACAGCAGGCGGCGCTGCAGGACGGCTCTGCCTCTGGAAAAGTCACTGATCCTTGTCATGCATCTTCTGCTGCATCTTATTCAGCATTTCCTGCATCTTCTTCAGCTGCAGAGAGAAAGAGAACGGAGGGTCATTATGGACACTTCAAAACTTCCTAAACAGCCTGCGGGTTTTCAGAAAGTTGACAGCGGGCTACCCATAAAAAATTATGTAGATTAAAAAACGGAAAAGGAAGCAAAGTCTAGAACATATAGCATTTTTACATCCTTGATTTCCTATTTTTACAGGCTTATAAATTCTTGTAACACATATAAACTCAAATTCCAAATTTTACGTTGATCCAAACGGTTCCTATCATAAGAAAAAAAACAATCAATATTTTGCTTCATTTCTACAATGTTTTGCATGCCGGTTCATATCAAGCTGTAAATGGGTCCACTACACTTTAAATCCTTACAATAAGTCTGCACACAAAAGTCTAACCAGATTCAATTGCATACAGTCCAATACATTATTGCTTTGGGAATTATTGCAACATGATGCATACTGCTACTTATTTTATAAAGCTGGATTGTGAAGTGGAAAAAAATAAACTTTAGACATATTTATGCACGTCTACATCCATCCATTGTCCACAGTTGCTAATCCTTGCAGGACCTCCAGCAGTCTTTGCACAAGAAAGGGCCACACCCTGAAAAGTTGCCAGTGCATCACAGAGCAACACAGGACACGTAAACATACATGCACATGTAAGGCCTGGGTGGGATCCGACCCCACCACTCCCAGGTGAGAGTCATACAAGCTAACCAGACAGCCAAAGGGATATCCTGGTGGCCAAGTGGCCATGGCGCATGATATGTTGGAGCCATAGTGACAGGATCCCACACTGTCACACACAAATACGTTAAGATCATTCAGAGGAGCCAATTAACCTTACTGTCATGACTTAGGACTTTGGGAGGAAGACCTGGTGAGGATCCACGAATGAGAGCTCTTGAGCCAAGGCCGGGATTTGCATCTATAACCTTCTCGCTGCAAGGCAGCAAAGCTACTGCCGCTCCAATCACTGTTGTTCAGCTACATTTACATAAAAGCTCTAGAGTTTGACACACCTCCTCATCTTTCATCTTGATGAGCTTCTCAGTGTCTGCGTCTGGTGTGGACAGTGGCAGGATGGGAATGGGGCTCTCCATCCGGTTGTCCTGAGCCAGTTTACTGAGAGACGAAACAGAAGAAAAAGGTGGGATTAAATATTGTTTTCAAATCTGTAAAAATTAATGCCAGATTCACAAAACATTTTCATTTAACACATTTAACAGAGGGACAAACCTAGTCATCTCCTGGATGCACTGAGCTCTGTAGTTTTCGTAGTGGACGTCACAGGTTACGTCTTTAAGGTCATGCATGTGCGAACGGATCAACATGTTCCTCAGTTTCACAAAGTCACAGTGCGACTGGTTTTCCACTGTGGACAGAAACGTGTTCATTTAATCCAGGTTAGCCCTCAAGTAAAATTCAGTCAGCTAATTAGTCTGTGAAATACACATGTATATGTAATTTAATTGCAGTGCAAATACAGAAATTTGGTAAAAGCCTTAATAGCTTATTAGAGAACATCAGAGAACAAACAACCCGATTAAGACCTGGGAACACAGCCGTCAGGTCAGGGAGAAAATTGCAGACTAGTCTAATCAGGGTTAGGTTAGACATTTAAATCCCCATCTATGAAAACACCAAATAGTACTGTTTAATTAATCATTTGTACGACTACATGCGACTACATGCTTTCCAAGACTTCCATCAAAACTGACAGGTTGGGCAAGGAGAACATTAATGAGAAAAACAGCCAGGATGCCTGTGGTAACTCTGGAGAAGCTGCAGAGATGTGAAGCTCATGTAGAGCGGATGGCATTCTACAATAAAAGATTTGCAAGAATAAAACCATTGTTTAAAGAAACCAATAAGAAGTCCTGTTTTGGGGACACACCAAACATGAGGAAGAAGCAGATCTGGACAGATAAGATCAAAATGTAGCTTCTTGGTCTACATGGAAACAGACGTTTGTGAAGCTGGGTGGTTCTAAATAAAGACCAATCCATAAAAGAAAACGTGTTCGACGCTGCAGATGATTTGAGCCTGGGCCAGAGGTTCCCCAAGTAGGACAACAACCCTAAACCACAGCCAGAGCTTCAATCAAACTACATTGCTCAAAGATGTAAAAGGAACACTAAAGTAACACATCCTAGATCTGAATGAATGAAATATTCTTATTGAATACTTTGTTCTTTACATAGTTGAATGTGTGGATAAAAAAAAAAAAAATCACAAAAATGATAAATGGAAATTAAATTTTTCAACCCATGAACGTCTGGATTTGAAGTCAAAATAAAAGTGGAAAAATACACTACAGGTTATCCAACTTTGATGTAATGTCCTTAAAACAAGTCAAAATGAGGCTCAGTAGTGTGTTTGTGATCTACATGTGCCTGTATGAGTTCTGTAGAACAACTGGGCATGCTCCTGATGATGTGGCGGCTGGTCTCCTGAGGGATTGATCTCCTCCCAGACCTGGACTAAAGCATCCACCAACTCCTGGAAGGGCTGTGGTGCAACGTGGCGTTGGTGGATGGAACGAGACATGATGATTCAGGGCTAGGGAACGGACTAGCGGGCCAAACGTCCTGCATGGTGTTGGGCTGTAAGCAAAACCCCCAGATATGGACGTCAGGCCCTCATACCACCCTCTTGGAGTCTGTTTCTGACCGCCTGAGTGTGTGGCCTACTAGAGGTCATTTTGCAGGGCTTTGGCAAAGCCCCTCCTGTCGCTCCTAGCACAAAGGCAGAGGTAGCGGTCCTGCTGCCTCCTCCACGTCTCCTACTGACCTTCTCCTTGTAGTGACTCCATGCTCTGACACAGCAATCCTTCTTTCCACATCTCACACATGTGAGCTATCCTAGATGAGATGCAGGACCTGAGCGCCTTGTGTGGGTTGTAGACTCCGTCTCATGCTACCGGTAGAGGGAAAGCACCGCCAGCGTTCAAAAGTGGCAGAAAAATCAGGCAGAAAGCATAGGAAACGAGAAGTTGACTTTGGTCATCACCTACAGAACCACTCCTTTATTGGGGATGTCTCGTTAATTGCCAATAATTTCCCCCTGTTGTCTATCGCATTTGCATAAGAGCACATGAAATTGATTGCCAGTCAGTGATGATTCCTAAGTGAACATAAGTGTGACTGACTTGCAGTTACCTTGTGTTGTTAAAGTGTTCACTTTATTTTTTTGAGCAGTGTATATTCATGAGTAAAAAAAGGCCGCAGTGAAAGTCCAGAGCTACACAGGGTGCAGTTTGTATTTACAGTGATGAAGGTTGAAGGAATACATCATTCATGAAGTTACCTTCAACGATCCCCCAGGGGTACAGTCTTCCTCTCACCCTCTGTCCTCTCGCCTCCACCACAGTGTTGCTGCCGATCACAGCGAACGGCGTGCACTCCTGCATGCATGAGGACAAGTTGTTATTTTGACCCCAGTCTGTACGGGAAACGCTGAGTGAGCAAGCTGGTGCACATTCACATAGTTGCACACATTCTCTACAGACCGATGCAACTGAGGAGAAGCATCGCAGGGACTGTTGAGACATGCAAAACACTGCATAATGTTTATTTTCTTGCACCTTTAAGGCAGATTAAGTAAGTGCACACCAAAACCTGTTTTTATTGCTCCTCGGATCCTGCAACTTTTCAAAAATGAGTCTGTAAATATTAAACATTTTGGTGTTTGTTATATATATTAACTCATTCATGTTGGCTTAAAACATCCACGTCAGAAAATTCACTATTCCTGGTCCTGACAAGTGTCTGTATATTTGGATCAACTCCTGCAAAATTAATGGCAAAATATGCCACAATTTAACACATTTTGGCTGAATTTCTCAGACCAGAGCTACTTATTTTTAACAACTCATGCAAGCTTTAATCGGTTTTTGCATTGGAGATACTTAATTCCTGACAAAAAAGCCTTTTGTAAACGACTGAAAAGTCTGTAGATTATCCACATCACCTGATTTTGAATGAAGCATATTACTGTAGAGGTTTTAAAAAGTTTTCTTGAAGCACTGCAAAACTCCATTTACTTGCATCACACAAAAGTGGAGACATGAAACTTTGAAGTAACACACACCACTGCTACGTAAAGCTGAAATTATCTAATGCGAAAACCACCCCCAGATCAGCCAAAATATAACCTTAAGTTAACCTGTAATTTCCTCAAGAGGTTGTGTGTTCTTCATAGCAAACTATATTTAGTTAACCATAGACTGCCTGAGTAATAGCAAACAGCCTTAATAAGGCTGAGTATTCACATGGGGTCACAGACCAGGATACCCGGGTAACATTATTTTAAAAACTAAATTTTCCTTTGTGATTAATAAAAGTGGTTTAAATAGTTAAATAGAATAATCTCTTGTTAATTTTATTATTTTTTAATTCCACTGTTTAATTTGAGTACAGACTCTTCATTCCTTTAAAATCTTTAGATCGCAAGCTCAACAAAAAGAGGGCCACAGCATCATGGATCATCCACTGTGCTGACAAATGGGCACAAGGTACTTTTCTACATATTAATCTTTCATTTCACATCAAACCTGTCTGGACGGTTGGTTGGTGAAAAACTCTAGATGCTTAAAATCGTGGTGGTAAGAAAGAAAAGGCATTTTCCGGGCAAAATGTAGTGTCAGTAATTTAGTAAAAACAAGAAAAATATATCCTTCTGAAAATTATCACATCACTGCTTGTCACATAGACTCAGCTTTCTACACTAACCCCTTTTATTATTTTATTTAATTTCCTTCAAACACAGGTATTTGTAGGTATCGACAGGATATTCTGACTGGATATTTGATAAGTCTTCCCAAACTATATATATATTTTTAATTCAAATATGCTTACTAATAAATTCATTAAAATTAAAGGTTGTATTTTTCTCAGTGTTTTGGTGCAAGATTAATCTTAAGTTTACACATCATTTCCAGTTAAATAAAATTGTGGAGGATGCTCTATGTCAGTAATTAACAGCGAGTCTGTATTTAATTTAAACAGATATTTTTACAGCTCACCTTCAGTTCTTTGTCAAGTTGCTTAAACTCCTCATCCTCATCAGAGTCACATTCAGGGAACTGGTACACTTTGATCCCAAACTTGTCGATTTCTTCTCGTATCTGTCGGAGGACACGCACAAAGGCATACGCATTCATCAGGCCAGTCTGCGTATTCTGTTAAACCAGTGGAGCTGTAGGTCAGAAACTCACTCTGTCTTTAAGCTTTTTTATCTCGTTGGGAGTGAGACAGTCGGCTTTTGCAATGAGAGGAATGATGTTCACTTTTTCATGAAGAGCCTTCATGAACTCCACATCCACGGGACGCAGGCTGTAAAGAAACCGTTTGTTTTTCCTTTTCATTTGTTTTTGCTATAAATATGTAAATATGCATATGTTGCATGTGTATGAGTATCATTACCCATGCCCAAATGGAGGGATGAAGTAGAGGCAGCAGTGGACTCTATTGTCCTGGATGTTCTTTCTGTTCAGCCCGCTCTCGTCCCTGAAGTATTGCTCAAACTGTTGATCGATGTAGTCTGTGATGGGCTTCCAGCTAGAACGCACAATTCAAGAAAGTCAAATTTTTTTGCATAGTAGCACTCATTCAAAACATATTTCAGTTTTTTGGGGAATAGATGGACACAAAAGCTCCTCGTTTCCTCCTTCCCTGAGGGAGACGGAGAAGAGGCACAAGAGGAACTACTTATATGAGATACTGCATGACCTTGCCTGAGTTTTCAGTTCTGTCTTCATATAAGAGCAAAGTACTTCGTCTCAAAGAGTACAGTAGGAGAACTTAATTTAAAGACTGGCTGATGACTCAAAAAGATAAAAGGAAAAGTCTGCAGCAAATAAAAGCAAAGTCTCATCTGGAGGAACATTTCTGATGACAAAAAACACCAAAGCATGATTTTGCCATTTGTGAATCTGACTTCTTGCAGCTTTGGTTCATTCGTCAGAAATCTGTGACATCAATGATGTTCGTATTTCCCGATACAAACATCAATACCTACGTTTCAGTCAGAGCCAAACGTGGCTACAATGTAGCTTGCCATCACTAGTGTGTGAATGACTGCATGTTGTGTAAAGCGCTTTGGGGTCCATAGGGACTAAATAAGATCTATACAGGCAAGACATTTACCATTTACTGTAAAAAGCTACATTTAAAAAAAATTGACATCCACTGGGCTTTTAAAGGGATGAAAAATGAAAGTACAACATTTTCTTAAAAAATTATATTTGAATTAAATTATAATAAAATATACATTTAAAACGGGCACGACAATGACGATATGTTTACATCTACCAGCCAGTAGCGTCCGCGGTATGAGAGATACGGTCGGTCTCAATGATCCAACAATATTGTCAGCACAGCTCAGCTGGTACTGAGAAGAATGGTGGCGTCAGCAAGTTAAGAAGCTGGTTCAGAGTCCCGGATATATCGTTATCCGTTTCAGAAGAGGAGTGGCTGCAGAAGAACAAAAACTAGAGTAGTTTTAGGTGAAGTCTAAACTACATGGACGTATCCACGGCATCAAACATACGCGGAAACGGACACTTTCCTCCTGGATCGGTAAGCTAACTCACTAGCTAACTTTGCTCACATTAGTTGTCAGTTAAACTCCTTTAAAATACATTCCTCACTGGACAAGGTTCAGGTTGGTCACTGGACGTATCGGCAGAGGACCAGGCAAGCCAACAGCTGGAATGACGTTTTTGTTGTTGTAACTTCAACCTAGATAAACTAGATGTCGCTATCATGATCATGTTTCATATACAAACTTTATAGGCTGGGAATAAAAAGAAAATCTTTTAAAACATTTTTTTAAAAGATTAGACATGAAAATTCAGGCCACACATTAAAAGAAAACATCCCACTAATAGAATATACATTAGAGCGATGTTTCAGCTTCATTCTGATCCAGATCTTATCCTATTACTCCTTCTAATAAATATTTTCTGGATAAAGTAAATTACCCCAGCTAGTTCTTTTCCATGATTGAAGTGCCATAAATCCCATCTTTAACAATCACTCACTGACATTAATTATGAACACAGCAATCCTATCTATATCACTGTTGAGAAATCGATCATTTAAAGCATGTAGCAACGCAATCTCAGTGCGGTTGGATAAGTTAACGGAAGCCCATCAAGAGCTGCAACTCACCACTCATTGTTGTTGACGGCGTCTCCAAACCCCGGCGTGTCCACTATGGTCAGCTTGAGCTTTACTCCTTTCTCCTCGATGTCTACAGTGTGCTTGATGATCTCCACTGTTTGATTAATCCGCTCTGCGAAGCATCAGCGCGGGATGAAGGGCAGAGGAAATTGGATTAAATACATCAGGGACAGAATAAGCCCTGCTGCTGTGTTCTGTTCAGATAACCTCTAAAAATAATATCAGTAATTATGAAATGGTTTTGAACATGGGTTGTTTTTTTTCCGAGTGCAAGGATGTTCTTCAAGACCATGCTTGTGTAGTAGGCAGAAGAAAACTTTAAATGACAAAGATAAGAAATAGTGAAGATTCACCTTCGGCATTTAGTAACTTCCTGTCTTTGTAGAGGTCTGTGAGGAACAGACTGTTGACCAGAGTGGACTTTCCCATACCAGACTCTCCTGTAGGCCATACATAAAAAGATTAATGCTATCTGGAAAAGATCAGTTCCTGGATGATTAAAATCCTAACAAATTTGGAAACTGACAAAACTGGACAGTGTTACCTTCAAGAAAGGTGGTTTAGCATTTCTTCCCTAATCCCCGTCAGCTATGATAGAGTTATTTATATCCTCTCAGACACTGACCTGCAACCATTAGGGTGAAGTCGAAGCCTTTCTTCACAGACTTCCTGTGGACCTGGTTTGGCAGAGTTGCGAAACCCACGTACTGCTTCTCCTAGAAGGTAAAATTCGACACAAACAGTACAAGCGTTAGTTTAAGCTGAGGACAGATAAGTGCCACCATTTTCAATTTTTTAAAAATTGAAATTAGAGTAGCCTTATAACAGCAAACCTGCAAAGCAAACCATTCAGCCAGTTACAATAGAATAACTAATACATTAAAAGTTGCATTTGTGAGGATTTATTGCCTATAAGAGAAGAATTTATAATCTGGAAAGGATCATATAAAAAATATGTTTTCTTTCAGTGAAGAAACAATCAAAGAAATGATCAACAAAATAAAAATGAGTGATAAACATGATTACTGCAAAGAGATATTCTATTTAAAATGATATGTCTATCACATCTGTATTTACCTCATTTTGCATTATAAAAAACAGCATTAGGTATTTTCTTCATTATGCTAAAAATGGCACAATGGAAAGAAAACGTCCGTCTTCCAGTGAATCATTCTCCTTATCCTGAAAGCTTAAGGAACAAAAAAGCCTAATTTCTTCTCTTCCTTTCATCAGGTTGTGTTTTGACAGATTTAGATCGCGCCTCACAGATACATACGGCTCCTAATTTGTGTGTTGCTCTCAGCCGTACAGTTGCTGTCTGAGCTCAAAGGAATGTCACATGACCAGCAGTTTAAGGAACTTGTTTTGCTTAATCCCTCTGCAGCGCACTTGTGGCAACATCTGCGTTCCTTTGTGGCCCCGTTCGACTTTTTGAGACACTGGTTTTAACCCATTCAGATCCGATGCGTTCCCTCAAACGTGGGAGTTTGAAATTGTAGCTTTACAGAGAAATCTAATTCTTCTGGGGAGTGACGCATAGCGTTTCCAATGGTTACACTTTTAAGGTGCTGTGGGAAGTAAAAATGAAATTCAGAGCCCCTGATCAAGATTTACGTTTAACACAGAGAGGTAAAGAAAAGTTATTTAAAGGTTTCTCTCTTTTTTGCTTAAATTGTGTGAGATTTACAAATCAAGTCTTGCAATGTGGATCTTTTTGTGTAGACTGGTTTTACATTTCAGCATGATGATGCAGACAGATAGCTAAACACGTTGCGCCATGAGTGTATAAAACCATCTGACTCAAAGATAATATCCAAACCACCAGGGAGTGGCATTGATTTCTCATGAGAGTCCCCCTGATTCTTTCGGAGACGGAAGATATGAGAGGCACAGCCAAATTACCAGCTGAGCATGTCTAAAAGTTCTGGAGATTGATCATAATTAACCATTTATTTGACTCAGTTTTGTAGAACCAGGAAAACGTCTAAAATTTGTGAGAAAACAGTTTCTGAGGATAGACACTGAAAACACTATTTCTTTGATATCCACCATTTAAAGGACAACTAAGCAACAAATCAACTTTTTCTAGCTTATAAACTGCATAAATACGCTTCTTATAGTGCTCTCTACATGTCCTGGTCCCTTTTTTGACATTTGAGTGCAAATTAGATAAAATCTCACTTTTGAGCCAAAAACCGTCTGTGTGGCGCCATCTGTGCATTTTCGGTTGCACTACATTTGAATTTCATTCCTGTCCTCCCCATTTGCTCAGAAGTTTGTGTGACGTGATTTGGAGGTGTGTGACGTCCGTCGCTCTGCCGCTGGGGTATAAAAGCAGTCAAGGCTCGCATACACCCTGTAGCGAGTGGGAGTTGGAATAGTGACCGAGCGTTTTACATCGATTTTCAGGTTAGCAAGTTATCATCAGCATAGTATTTAGTTAGTTCTTTAGCGTAGCGTTTCTAGTGTAGTTACTTTAGTCAGGTAGTTTAGTAGCGTGGTTAGTTTAGTATAATTTAGTCATTGTGTGTTACTTTAGATTAACGGAAAAAAAACATCCTTTTGCCTAATTGTATGTTTTCACTATACAAAAATGACAAAATGTACATTTAAAAGGGAATTTTTTTTCCTCAGCCTGGGCCTTATTTATAGCATGTATTAAATTCTCCCACGCACCCAGACAAGTTCGAGCCAGAAAGGAGTTTATATCCAGTCGTGATCATCCATATAATGGGAGTCATCAGGGCATGCAAAGTGTCGCCTCAAAATAAGGCATTATCTGCCACAAAACTCCTTAATTTGACCGATGTTTTGCTACTCATAGCTACTGCTATTTTGTGTGTCTTGGAAGTGTTTCTTTGTTGTCTGCAGGAGTTTTTTTTGCAGGTTTTGAATCTAACTACACCAACACTCCATCTCAAATAAGTCGCTGCCATCCGCCATGACAGTTGTAGTACATTAACATGATTCACGCTTGCATGTTTCCAAACTGCAGAAACAAAATGGCCAAGTGAACTACTACCGTCATTGAGCACAGAAAAAAAGTGAAAAACTGTACAAAGTATTGGGGGAATACTATTGCGTAAAAGATCAATTCAATAGCTCACAACATGTTACTTTCAGCTGGAGCTGAACAATTCTAACTCTCAGTACAAAATAACTTAACAATATCTATATAAGGGGTCTACAATTCCAGTCCTTGAGGGTCAGTACTGCAACTCTTAGTTGTCCTTGGTTCTACACACCAGAATCAAATGGCTTAATAACCTTCTCAGTATGCAGTTAAGGAATCCATAACCATGTTAATGACCTGATTATTTGATTCAGGTGAGTTGAAGCAGAGACAAAAACTAAAGGTTGCAGGATACTGGTGCTTGAACACTAGAATTGTGGAACCCTGGTGACGCATTAGTTAGTTCTACTTAATTTCAGCACTTTGGATCATATAAGGAAATCAGTTTGCCCTTAGTGGGACTTTTAAAGTTGTTTACCACCAGATTTTTGCATTACAATTATTAACTCAATTGAATTTAAGTAAAATATTACATTGCATTGACTATAGCCAAATACAGCCTTCAAATAACACCGGAAGAACACAAAGAAGCACGTCCGAGACGCCCCGAACTCCGAGGGGAATAGTAGTTGCTATGAATAACAAAACATTACTTAATGCCATATTTAGAGGCGGCACCCACAACTCCCATTATATGGATACATGCTGATTACAACTGGATATAAACTTCTCCCGAAGGACTTCAAGAGTCTCCAAACTTGTCTGGGTGAGTAAATGAACGTAATGCCTGCTATAAATAAGATCCAGGTTGAAAATAACTAACTTCTCCTTTAATCTACAAAATAGATTTGCTAAAAACATAAAAGAACATAAGTTCGTGAAAGAACATAATCAAACTTTCCAAAATAAAGCCTCCAAACTCAGAGGGAACTGACTGTTATCTATAGCAGGTAAAACACTGACTACTTTTTGTGCTGCATTCTATTTGGACTCAGATGTGCATTTTTTTTACCTGTATCAAATAAAAATTAAATGGGGACTTAAAATCTGAAGATGGAAAATCCAAAGTTTTACAACAAATATGAAATTCAAAATCCAATATGGCCACTCCCATTTGAAATCTTAAACTATTTATTGACAGTTTGCTTCATACTGTGAACAACAAAGTTTGTCCCAGCCTGGTCAGCGGCGAGCATGAACTGATGAAGCCTCTTGGATAAGAGGTGAAACGTCTTCCAAGACAAATTACCAAGTCCAGTTGCGTTTGATTGAAATTTCCTTGAGAGAACCATGACCTGGATGAATGAGAATATTCACAGGCTGAATACAAAGGAGTTAAAAAGTCACGTTTTTAAAACTTTAAAAGCATCTCGTAACTTTGTGCCACCACATTCAACAGAAGTTTATTACTGACAAACTAAAAAATATAATTCTACATACAATCTATAATATAATAATAATATTCAATATACATTCTAACCTAAAAGTATTTAAAAGTCTAATGGCAATAAACTTGACAGTTATGTTGATTTTCCCGACACATCATAACTCACTGCTGGCTCAGCACGTTTGCAACCTAATGTTTATTTATTTAGTTAAGGGACGGCCCAATGCAATGCATGGAGGCAGTGCAAATCCATTGCAAAGCAATGTATTTGCACTGCCTCCATGCAATTGCATGGGCAGTCCCTTATTACTATTCACCTCTAAACGGACTCTTTATTCTTTCACCGTTAATGCGGGTCGTACCGTAGCGTGCACCCCCACAATATATACATCGAAACGACCGGCTCGATCGTGTGAGGTGTGCTATTACTTTTATAAGCGATTGGAGTTACCATGGCGACGTAATTAGCGAAAAACCACGCCCAAAAACACCCATTGGAAATGAATGGAAAAACGGTCAAAAATCATGAAAATCCACTATTTTTGAAGATTTACTGTGTAGCCATACAATAACCTAGCAACACCATTCGAAATCCAGATTGTAGCCACGTCCGTGCTGTGTTCAGCATTGAAGACCGCATGTCGATAGCTGTTACGGTTTTGTCACAATTTGACTTTGTTCGACCCAAAGTTTGCCCCAAATCGACATTTTTAGAGTGGAGCAGCTCGTTAAGCAGAGTGTGGAGTGATGAACTTTTGGAAGGTCCTCATAAAAATTTAACTCGACGTCACGGCCACATATTTCGCACTAGTGACATGATTTTCGGTCATGAAATAGAGCCGCCCTTTGTGATTCTCAGGATCATTTCAAAATTTCCCTATGTCGCACGGTTTTCTCTCAGCGAGCTCTAGATCGCTCAAAGTGGAACCCAGTTTTAGGGCTTTTCTCCTATAATTTATCATTGTGGCTCCTCAGGACTTTGTGTAACAGAGAGATGTTCTTAGTCATTTTTCTCTCGTTCCCTCTCGGACTGTGAATAAGGTAGAGACTTCTGCTTTGGCATGAACGAAGAGAAATGATAAATCTCGCTCACACTTCAAGAATTTTTCCGATACCTTGTACGGTTTTCGAATGGGAACGATTTGTTCGGCGCACTTTTTGGAGTTTTTTCTTAAAATTGAAGCTCTTAATCATCTTAAGTGTTTGCACCTGCTGCAATTTTCACTCACACTTGTTGCTGGGGAAACGGAGCACCTTTGATCAGAGTTCACTAAAGTTCATTCCACAGTATATACACATTGAAGGCCTATTAAACCCCACTTAAACACAGGTTATGCTATGCAGTACTATAGAGAGAAGTACTACAAACAAGTCCATGTGTCAGTCCATCTGTCTTTGTCTTTCTGACCATGTCTCTGTCTTTCTCAGTCCCCCTGTCTGCCTGTACCATTTCATCTGTGAATAAGATAGAGAGTTGTGCTTTGAAATAATTGAACACAAAGGATAAATATCGCTAACACTCCAATAATTTTCCTGATAGCTGCTATAGTTTTCGAATGGGAAAGGTTCGTTCGCAGCTGTTTAACACTCTGAACATGGAGAGGAGACAACAGAACATATGGCCTAAAACTCAATGTTGTATGTATGTTCAGATGGCGTAGTGGTTAAGGAAGAGGGTTTGCATCCCAGAGGTACTGGGTTCAAATCCAGGAGTGAGCAGCAAATAATTTTTCTTTGCTGAAAGCTGAACTGGGAGACGAGACAACAGATCATATGGCCTAAAACTCAATGCTGTATAACTGATGTTGTAGTGTAACTGTTAAGGAACAGGAATACAATGCAAGAGGTAGTGGGTTCGAATCCCAGGGGGAGCAAATTTTTTTTTTTTCTTGTTTGAAAGCTGGAACCAAAATCCCTATGTTATACACAGTACTACATTGCACTTGTATGCATTTTAGTTGATTTCAGCTTTTTCAGTATATTTTCATACTAATCCTATTAATACTAATGCCAACATCTTAGCTAGCATTAGCATGCTAGTTAGCATTACCATGCTAGCTGTTGCTAGCATTTTAGCTAATTTTAGCTTTTTGACTATATTTTTGTACTGAATGGGATTATAGTAATGCCAACATGTTAGCTAGCATTAGCATGCTAGTTAGCATTAGCATGCTAGCTGTTGTTAGCATTTTAGCTAATTTTAGCTTTTTGACTATATTTTGGTACTGAATGGGTTTATAGTATTGCCAACATGTTAGCTAGCATTAGCATGCTAGTTAGCATTAGCATGCTAGCTCTTGTTAGCATTTTAGCTAATTTTAGCTTTTTGACTATATTTTGGTACTGAATGGGTTTATAGTAATGCCAACATGTTAGCTAACATTAGCATTAGCATGCTAGTTAGCATTAGCATGCACACCGTGGCCGTCCCTTCTCTAAATTTCCTGAAATTTTCTAGTTAGTTAATAATATTCCGGGGGTTCGATTAATAAATTACGATAATCATGCATTATAGTACAATAACAATTTGGCTACATCTATAAAATAAAAAATCGTACCAGCGGACATTTTTAAGATTACAATATTTATTTTTTACAGCAACCTGACATTTAATAGAGGGCATGATAAATTGCGGTGCATTTCAACAACATTATGGACATCTTAGCGAAGCTGTTCTAGACATCCTGCATCTTTATTTCGCTAAAGACGCATAATGAATCCTTACATGTATGTCTATTCCTCCCCTCTCCAGCTGTGGCGAAGCAGGGGCAGAAAGGCTGGATGCAAAAGATGAGCAGAATCCTCATTTGAATACTGTGCTTTGCGGCTGTTACAATTTGCACAAGCAATCCTAGTAGATCAACCCGAAATAAAGGATAACCCCCCGTTGCAAAGTTTTTGTGGTGCACGCAATTTTGCACCCTTTATTTTGAATTTTCTTATCAATCCTATGTGTCCCTCCCACATCTATTGCTGCACCCTGTTTGTCAGCTTGCTGAAAGAAGGCTAGGATAGCACACTCTTTTTGTTCACTTAAAACATAAAGAAGAACATTTGTTTTAGCGATAGGTCATCCTATTATGGCCTTGGTTTGCTTGTAGCTTGGTCACAGAGCAAAACTATTTTAAGAAATATAGATTTCAACTTAAATTGGTACATGGTTATAAGGTATACTTGAAGTTTAGAGTTAAGAGAGTCCTGTTTTGTATGTAAAATTAAATGTAAACATTAAAGACTTCTATAATGTTAATATGTAACGTTTCAGTCACAGACCTTCATTAGACAAAAAAAACATTGCATATTAAAACAATCCAAGTTAAAAAATGTCCAGGAATTTCACTTTTTGGCTTCGGGGTTTGTTCCTTTCTATTGAACACCTGTTCAAGTTATAGATTTGCAAAGGATTTTGATTTTTGTGATGTAAATATACTGTCAATAATAATAATACTAATAATAATACTACTACTACTACTACTAATAATAATAATAATAATAATAATCATAATAATAATAAGGTTCTGCTAAAGTAAAGTAAGAAATGAAAATGCAATAAAATAAAACAACAGAAAAAGTCAACTTATGCCTTTTTATTTACATAAAAATACTTTTTTTACTAGGTGGAGTGTGGAGAAACAGTGTTACTCTCTTACATATTTCTCCTTTTTTTGCTTTTTATATAACCATTCTTTCAAAAAAAATGTTTCATATCAAACTACTTACCATATAGTAATATATTACTACTAAACATAATGACAATTCATGAATTAAATATGACTAACCACCTTTTTTGACCGCTGAGTTCAATTTCATTAGCCACATTCATCCCTTCTTACTACCTGAGCTGTAAAAAACATGAAATCCATTAAACAGAACCTGTTTTACAACATTAAGTAGCTCAAACATCTCAAAAGCTACTTCATCATGGCCAAAATCTAAAGAAATTTTAAAAACACACGTGAAACAAAGAAACACTGACTTTCATCAGTGTAGAAATGGTTACAAAGCCATTAATAAGGGTTCGGGGCTCCAGTGAGTTTATCCACGAATGGAGAAAAAATTGAACAGCAAAAACTTTCCCAGAAGTGAGCGGTCTGTCAAAATTACTCCAAGAGAGCATCAACGACTCATCTAGGAGGTCACACAATGACCCAGAACAACTTCTAAAGTTTTATTTAAAAACTTTTCTTTCTTTTTTTTAGATGATTTATGTGTGATCCTAAAGCTTAATTAATGATATGAAACTTTTAAGTTTTTATAAAAAGTAACGGAGGAAGAAATCTTTAACGGGGCAAATAATTAATCCAAAAAACAAATAATTGACATGTTTTGAGCACCTCAATAAAACACAAAAATCCAAAAATAGAAGCAGACTCCAAATAGATCAGAACACTTTTAATGTCAAGACAAATTAAATCAAAGATCTGAGGAGCTTGTGCCGCAATAAAATGACCACAACAGACAGAAAAGCCTTAAGTGTGTAGAAAGACTTGTGCGGAGCATTCTTCTCAGAGTGGCTGAGAATAACCAACGCCTCAGACTTTCCAGAAGCACAAAGAGAACCACAGGATACCAGTCTCCCACTGTGTGGGACAGCGGCTTCTGCTCCCGCTGCATCTGGCAGAGCGTCATCCTAACCTTACAGTACGACAACGCTTGACATGTGGAGAGATAAACAAACATCCAAGCCCTGCAGAGAGCATTCACTCACAGACAGAAGCTACATTCAACAGACCTGAAAAGCTCCTTCTCTAAACCAGTCGGACGCACAGTGAGCGTCCTCATACGCTGTCATAACTTGTCACTGGCATTTCCGACAGTTCCCTCGGGTGACGATCACATTTATTAAAAGCAGACACACTAATGTTTGTGCACACACAAAAGTAAAACAGCAAGAAGTGAAAGGACTGCTGATAAAGCTGTGGAAAAATCCCTCTCAGCAGTAAATCGGACACCCTGTAGATATATATTCACGCACCTTCGGAGAAACACTGCAGAAACTTTAAAAGTGAAAGATCCCTCCTCAAACCAACACTCAGCTCTTTACTTATATTGTTTTACATATAAAAATGAGAGTTATTTTAACTTTTTCGACTCTTCCACCCCCCCCTTTAATTTGTTTAAGTTTATTCACACACATCCATCTCTTTACCTTCTGTCTTGCGGTTCTCACTCTTGGGCACAGAAGCCGTTCCACCAGTTTCTCTTGCAGCATGATGGCATCCATTCTAAACCACTCCGACACTGACAGACCAAAATAGCCACCGGTCTCAGAAAGTTAAGGCTGCAGGCAAGCAGGAAAGGGAAAAAAAAGCAAAGTCTCTTTTCCTGATTCCTGTCCTGGAATATGTTTCTCCTACACTCCCTGGTCTTTCGTTTTTTTTCCTCCCAGCCCTACTTCTTTGTTTAATTCTGTCTATTCTGTGCCCTACAGCGGTCCGGCTCTCCCTGTTCAAACAGGTATGAAGAAACTTTCCCTTCGAAAAACGGAGGCAAGCAGGGAGAGAAGCAAAGAGAGAGAGAGGTGCCAATTTGAGGGAGGAAACAAGGGAGGGATGGAAGAAGCAAATGTCTGAAGGAAACCCATTCATTCAGCCCACATTCCCTCCCCCTGCTCAGAGAGACACATGAAAAATAAAATCTCCACACTCTGAGAAATGATCTCTAGTCTGCAGCTTCATCCAGTCAGAAAATGCAGATGGCTTGTTTGCTCAACAAGCGAAACCTAAAGGAACCTGTTTCAACCTGAAGGAAACAAAAGCTTTAGTGTCACAAGCACTGCAAGTACGGACAAATGCAGCGAGGTTATCAGACAGAAAGATTTACCTGTCAATCACTCTTCTCATCGACTGCTCCATGTTCGTGTGCCTATTTGAACCGCACAGATGAGAAAAAGCTTCTGCTGGACTGCAGTAAGGAGTGAAACTACATCCAAACTCAAATGAATCAACACTGGAGGAAACATGTTTACATAGAAACTATTTTATTAACTTTATTCAGTGTCAGGGACTTAATCCGTAATCCATAATAAACCATAATCATTGCAAACCTCTAATTTTGGATCCTTTTAACAATGCTTGTTGTTTTTCCCCAATTCTTTTTATTGATAATTTTCAAGAAAAAATACATTTCTACAGGTCAATACTACTGGATATTTCAAAGAAATCTAGGGATTTCTCTGTAGTGGCACCACAAAACCTTCACATGTGGTAGAAACTAGACGATCTGCCCGTATGGATTTGATGTTGCACATAAAAACAAGCAGTGATGGTTGTTGTTTGACTGGCAGCACTAGATGAGCCTCTTCTTCCGCTGCCCCCGACAAAAACAAACCCTATAGGAAATCATGGAGATCCTGAGGCAAGATAAAATGCAATCCAGTTCTACATCAAGCATTTAAAATAAACTCTCTGTTCTCAGTAGGAAGCACACACTCCATTCTGACTGTTCATGGAAAATAAACTATACTTTTTTAAACAGTGCCTATGCACCCCCTCTATCTTTTTAAAGCCACCCTGGGCAACCACCCATATCACCCACACCACGAGGCGCCGCTGGTCAGATATGCAAACAGGCAGAAATATGAGCGTGTATATGTGTGCACACTAGAGCTGGGAATTGACTCAAATTTCAAGAATCGATTCAATTCTGATTCTCAAAAGATAGAATCAATCATCTCGATCAAATCCAATCTCTTCCAATTTGATATTGATATGGGTCAGGGCTATTAAAACACTTTTAGACCTGAGCTTTAAAGAGCGCTTCTCAACCCTTCTCTCATATTTTAGCTGAAAAAAGGCTAAATAATCAATTTTTGCATTTCCAACCTGATTTTAATGATTTTTTTTAATAAGAATCAATTCAGAATTTAGTTTTTGTACTAGTGTACACATGGAGGAATAATATCTGCTGCATTTTTTTGACTAAAGAACAGGAGACTTAACCGGATAGGCTTACATGATATTAGAGTTGGGACCAACCTCAGCCAAGGCAACTTTATTTATATAGCACACTTTTTTTTTTTTTTTTTAAATAATAATAAAATATAGCACACTTTCAACACGAAACGAACATTTTAAAAAAAGAACATTTTTATGAAATTACGTAAATTTTAAAAGTGACAAAACACAAGAATTAATTAAACTCTTTAGCGATAGCAGTAATCAAAAGAAAAGAAAACATTCAGGGCCTGATTTATCAAAATTCCTCATAATAACCGCAAAATTGCGTGCTGCGCTAAAAAATTGCACTTAATTTGCGGGTGATTTACTAAAATTGCATGACCAATTATTAACAGGCGCAAGCAGCAGTATGCTAATGAGGAGTATGCAGCCACCAATGCGAGCTGCACCATGCCTAGAGAGAGGAGAAATATGTGCATGGGTTCATGATGCATCTTTGGCACAAAAAAAGGAGGTGGGAACGACTTGTGTATCAGTTCTTTGGCTGTTACAGATTTAATTACTGTTAGGCTAGAATGATGTAAATTCTGTTTGTCGTTTGTCAGCAATAAATGTAATTCCTGCGATGTACATGCGATACTCTCTGCTGCATGCACACATCGTATTGCAGGGTTAGACTGATTAAAACTACAGCATGTCTGAATTTTGTTTTTAAAATGTCTTACATAATGCCCATTATTATTGTGGTATTGTATATGATTACTACATTTTATTATAGATGTGTATGATGTAATATATGGACCTGTGTCTGCAATAAAGTTATATATCATTAATTGGACTCCAGGAAGGTTATCCACTATGGGGGAAACTAATGAGGATTTATCACTCACTGTGCGCTCAGCGCGTCTTCACCAGGTGGAGACGTGATGAGCGCGCGATGAGTTATGATGCATTTTTGGTGGGAAAACAGGTAAATATTTACATAACTGTCAGGTTTATGGCCATTAGAGTATTAATTACTCTTTTTATTGTGCAGAATGACATTTTTCATTTGTCAATAATAAACTTATGTTGAATGTGGTAGCGCAAAATAAAGACAGGCTTTTCAGAGGTGCTAAAATAGCCGCCGCAAACATTGTTATGCTTAGTAAATCACACTGCGCCTGGAACGCCTACTTCTTTGCCGGTTCTCCTCCCAATGTTTTGGGTCTTCTTAAAGAAATGCCCATATTGCATATTCATCAAGGGCAAAAGCGCAAAATGGATGGCGTGTGTCTTGCTGCAGGTTTAACAGGTGCAATGCGCTCTGCGGCGTACTGATAGATCAGCCTGAGCCTGTTTTTGCGATGCTGCGCAGTTTGCGCTGGTTTTATGAAGCCCAAACCGTTTAAATCAGGCCCTTAGTGATTAGAACATGAGAGAAAATGCATGTAAAAATATGAAAATTTTAAACAGAAAACATTTAGTGATTGACAAAAGCTACAATAATAATTAAAAAGAATGAACGCAAAAGTTGTATAAGTTACTCATTAGGAAGTCTAAATAGATAAGTTTTAATTTTCGATTTAAAATAGTTCAGAGTCTCTGCAGCTTTGCATTCATCCGGGAGTTTGTTCCAGACATGAGGAGCATAGAAACTGAAATCTGCTTCTCCATGTTTGGTTCTGGTTCTAGGGACGATCAGTAAAGTAGAGCGGGACGACCTGAGTGATCTGGATGGTTTGTACCGCGACAGCAGATCTCTGATGTAATTCATGTAAATTAATCAAACCCCAGACATATTTAGGTTTAAAATGAGATTTCAATTTAGGCAACATGTTTCTTCTGACAAAAAGTAGATTTAAACATTTCTGACTTGAATGGGAAAGAGAATCTGTGTGGGAAGCTAAATATCACGATGATTTGGAGCTCATTACTAAAGAGAAATATGGAAAATCTGGTCAGCAATCTGTACGAAGGGTTTTATTACTGATTGCTGAGAAGATCGGCATCAAAATGGCACAGTTGTTGGCACTGCTGGGGTTATTTCTGCATATTCTTAACATGAAATGCTTAAGTTCTCTCTGGGTTGTTCCAATGCGACTGAGAAGAGTAGACATTATTTTAAGCAGATTAATGAGCTCTTCAAAGTCTAATAACTAGCTGACAAGCTGTCATTATTCTTCCACTACTTTTTATTATTTTTGGAGCCTATTATTTATTTATAAGACACAAACTAAGTGATTTCATCTATTATCTACACAACACATTGTTAGACCAAATCTCTTCATTATATTAATTTGTATTAGTTTGTTTGTAACATTTCTGCTGTAATTTGAGCTGAATAAAAACACTTTATGCGCAGTTAATGATCAAACTTGGACTCAAATGGCACAAAGGAACAATCAGCCAGCGTGTCTCCTCCTTCCTGGTTTTTCAGGAGTGTTTCTATATGTGTGCTACTGAGGTACATTCATGGCAGACGTCGAAGCCGATTGATTCCAGATGTTACATTGGCATCCGTGCATATGTGTGCGCGCACATGATGGGTGTGTCTGACTAACACACAATGTGGGCAGCAGAAGTTAAACATTCTCTGAAATAAAAAGGAGGAGGACTGTTTTGTTTTTTTACTCCCTCCGCTGATGTGACCGGAGCTGATGCCACGTACAGGATGTTAAAGCTGCTGCCCCCACCACAGGAGGGAGACAGAGGACTGAACAGGGATAAAACGTTTGGAGTTTGAGCTGTTCGTGAAGGAAAATCCATGAGTTTCCAGTAGAAATGATTCAGCACAGCGCTATGGTTCATTAACTAGTTGGATAATAAAGATCCCGGCAGAGTGAGCTTTACAAGTCGGGAGTGGAACGACGGGGGAGTGACGGTCTAAGCAAAAGAAAGAAGCAGATGTCTTGAAATGGCCTCACAATAACCCCCAGTTTAACCCCCCCCCCCACACACAGTTAGTCCTTCCCATTAGCCAGCTGTCCCAATTCTCCCATTCACAAACAGGCCAAATATAATCATTTATTCACACTTCCATTGTTACACTCAACTTCAATTTATTATTGAGCTTAGGTGAAAGTAAGCCGTTCTCACATTGACCTGCATGCTCACTTGTTCTTCAAGGTCACATTTCACCACTTAAAACCTTAAATTTTACACTGAAACTATAAGTTTTACTCTGCTGACATTGTTAGTAGCCTTTAGATTAGAGAATTGTTTTTTTTCCCCTTAATTATCTTTTTAGCTCAAATGTTTTTGTTTCAATTTCAAAAAGGCAAAACTTTTTTCTGCATTTTTTTCTTTTTCTGCTCCATAGAAATCAAATATATCTTAGTTTTTTTTTGCCTAAATGTTACTTTTGTTTTTTTGTTTTTAAAAAAAACTAAACTATTAGTGTCAAACTTACTTTCTTTTACATCAGTTCTTGTCCAGTTGGGCAGTTTTTATGATCTGATTTCTTTTAGGATAAAACAAATGATCCTAAAGAGTTTAATGCATGTTTATTATTTAAACGTTTACTGAAAAAGGTGAAAAAAGTCTACCTATATGTCAAACTTTAACGAACATAAAGCTTTTAGGGTGTGATATATATTCTTTGATAAAACAATACTAAGGAATTCAGCTAAAATAAAACTTTGCCACAAATTTATTGTCACTTATTAAATTCAGTATCACAAAACTATAGCAACAAGGCTTATTTAGATTTCTGACGGAAAAAAGATTTAACAGGAAATATTAATTTACTTTTTATTTTGCTAAAGGTGCAATTAAGAAAGTGATATATGTATAAAAATGTGATATGGGTTTATTTTGTGTACTTCCTTTAATAGGGCAGTATAGATCTCTTGGCAATCTGAATTTACTGCTATCTGGAAACGTAAGATTTCTATGAACGACAGTGTCTGATGATCGAGGACCTGCAAGTTAGAAACTCAAAACTCCTGTTTAATTTTCCGATTAGTGAACGCCTCTTACGTAAGGTGGCAACAACACTCTTCGGTGTTCAAGTTACCAGGGGTGTTTTAAAAATGTGTGAGGTGTTAAAAAGAATCAAGGGAGAAACAAAAACTGTTAGAAGCTTCTAGAAAAATTACTTTGTAGAAGTTTTTTATAAAATAATTTCTGCTTTTCATTTAGGCTACTACTTTACTCAAAAATTGTAGGTAGAGGGTGTGATCAGAAGCAGTTGTTATATATGCTTTTGATCGATAATATGTGAAATGCTGGATTAAAACAGAAGTGGATACCCTTTGGAAATCTTTAAGCTACGGTAACCAACGATATTTAGTTTGCAGGGAACAGAAGGAATAGAGCAGGTCGCAGCTTTACAAAATGCTAGTATAAGTTGTGGAAGACCTCAGAAAGCACTGGGCTTTCTGCTGGTGAGCTTTCTGTGGCTTCTGCTTTCCTATTAATGTGACAAAGAATTGAGCATTTCCGGCTCTTACTGTATTTGTCAGTTTGTTGGCTGATCTTGCAGAGGAAAAGATCCAGAGGTCAGTCACTCGATCAGCAGGCATTTCTCAGCTCCTTCCTCTCGCTTATTGAGACGAGAAGTGATTCCCAGAGAACCACAGCAGTGAACTCAACCCACAGAGTGCACATCACTCCACAACTTCCCACTGCAAACAACTGAAGGAAAAGCAGAAGTCCAGGCTAATGGGATATTACAAAACAAGCACACATGTTCGCTGAAAGGAAGCTTAAAATTCCAACTATAAAATACTGAAAATCAAGTAAACACAGATTTCAACCAGCACTGCTCTAGCTACAACACTGTCTCAAGATGATAGACATTTTCTACAACAAATACTAGAAACTAATCCTAATCTGAGAGCCTAAAATGAAGAATTAACAAGTATAGTTCTTTAAATAAATGTTCAAGACTAAGTTTTAGTTATCATTAAAAATAAAATTCTGATTCTATGTCAGGTTACTTACAAGATCAAATGACTTATTTGCAGATTAAAGGCAGACAAGATTCTGCTTTGCAAAAGTATCCATGCCCCCTTTACTTCATCACGCCATGAAGGAGGCAAAGCAAACACCTGGAAGAGGATGCACCGGTCAGATGTGCCCAAAAACAAATGGTCTACGTCCAAGAAACTGTGTATGGAGGAAAACAAGCCATATACATCACTTTGAACACTACATGCTCATCCTCAAACACAGTACTGACAGCATCATGCTGTGGGGAGGTTTTTATTTTATTTTTAGCAGAGACAACAAAGTTGTTTATGGCAGTCCTGGAAGATAACCTGCTACAGGCTGCAAATGACTCAAGACTAGATCAGATGTTTACTTTCAAGCAGCAAAATACAACTGTAAGCAAAGAGACAGAGCTATAGGCAGTGCTGACACAGTTACTTTGAAAAAGTAATATGATTACTGACTAGTGGTTACTCCTTCCAAAAGTAACTTAGTTACTTTACTTATTACTTTATTTTAAAAGTAACTAAGTTAGATTACAAGTTACTTTGTTAGTTACTTTCTGCAGCTCCCAATAACACTCCGCACTGCCTCAACATAAACACAATAACCACTTTTACATATAATCACTTTATTTGAAGTGCATTTTAACAGTAAGAACGGATATATACTTGTTTTTTAACCTCACATTGACACCAGCAACTATAAAGGAATAAGCTGTGTCTTGGGGACATACTTGCTCTCTCACTGCATGTACAAATGGAGAGTTCCACTAGGGGGCAGAGTAGGCCTACAGAGTACAGAACTCAGATTCAGGCCAAAACAAACATGGCACCCGCAAAGGAGATTATCAGCTGTTTCGGCAGCAGTAGAAGGTAGGATCATATTTACCGCTATTGATACTTGTTTTCTTAATACTAATGCCGCCATGTACCTAATATATCTTTTTGCTCAAGAAAATGACAAAAATAGTAACTCACAGTGGCTTGAACAAGTAATTTTAATCTGATTACCTGCATGAAAAAAGAAACGCGTTAGATTAGTCGTTACTAAAAAAGTGGTCATATTAGGAGTAACGCGCTACTAAGTAACGCGTTACCGGCATCACTGGCTATAGGAGTAGTTTAGATCAAAGTGTATTCTTGTGCTAGAAGGGCCCAGTCAAAGTCCAGACCTAAATCCAATTGAAATTCTTTGAAAAAAAGATTTAGTCCATACATGTGAAAGAACGTTACCCAGAAGACTTAAAGCTGTAGATGTAGTTAATATATAAAGTGGTTCTTTAAAACATTCACCCAGGAGGGTTGAATAAAAAACGCACGCTAGATTTCAGATTTTCATATGCAAACTGAAATCTTTTTATATTCCACTTCACCACTATGCTTTAGGTTGTTTTGTTCCATCACGTAAAGAGCATCTGAAGCTGCCATGAACATTATTCTCAGGGAAACCTCAGGATTTCTTTCAGTCTTATTCACTGAAATCAACTCTGCACTTCAGGGTAGATTAGCCTCCTTCTTGCTGCTCCTCAGTTCTGCCTGGTGGCAGATTAAACGTAATTACACAAGGATATACACAAATGCCCCTTCAGGAACTCTATGGCCTATTTACTTCTAGTAGTAGAGGAGAAATAATTGTTTTGGGGTTTGTTTGTTTTTTGTTTCCAAAGAAATGCAGCAAAAACCAAAAAGTGCAGGTGATCTAAAAGTAAAAGTGCATGAATTTCGAAATGAGTCACACAGCTTCACCAGCAGCTAAAGTATTGTTAAAACAAATCTCTAACTTGTCCAGCTGCTTTGTTCTGCAACCAGTCAGATGATTTTTGATGTAGCGCCGGATTTTATGACAAGAACAGGTGAGAATCAGCAAAAGGGAAGGAATACAACGTAAAAACACATTTCCTTGTAGGTTTTGTCTTTGTGGAGGCAAGAATGCCTTGAAAACCCTCTTTAACAGAGAGTTATTTCTCATGCCTCACCTCAGTGTGGCAAGGACTGCCAAACTGTAACTTCATATAAAGATTTTATTATCCTGAATGAGTGTAGTGAGTTGCTATAACCGCAGCAGATTACAATATGTGGAGTAACTTAAATAAATATTGCATTCATCAGATGTGGTGAAGTTAAATGATTCCCTTTTTGCAAGCATAAGTGTTAGTTACATAAAAATTACAGTTAATGGGAGAGCAGGTAACTGCTCCTGCACCAATGAAGCTGCTCCTCTGAAGCACACTAATGTTGCTTTCTGGAGCTTGGACATCACCATATATGGTCAAGATCACTTACAGGTTTATGCTGCATAACAAAGTCTGATTAAGGTAAAAAATGTAAATCCTTATATTCTGCGTACTCTTTATGTATGTGTTAGAAAATAATCTCTCTCTCTCTCTATATATATATATATATATATATATATGTATATACAAAGCCCTTTGAACATTTTAATTACAGTACATTTCTGATTTTTGTCCCCCTTATATTTATATTAAAATATATTTTGCAGCTCAGTTCTTGTATGCCTCTTAAAGCAGAGCATGAGAGGGGAACATTCTGAAGCATCCTGCTAAAACGCCCTTCATTTATAGACGGTGCAAGTCCATAACATAAAGCACTGAGTTAAACCTGTGTGCATGACTGAATGTTTGAATGAGAAAAAAAAAATCAACCTGTCATGAAGTGATTTATCAACAAAAAATTAAAACTAAAGCATTTTTAATGTTTAAATCCAGTTAAGATACATTGTAAACCCAAAAGCTGAGATTATTTCATTACACAGAGTAGCTGAAACTCAATATTCTGAAAAATAGATTCTAACTCAAAAGTGTTGAGTTATTTCAGCATTTTATTTTGTTTTGAGTACAAGTAACTCAAACATTTTGAGAGATCGAATTATCATATTTCCCAGGGTGCTTAGGGGCATGTTTTAGACACCACGAGTGACTTGGAAGTCTGATGTATTGAGAAACCCCTTGTGATCAGTCACAACGTATAAAATTATTCAAAGTGGTATTAATACTACATTCATCGTGATTACAATTCTTCTCATTGCATCACTTGAGTTGAGAATGACTGAATTTATGAGCATAAATATATAATGTATTCATGTGAGTTATCTATAAGTTCATGTCAGATTTAAGAAATGCATGTCACTAACATAACTTAAGGATAGTGTATACTAAATTAAAGTTGCATGTACTGAAGATTTTTGAGTTGGCTTAATCGGTAAGTTTAATTTAATAATATATTTAACATAAACTCCAAATATTTAAGCTTTGATAACGAATATGAACTCAAAAAATATGTGGCAACCTATTGCCTCACTTTTTTTGAGTTCTGCCTACTTATTCGGGTTTACAGTGTATGTTGAATTAGACATTTTTTGGGATAAAATTATTATCTTTGTCTGAGCAGCAACTTTCTCACTGTACTAGTTAAACTAAATTGCTAAATGTATCAATATTTTTGTGATAATTTTAAAAAAACATGCAACTTAAGGGAATCTGTCAATGTTAATTAATATAACAGTTCAACTCGATGTGTTTAATTTTCAGAGAAACATCAGCAAACTCTATGTTAGTCTGGCTATTGCTTATTAGCATTTCATCATTTACTGCTCATATCACACCCAACTGGGGGAAGTGTCAACATGGGAATTTATATTTGTCAGTGATCATCATAAATTATAAAGAAAAGCTAGAAATAAAAAAAAGAAAAGATTTAATAGTTGATTGTCCTGTTAAACACAGATAAATAATAAGCATAAAATCATACCACGCCTAGTGTCACAATTAGGGTTAAATTCACCACATTGTTTTTTCCTCTCAGCAACTAACATCATTATCTGGACCCGAAGGATGAAAATGCTTTAGTATTTTTTACTCAAGCAAAAGTTATAAAACAATATTACTTAAAATCCAGAATAAAATCCAGGCCGATATCAAGAAGATTTTTCCCAGACGCTTGCTTTCTGGGCCAGCTATCAACCACTTTCTAAAAGCTTTCTTAGAAAACAGAAACCCGAGGCTGCTCCAGGACTGAAACCAAAGGCATAAAAGGAGAAAAAGGAGAACAGGTCACAGACACACTCACATTACATGCGTGTTTTAGTGTGACACAAATGCACAGAAGAGCAGACTGCTGGGCATAACCTCATCAAACTGCTGAGGGAGAGTAAACACAATCAGACAGCCATCCAGTGATGGATTTGGCTACTACAACCATGTTCAATAGTGGGAGCCATTTTCTTTAGGTTTTAATTTTGTCTCCTCCAAATACATGTCTTGTCATTGTATCTTGCAGTGCAAGCTGATGTGAAGATGTCTCTCTAATGAACCGTGGAACTGGTTTTAAAGAATGTTAAGGCTATGGTGGGTTTGAACCTTGCTGGTTCCTGGATTGTTCCTCAACATCCTCACTAAATTTCTTCAATTTAAAGAAGGTTTTGGAATGAATAACTGGCTATTCAACCTACTGAAAAAGAATGGACTATTCTTAAATCTGCGCCCAGCTAGAGCATTAGGGTCCAAAGTTGTCTTCTAGGGTCGGTACCCTTCATATTTTAGTTCCTTCCCCACTTCTTCACACCTAAATCAAATTATGGTTCATTAGCTGCAGAGGCAGATAGTAACCAGTTACATTTGTTCCATTACATTTACTTGAGTAACTTTTTGGGAAAAAAATTTCTATTTTAAGTGTAGTTTTGCCAAGCCATAATTTTTAATTTTACTTGAGTAATATTTTTTTGAGGTATCACTACTCTTACTCGAGTAAAATTTCTGGATACTCTACTCACGGTGAGTGAATTTACTGAATAAAGAGGAAACATATTTTAACCAAAAATACACCATAGACAGTACGCACCTGTTCCTACACTAGCTTATATCTTCTATCTTGTTGCATTTTGAGGTCAAGCAAATAATTACAGTGGCGCAAAAAAAGTATTTAGATAGCAACTAATTGTGCAACTTCTGCCACTTAAAAAGATGAGACTGTAAATAGTACACTGAAAAAACGATTTCTTTGAAAGAACTTGAAAAACAAAACATGTCAACTGGTAACACACAATTGAATCAAGTTTGTTAAAAGTGAAATATACGGTTTGATTAAAGTTAAAATTTCATCCTGAATACAGCGACATTTTAAGTCCATTTAACTACTTTGCTCCAACTTAAAAACCTACAGAAAATCAACTCAATATTTTCTACTAGTCTACTTAATATTTTGCTTCATTCTAACCTTTTTAAAATAAGTGCTAAATATACGAAATGTTGAGAAAATATAATACATAATATGTAATAATTTACACTTTAATACAAGGTCTGTCAATTTAACCAAACAATGACTTAACATAGTGGCTTACATATAACTACATCAAAGGGTCAAACACATTACACTGTATTGTAAACATTTTGGGGAATACTAATGAGGGAAGATAAATTAAATAGCTCACATGTTATTTTCAGCTGGAGCTGAACAATTCTAACTCTCAGTACAAAATGACTGAACAATATCTATATCAGGAGTCTACAATTCCAGTCCTTGAGGGTCAGTGTAGAGCAGGCCTGCCCAATCCTGGTCCTGGAGATCTACTATCCTACAAATTTTAGATGTATCCCAGCTCCAACACACCTGAATCAAATTGTTCAATTCCCTCATCAGAAGTCTGTCAGCTCTGCAGAGGCCTGGTAATGAGAACTTGATTTGATTCAGCTGTGATGAGAAGGGATGCACCTAAAAGTTGCTGGATAGTAGATCCCCAGGACCAGGATTGGGCAGGCCTGGTGTAGTGCAACTCTCACTTGCGTCCTTGGTTCAACACACCTGAATCAAATGGCTTAATAACCTTCTCAGTAAGCATGAGTCCATTGCTTTTGCTGTTAATGACCTGATTATTTGATTCAGGCGTGTTAAAGCAGAGACAAAACTAAAGGTTGCAGGTTACGGGCCCTCGGATACACGCTAGTTTGTTCTACTTAATTTCAACACTTTGGATCAAATAAGGAAACCACTTTGCCCTTAGTTGGACATTTTCAAGCTCTTTGTCACCAAATTTTTGCATTACAATCTCAAAAATTTACACTGAATTTATGTAAAATATTACGTTACATTGACTATAGCCGAATACACTTTTTTCAATTTAATTAGAGACAAAATCAAAAAGAAAACATCCAGAAAATCGCATGGTTTGATTTTTAAAGAATTTGTTTGCAAATTATGGTGGAAAATAAGTATTCAGTCACCTACAAACAAGGAAGATTACTTGCTCTCACAGATTTGTAACTTCTTTTGTAAGATGCTCCTCCGTCCTCCACCCACTACCTGTATTAATGGCACCTATTTTAACTAGTTATCAGGATAAAACACACCCGTCCAGAGCCTCAAACAGTCCCACTCCAAGCTCCACAAGACCCAAGAGCTGTCAAAGGACACCAGAAACAATATTGTAGACCTGCACCAGGAGGGGAAGACTGAATCTGCAAAAGATAAACAGCTTGATGTGAAGAAATCAACTGTGGGAGGAATTATTAGAAAATGGAAGACATGCAGGACAAGATAATCTCCCTCGATCTGAGGCTCCATGCAAGATCTCACCCGTGGGTCAAGGCGATCACAAAACCTGTGAGCAAAAATCCTAGAGGGGACCTATATGACCTGCAGAGAGCTGGGACCAAAGTAACAAAGGCTACCATCAGTAACACACTACGCCGCCAGGGATTTAAATCCTACAGTGCCAGACGTGTCCCCCTACTTAGGCCAGTACATGTACGCACCCATCTGAAGTTTGCTACAGAGCATTTGGATCATCCAGAAAATAATTGGGAGAAGGTCATATGGTCAGATGAAATCAAAAATATAACTTTTTAGTAAAAACTCTACTTGTCTTGTTTGGAGGAGAAATAATGCTGAAATGCATCAAAAGTACCCCTTACCTACTGTGAAGCATGGAGGTGGAAACGTCATGCTTTGGGGCTGTTTTTCTGCAATGGGACCAGGACGCGACTGTTCCATGTAAAGGAAGGAATAAATGGGGCTATGAAGAAATGAAAACCTCCTTCCATCAGTGAGAACATCGAAGATGAAACGTGGCTGGATCTTTCAGCAGGACAATGATCCCAAACATACCGCCCAGGTAACAAAGGAGTGGCTTTGAAAGAAGCTTTTTAAGGACCTGGAGTGGGCTAGCCGGTCTCCAGGGTTCAACCCCATAGAAAATCTTTGGAGCGAGTTGAAAGTCCGTGTTGCCCAGCGACAGCCCAAAAACATCATTCATAGTTTTGATGCCTTCAGTGAGAATGTACAAGGCAAATAGTCATTAAAATAAAGAAAACGCACTGAATGAGAAGGTGTGTCCAAACGTTTGGCCTGTACTGTATTTGAGGTATACCTATGAGGAAAATTAAAGGCCTCATCTATATTAAAAAAACTAAATTTTTTGTCGACAATTTTCCTCATGAACATGATGACGAATCGTGGCAGCCATAGTTTAAACAAACCATTTGATTCTGCTGAGACTCAGGATAATAAAGCAAACTGGATTCTTACCACAGGCTAATGAGGCGATTACCAAAAATCAATCAATCAAACTTTATTTATAAAGCGCTTTTCCAACTACAAAGCTTCTCAAAGTGCTTTCCAGGTTAGAAAACGTGCTGTAAGTGCAGTTTGCAAATTGACATTTACCAGCCAGCAATGGGGATTCTCAAACCTAACATGATGAGGGCATTCAAACATTTTAGGGGAACGGCTACTAATTGCCAACTTGGAAGCGAGATTTTCACTATTGGGCTCCTTTAGCAAGGAACCAGTGACAGTCTGTTTCTGCCCAAACCAAAAGTATCATCTTTAAATCCGTTATTTCAGTCCACATGGATTTTACAATGTGCCATTGTACACTTGTTAATTCTCTGAGCTTGCTTGTCTGGCAACAAGTCCTGAGAAAACTCAGAGATTATCACACAAACAGCAGAGTTATTGTTTCCACAAATCGTACACAAGATTTATCATGTAAATCAGTGAGGTGGAGTAGATTTTAGCGGCAGCTGATCTTTAGAAAGAACCAATATATACTAGCTAAAGCTGACCGATTTCACACAAGACAATTACTTTAACAAAGTTACTCAATAATCAGAGAAGAAACTGAAGACTTCTCGTATTAATTTCACACACAAAAAAATGAATTGGCTTCAGGTTGGGGGGGCTTAAAATCTCACTCGATATCCTACCGGACCCCCTGAGTCACAGCTGACCCTGCTCTGCAGCTGGTCCTTGCTGGGGTCCCATCTGTGGCTGTGAGGGTGGGAGCCATTGTATCCAAAGACAGCAGAAGGAGTAAAGAGGTGAATTATAAGGTGGAGCGAAGAGGTGAGAGAATCTAAAAGAAAAGCTTCAATCTATGTGATCTGACTAAGAGACTTTGACTCCTGTTTCCCCCCCTTATGCAATGTTAAACTGATCATTTCTTTGGTGCTTTTCCACTTTGAGTTAAAAACAAGACTGTTTGCGTAAATTGTGTCCACTGAAACCCCTACTACAGAAAAAAAATCTGTTTTGGAAGATTAGAAGCGTGAATTTTCAGAAATAAAACTGACTGATTTTCAAATCAGCAACTCCAAATACGAGACCATTTAGAGCAGGAAAAGGTTAAAGCGCCCTCTCTACCGGCGGGTAAAGCAAGGAACATCTGCAGTGGTTCTGGGCTCTCCTTCAGCGATAGGTTGAAAACCTTGGTCATCCAAGATGGGCTCGGAGTAGAGCGGCTGCTCCTCCGGTTAAGCTGACTCAGGCATCTGGTCAGGATGCTTCCTGGACGCCTCCCTGGTGAGGCGTTCCAGGCACGTCCCACTGGGAGGAGACCCAGAGGAAGACCCAGGACACGCATAATGTCTCTCAGCTGGAAGTCTGGACCTCTTTGCTCAGTCTGCTGCCCCTGCGACCCAATCCAGGTTTACCAAGAAAGAGAAAATCCAGATTTAAAAAAAACATTACTCTACTCTAATATGAAATTAAACTAAACATGTCTTTGTATCCATTCACCCATTAACAAACCACTTAAAGTATATCAGTATATGTATTTATACACACTATCTGGATAGAATTAGAATGAAACAAGTTAGCAAACAGGGCCACTTTAAGTAACAGAGTTTCTTTCTACTTCCATTTCCAGAGTCCGTGAGATGCTCTTCTGCATCGTCGTCAACCCCTTCATTAGCAGCATGTTCTCACCACGGTCCTACCAAGTAGCCTGCACCCATGTATCTCACCATCACCTTGGCCTCCACCTGGCATGACTAGCTGCCAGTATCAGGATGCTCCACCCGCCACAACAAGTGTTGCAACAATGTACTAGCAGCGTCGTCATCAAGGAGGACACCATTGGAGGCCAGACTTGCTTTAAATTCTGAAAAACCACGACATTCCCACTATACATGCCGTAAAACATCCTTGAAGACCTGGCGTGCAAAGACCAGCCATGTTCTGGCAGATTTACTTATCTCCACCCTAATAAACATCGTGATGAGCTGTTCGTGTCAACTGGTTAGCTAAAAACAAGTTTTGAAAGCTCTGTAATAAACCTAGACTAATCCAAGAGATTTGAAACCAAACATAAGATTATTTTCCCTAAACTTTTGTGGCCATACTGGCTTCTTGTTTGACATGGACAGCATAGAAACAGGGAGAGACGTGGGGGGCGACATCCATCAAAGGTCCGCGAGAACGAGACTCAAAGTCAAATCAAACTTTATTTATAAAGCGCTTTTCATGCAAAAAAGTTCAGCTCAAAGTGCTTTACAGATTAAAATGACCCCACATAACCCACATTCCCAACCTTTCCCCCCCTGATTGTAAAAATAAAGTGACAATTATTCCCCCTTCCCAAACACACACAAGCACACACTGGAACACATCCACACACACACGTTCCCAAAACGCATAAAACCATAGGTAGACACTGAGCTGAGCTCAGATGAGTCAGGTACGTAAGGAAAACGCGGGACAACCGTGTCCAGGGTTTAGGCCTCTAACCACCAGACCAATATTGTATCATTTTATAACACTACATATGTCTACAATCCATGTAAAGTGAAAAAACAAACATTTTGTCCTGCTCAAAGTCTACTCTTCAGTTGGAGGGCATCTTTCAGCTGCGTACTTCTAACGTTTTATTGATGAATTTCTCTTTGTCTCAAATCTGGGATGTTCAGCTCATATCTGCCCACACATGGGGCCACAAGACCACAACACTTTGTGTGTGATGAAAATGTATTTGACCCCCCAAAAAAAAACCTGACAGTTTCTCTGCAACACTTTGTGACAGCTGGTGAAGTGATGGGAAGGCTGAAGGCTGGAATGAGAGATGGGTGGGAACGATCTGGATCGATCATCCGTCAGGATTAATTCAGAGGTTATGATCGCATAATTAATTCAGCGACAGGCAGCTGGACGATTGAAGCAACATCCAACTGTGTCTCCTTCTCATTTTCTTCAGCCTGAATTAGACTTAACGTGAAATTGTTTTTTGCTTTTTTATTTATTCCGAGATCAGATTGAGCAGAACGTGTAGCTGTTGGAGCCAAGAGCAAAACTCCAGCTGCAGTAGGGCGCCGTGTTCAGAAACTACGTCATCGGGTTTTCACTGCTTTTCACATAAATGGACATAGCTGTGATCAAATGGGATTTTTTTCAAAAATAAATATACTTTAAACATTCACATCAAAAAAACACATGGCAGCTTTTTTTTTTCAATGTCCAACATTAAATTAAAAGCAAAACCCTTCCTGTCCTGAAGACATAAATTCGCCTTTTTCTAGTCTGGTACGATGGCCTCTGGCTCATTGGACCCGACCCTCATCTCGGACGTTTCCTCCTCAGCTGTGAACTGCCGCCTCACACACTAAAGGTCATGAACTGAAGACATCAGGATCTGTGTAAAGCAAAGATGGGACTCTGAGGTTCCAAAACCAGAAACCCAGGGGTGGACTGGCCACATGGTGGTTCGGGAATTTTCCCAAACAGCCGGTCTGCTCTACATCGGTGGCTGGAACGTTCGTTGCCGATTTTACCCCTTATCACTGCTACGCCTGATCCTGCAAGATTTGGAAATTTTCCAATTATTTCAAGCCTGCTTTCATGTCAACTATTTGGACATTGCTTGCTAGTTGCTGCCAGAGCTCTCTTCTTCTTTGAAAGAAAGCCCATCTAACCACACAGTGCTTCCAAATGAGATCGAATGTTTGAGATATTCATAAAAATATGGATTTTCTCATCCAAAACCCACCCAAATTGAAGAAACTTCCAAAGTCTTTGGCTGAATTTCAATACCAGCCAACCCCAGCAGACATCATGCCCCCCACGACTACATCTTTGAGATCCAGTCCATAAACTCAACAAACAGACCTTTTGGCAGAGTCCAAATGACATTGAGAACAAGCATGATTTTACCAGGACCCAAAGGAATCCCCAAAACTCTGAACACAACCCCCATAAATGCCTCAAGATACACGACTATGGGGCGTCGAGTGGCGTACTGAAGAAGGGTGTCCCATCTTCAGAGGCCTCGGGGCTCAAAGCGGCAGTCCCGGGGTTCGATTCCGCCCCGTGGAGATTTGGAGAATGTTTCTTCCCCCACGTCGCTCACATTTTTGCTGCTAATAAAGGCCGCCGTAGCAAAAAAAAAACTTTTTAAAAAGACACAACTCTAAGCTGTCCAGCTTCAGAAAGCACAAGTGGAATGAACAACCAAATTGCAGCGACCTCTTCCTCCAATTCCTCCAGGGTAAGGATCTGGTTCCACGCCCAAGACAAAGCCCACTTTGCTCCTCCAGAATCTGGAGCCATGTTTAGAAACAGATAATTTATTCCAGTATAGTATAAATTATCTATCTATTATCTGTGCAGGGTTGCAGGGAGTTAATTGGGCGAGAGCCATGGTACAACCTGGACAGGTAACCAGTTCACCACAGGGTAGCATTAGCTCCTTTCAAACAGGCCGTGAAAAATGCTAATTTTCCAGACTTCGTCTTTTTGACCTTCAAGCGCAGGTCAAAAAGGGAAAGTGCACACATCGATGATTTATACAGTATAACATGTTTTTGCTTCTATTTTCCGTCCAGCTTCTTTGTCAGTGAGAGAGAATGACATTCATCAGGATCCATGAATATTCCAGAACATCTATCTGAAAGCGGCTTTGGAGAACGTACCACAACCTTGCATATACACACAGTCATATCTAGGAGAAATTTAGAGAGACCAATTAACCTCAGAGTCGTACTTCTTGGCTGTGGATGCTGAAGGACCCACACATGCAAACTCCAGGCAAAACCAGGATTGTCTTGGTGGAATGCAGCAGTGCTACTGACATTCCCACGGTGCTAGCCAAAGAATCTCATGTAAAAGGCTATAAATGTTATGAGAGATAAGAAGCCATAATTTAAAAAAAGATGAAACAATAAACAGCTTATGTATGCATTTATCATCCCACTATGTAACTGCCTGACTTGCGCTTGTGAACCCGATTGACAGATAAAGTCTCATGGGGCTTATGTGGTAGGTTAAAGGTTTGCAAACTGCCTGATATGAGGAAAATGCATGTTAAGTGTGTGAAAGTCAATTGTTTCAATTTCTAAAAAAAGACTAATTCCTTCTACAAATCCTCTCATATTAAGGATCAGATTCACAGAATCTGCTGGACGATTGCGCTAGATGTTAACCCCATAATGTTATTTCTGTGGATATGTATGAGTGTAAATAGATTAAACAATATCTACCATCAAAACACAGAATGAAGTTATGTGAAAAAGTATTTTTGCTTCGTTTTCACATTTAAATGTTCTATGAGTAAATACAAGATACCAGTAAAATCAAGACATAATTTTAACAAAACCTTCCAGACAACATGAAAAAAGGCTAAAAGACCTTAAACAAATAAAAGCAACACATCATACCCTGATTTAAAGAATTTAAGGATGGTAGAAAAGCAAAATTGACTGTTATTTTCGAGAGAAAGTTGGAACGCCTGAGGCTTTGGGGCAAGAGCAAACCACAGTGAGCAGCGTCATCACCATCCACAAGAGGAGAAAACATGCAACAAAGGCCGGCCAACCAAACTTTCTCCAAGGACGTACCAACAAATCAGGCAGGAGGTCACAGAAAAACATCTAAAGCTCTGCAGGCCCAAGTTTTCCTCAAAAGAAATAAAAATATATATATATTTTTAGATTTTAAAAATCTTCATCCAGAGAGTCAAACATAGGGCTCATCATGTGATGTCCTGGAGCTACGCTGCTTCAGGACGAGACTGATTCATGAATTCGGCTATTCTGCAAAAAATGTTGGGTAAGAAAGTCTGGCCATCATTTTGTGACCTTAAACTCAGGCAGCAGGACAATGATCCAAAACACACCAGCAAGTCCACCTCTGAATAGCTTTTTAAAAAAAAAATCAAAAGGAAAATCCTTGATTGGCCTAGTCAAAGTCTCGAGATAAATCTGATTGAGAGGGTGGTTGTTCAAACCCCAAACTCCTCCAGTTGGCTGAATTGAAATAATTTGGCAAAGAAAAGCGGCAACTACTTTTTCCATATAGAAACAGGTTGGGGTTTTTTTCTTGAAAAGTAAAATCGTAATTCAAAGAAGCCGTTTTGCATTAACAGATAATAAAGTGAATATGATGATCCGAAACATTTAAATGTGACCACAAAAAAAAAGAAGCTAAAACAGATAAAATCAGTTCCGAGGAAAATTCTATTCAAAGCACTGAAGAATACATCTAGAAGTGAACGGATTATGGTTTATAACCTAAATGCATAGATTATTTCGGTGGGAAGTCTTCGTGGTGATATTTCTGCGTCCAGCTCCTCATCTAAAATAGTAGGAGGAAGAGGAGGGGGAGGAGACGCGCCTCCCTGGGGTCATCAGAGACCCGACCTCCCCAGAAGGCTGCTGTGGTTCTCTGATGAACAATGGTCAGGAAGGCTTCACTAAATACAGCAAGCAGCTAATAACGAGCCGAGCTGACGTTATGCCCAAAATTAGGTCAGTTCATCGGGTCACTCTCTGACCGATAAACGCCGATAATGACGAAGGCAGCATGGAGGAGGATGCAGAGGATGGTGGAGGAGGATGCTGCGGTGTGGGTACCATGTTGGCTGCTCGTCTCTGGAGCACCGACCTGCTCCACATAGCAGGCGTCTAAAAATGAAATGTGAGTGTGTGGATCAGCACCACCAACCCTACGCAGGCATGGCTGTCCTCCATGCACCGTGCATTCACACAAAGAGCTCATATGGCCAAATATAATCACATTAAGCGCGTTAAATTGTCTCCTACCTCCGCGCTGTCCTCTGTTGCAGGATAGATGAGGAGGCGCAGGTGCAGGGATGAGGAGCGACGCCCAGAGAGACACAAACATGAAGAAATCATCGCTCATCCATGATCACATTGCAAATATTAATATTTAAAAAAACAACAACAGCACACTGACCTGTTTTAACCGGAATCCGGCTTTTGTACCTGATGTTGCTCGTCATTATTGACCCGCTTTAGTCCCTCGATTTCCTCCGAAGCGGCGGCTCAGCCTCGCCTCCAAAACGCCGGACAGACAGCAGGAGGGCGGGGAGAGCTGACAGCAGAAAGCTCCTCCTTCACGGTGGAGCCACGGTGCAACACATTTAGACGTCGCTGGATAAATATTCAGGGCTCCCATAATAAAAAAAAAAAAAATCAATAAAAAGGGGGAAAATAATAAAGAGCAAATAACTAATGAACATTTGTATTCGTGATTATTAAGCATACTTACTTATTTCATTGAAGTGATTATTTTAACATCCTGTGTCCCAGCATGCTATTTTTTGTCACGTTTACACCCTCACACTAAACAACGAATACAACTCCAAGACAATCTGATTGGTCTGTTGTCAGGTTAGCCAATCACATCTCAGGCTTCGTTTAAATAAATATAATTGGTTGAAATAGTTTTCTGCTGAGTTATATCACTGAAAATATGCACTTTTCAACCACAGCCACCCCATCACCCCGAGACAAAGGGCTCCCATGGAGGAAATTTAAAACTTCTCTTTATCTTGTGTTCCAATACTGTATTTTCACGTCAAAAATACTGTATCTTAAACGTAAATTAAATGTCACAGCTCAGATCATCCAAACATCCTCAACAATTGAAGGAAAGATCTCTGGTAGCAGTCAATCTTGCAACAAAGCTAAAGCGGCCTCTGACTTAAGCTGCGTTCAGGCCGCAGGCCTTGTCAGCATCAGCAGCGTCAACATCACACGTTAAGTCTACGGTTGATGCCATTGGAGGAGCTTTGGCTCCGTCAACTTCTCAGGCTTTTCCTGTGTTTGAAGCTTCAAAGCTCATAACGCTAGCAACGCAGAAGTTCAGCTAGTTGACGTAGCACGTCAACCAATCAGAGAAACTCACTGTATTGACGTTGCCCGACGTTGACGCTGCCTAGCCAACCACGATCCGCCAGTGTTTAAAACATCCAGCAGAGAAAGACCCGCCTACAAGCTTCAGCTTAAAAATCGTCAAAACAAGTCGCTTTATGAGCATTGCTTGACGCTGACAAAACCTGCGGTCTGAATGCAGCATAAAGACTGTCACTGAATCAGTCTCATTACTGTCATGAAATGCTAACAGTGCTAATCCAACTCCTTTGCTCTTGCCTCTCTCCTTTAAAGATCTTTCTGGGCGTATGGTTAAAAACCCGAGCAGAATGATCGAAGGAAGAGATGGTTTGAACTTCCTTCTTGCTCTCCTCTTTGGTCGTGGGGTAAAGAGACTAAAAGCAGCTGCTCCAAACTGTAAAAACAACTTGTTGCCATTGTTACGTATGTAACAATTACAAACTGGGAGAAAGGTTCACCCTTCATCCGCACAGTGACCCTAAGCTTACACCCGGAGCTACACTGCTGGTTTCTAATCAAAAATTGCCTTTGAGATATGAAGCATCAATATTTTTGCACCAACTCTGTTTAATATATTCAGTTTTCACTTTGATAACTATGTTGAATCTCTATCTGACGTGTTTTTTTGTTTGTTTTTAATCCAAGCCTGGGGTGGATCAAAAACTTGTTTCCATTTTTGCAAAATTCTGCAAAAAATAAATAAAAATTTGTCGATTTGGCATTTTATTTATGGCCGTCATAACATATACAAACTGAAACATGAAAAACTATCTTCATAGTGTGGAAGATAATAAACCATCAAATTCTGAGGGAAATTGAACCAAATGGAATGAAAAAATGTAACCAAATTGGAGCATTCTAATATAAAAACAAAAATCTTTGTGAATGAGACTCAGGTGACACAAAAAATGCTGAATAGATTGCTTGATTGTATATTTTTTTAAATCACCTCAAAGAACACAACTCGGCCTGTTTATCGCATTCCCATCAAGCTAAATATTACATTCTAAAGACAAAATATAAAATATGTGTTTTTGTTCATTTAAAAAACTGATTAGTTTAAGTTATATCCAAATAACTTTTGGACGGCGGGACTTCTACCCTTGGTGCTTCTCCTCCACACAGAGAATAACACAAACAGGAAGGAGATCCTACAGGATGAAAACCAGCCTCACTGAAAGATCAGACCAAACAAAAACATCCAATGTAAGAAAAACATCTATTAGCTTAGATTAAGCTCTAATAAAAACATCCAAAATAGCACATATGAGTAAATAATGAGCAAAAAAACTTCAGTTAACAGACTTTATTTCAGAAAAATACAAAATAAAAAGATTGTTGACATTAGTCCCGTATGGCACATAGTTAAAAATTAATCGTTAACTCAAGAAAAAGACAAAAGGAAGAGAATGGCACAGCAGTGTTGGGACAAACTGAGTTTAACTTTGCTGCTCACAAATGGAAGGAGTTAACACAAAGTTAAATAATGTATCTTCTTTTATTAAAGGAAAAAGTATACAGTATGGTGGAAAACTGCACATGTAGTGTACAAATTACCTTTTAAGTGACAAAACTGAAGCTAATATAGACACGTGATATGTTTCGATCTGCAGTTTGGCACCAACATTAAGGCTCGAGACAAATGCAAGCATGTGTCATGATTGTCTCTGCATTAACAAAGTAGCATTAGATTTTACTTTTAACGGAAAACGTCAGCTGAATTAATCATTCTGGACAGGAACCGTTTAACAGATGTCTGTTGAGTGGAGAAGCAAACAGAAACTGAAGAGCTGCCGCCACTGAATACGTGTAAGTAGACAGGAAACAGGACTGACCAACAGGCTTTAAGTTAAAACATTCACAAAGTGAAGGCAAAGCAAATAGAAACTGGAGCTGAAACTATAATTCACACATACTGTAAACTTTAGAGATGGTGATGTCTCCTGGTACCGTTTTCAATAACAGCCGATAAAGATGTTAGGCTAATTAAAAGATAAATGTTCATGATAGTCTCTGCTTAATAATTTTCTGAAGTTAAATTTGAGGTTGGATACAAAATAAAAAAAGAACAGTGTGGCTCTCGAGGCAGCTGGTGGATGGATGCTTGGAAGGAACAAAAAGAGAAAGCATTGTGAAGATGATGATGATCCAGGTGGGATTCCTGGTGTAGGATGGCAGCTGGAGGGTTTCTATCGGTATGTGCGGATCAGCGCCTCCCTTCTGTCACTCGTCAGATTTCATCTTCATCTGAGCCTGCATCTGAGCGAGCATCTCCTGCATGCGCCTCAGCTATGGAGAGAAACAACCAACAAAATATAATGGTAAAAAACTAAAAACAGCAAATGAAAAATAAAAACACGTTTTAAGGCCATTTGCTTTTTCAAATATATAGCTAAAGAACAAGTTTGAATGGTTCTGACAGAAGTAGTAAAAGAATAAATAAAGAACTGCTGCTATGAGGTTAACCTGCGTATTTTTATTACTTTTTAAATGTAATGACATGAGAAAGGTGTTTCAAGACTTAATGAAAACACTAAAATTAATGTTGAAAGAGTTTTTGTTGGAAATTACTAAATAAAACGAGTCTAAGAGACTTTTACAATATCTGTTGCCATCTTGTGGCTGTGAATGGTAGTGTCACAAAACATTTCCCCTCATCAGTTTTAGTAAAAAAAAAAAAAAAACTGTTGTCCGGATGATTGGAGGGACATTTTTCTGAATCCAAAATAGTAACGCCCTTCTACTTCCGGTCCACGGGTCCCCTACTGCCCAAATATGAATAAATAATGGGAGTCAATGTATTTTTCTGATCCCATTTGAAATGCGCCGCGGATTTAACAAATTATGTGAATTTTAAAGACTAATTTTGATGCAGAGAAAATGCTGATTTTCGACAAGTGGCAAATATTACTTTAGGTTTTGATTTAAAACACTTATCGGACTACAAATGCAGAAGAAGAAGGAGGCAGAGGGCCTCCAGGACGAAGGAAGGAGCATTAAATGCATAGAAAAACACTATAAATCTGACCATGTGGAAAGTAGCAGCTACAGACGTGGACAAAATTGTTGGTACCCTTCATTAAATCAAAGAAAAACTCATAATGGTCACAGAAATAACTTTAATCTGACAAAAGTAATAATAAATAAAAATTATATAAATGTTGACCAATGAAAGTCAGACATTGCTTTTCATCCATGCTTCAACGGAATTATTTAAAAAATAAATGCATGAAACAGGCCTGGACAAAAATGATGGTACCCACAACTTAATATTTGGTTGCACAACCTTTTGAGGCAATCACTGCAATCAAATGATTCCTGTAACTGTCAATGAGACTTCTGCACCTCTCAGCAGGTATTTTGGCCCACTCCTCATGAGCAAACTGTTCTAGTTGTTTCCGGTTTGAAGGGCGCCTTTTCCAGACAGCATGTTTCAGCTCCTTCCAAAGATGCTCAATAGGATTGAGATCAGGGCTCATAGAAGGCCAGTGTTTTCCTCTTAGCCCTTCTTGGGTGTTTTTAGCTGTGTGTTTTGGGTCATTTTCCTGTTGTAAAACCCGTGACCTGCGACTGAGACCATGCTTTCTGACACTGGCCAGCACATTTCTCTCTAGAATCCCCTGATAGTCTTGAGATTTCATTGTACCCTGCACAGATTCAAGACACCCTGTGTCAGATGCAGCAAATCAGCCCCAGAACATAACCGAGCCTCCCCCATGTTTCACAGTAGGGACCGTGTTCTTTTCTAGATATCCTTCATTTTTCCGTCTGTGAACATAGAGCTGATGTGCCTTGGCAAAAAGTTAAATTTTTGTCTCATCTGTCCACAGGACATTCTCCCAGAAGCTTTGTGGCTCGTCAGCATGTAGTTTGGCATACTCCAGTCTGTTTTTTTTAATGATTTGTCCTCTCCTTGTTCGTCTCCCATGTAGCCCTCTTTGGCTCAAACAGCGAAGGATGTTCCGATCTGACACTGATGTTCCTTGAGCATAAAGTTCAGCTTGGATCTATTTTGAAGTCTTTCTAGGCTCTTTTGTTACCATTTGGATTATCCGTCTCTTTGATCTGTCATCAATTTTCCTCCTGCAGCCACGTCCAGGGAGGTTGGCTACAGTCCCATGGATCGTACATTACTGAATGACATGTGCAGCTGTAGTCACAGAAACATCTAGCTGCTTGGAGATGGTCTTATAGCCTTTACAGTTAACATGCTTGTCTATGATTTTCTTTCTCATCTCCTGAGACAACTCTTTCCTTTGCTTCCTCTGGTTTATATTGAGTGTGGTACACACCACGTCACCAAACAACACAGTGACTACCTGGAGTCCTATATATAGGCCCACTGAGTGATTACAGGATTGTAGACACCTAGGATGCTGATTAGTGGACATACCTTGGATTAACATGTCCCTTTGGTCACATTATTTTCATTCTTTTCTAGGGGTACCATCATTTTTGTCCAGGCCTGTTTCATGCATTTATTTTTTAAATAATTCTGTTGAAGCATGGATGAAAAGCAATGTCTGACTTTCATTGGTCAACATTTATATAATTTTTATTTATTATTACTTTTGTCAGATTAAAGTTATTTCTGTGACCATTATGAGTTTTTCTTTTATTTAATGAAGGGTACCAACAATTTTGTCCAAAAGCCAAAAGTATGCTCTGTTAACCATGATGAATAAACTAGGATTCAATCTCACACACGCATTTTAGCCACATTTTACCTGCGCTGTATAAAAAATGCCGACAGAAAGTTAAAGCCGCACCGAAAACAGCGGAGTATTTTGCAACAACTGACCTGAGATCAAACCGCTCTACGGAGCCATACCAGAGATTGAAAGTGCATTAGATCGATGGAGAATTAAAAATCAGAGCTTGTTCCTTCAAGCATCCTACTTCCTGGATAACCACACAGAGGAAAACATTGCAGCCGGAGGGAATTACTAGCTGGGATCATAAGGTAGAAAACCTTGATTGCAGAACGACACCGATGACCATCGAGTGTGATGATTAAAGATAGATAAAGTTGTTAATATTTGCCTTTTTCTTCAAATAAGTAAATGATCTTATGGAATAGAATAAATTAAGTATAAAAATCTGTTTATAATATACAATATTTTTGCTTGCTTTAATTAAAAAATGCACGACAAAAGCCCCACAAACTAATTGCATATTAAATCACAATATTGAAGAAAAAAAAATCGCAATTAGATTATTTTCCAAAAATGTTCAGCCCTAGTGGCCAAACGCTGCTTTAACTACTGATTACAGCGACTATAGAGCCCCATTCTGGTGAAGCGATCTCTTGCTGTTAGTGAAACTGACCAATCAGATGCAAACGCTCTATGCTGACGGAGACAGATAGTTAAAAAATGGGCCTCTACTCCGTGCGTTGTTGCGTAGGTGACGGAGAGCCTTTACGTCGATGGATAATGATGCTGTATTCAATCAGTCTCCGTCAAAATGGAACAGCATAAACTAGGCTTTAGGAAGGATAACAAATTGCGTGGAGTACTTGCCTTTTATCATAGTACTGAACCCCACCAACATTTTAAATATTTATAAAACTTAAGATACATAAATATACTCTGGACTGCAGCTTTAAAATAAACATTGTCTTAGCCAAATCTGGAGATGCATGTTTAATGATACCATTAGAGAAATAATTTCAAACAGTCGTGTCTGGAGCTAAACTATGTTTGGGATTTTTACCTCTTCTTAGTTTCCTAACTAGGCAGAATTTTCCTTCATTTCACATTTACAGACTAAAATTTTCAACGATCTGTTTAGAAACATTTCAAGCTCAGCCAGACAGGATGGAGAGTGTCTGCAGTAATCCAGTCCTCCCACTGATTCTTAATTAGACTTAGCATTTAGACTACTGACCATTCCAGCACTTTGCTTTGATTTAAACTATTTGAATTCCTTCAGGCTTGCCAACTTCCCTGCTCCAACGCAACAGCATGGTGCTGCCGCTACCATGTGTAACATCGTCACGTTTTTACACATAGAACAAAAGGTAACATGAGCCCTAACAAGAACGTCATATTTACTTCGATATAAAACACACTGAAGTTAGTGGTTGTAACGTTACATAAGGAAAAGTAAACAACAAATGAAAATCTTTTCAAGGTGCTGTATTCTGCTAAGCTTCCTTTCCTCCCTGCCATATTATAATATTCATTCAACTTTATTTCTTATCTGTTTTTGTTCCATCATTTTGTATCCTTGTCACCTTGATTATTTTATTCTTTGGCGTTTTTATGTATCTTTTTTAAATTAATTTTAAAGAATATCTTGGTGTCTGGTAGAGTCCTGACTAGGGGTGTCACGGTCTCGATTTTGTATCGAAGTCGATGGAATTACGTTATGACCTTGCACATCGAAATCCAAAAGCGGATCACGATCATCTCCTGCCATGTTTACACTCGGTGCGTCCCACTCTGGATGCCGTAGCAACATTTAGCAGACAACCGTCTCATCACAAGGAACCACACACTGCATTTTCCCTAACAAGTAACTCTCACTAGTTCTCCTACAACTCAAAAACACCTGGTAACATTTTAACATCCTCCGTGATCAGAGTACACGTCTACAGAGCACATTAGCTGACGCGAGCTAGTAGCTAAGCTACAGCTAAACCATGGTTAGGACGGATAAAGAAAGGAGCAGCGGGAGCAGAGATAAAGCTGCTGCTCCTACTCTCAAATCACGGATGAGGACATTTTAAGTTCCCAGTCGAGTTAAGTCCACATTCGTATTGTAAACAAGAGGACCGCTGTTAGCTGCATTTTGCTCGGTCCAATGAGCCATCTGGAGAATTGTGTCTGCAGTAACTATAAAGAGTCACTAGATGGCAGCATTCCTGTTATTTAAACAACACTCTAACACTTTTGTTGTAAATAAATTATTCCACTTTGACCATTAATGCTTAATGTGTTGCATTACACAAGAATAATAAAAAATGCATCAGTTTTGTCTTTTAACATAAGATTTACTGTACAAAATGTACTGAATTAAACCATGATCGTAGACTAGTCAACAATGACATAGGGCACTGTATTGTAAAAGAAAAACGAGAATCGAATTGTGACCCTAAAATCGAATCGAGGATTTGGAGAATCGTGACGCCGCTAGTTGTGACGTAAACCCAAAAATATCTTGTGACAGGTAAAGGAAACCTCTTCTTCCCCTCATCATTATTGTTTTCGTGAATATCATTCGAAAGAAGAACAAACATGTAATATCAGGCATGCAAAGTAAGTATGATATCAGTTTAAATTTCTTTGTAAATGTCAGTTTTTATGTAGGAGTGGCTACACTTTATAGTAGGCTTTTAATATAAGCTGAAAACCTTTTCACTCTCCTATTTGAGATGCAACTGGTAACAGTAGTAATCTTTAAACTATTTGTATAAATAACAAACCAAACAGCATTTAAATATTGTGCGTTAACTGACATTAAACAGAGCTGCTGAATCAGTTCCACACATGTTGGTGCTTCACTCTCTCCAGGAACTTTCCTTAAATGACGGATGAGTTCCTTCGCAGTGAAAATGTTAACAGAGGAGGTTGCTGTAGCGGTATTTCCTCCCACACAGCAATAACAAGATGTAATGTACAACTGTCCCTTTGTGCTACGGACTCGGTGTTACTAGGGTTATTCCCAACATAAAATACTGCAAGGACATCCAGGAAGGAAGTGATGTCATATCCTGTTGGCACATTATTTACAAACAGCTGTGATTGAGCCCCACCTGCTTCGCTATCGTCCAACTATAACCCCAACGGGCCAATCAAGAGCAATCAGGCTGTAGTGTAATAACATGCAGGCTCTACGGTCTACGAGGTGAACACTAACAGAGAATAAAAACATAGGATGTTTCCTGGCTTTTAAATACATAGCTGTGAAACAGAGGAGGAACTGGGAAGAAGGAGGGCAGTAAAGACGAAAAGTGACCCTGAAATAGAGGTAATTAAACCAGAGAGCATCGTTAGAGCTGCCTTCTTGATATGTTTTTACCTCCAGCTCTTTCTGTAGCAGAATCTGGTCTTTGTCCACCACATCCTCATCCGCAGCTCTGCAGGAGGAAACGAAACAAAAGAAAAAAGAATGAATGAAATTCAACTGGATAAAAACAGGTGGGGGTTTTCCTGTTGATTTCAAGCAGCATCTCACCTGCCGGCCGTCTTCAGCCTCTCAGATCGGAAGTTCTCATAATGCAGATCCTGAGTTACTTCCTGGAGGTCCTGCATGTGGGTCCTAAAACAACCAAACGTACAATCAGACAACTGGCCACAAGAGGGCAGTAGAGTTTTGATTTAAACCATTTTCCAGAGGAATTCTGCAAACAGAGGTTCTGTTGAAGGTTTCAGACCCTACTCTAAACAGAAATCCTATTAACTAAGCAGTTTTATTACCAAGGACACTCACACAAGCATGGTGCGTAGCTTCAGAAAGTCATTGTGTTCTGGATTTTCCACCTCTACTACTCCCCATGGGTAAAGACGGCCACGAATCTTCTTCCCTTTCACCTCAATCAGTTGGTTGGACCCGATCACAGCAAAGGGGATGCTAGCCTGCAAAAAAGGTTGTTAGAAGTAAGAGGAAACAAAGGAGGAAAATCTTGATATTGTCGGTTATGCTCTCGTAATAGCAGCCGTTTTTTCCTCCCACCTTAAGCACTCTGGTCTGCTCCTTGAACTCCTCGTCTTCATCAGAGTCAGCATCAGGAAGCTGGTAGATTTTGATCCCTTGCTCGGCGATTTCATCCAGGATCTGTTCGGAGTTTAAAAGGAAAATTTACAGTGAGACTGCGGTACAGTGATCCTAAACTGTGCCTCCGCTAACAGAAACAGCTGGAACCAGACGGATGTGACCCTGCAAATAATAACCGAACACAGACCAATACTGGAAGGTGAAGCTAAACCCAAAGCTCACTTAATACAGCCTAATTTTTGCTGCTACAAGATATACCAAATTCTGCCAAAAATCCTTAATAATAATAATCCTTAATAATGACTTAATTAAAGATAATAACCCTTACACCGTTTCTTTTAAAGTTCACTCTGAAAGGTAATTACAGCAGAGAACGTACAGTCCTTGCAGGAATATTCACAAATTTTTTGTTGCATTACAGCCACAAACCTCAGTGTATGGGATTTTATGTCCTGTGGGATCTCATGTCACAGAACAACAGTAAGTTGTGCCTAAGCATTTGATTGACACGTTATAAAACCTTTGTCTACATTTAAAGCTGCAAATCCTTTGGGAGATGTGAAATTGTGGCCTATTCTTACACAATAGCTGTGGCTATACATATATATATATATATATATATATATATACACTTTTTAGTGGCACACAGATCGTGAAAGACAATTGAACACTCACTGTTGGCAATTTAAATTAAAATATTTATTGAACTTCAAATATAAGACATTATAAAAACAAACTTAAAACAGTAAAGTGAGTGCAAATGGTTTCAGAACAATAGAAAACAAAATAAATTCAAGTTTCTTTATGTATACCAAATAAAATGAATTCAAGCAGTAACCAGAATAATTGTGCAAAAAGCTGGTTTAGGTGAAACCTGGACTTCAAGTATCAAAGAAAAATAACCTCTGTGACTATTTTAAATTGCAACTGAAAGCCCAATGTTTAAGTAAAGCTTTAAGTGAATATTGTTGTTTTTTAATTGGCTGTGGTAACACTGTTGTAGACTTTTATACTATACTTTTAGTATTTCCCCAGTTTGATTCCATGCTGGCTATTTGTTTGTTGCTTTATTTTATTATTTGTTTGTTTTCTAATTTTTTTAGAACAGCACTTTGGTCAGCTGTCATTCTGTTTGTTAAAATGTCTTCTAAAGGAATGTGACTTGTGCCACCCGTTTAGTTTTTGGATGATGGATTGAAAGTTGCTCTTGTAGATGTTCGAAGCTTGAAATATTCTTTCATACGTTGCTTTCAACTTCTCCACACCTTCACCCAGGAACTTCTTGCTGCGTCGCTTGTTCTTCATGATGCTGTTTGTTCACTAATGTTCTCCATCGAACCTCTAAGGGTTCACATAATATTTGGATTTATGTGGATTTATGAACTCTAATTATTGATTATGCAGCTTCTGCAGTGCATTGGTTGCAGTGGATTTTATTTAGGGGCATCAGAGTAAAGGGGCTGGAGAAATTCTTATTTTTAAAAATATTTTGAAAAGTATTTAATGTTTCCCTTTCACCTTATGGTTAAGCACAACCTTGTGCGTGTCTGTAACATAAAACCCAATTAAAATACATAAATTATAGTTTTAAGGTGACAAAATATAAAACAGTTTAGGAAGTATGAATACTTTTTCCAAATTGTTTTATATTACTTGGATAGAATATTAGCTTTCACTCACTAGGCTTGAGAACTCTAGAGTTATTTAAAGGTTTGCATACAGTTCTTGTTGTTGCAGCAACATATTTAATTAAGGTTCCGCCGTGGAGGAAAAAAAAGGGTATGAGAGCAAAGCAGCAGACAGGTGGAACAACAACAGTCTGTACATCGATTCAAACTCTGAATAAGTACGAAAAAAGGTCTCTCTCCCTCTTTTTTTCTCCTCTCTGCCCGGCAAATAAACAAGTTAAAACAAAGGAGCTTTCTTCTCTGCTACCTCTGGGACAGATGTCAGTATTTATTATTCTAAACATCAAAGCTGCACTTTTCTTTTGTTTTCTCAAGAGCAGAATTTTCATATTCACAATGTAGTCTCATGAAAAGGAGCCAAGAAATGTCAAGTGTTGTTTTAGGGGGACTTTCATGTGCTGTTCCTATATAATTGGACAGTAATGAGTCAGCCGGGAGACGGGGAAGTGAGTGCAGGTTTCCCCATTTGAGTCCATGTTGTGGCGGCGGCGGCGGCTTGTTTTCTCAGTGAGCTCTGGACGCTGTGTGTGTGTGAGAGATAGTGTATGTGGGGTGAGTCGGGTATTGTTGTGGGGCAGATCTAAAAACAAACAAGCTTCACAGGATTCAGAGGAGAGCGTGACACCGGACCTGAGCCCCTTTCCCTCCTCCGCTCCTGTACTAGAACACACCCCGGCGTACAGAAGCCGTGTCCGTGGGGATAAACAGAACTGTGCTGCGGCAGAACACGAAGAATTCAGGTAAACTGTACGCTCGGAGGGAAAAATAAACATGCAGCACAATGACGGGGGGAAAAAAAACGAGCCGCACAATAAATCGAGTCCTAAGGAAAAAAAAAGATAGCAAAGAATTCAGATGAGACATAACAAAATGGGAAACACCAAATTGCCATGAAAGCAGGTATCAAGGGAAACTTCTGATAAGTCAAGTGAAACTTTATTGGGTCATTCCTGAAACACAATTTTGCAGTCTGTCATCATCTGTTTGCAGCCCCTCCTAATCCAAAATGTCTGTTTACCAGAATTATTCTGTTCCTCAACGTGTGCTTAAAACAGTCCGACACCTGTAATCAGGACCTCTGATGGATCATAAGATGCCAAAATCACTGCCTGCAGCAAATCCCTGTTGTCTCCTGCTGATTTACTGTACACAATGTAGACCTTAATTCCTAATGTTACACCAGTCTCTCTCCTCAATCAACCCGCATATTTTAGTTGGCACCTGCATGCTGGCAGTGGAAGCCATTTTGATTTTTATGACTATCCTACTGGGCTATAACACAACACTTGCTGGACCAAGCCCCTTTATGTTTGTTATGATTGGCTGTACAGATCCACTCTGTACTGTTCAGGGTCATATAAATGTTTCAGGCTTTCCCAGTTTCAGCTTTTTAGTTCCCAGTCCTTTATGTTCATTTCAAAATAATGTTCACTATGAATTTTTTACTGATATTTCTTTAGTGGGCAAACTATGCATGAAACCAGGAAAAAACAAGCTGCCAGAGAGGCAGGAAGGTAAGAGACAGAGAGAATGAATGAAAGAACAACAGGAATGAGGACATAAGGGAGGAAGGAATGAAGGATGGTAGGTAGGTCAGAAGGAAAGGAGGTATGACAAAGAAAATAAGGTTAGGACTCAATGGAGGAAAAAAAATTGAGAATAAAGGGTGGAAGGTAGGAGAGAAGAGAGGAAGGAAGGAAGGTAGAAGTCAAAGGTAGGAAAGGAAGGAAGGAATCAAAAGAAGGGAAATGACTTAAAAAGGAAGGAAGATAGGAGTAAAGGTAAGTAAGTAAGGACACCCGTTTCGGATGTGATCAGCTCATTAAATGACCGTTATTTGCAGTTGTCACTCCGATTAAATGCCGTCTGACTGTGCCCTCTCTACCCACTGAAACGTACTTTTCTGGTTGGTGTTTACAACCTCTTCAAATTAGGTTTAGGCATTTAAAAGAAAGTATATTTGTCCTTCTGTGACCTTAATGTTAGGACATAAAACTTGTAGGTTGGTTAAAATTGGCTAGATAACTCCAGTTACGATAATCTACTCTGACGAAGTATTTTTGACACGTGCAGACAGTTGGCTGTTATCAGCGATAAGAAAGGTAGATAATCTATTAGCAGGTAGAGAGGGCACAGTCTGACGGCATTTAATGGGAGTGATAACCGCTAATAACGGCCATTTAATGGGCTGATCACATCCGAAACGGCTGGTAAGGAAGGAATCAAAAGAAGGGGAATGACTAAAAAGGGAGGAGGATAGGAGTAAAGGTAAGTAAGTAAGTAAGTAAGGAATCAAAGGTGGAGAAGGAAGGAAGGAAGGAAGGAAGGAAGGAAAAAAGGAAGGAAGGAAGGAAGGAAAAAAGGAAGGAAGGAAGGAAGTTCCCGTTGGTTCAAGTCAATCATATTTAGACAGTGAAATTTGTCTTTATATCAGCATATTTTTCACTATTTTCTGGAATCAAATTTGCGACTTTTCCAGACTACGGAGGAAACAAGTATCAGTATCACTGAAACCAAATTAATATTGCTTTATATTTTTTGGCTCACATAGCAGAACAACATGCAGGGTTTGTGGTGGTTATGGACTGAGGCTTAGCAGTTAGAAAATGGGTCAGGAATTAAAAAAAATTGAACAGGTCAAGCAAACATGGGTTTTTACAGAATATTAAGGAACAGACAGATTTAGAAACAGCAGTATTAAATATACTGCAGTGGTTATGAGTGGTGCAAATATAGCAATACCTGCAGGTCTATACATAGATATAATTACACAGAGAGAGAATGTGGTGGGAGACGTGGCTGAGCAATCTTTCTGCAATAGCAGGGAGGGCTGAACCAAAACCTCCAATCATAACAAGCTGCAGACCTATCATTAAAGGGATCAACATTTTCACCACGTAAGCCTCTCATGGGAGCCATGTTTTTATGATTTATTCATTTTACAAACAAACCCACAAAAACAAGTGACTCAAACACCTGCTGAACAATTTTCACAGAAGGAAAACATAGAAAGAATTGAAACGCTGCAGACACATTTACGGTTGCACCGTTTTCTCTGGAGGACAGAACTATTACTCCTCTGGGGTGCCATGTTGCGTGTATCCATTAAACTGACGGCAACAATACTTGGAAGTGTACGAAAGCATTCCAAGAAAATCAACAATGCACACGAAGGGGGGAAATAAAATAAAAAAAACAGGACAAAAGAATTTAAGTGCATCTTAGTACTAATCTACCTAGATTGAAAAGAGAACTGAAAAAAGTATCAGGAAGCAGACAGAGGATACTTTGACGTGATGTTTATGTAACCGGCCAGCTCCCTGCCAACCTCAGCGGATTGACCACGGGAATAAAACAGCCGTGAAGAAGCGTAGCTGATCAGCTTTGACTCGTTTCGAGAGAACATCTAAATCCTTGAAAAATTCTGTTTCTTCACACAAGAGGCCCTTTATTTTTCCCTATTAAATTACAATATCAGTTTTGTTCCGATCTTATTATGAAAAAACTGTGTGATACTCTAAGAAAGAGAGCAGTGTTTCAAAGCAAGGAATAACTAATGACGGACCAACTGGTGGGACACTGCTTGGTATGGGGTTGAGGGACTAAGGCCGTGTTTTTCCAAGGCTGAAGAATTTATTAAAGGAAAATCCCAGCCACTGTGATTGCTCTATGATCCTAATACCATTCCATTACATGCAAACAGCTGCTTGCCCTTGTGAACAGTTTCACGTTTTGCCATGTTACAAACACTAATCTTTTTTTTTTTTGGCTTTCATGCAACAACTAGAATTGTATAAAGTAGAAGTAAAATGATAAATGCTTTTAACTTTTTCTGTTGCTGCAGTTGCTAGTTTTAAAATAATTTTTTTTTGCTTTTCCTGTTGAAATCTGCTTGTCTCTAGATGTGCAGAGCTGGAAGAGACATAACCCAGACATTTGTTTATTTTTCTTTGCAAAATGGATCAAGATCAGTCAGACTGTAAATAGGGAAAATCAGTGTCGCTCAGTCCAAGTTGAATTATGCCTGCTTGTTGGAGTGGACCCTTCTAATACATGGTGATGCTTTGAGATAAAATAATTTCTTTAAAGCCCTGGCAGTAGGTTTATGGTGATTCTGCTGAAAGGCTAACCCACCAACCAATTTAACGACAACCACACTGCTTCACATGTACAATTGAGTTTTGGTCTCATCTGAGTGGATCAACTTCTTCCACATGCCTCGCTATCTACCCAACATGGGATGCATCACAGTTAAAATCTCTTTAGAAATATGATTTGTGGCGTGCACAACTTAGATCATCTCATCTGGATGTGGATCTGTGTAGCTCCTCAAGAGTATCTACACAACTTTGTACAGATTAAATCATCTTGTCAGAATTTATGAGAGCTAGTTAAACCATATTTTGATGTCATAAAATGGGATCTAAACCTGTCTACTGAACTGCCTAGATAAGACCGATAGATCTGTATGTCATCGACACAACAGTGAAAAGAAATGTTTTAGTCCTGATTAGGGATGTCCCGATCAGTATTTTAGGCCTTAAAACCTATCCGATTTCGAGCCCCTATCCGATATTTTGCCTCTAGTATTGAAATTTATAAAACTGAAACATATTTTTAGCAAAAAACTCTACATAACTTTTTAATAAGACTAATTTCATTAATAGGCATTTACCATTATTGTTGTAAATCCTATGAAATCAAAATCTCAGAGAATTAAAGATAAACTTCAGTTTCATATTTCAGACAAAAGTAAAAAGCAAAAAACTTATTTGGTCAACTATAACAAAAACAAAAAAGTAGTATTTCCTGCAGGCTATATGTTGGTCTGCCCAATGCTGCACTTCCACTTTCATTGGATTGTATTCACTATATTATTGAGTAAATACCAGAGTTAGAAAGCCCATACTGTTCTAAGTTTGTAAATTGCAGCGTTATTAATGTTTTCACTGAAAGATGAAATATCCTAGGCCCCTGAACTCATGCAGCACAGCTGCAGCTCAGCGTCTGCCTTTTTTTGTCGTCCTCCTCGCTGCGGGAGCTGAGGAGTTTTCCTCCGTTTATTTTGGTTTATTGTTGCGTGTAAATGCCAGTATGTGAGTTTCTATGCCTTTATTAAGTAGCTTAAAGTGAGGTTCAGCATATTTGTTGAATTTTACCCACATTAGAAATGTTTAACCTGCTATGCTGATTTGTGGTAATTAATAGTCCCTGTTTGCACTGCTACACACGTTTGCATTATTGCGCAAACAGAGAAACTTCACTCTGTCATGCATGGTCAGGAAAATAAACCCTTTAATGGCTACAATACGGCTCAAGGCTCTACAGGAGTAGGCGATGTACCACAGAGTCAAAGGCAGCACTAAAGTCTAAAAGCAAAAATATAATATACTACAAACATTCTTGAGTACTATGGTTATGTTTGAAGGTGTAATATGTAAGAACTTTACAATGAATTAATCACAACAGTTTAATGTCTCAATCATGTTGGAAGGAATGTGACAATGAAACCAAATTCCTTTTCAGCTGGCTGAGAGTTTTTTACCATTTTAAAAAGGCTGCCTCCATACTTCCTGGTTCCAGAACCAATCACATGTGAGCCCACAAGGTTGCCAAGTCTTCAAAATTTGTAACTCGACAACGATCACACTAGACGCTAATGCCGACAATGCTTGCAGTAAATAGCAAAAAAAATTAAAGAACAGTTGGCTCTAAAAATATCTCATGGTACTTTTCTCAATTGCCAATAACTTGATATTACAGTTAATTATATTTATCTACTTATCAAGTTACTGCACATGACTCGTCTTTGCATGTCATGTTGAATATTCTGCTGCTGATCATATAACTGGCAACCCGGCATTAAACTCACAAATGGAAGGGGGTGAGCAGCTTAGAGAGGATTCTTCCGATTTTCTACATGAACTGCAGTATCTAAACGTGACTTTCGCACCTTTAACCCCATGATGGATTTTTCCAGTTAAAAACTCTGAACCAGTAAAGAAAAATTTTCCCCAAAACTTGAGAAAAAAAAAGTTTTTTTAGAAATAGGGCTAAATTTTTAAAGAGCGTTAGAGTCCAAATGTTTCTTTTTGAAGAGAGGCTGCTCAACAGTATGCTTTAAGGCATCTGACACTTCGCAAGTCTAGTTTATACTTCTCCGTCTGCGCAGGTGCGGAGACACACAGCGACATCATCTGATGATCCGAGGATGATCAGTCACGCTAGGACACAAAGAATGGAGCCCAATTTTTTTAACGATCGTCGAACGCAAAGGAGTGCGCACATCTGTGATTGGTCAGCCCCAGACCATTTCACCAAAACGGTGCTCTATAGCAGTGATTCCTACACGTACCCCTGGTGGTAAGTGAGCAAATTACAGGGGGTACTTGGAAACATTTAGTATTTCATTTCCCATATGATTGGGGTCAGGATTTCGACAACATTCGATGTGCCCTGGTAAAAGAAAACCCGGCTGGGTTGTGTTATATCTAATAAATTCCCAAATGAATAATAAACCCAGCAGAGGAAGAGACTGGATGTGGAGAACAGCCTGGAGAAGTCTGCCCCCAGATCTATCAGAGCTCATCAACGATAACCAAAATCTGGTATCTTATTAAAGAAAAGCTGAATGATGAAATCAAAGTAAAACTAATATGGTTATTTTTTCAGTGTTTTGTTTAAAAGTCTGTTTAATGCGCATTTATTCAAAAGAGTTCCAACAAAAGGAGGTTTATTTACTTTTTACAGTGTATTTAGTATTTACTTTCAGATTGCCTATTCACGTTAATGGCAACATATAAAGTATATATATGTTGCCATGTTTAATTTGAAGTGAATATTTTGAAGTGAAAATAATAAACTGCTTGAGAAATAAATGTTCAAGTTAGGGAGATTTAACAAAATGATTTTCATTTCATAATCACTTGTACATTCTAATTCTGGAGAATCGTCAACACGTTTGACTAAGGGGGTTTTCGAAAATGGCTCTCGGGGTACACAAGTCGAAAAAGGTTGGAAAACACTCCTCTATAGTCAATGTAATTGGTGGTCAATGCAGCTTTTGGCACTATAAGCTTTATATTTCAAGGCTAGTTTATCTAATATGGTCTTTCTGCAATTTTGAACACCAGGAGATGTAGAGTACAAGAAACTAGACTGCTGTGTTTGTATATATGTGTTTTTAAGATAATTCAATGAGCTGCACTTCTGGTAAAAAGCTTTTCACTTCAACCAAAACCATCTGAGTGGAAATGCGCTTACAAGCTGAAGTAAATAAACCTTTGTCGACCAAAGACGTCTCTGCAATGATGGGTAGACCCACCAGAAATTGTCTACACCCCCTGTTGTCCTGGTGGAGAATTGCTTTGCAACACTGACACACCAATGAAGAAGTATAAAAGGAAAATGTCTTTGTCAATACTTCCTAACAGACTAGACTTAACAGTTTAGTAGGACTCAAAATAGATGTGTCCCTTTTCACACAACAAATACTTTTATAAAAAATGGTCATAGTTCCAACTAGAGCTGGGACGAGACGTCGACGTAATCGATTATGTCGACTCGAAAATACATCGACGCAAAAAATGCGCGTTTATGCGTCATCACTTTAAAAACAAAGATGGTGGGAGCAAGTAGTGTCAGCATCAGTGAGTCAGTTGACTTAAATACCTCCATCCGAACTCGCAGTTCAAAGGTATGGAACCATTTTAAAATAAAAGGGAGCGATTTTGTCGTCTCCCGGCTTTGCAAAATGGAAATGGCTTATAAAAGCACGACGGAATCCAGAAGCAGCTCCAGCAAATGATTAAACACCGTAAGTTTTGGGAGCAACTTTTTTACTAAAGCTATGTATTTGACCCTATAAATCACCCAAACGCCCCCACGTAGAGGGCATATACTCACACACAGCTGCGTCTGGTGTATGTTACTGCTATCTGTTTTCTTCTGCCAACTCCTATTGGCAGAATGAGTCGGAATGCGCACAGACTGATTATGAGCAAAAGTTGAAAATGTGAGAGTGTTATCTGGTCGCGGTAAACGTGTTTTGTTAACAAAGGTAATGCACTACCTACCCGCTAAACGTAGCCGTCGTGGACATTAATGCAACATTTAAGTACTTGCAAAAGCAAACCACCAACGAACTCTTGATTGTCACGTTTATAATGCCTCATCCTGTTTGAATACTATTTTTTTACTTCATGCTTCTCCAGTTTGTCGGATTTAAAGTTGCCATCTAAAAACTAGAAAAATGTGCAGCATTTTATTGTAATGAACAGCGCCCCTCTCTCTCTTGCAGATCTTATGTCAGAAACAAGCGAAAATGCAGCAAAATAAATTTTTTTTGTGAATGAAGAGCACTTTTTTGCATAAAGTGAATGTTAAATTTTGTATGTTTATATTTTTTGGGGGTATTTTCTCTCCTGTATTCATATGGTTTCTTTGCACAACATTTAAGTGTTCAAATTAAGAAATTTGTTTATTTCATGGAAATACATAAATTAATAAATGTCAAATTTCTATACAAATAAAATAATGGGTAAATAATTGCTAATCAAGTCGAATCAAAATCGAATCGAATTGAAAATGTATCAGATGAATCGAAAAAATAATCTGTAGATTCATCGATTACTCAATCAATCATTTTTCCCAGCCCTAGTTTCAACCATCATTTAGGAATTAAGTCAGAATGGAAAATGTCTTTATAAAATCTTACTTCCGTCATATAAACCCAAAATGGAAAGATTACAAAATCCCAGTGCACCCGATCATAAAGAGGAATTATGCTTGCTTTTCTTTCCAAGATTAAAAACAGTCGAAAAGATAAATAAAAATAACACCTTGACATACACTTTAAGCCTTTACAGTTTCAAGAATTACCAGAAAGTTACACAAAACAGACAGAAACATAAAAACTAACCCCGGAATAATTCTGTAAATAAAGAAAACGCAAATAAAGCTCTGAAGACATTGCAATAAATAAATAAAAACTGTTGAGAATCCAAAGCAATGCACTATTAATAACAGCAAAAAAGTAACAATGTTTCATAAACAAGATTCTTAGTTACCAAAACAAAAGTTTGGTAAAGGAGAAAGAAATGCTGTTGTCTTGCTATCTTGCGATTCTTTCTTCTCTTTCAAAAGTTAATTTGCTACCTCAAAGACACATGGGAACAAATTCTTGTCACATGGCAGGAAAGGCCTTTCAAACAGTCCTAATTTCCCAGCCTGCAGAGAGCTTGATGAGGGTGAGGGAGCCCCAACAATACCTGAACTACAGAGGGGGTTGAAGGGATTTAGACTTCATGCAAGACTCTTGAAGAAAACACACGTTTTTGCATAATACAAACAGTAGCCAACTTCTGCCTGACTTTAACTACTTTAGTCTGGCATCAGTGGTAAAAAAGAAAAGGTTTGAATTAGGGTTGCAACTATACCACTTTTTTCAAACTGATAAAACACCCATACTTCGGTCTGAGTACTTGCCGATACCGAGTACCAATTCTGCTACTACTAGCAAAGAAAAATGCAATTAATTAGATGACAGGTTTTATTTTCTTCTCTGTTTGTTAAAACAAATGGTGAATAAGATCAAATATAAAAATATTAATAATAATGACCACAAAACTAAAATTTCAAGTTAAAATGTTTCATTTTCTGTGAAATTATTGCTGAGTTTCTACATTTTAAGTATCGCTTTATGGTATCTGTCAACTTAAACTACTAGCGATACGAGTACAATAAATGGTATTGGGGCTTTGTGTACATGGATCTTCAATGTTATTTCCCAGAGATGGGGAACAGTTTGGCAATGGAAGAAGAAAATGGGTTTGCATCTTCAATTGACAGAGCATTTTGTTGCACCAGGAATACAAAGTCTTCCTGTCCACAACATAAAAAAACAAAAAACATCTGAATGTATTACAAACACATTTAGAACTCAATAGCAATATTCCCCCAACATGCTGTATCTATAAGGAGTAGAAACTGAGGCGGAAGTCTAACAGCCACAGTTATTTGAAGGTATCACATGAGTAACAATGATCCCCACACACACACTCCCACTCCCATTGTCTGAGCAAAGTATTCGTACAGTTAAGACCACCCACGTCTCCTCTGATCAAAGAAGCACAGATACAATTGAGCTATTCATGTAATCATGTATTTAAGTAGACTTAAAGGGGGAAGTGTCAATATAGGAATTCAACCAAACTGGTGTAAGAGCTTCACTACTAAATAAAACAGATATAATTGACTCTTTAGCAGGGTCGCCCTTCAGCACTTTCTCAGAACAGAGGACCATGTGTAAAGGGGTTGCTCCCTCTATAAAGGAAAGCAGATATTTATTGTTTTAAAATCAGCAGAGATGTGAAGCATGCCCGGGCACAATGACCACAGGAGAGCAGGAAAATAAATATATCCGCGTGTTTGAAACACTCACAGGAAAAAGGCCAAGCACAAGAGCAAGGACGCACACAGAATGAAGTCATTCCTGCTCAACTTTTGATTGCAACTCCGCAAGCAAGTCTAAACTCGCTGTGCTTAAAACTGTTACAACAAACTCAGGCCGTGAAAATACAGCTCTATAAACACTTGACACATATACATCTGTAAAACGCTTTCGTTAATTCAATTCAGAGGTAGTTGGAGCCTTAAAATCAGCCGTGTTGGAGCAGAGACACATTTAAAACCGGCAGGACACTGGACACCAGTGCCCTAGACTCTGTATTCTACAGTATCTTTCATAGAACAATATTTCTGTAATAAAAAATCCTTCTGTTACAATATTCTACTTTCCTGTGAAATTATATTTATATTTATGAATTATATTAGCTGTAAGTCAGGTGTTTAATAAATGTATATAATTCATGTGCCCCAACATGGATGCCCTTCTGACAAGGGGTCAATCAGTTTCCATTTTTAAAATTGATATCACGACCAAGATTTTTATATACAACTAACTCCCATTAAGGTATAGTTATTAAGGAAAAACGTCAAACATTTAAGTTAAAGAATATTTCTGAACAGATTTAGGTGCAAGACTAAAGCCTGGTTCACGCTGTAGGATTTAAAAATTGTCGGAAGAGCTTTGGGCGGCAGATAAAAGAAAAATTAAGAATGTTCCTGTTGTGCTCCTACAATGTGTGGTGTCTGACACAACACAAGAACCGATTATATTCGCACAAACCGTATCCTCTGAGCTGCATTCCACACTACTGACAGAGTCTTCGCCCGCAGAAAATCTGTGCTGTGCATACAGACACACACACACACACAAAAAAAAGTCTAAATTGAAATTAAAATTAAAGAAACAAATCATTTGTCATGTGCCATTTTGCAGTGAATCAATGAGCGTGTTCAATATACAGTTCCAGTGGCCTTGCTGCTCCACTCCAATTTGAAAAACACACTCTCTTGTACCCTCTGTGGATATTTCCATATCAATGCAGGAGAGACCCACAAACTGACAACATATGAATGACTATAGAGCTCTTTCTAGTGGGTTTTGGTTTGTGTTAAAATGTGAGACATCCTATTTTACAGATATTCACAGTGGAGCCAAATGCGCACCAAATCTGACATTTCTGCCCAATTTAAATGTTTTGGACAGTCTGAATAGCCCAATATCAATCTTTTTTTTTTGTTTTTTTGGGGGTTTTTTTGTACAAATTCAGAAACATGTTAAATGTTTTAAAAAGCTTCTGCAGTCCAAACCATCATGTCGCGTTTCATCCAAATGAGCGGCTAGGGCAGGATCTACTGGATATTTTCCTCCTCCTTTCTTCACACTTTTTATTTGTTCATAATTTTGTCAGCTCAACATACAGAATATATTCACAAATGACACGCGTTGATGTGTACAACGTTTTTGGGATAAAGGAATAGCGCACAGGGAGCAGGGGCTCTACTTGCTAAGATATCGAGGTGAATTTGTTATATATTCCTCTTCACTGGGAAACATCACCCACATTTCCCTGACTGATCTGTATTTAAATACATTTGTGGACTGCAATCAAGTGAGCCGACACTTTGAAATAATAGACTATGCTTTAATCGAGCGTCCCCGCATCCCTGCCTGTCAGATCGCTTTCTGATTGGCTACATGCTACATGTTCATCTGTGCTTGAAACACACAACACATGCTGTAATATTGGGCCAAGACAATCCAACATGTTGATTATCCCCGATTTGCGATCGAAGCGGTCCTGACGTCCTTGCGAGTAGACCCGATCATTCTTAACACACCTCAGTTGGCAGGAATATCTGTTAAGATTATCTTGAGAGCCATCCTGATAATTGCGGCTTGTCGGAAGGGGCAAATCGGGGCAAATTCGGCCTAAATGTCCTGTCTTGTGAACGAAGATTAAGAATGCTTTGCCTCCAAAAAACAGCTGTTTCGTTAAAAACAAATTATTTTCATTTAGATGTACTTTATATCCCTACTACAAAAAGGTCACTATTACTACACAGTAGGGATACCACAGTAAGACAATTCTGTTTCATTATTATTATGAGCAAACATATCCCGATTACAAAATAAACTTTTGTTAATATTGGAAATATTTAATTTACTTAATACTACAGGTTTTTTCTTCTGGCCCTGTTGGCAGATTTTTTTGGTCAATTTTGTTTGGTGACATTTCATCAAAAGATGACAAAATTAACAAACACTTACCAAATTTTTGAGATACGGTAAATTTTCTATAATCACACAGAACAAACTGAGTTTCTAGACACATTCATGCAATCGCTGAGACAAAGTCGGTTTATTCCAAGATTACTGTGCTCAAACTGAAGGCAAATCTGGGTGGGAAATGTATTGCTCATCCAGCTTTTTGCATTTAGGGTGTGCAAACAGACACATGTGACTAGCACTTTGTTGTTCAGCTCAAACCAGACAACTTTATTTGTTGTTCACTTCAGAAATCCAGTCCAAACCTGCTGTCCTCTTGGTAGAAACAGTAATATAGTTGGAGACTAAAGCCCTGTACAGGATATGACTTCAGGGTCCCAGACTGAGAGGATCAGCCTCTCAATATACCCTCCTCAGGGCAATTTATAAACCAGGGCATAGCAACCCCGGAGAAGGAAATTGGCATTGGATGGAAGGACAAAGTAAAAGAGCACTATGAGAGGCAGCTCCAGGAGAGGAAAGACTGTTGTGAATGAAGCAGAATTAGGGGAATGAGTGGTAAACGACGGGAGAAATGTTCACCGCGTTCTTTGAGCCGGAGCTGTACAGGGCTGCAGGTTGCGTCTTCTCAATAGAACAGTTCTGATACATTGCAGGAAATTTCTATTGTTCTATACAAGCTGCTTCCCCTCATATTAAGAGAATGGACAAGCATTGAGGAAAGCACAGGGGAAAAGGGATTTATTATGGGACAAACGACTACAAGCTGTGAGAAAGTGGCAGCAAAACACAAACTAATAAATTGTGAGGGTGAAGCACTCAGCGTCATCAATCATCCGAGGTTTTCTGCTCTGTGGCAGGTTCCTGGCTCCTGGAAGTCTAATCTCAAAGGAAGGTCTGATGTCCTGCTTCAATATACAGAAATGTATGATGAGAATCAGGCACATTTAGTAAAGAGCCACTTCAACTAATCTGATCAAACCAACAAAAAAAAAAAAGTAGTTAGTTCCTCTCAAAGACACTTAATAAAGATAAATGCATTAGCTTTACATTGAGACTGACTGCCTGCATGTGTGTTGGGAGCAAGATTACTGCGTCCAAAAAGTGAGGACAGAAAAAAAAATGTCTTCCTGTTTTTACAAAAAATAGATACACAGTTGAAAATGTGCTGCGAAAGCATTCTAGCAGCATTAGTTTTCATATGAAATGGGAAGGAACTGAAAGTTTTACATGGCCAAACAGCAAAAACAGCAGATAGAAAGAATGATCTTCCCTCTTTTGAGACATGGTGCCATTTCTAAATGAAGATCTGTCAATTAACCCTCTGGATTTCCTGATGACGACTTTTCAGAGAAACTCCCGATTGCCAGGAAGATTTAAGATAATGTCTGGGCTCAGACCGGAAAACAGGACAAACACATTTGTCTAAATGTTCAGATCACAGCAAAACAAATGGGTTGCTAAGTCGTAGATGGTATGGATTTCTGAGAAAGCATGTGAGGACTTCTTAGAAAGTTTTGTTTAACTCTTTAGCTAATTGCTGCTTGATGTACAATAGGAAATGTCTGTTAAGAGAACATTTAGTGGAGCTTTGGATAAACTGATGGAACGATAAGGACGCTCTCGTATTTTCACTGGTGCTGCTACTGACTACAAAAAATAAAAAAAATAAAAAAACTTAAGTCGGGCATCAAGACAATTGTCACGTCCGACTTATAATCAGGACACGTGACCTGCTTCTAGCTGCCAAGCTTGGGTTTCTTTCTGGGACTCTGTACTGACAGGAAAGTGTCAAAGGAATACTTAAAAGGTCTAGGAAGGTCACACCATAAAACACCAAAGAGTGCAATCTGACTATAAAGTTATTTCATGAGAATACAGAGATGGATTTTTTTAAGTGGCTTCCATTGATGAAAAATACATAATGTGTGTAATTTGTACGTCCATGTCTTTTGACATGTTCATAAAAGTTCACCTGGTTTTAAGAACCGAAAAGACAGTTGCTTTCATGGCCAACGTAAAACTGTCTTAAGACCCTTGAAGCTAAATCAAGCGTTTTTTTTAGGCAAGAGGACTATAGAAACTTAGAAGAAACATGCTGGCAGCTGGAAAGAATAGAGAACAGAGTAGTTAGCTGCCTACTTTGATGTCTGTAAGGCTCTCGGCTCCAAGACCTGAATAAGAAGTTGGTGGGAGGTCCGAGTATAAAGGGAAGGTGGACAGACAGGCTCACATTCAACAAAGAAGGTGCAAAGTGGGCAAAGATTATGGGCGTATTCACACCAGCCTTTTTTTTAGTTTGCTTAAAACAAACTGAAATTTGTTTCCTCCATTGGTCCGGACCTTTCAGGCAGGTGAGAATAAAATTCAGCGAATTCCGGTGTGCACCAAACAGGGGAACCAAGATTCAGCTGAAGAGGTGATCTCAGTGTGGTTAAAAGGAAACCTGGTGCGCAGCAAATCAGGTGTGAAAGCGACCGAACTTCATCCCAGCCAGTGTCTGGTGACTGTTGGCGCCATCTGTCACCAACAGTCTGTGTCAAGTGTTGTGCCACCCCTACAGCCACAGATGTGCTCCGAACCCTCAGTAACTCTTCAACGCACTGTCAGCTCCATGTTTGAGAGATCCGTTGAGTACGGTTTCCAGATCTGAGACGAGGCTCAGCGAATCTCAAGGGAATCGGTGCATAAAGTTGAAAATATTTGCGCATTTACACCAATGGGTCAGGGGTTTGAATACTAATTTGTCAAAATGGTCGACATCCTTTAGATGTTTCTGTTACAATAATAAAAAAAAGGTTAAATACAGAAAATATTTGATTATTACGACCCCTGTGTAAGAACAGCACTCTCGATTATTTACGTTGACCTATTTTCACTGGTTTCCTTGTTTTACAAACTACAGGTTTAACTGTCCAAGGGCTTAAAGGGTTATTTTTTTTTCTTTTTTCTACCTGGACCTTATTTTTAGCTAATATTACGTTCATGTACTCACCCAGACAAGTTTTTGGATTGTGCTGTAGTACTTGGACAAAACAACTACAAGTGACATTTATTTGCTGGGTTAGAGAACAGGAAGAAAACAGCCGACTCACTGACAGCTGAAAGTTAGTACATTCAGCTCTGAAGCCCCGCCCTCATGCGCGTGCACGACAGGAAATGAGTATCAGCTGAATGAAGCAGCACTGAAAAACAAGATGAAAGTGTAAAAACTTGATTGTAAGTGAGCCAATTGTTTTAATGCATACATTTTGAGTTTGAGCAATACGATAAACGAAGCATCCAATCAGAAGGTTTGCCTCGATGACAGAATATTATCTAGTTATTTGAATCAGTCAGGGAATCGTTTTAGCCCCATTTACAAACAAATAATGCGACAACATAATGCTGCATTCAGACCAAACCCATACATCAGCGTCAGTTGCGGCAAGATTACATGTAAAGTCTATGGTCGAGTACGTCAGAAGTCCGTCAAAGTCTCTGCGGTGCGTTGTGTACGTTGGCTCCGTCATCTTCACTTGCGTTACATACGGCGACACAGCAACGCAGAAGTTCAGCTAGTTTAACTTTTGACAGATCCAACGCAGTTAACGCAGTGCGGCAACCAATCAGAGCGTCTCAGTGTAGTTATGTCACTCTACACGCATCTTGAATGAAGCGCAGGTCCAGTGAAAACATTTTCAACAACGCAGATTTAAAAAATCAGAAATAACACTTACAGAAGTCAGTTGGACAGGCGCTTCTAAAGAGGAACAGAGAACCTGTAGTTGGTGTCCTGGTAGGAGATTTAAGCTCTGATGCGGCCCAGGAGGTCGTAAAATTAGGCGTGGGACAGACGGAAGTAGCACTGAAAGCGAACCTCATCCATAAGCAGCTCCTGGAGCAAATGGTTAAACTCCCCAAACTCAAAACTCATCTGAATCATGGGCATTGATGCACCCGATGTCAACATTGTCTAGCTTTATCAAGCAAATAAAACCAAGCCACTCTCTCGTTACGATCCACCATAGTTCAGAACGTACGGCAACAGAGGAAGCCCCGCCCATGCGTTGCTTTTTCCTCAGAAGCAGGCTATGGAAGCCAAAAAGTACAAACGTCCTTCGTCAAAACAAAATCTTTCTGCTGTTACTTGCAGACTTGGCAATATTGGGTATATTTATACACCTAGACTGTAGAAGTGGGCCGGTCCGGGAGATTGGTTGACCATTAAAAGCTGGAAGGAGCCGAAGAGGGAGTCATCTTAGAGACCAAATCACCAAAAAGTTTTGCAAGGAGGGCAAAGAAAGGAGGAGGAGAGTCTATTGTTAACTAACAATGCATAGGTGAGGTTAACGTCTGAAAAGCACTCAAGTGTCCATAAAATAAGGTGTTACTACGTCCTTCCCTTGTGGACAAAAGGAAGCTGAGGAACGTGCAGGGAGGCAGGCAGACACCTGGGTCAGCTCCAACAGGAAGTATGTGGAGTGACTTAACACTGGATAATACACGTTGCATCTATGTTACTTACAACACTCTTTATACCCATGTATCTCCTACAGTTTCCTCTCCTTTATTGCCCCTCCCTTGGACTTTTAAACAATCCGGTGGCGTCATGAAAAACACAAAATGGTCATACATCACTGTGATTGAACAATGAAGCATACTTTTGCTTCATTGTTCGTAAAGATGTTCTTCATTAAACGTAAAGATGTCAGACAAACCACGATTTCAATGAGCGAGAATGACAAATGTAGGTCTTGCCAAAGTATTCCGTCATTAATTTGTGAAGTTGGAGCACATTTAATGTGGAAACCTTTCTTTTGCAGGTGGAATAAAACAAGTAAACTCAAAAGAAATGTAGCAATATCTTAAATGTACCTTCTGCTTCAACGGAGGAGTTGTATTTAACAAGAAGATATGTAAAATGGTGAATAGGTGCGTGCGTGTTTATCAAACTCACCCTTCTCTTCAGACGATCCCTCTCCTTAAGAGTGAGCGTATCGGCCTTTGCGATTACTGGAACAATGTTAACTTTGCTGTGGATGGCTTTCATAAACTCCACGTCCAAAGGCTTTAGACTGAGGGGGAAAAGAAACAAGATTAATCAGAAAAAAAAGTATATAAGGGAAAAGGCAGATAAAAGAAAGGGGGACATGATAGGATAAACACTTAAAACAAAAAAAGCGGAAGCCAAAGTTTGCTTCACTAAAGCAGAAGCTTAAACAAAAACAGGTTTCCCAATTCAGGAGGTTCTGTGTTAACGCTGTTTCACACGGCAGGATTTTAAAATGGGCATACGATTTCTAAACCTAAAAAGACCACACACACGGCGAGGAAAAATCATGAACGTAACAGTATTGGTCCTACAGTGTGGAGTGTGCGGCCACTCAGCAATGATAAGACACCACACACGAAGCAAATTTATAAACGAACATTCCCAGGTCAGAAGGGAAATCTCACAAAACCTCACAAGATAATATGCGATTTCGGAGTAAATAAACATGGTGGCCAAGAGGCTATGCATTGTAGATTCGTTTTAAAAGAGGAAAAAAATGACGAAAGAAAAGCTGTGGATAAAGGAATGGAGACAGTGGGAGCTCTACTTCCTACACAAATAAAAAAAAAATTCCACTCTCAAACATCATTACAAAAATTGCTCTGATTGATTTCTGTTTCTATAGGTTGATGGACTGCTGTCAAGAGAGCCGACACTTGGAAATAATAATAATAGACGATTCCAAAGGGTATCTCTTCAAGTCACGTCGCTTTCTGGTTGGCTACAGCTCACATTCAACAGGCTGCATGCTCGTTTGTTCTTAAACATTTAACACACGGGCCAAGACAATCAAACATGTGGAAAATCCACGATTTGTAATCGGAGAGATCCAGACATCCTTCCAAGGAGAGCAGAGCGCTCTGAACACACCACACATGGCAGGAAGACCTGTTAGGATTATTTTAAGAGCCATTTCAGCAATCGAGGGATTCTTGCGACTGTCTGAAGGGGAGAATCAGGCCAAAATCGGCATATAAATCCTGCCGTGTGAACCAGGCTTTAAACATGAATAATGCTGAAATGCATAAATATATATTGTGTCTGGATGTTTAGTTTAATATAATACAAATATTTCCTCATATTAGTGTTTATAAAAAGCATTTTTTCATAATTTGTTTACCCGTGTCCAAATGGAGAAATGAAATAAAAGCAGCAGTGCACCCTGTTGTCCACTATGTGTCTTCGGTTCAGGCCGCTTTCATCATGAAGGTAACGCTCGAATTGATTGTCAATGTACTGGATGATGGTCTTGAAGCTGATGTTACAGGAAAAAAAAGAGAGATGGTAAGTTAAATACTCTTCAAAGCAATAAAACATACAGGTTAGTACTACAAAAAAATAAAGGAAGCGAAGACGGTAGTATCATATTTATATCAATGACATATTGTACTAAATGAGATTCTGAAATGTCTTAAAAGCCTGGGAGCAAAAGTTGAAAGTAGGGATGCATCGCGGCCGATACCGTTCCTATGTACTGCATTGGTATTGGTTACAGTTAACAGATACCATGAACCGATACTCACGATGTGGAGAAACTACAATAATTTCACAGCAAATGTTTATTTTTCAATTGAAATTTTAGCTTAGCGGTCATTGTTATTAATATTTTTTCATTTCATCTAATTCACCGTCATTTGTTGATAAATCAGAAAGGAAAATAAAAACTGTCTTCCAATTCATTGCCGTTTTTTTTTGTGTGGTAGAAGTATCGTATCGCTACTCGGGATCGACAAGTACTCAAATCCAAGTATCTGTACGTATCGGTTTATATAAAATTCGGTGTCGTTGCATACCTACTTGAAATAATGTTTCCTTTCTTATAAAAGGAGTTGGAAGAAGACATTTTCGCGGTGGTATCACACAAAAGCCATGAGGGCAGAATACTAAAAAAAACTAACACAGATCCGTACTCGCTATACGCCACCGAGCATACCCGAAGAGCGGAACAGATTTTTCAGGAAGGTTGGGCAAATAAAAAGCAGGAGAAAAGAGTGATAACATAAATAAGATCGGATATACCAGTCTTGGCTGTCGATGGCGTCACCGTAACCAGGGGTGTCAACCACAGTGAGTCGAAGCTTCACCCCTCTCTCCTCAATTTCAACAGTGGATGCCTCGATTTGGACCGTCCGCTCAATTTTCTCTGAGGGGTTCAAAGGAGGAAAGAAAACAATCTCACACAAGTGCAACAGCCAGGGTAAAAAAAAAAAGAAAATACAACTGAGGGCGGATATTAAATTAATGTTAAAAAATAGTTTTTCCCCCTTGTGTGGCAAAGATGTGCAAACTGAGCGCCCCCATAATAAAGGCTTCTTAAACTTTTCACATATACATCAATGTTTAACATTAGCTGACCAGAGGAAACTTGGTTGATTGTGTTAAAGCAAAACAAATCCTAAGCAAACTTAGTCATAAGAGGGTAGTCATTACAAAGACTGCAGCATTCCAAACGTTCCACCAGAAATAATGCTCTGCTGGAGACTTAGCTGCAGACATTTCTTCCTTATTACAGAGTGCATGTCTGTAAGTGTGTGCATGCGTGTTAGAGAGCGTACCAGCAGCACCAGGGATGTAGCGTTCGGGGTAAAGATCGGTAAGAAACAGGCTGTTTATGAGTGTCGATTTGCCCAAACCAGACTCTCCTAACAAAGTGGAAGGAAATCTGTTATTTATTCTCTATAAATAATAAAATAAAATTTGATCTACAGGTGTAATCAAAAGTGATAACTTACCAACCACCATTAGGGTAAATTCAAAGCCTTTCTTCACAGATTTTCTGTGCACTTGGTTTGGGAGGTTTGCAAAACCTACATAACCAGCTGAATCTGGAAACTAGAGCATAAAAGAAAATCAGTTATCTAATTTGTATTTTATTTTATATTTCATCAATTTCCCTCCAGAAACTGTTAATTTCTTGATTTTTACATCAGTGCAGGTATGTGTATGTGACATTAGCAGGTTAAGCACATCACTGGAAAATTCCAGCAGGCAGCAAAGTCAAAAAACACTTGAGTTTTAAAGGATTTCCTTTTAATGTGCTTATGCAAGCATGTGTGCAAAACAGTAGCACAGCAACAATTCACGTGAATCTCATTAGTAAGTTCTCTTATGTATTTATTTGCAGTCTGTCTGTGTGAACATAATAGAACAAATATGTTCTGATTCTTACCTTTCCTTTTTCTCCAGACTGCGACATCACTACTATTTAAGAGTCAGATGAGCCTGCAAGTAGAAAACAGTGAATCAGGTGACATAGTGAATAAATCATACAATCTCTTGTCTGTAACATCTTTGCAAGACATTTACGTATGAATATATAAAGACACTTGCTGCTGAATAGCAGGTGTATTAGAGTCTAGTGCACTTTTCAGACTGTGTGAGTCCAAACAGATGACAGAGGAACCAAACCAACCGTTAAATCAGCAGCATAATGAGTGAGAAGGAAGATCGGACTTCATTTTGTCAGCAACGGACTGACTGGAATGTGACAGGCAGGCGGCAGACTGCCACATGGTGTCAAACGCGGATTCAGGATGATTCTGAAAACACTGATTTAGGCGTAGGCACCAACTGGACCTAATCTGAGCCTTGCCCAACATTATCCAAGTGCACGAACACTTGGGTACGAAACTCTTAAGTGCGTTCCGCAGTATTTTGACAGGGAGGTTTCACCAAGCGGGCAGGGAGAACAATGGATGTTTAGCCTCCTGGTTCCTGAAACCTTACCGATATAGGGCAGCTCAGATGAAGGACAACACGTGTCTCACCCTCGTCTAGAGTTCAAGGTCAAACACGACAAAGCCACACCAATCACTTAGGGCGGTGAAGAGCCGGTAAAGACTGGGTGTGTGACCCGGTCAATGCAAGTAGAAGGTGTTAAGGACTTCCCCAAGAAATCTGACATGCTTAATAAGAAATAACATAGTTCACAAATAAATACAATGCATCTGAATTCAAAAATGCAGATATTTTTTGTAAGAAATCAGTCATCCATACAAGAAATGGAAAGAAAGATTTCAGTCTCGCGTCAGCTGCTTTAAAATGCATGATCTAAATGGTTTTTGTAGCATTAATATTGTATAACTATATATAAAAAAATAATTTGTGAATAAAATCAATGATGTGTTTAAATTGACTTAAGTGTTCAGATCTGAGAATGATGCCACACCAAAGTTGAGCACAAGTTTCAAAACATTTTTTTTGAAAACCAGTGGGATTTGCTAACCATTTTGCCCAGGGACCCAGCCATCACCAACAATACAAAATAATAAAGTATTTCTCACTAATTGTTCTATTTAAACATTAAATGCAATGTGCTCACAAATAGCTTTTGTCCATTGCTTTATGTGTTAATGGTTTAATGTAGGGCTGAGGGATATTGCAAAGTCTTCCAACCCCAATAATATTGGTAAAAATTAGGGATGTGAGAAATTTTGATACCCTGATATTTCATCATTTTGCATTGCATATTAAATATTTTGAAATTGTATTGATTTTCAAAAGCAATGTATCTTGTTTTTTTTTTAGAATTTGAATGGAACCAATAAAGATGTCAGGAATTTTTGTAGAATTAAAAGTATAACCACGAGTTGTTGGTCTTCTCCGTTCCGATGGATTAAATAGATATCGTAATAAAACTGGATGCATTATGTATGAATCAGGTAGGTTTTTAGAACGTTGTAAAAGTTTTATTTTATAGTTAAATTCAGTTTTAAAATTCCCAATATATAGTCCTACTCATAGTATCGAAATATATTGCATCATCCTATCTGTAATGTGATACATAAACTCACTGGTCACTTTATTAGGCACACCTGTTTGCCTGCTGCTCGTTTTTTTACTAATTTCTAATCAGCCAATCACATGGCGGAAACTCAATGCATTTAGGCATGTAGAGATGGTTAAGACGATCTGCTGCAGTTCAAACCGAGCATCAGAATGGGGAAGAAAGATGATTTAAGTGAGTTTAAACATGAGAGTATTTCGGAAACTGATCTACTGGGATTTTCACACACAACAATCTCTAGGGTTTACATAGAATGGTCCAAAAAATGGAAAATATCCAGTGAGCGGCAGTTCTGTGGACGAAAATGCCTTGTTGATGACAGAGGTCAGAGGAGAATGGGCAGACTGGTTCAGGCTGATAGAAACGCAACAGTAACTCAAACAACCACTCGTTCCAACCAAGCTATGCAGAAGAGCATCTCTGAACACACAACATTATATCGAACGTTGAGGCAGATGCTCTACAGCAGCAGAAGACCACACCGGGTGCCACCCCTGTCAGCTAAGAACAGGAAACTACGAAAATTCGCACAGGCAAACCATAATTAGACAATAGAAGATTGGAAAAACTTTGCCTGGTCTGATAAGTATCGATTTCTGCTGCAACATTCGGATGTTAAGGTCAGAATTAGGCGTCAACAACATGAAAGCATGGATCCATCCTGCCTTGTATCAACGGTTCAGGCTGGTGGTGGTGTAATGGTGTGAGGGATATTTTGGGCCCCTTAGTACCAACCAATCATCGCTGCAGCGCCACAGGCTACCTGAGTATTGTTGGTAACCATGTCCATCCCTTCATGACCACAGTGTACCCATCTTCTGATTAGGGATGCACCGATACAATACTGGTTTGGGCTCCGATACCGTCTAATGTACATGTATCAGTTAAACTTAACAGATACCATGAACAGAAACTCAAAATGTGGAATATCTGCTATGAATTCTCAAAAAATGGAAATTTATTATACATCTGTTATTTTGCCTTAGTTATGTTTAGTTAATAAAGTCTGGTGCCTTTAGTCTCTTCAAGAAAGGTATAAAGTGGAAATTAAATGGTTTATTAATTCAACAATAGTATCAGATCGGTATTGGGACTGAAAAAGTTGGATCGGTGCACCCATAGTTCTGATGGCTACTTCCAGCAGAATAATGCGCCATGTCATGAAACCCAAATCATCTCAGACTGGTATCTTCTCAAATGCACCTTTGGGATGTTGTGGAACGGGAGATTTGCATCATGGATGTGCAGCCGACAAATCTGCAGCAACTGCGTGACGCCATCGTGTCAATATGGACTAAAATCTCTAAGGAATGAGTAACTGTACACCGGTCGGTTGCGCTTTTTTCGGAAATCAGCCCTGGTGTGAGGTGCTGCTATAATTTCTCCCCGACTTGAGCGCTTTTTGCCCGGACGGGCTCCAGCATTCAGGGGCGCAGGGTTGCACTGTGTTCATCTCCTCTCTGCGGTGCGCCGGAGCGTGAAGCAGGAGGAAATGTGCTGCGCTCCATTCATTGATGCACACACAAATGCCCTTTGAGCAGCGGGCACATGAAGAATATTTAACCGCCAACTGTGTCAGTGTGGTCAGATGCGCTCTTGTTTAAAGAACCGGTAAAATACAGAAAACATTCTGTTACTGCGGCCCTGTGTGTGAACCATAATCCCAGAGAGACGTAGAGCACGTTTATGTTGTATTCTCACGGCTTTCACCCGCCCACATTTGTTCCCAAAAAAATAAAATATAAGTTTTGGGATTAAAAAAAAGCAGTCTCTTTCTGCACAAAACATGTACCGAACCGTACCGTGGCCCAAGTACCGAGTTACGGACCGTACCGTGGGCTACCTGTACCGTTGCAACCCTAGTAAATAGAGGTGATGACCACCAGTGTGATACATACCGGTTATGTTTTTTTCTCCCTTTCTAATCTGTGCTTCCATCAACATTTTGACCAATTTCATTTTTTTCCTGCTGTTTTTTTGAATAAATTAGTCATCAATTACTGCACTCCACACAGTTCTTTGCAATACGAACAAAGAGTGTCAATACCTTTTGAGTGTTTTGCTTAATGTGAAAACTTCAACCCTACGGCATCATAGGAGACATTGTTGTTATTGCATGAGTCATCTTTTTGACCATCACATAATCTGCCTTGAATCGTATGACTATCCTTCTAGTAATTCAATGAGCACCAGATAAGCTGAAGAGCATTATTCCAGCCTTGGAACAAAGTGGCGGACACACCAACACATTGACTCACAGCCCAGGGTAAAACCAGCCTAAGTATTGGTTTCTAGCCTAAAAACACACCTAATGCAATAATTAATGTGTTTTCTTTTCTAATGGACTTGTGAGCTACAAAAGCAGCCCACACAAGCATATTCATGTGCATCAAACACATACACTAACCCCAAAGTGTTGTTCCTCCTCCGGCTCTGTGGGAACCAGCGCTAAGTCAGTCAGCAGATTAATTAAACTGTTCCAGTACCACAGCTGTAATCTCATAAAGACAACACTACAGGACAGACAAGCAGGAGGCACACTTTAATAAGGCTTTCTTAATAATAGCCATTTAATCGCCCAGACAGCAGAACAGCTTTCACATAAACACACAGCTTTCAGCGGGTCATGCTTGTGGGAGATTAAACTGTTTGGGCAATAATGAGGAAAATGCCACATCAGACAAGGCACAACTCATTTATTACAGGTTTTACAGTTGATTTATTAGCTGAAGAAATGCCATACATTTCAGAATAGGTCTAATCAATCTAATAGGGTCATTTTTGTCAACCCGATATTTGGATCTGAGTACTTGTCGATATGGAGTATTCCAATACTTCTACCACACACGCTACAATAAGTTGGAAGACTGCTCTTCCTCCCTCCCTGATCCGGATCAGGCATGGCCATAGGCGTCATTTTAACCGGGGACGCCAGGGACATGTCCTCAGCAATATTTATGATTGACAGGTTTGTCCCCACCAAGCCTGGTGCGGAAATGTTTACTGACCTAATAGCCACTTCTGCTCCCAGCAAAGTTTCTGCATCAGTATCTAAACAGAATATAATTTAATTCACTCAATTCCAGTTTCTTATGCAGTCATGTATCTTTCTGCTCATATACAGTAAAGCTGAAGATCTTTGCCCGAACCCGACCAGGCTTAATTTCTATCATTTTCCACGGAACAGAAACGCATGCAGATGAGACGGACTTTTACGCAACAGAAGAGGTTAAAGCTCCCACAGATAGCTGCCCTATTGCAGGACTGTCAGCTGGAAGTTCATTTGAAGTTTCTCCACACAGAACGATGTTGGGGTAGCAAAAGGAGTATGTTTTATTGTTGCGCATTCTTCTGGTGCGAGTATACCTGTCCACACCTTCAAACAGTCAGACTCCAACCTCCACCATGGCCAAGAGCAAAGAGCTGTCCAAAGACACCAATGACAAGATTGTACACCTGCACAAGACAGCTTGATGTGAAAGGAGATCAACTGTTGGAGCAATTATTAGACAATGAATAAATACAAGAACCCTGACAATATCACTCAACCTGGAACTCCATGCAAGATCTCACTTCATGGGGTGCAAATGACCTGAAGAGAGCTGTGGCCACAGTAACCAAGGTTACTATTAGTTAAACACTACGTCGTCATGGATTTTAATTTTTTAAGATTTGAAGAATGACTTGTGTTGAGATGAGAACGAAGTAGAACTATTTCGTTATAAACGCCACTTGCCATGTCTGAAAGGGGAAGAATGCCGAGTTGTATCCCAAGAACATCATAATCATGATAAGAAAACATCGGGGTGGAAACATTGTGCTGTTTTGTTTTTTTTTTAATGGAGAGGACGACTGATCTTTATTAAGGAAAGGATGGAGTCATGGGTACAGGGTCATGTATTGTCTGAGATTTGAAGCAAAAAACATCTTCCATCAGTAAGAGCACTGAAGATGAAACAAAGCTGGATTTTCTAATACAGTAATGACCACAAACACACGGTCTGGGCAATAAAAGAGTGGCTACGTAAAAAGCATTTCATGGTTCTAGGGTCTCCAGACCTCAATCAAACAGAGAATCTGTGGAAGGAGTTGAAAGTAGGTGTCGCCCAGTGACACAAAAAAAAACCTTCACAGCTCTAAAGAAGATCTGCATGGAAGAATGGGCCAAAATACCAGCTACTGTGTCTGCAAACTTGGTGAAGACCTACAGGAAATGTCCGACCTCTGTCTTTGCCAACCAAGGTTACTTTACAAAGCATTTAGCTGAATGTTCGTTATTAACCAATCATTTACCCATTATACAAATAAATTCTTTAAAAACTGTGAAACGTGATTTCCTTTAGCTTTTAATTTACACTCTGTCTCTATGATGAAAATTAGAGACCTCTCATCTCTCTCATCGGTAGCTACCAAAAACGTTTTTGCTGCACTGTACAAAGAATTAAAACTGGTCTCTGTTAGCTAAAACAAAGAAAGAAAACTATCAACAAGTCACAGTAAAATAAATTTCCTGAACAACTAAACATTATGAAACAAAAGACCTTGTGAAAGCTGAATGTTGTGGCTATCAGCATCATAGTCAAAACAGGTAAGATATGTTACTAAAATATAAAACCTTCCACATTTTCTGACTGTATCTTTATTTTATTTGAACTTTATTAAAGATTGAGGATAAAAAAAGGAACCCTGATGCATGAAGAGGAAGTGTTGGGAGCTTTTTAGTGGCAGTTTCATCTACATAAGTTAAATATGCGAGAAAGGCTCTAAAAAGAAAGGTCTGTCAAAAAATTCTTACATGTGAACAGCCAGAATGTGAGGGGTAGTTTGTTAATGACTAATTCAATAGACAAATCTCCTTATAAGCTCATAGCAGATCAACGGTAATTTGGCGACCGTCTTTAAACAAGACAGAGCAAAGAGGAGATAATTTGCTGAAATACTGACCACCTACATGCACCTGCAACAGTTTTATTCTCCTTTCAAATGTTTGGTAGTGGAACCAATATTAATTCATAATTTCAATTAAATGTAATCTTATTTGGACTGTTACCTCTTTCAGGAACAATTGGGCGATTTAAGTCATGATAAAAACTCCCTTATTGTGAACAACTGGACAATATTAGGCGACTATATTTTTTACTTAACCCATAAAGTTTAAATTTTCCAACAATTTCTACCTAAAGCACTTAAAAATTGCATGTTAACAGAAGTTACTATGAAAACTTTGTGAGAAATAGACATCTGAAAGAAATTTCACGTGTCAAGGTTCTTTTCATGGTTTCTTAGAAATTTCTGCTAGAATTAAAAATACTGCATCTGCAGATTTTTGTTTAACCCAAATACATTTCTGAGGGTTTAGAAAGAAAGTCTGAATCTGTTGGTCAGACCTCAAGAAAAACCAGAAACCACGGTTGGAAATTACCAACAAATTTATTGGTGTACTCTCCGTTTAAGTTATTTTTCAAAGTAAAAGGCAATTTGGTCACTGCAAACTCTATTTTGAAAGAACAGTTGCATGTTCAACCAAAAAAAAATTATTGAAAAATATCATCATAGAAGATGTGATTAATGCAGAAAAACTAGGATAAAGGCCGAACAGTGAATACCAAAAGATTACTAGAATTATTTTCCTTGTTAAGAAGTGAAAAATGGTGTGTTTAGAGGCGAAGATTGTTGCCCTGGGTGTGAATATGGATTTTATTCCAGTTTTCCACAGTTAACCCGGTGCATTGTGCCGGGTAGCGACATCATTCAAAACCTCCACGGTAATCAGGCTGACCCACTTTATCTGTCATTCTGAATTATGTTTCGCTGTTGTAATCACGGCACTCAGAAAAACGGGAGGAAACATCCTGTGGTAGTTTCGTAGACTTAAACAGATGGGTTGCGCTGGAGTTTGAGTGCTGAACTGCGTTATTGGAGATTTGGTCAAGGGGAAAGGTCAAAGAGAGGTGAAGGGGTTGATTCCGAGACGTCATTCGCCAGCAGGATACATTCCTTGATATCAAATTTATTTCTCCAACTAAGTTGTTTTTTGCAGGAGGAGACAGCTGCGGGCATTAGATTACAGCTCCCAGAGCGAGCCCCTTGGGCTTCAACTGTACAACATTCAGTAAGAATGGGCGTGAAATACACATGCAGTCATTGGGCCAAAAACACAAGCAACGATGAATGATAATTCTTCAATAGTGGCCAGCTGCCACACATAATACAAATATTTAATGGTTTTCCACTGTTATTATCAAGGTGTCCGAGAGTTAGATTTATTATAGTGCCACACAATAAAAATTCATTTTGAAGAGTCAGATAAAATAAGCTATTTTTGAGTTCAAATATCCCACAAGTGAGCTTAATACAAAATTTTTAGTACAGATTAATAGGACAGACCGACTGGTGGAACTGATCAATTTTGTTAAGATAAAGAGAAGTAATAAAATTCTGCAAATCAGATGAAAATTAATCTATGTTCCGGTGATTATTGATCATAGGAAGCTTTAAACAAATGATTATCTAGCCTTGATTATATATAGCCATGCAGTTTTCTGGAGGTTTGTTCCACATTAGAGGGGAACAAACATTGAATACTCGGAAGCTTATGATGTTTTATGATTAGTAAATACACCAAACATAAGTACTACTAAATCCTGTCTTTGTCTGTCCTTGGACACGCTGGATTAGCAAATGTGGGCAGGACTTTGGAAATCTGACAGTTAAGGGAAGGGTCTACAATCATTAATCATTGAAAATGCAAATATATATTCAGAGCAACATTAAAAACTCTTTAGTAGGATATTATCTGTTTCTTATTGATTATCAAAACGTTTTCGGGTTTTAATCTAAACGTTCTGCTCGTTTGTATGTCAAAAAATGTCTGATGTGCGTCATCCTTTTCATTAAAAAAGACGAGTGAACAGACAGAAGAACTATTTCAAAGTTAGTAGTCTCCCCTCATCCCCTAAATGAAGGGGTTTTGTATCAATCATTTAATAATAATTATTATTGTTATCGTTACAATATTAGAGAGTTGGTTTTTTTTATGGGATTCATGTCCAAACTCCAAATATAATTTTTGGGATACGGAAAATATTTCATATTTAATGTAGTTTACATATTCTAACTTATTTTTATAATTACAAATTTTAGTGAGTTAAGCAGTTAATTACTGTCCTATCTGATTCACAAATGTTCTTTAATTTTGTCTCGGCAATTCCTATTAATATTAGTGCTAAAAATAAACATATGTTGTATGAAACTCATTCCACATTTTTATTTAGAATAACACAGTGCTAATTTCATTTTAAAAAACCAAGTTCAATTGCTTTCGGTTCCCATGGAGAATATGCCACTACCAATTGAAGAACCATGTACCGTTTTTAGAGGACAATGATTTCAATGAAGTGTCCACTCTTCTTCCTGCATGGCGTCACAACTTGTGATTCTGATATAAATATTTCCGTTCCAATCACAATAGAAAGGTTTCTTAATGTTCCTAAAAAAATTATTTAACCACCCAGCCTTTCACTAAAAAATGTACGTTTTGTTAAACTGGAACATTTAGTAAGAAAACCATTGTTAACTGTGAATAAATATTATATAAGCAAATTTCTAAAATAAATTTTAAAGTGTTTTGGAGCACACTGCATTACGGGATGTACAAAAATGATTGAGCAATATTCTGTCATGTAGGCAAGATATGCAGTAATTGTGTTTTGAGTGTTTAGATTTGTATATAAACTGGGTGACTTTTTTTACAGTATTTGCAGATTTTTGGTAATCCAAAAAGAAGCAGCTCTATTACTTTCCCCATTTTTTTATATTTCATTTTACTATGAAGGATTTACTGCGAAGCCACTTCTATGCTCAATTTCCCCATGAAGAAGGGAAACATTTTTGTGAAAATGTTACAAAATCCTTTATCAACCCAAAATATCTAACTGCTGCATCTCTATTTTACTACTCTTACATTTTTATGGTAGTTTGTCAGGAAATGCTAAACCCTCAACCCTTCCTGCAGATATCAAGAAGACATATGTGATCTAATCAAATTTAGTAGTAATATACATTTAAAGCCAATCAATTAAGTGAGTTCAAAGCACTCAAAAACACCCTATTAAAAAAAAAGAATAAAAATAATGTATTTCGACATGTGTAAAGTGATGAAAGGGGAAAATAACGTACAAATCGCAAAATGTGTCTGAGGGCCTTTGAGTTTGTAACACTAATGTCCACCACACCCAGTTTGTCAGATACTAACTTTACAAAACCCCAACTGAGACAGGGACACTGTTGTTTAATATACACACCTAGGTGAAATACAACATAACAAATGTTAATAATATTGCCATCTACTACTTTAACACCATGTTTCATAAACAGATCTTAGGCGTAAAACAGAAAGAAGCCCGGCCTGACGTTACGTGCCAAACTTTAGCATGAAACCCCGGTGTTGCTTTACCAACTCTCCTTCCACGGACTCTGCAGAGAGCCTTTTGCCATAAACTTAACCAAACTGCGGTTTTGAAATCAGAATTACTCTTTAGGGCCGCGCCGCGTCTGGTCTTACCTGTACGTTATTCTGAGGTGCAGTTAATCAACCGGGAGATTTTACCCTGTTGCTGCTGTCCCAGCCCAGGAAGGGGAAACCCGGAAACTGCTTTACTCCTAAATCCGCCTCCTTCAGCTGCTGGTCAACGGCTGTCCCGTTGTGTAACTGAAGCCATTACGGCTCATCGGTGAGGGTGGCTGACTCATTCGTTGCCTAACACATTAGAGCCAAAATGGCGGTCACAGTACTCTAGTCACTCTAGTCTAGTTAAATGTCTGTTTTTCAACGTCTCTAACCGTTAAAGCAGAAAACAAATTACTACTTGAAATAAATGTTAAGGAAGCTATGCAGAGCAACACCCTTTAATGAAATTGTTTAAGATTAGCAGCACATACAGTGTTATAAGCTCTAATAAAAATAAAAAAAACGTTGAAAGCTATGGTTTTGGAAAGCATTATTGGCTATTTCAAAAATTTCTGTTAAATCCAGATGAGTAGAATAATGTCTTGTTTTAGATCCTTCCCAAAATTACAAAAACCAAACTGATAACTGTTTATTTTTTTATTTTTTTGGGAAGGATCTAGGCTTACAAATCTAAACTACAGTTATAATTAGGAATTTTAAAATCTAAATCTTCAACAGAAATTTTTGAAATATCCAATAATGCTTTCCAAAACCATAGCTATCAAAGTTTTTTTATTTTTTTATTAGAGCTTATAACACTATATGTGCTGCAAATCTTAAACAATTTAATTTAAAGGTATTGCTCTGCATAGCTTCCTTAACATTTATTTTCAAGTAGTAAAACAAAACAGGTGCTACAGGTTTAATTATTGTTCTACAGGTACAGTAAATACATCTCTGTAAAAGCACAACACTACTAGAGAGAATACAACAGATACAGTGAAATCATTGAACATTTGTAATATATTGATTCAAAACACGACAATACAAAGCAAAAATAATTAGCTATGACATTTAATACGATAAAATATGAAACTACATCCATGGATAAATAGATATAGATATAGAAATAGTCCATCTGGTTCATGCTCCACACTATTTGGTGACAACGAATCTTTACAGTTTTTTCAAATTGCTAAAACACAATTTTGCAAACAAGGCTCGTTTTATCACAATTCACAAAACCACACACTCAAACTGCAAAATACCAAATATATACTGCAAAATGAAGCACTGCAACCAAAACTACAGTACATACAGCTTTATCAAAATCAATCTTTAGCACTAAACACCTCGTTTATGTTAGCAGATTTTTGCCTAACATCTGCTGGTCAAAAGGAAAAGAGCTCTTATCTTTAGCATGTTTTGCCATAATGCGAAAATAGTTTAAATTGTAGTAAAATGTTCACATGTACAGAAATATTTGCAGATACACACACATGCTGTGGAAACATTAATTTTTTACAGTACCGAACAATCAGTGCAACATATGCAAACGGTGCTTACCTGTGGTATTTTTTGTAATGCTTACTTCGTCATTGAAGTGATAACATTAACCACTGATGTGTTTGGCCAGGTGGCACATATATTCAGCTTGTGTGGTGTTATTTAGAATGGCAGTGTTTTGAAATGCCAGAAAGCAGAAAAAATAAGCAGAGCATGTGATTAGAGTTGGGGAGACTTGAGAGGAGGTTTTGCTCTCTGTTTATGAGTTTAAATAATTGTGCTATGCATGTCCTTTTATTGTGGTAGTAATCGGAAAAACTTTAAACATTGAAGATTGTCAGTTTCCATACAGATATGCATCAAGAGCAATGCAATTAGGGATGCACCGATACCGATACTGGTATTGGGTATTGGCCCCGATACGTCTGATATACTCGTATCGGTATCGGCTAAAGTTAACCGATACCATGAACCGATACTTAAAATGTGGAAACTCTGAAATAATTTCACAGAAAACGTTCACTTTTAACTTTTAAACTTTCGTTTTTTTGTTCATTTTTATCAATATATTGTTTTTTATCGAAGTCACCATCATTGGTTGTAACAATCAGAGAGGAAAATAAAACCTGTCTTCCAATTCACTTCACTTTTTTTGAGCGGTAGAAGTATCAACATTGGTACTCAGTATCGGTAAGTACTCTGATCCAAGTATCGGTATGGTATCGGGTTTTAAAAAAGTGGTATGTTTGCATCCCTAAATGCAACACATGACTAAATCTTAAACTTAAAGGTCTACTAAAATATTGAACAGGGGATTTTTGTTGACTGAGCAAATTATGTAAGTAATATGTACATAGTATCCAAGTAATTGAGAAAAGTGTTAAATTTAAAAAAAATGTACATTTTGATCACTGGTTGTGAATTTTGTGTCTACAGTTGTGAAAAATGACATCAAGGTTCTGAAAATAGTAATAAAGTGATTGTAGAAAACTGTAAACACTCAAAAATAGGGATCAGTAGAATCAATACCCTATAATATAATGTGTGGTGATGTGTGTTTTCCTGAAGTGAAAACTGAACTAGGCAGAGGCATGCGTTTCTAGCCACTTTAAACAATTTTATGGAAATGTAAGAACATTTAATCTATTTTATCATTGATTACAGTTTTTCTCAGTTGCTAAAACACTAAAATACATCGGCTGAAGAAAGTTCCCAGTTGTTTGAACTCATTAAGCTAACTGTTCAGTCTGCTGTGAATACCTTAAACCATTTCACGTGGTTTAGCAAAACTCTAAACACATTCTCATTATTAAAACACATCCAGCGCTCCATTCTGGTAAACACAAGTGGCAACAACTACACATAACACATTACACAAATGTCATTGATTGAACACAATCAGTCAAAATCGATTTCACTTGTTTCTAATGATGTGACAACCAATATCAACAGGTTGCTGAAGGTGGGGAAAAAAAAGAGTGAAGTGGGGAACAAGGGGAAAGGGGAGGAGGGCAGCCCAAAACAAGAAGACCATTGATCACATGTTTCGTCTTTTGATTTTTGTCTCTTTCATGGCATACTGTAGCACAGGGCATTGTAGGCTGTATATGGTACAGTAAACAAATTCTACAGCCCTGAACATCGTGCTTTCCATTTGTTTTCATTACTGAATGCTGAATAGATTTTGACTGGTTACAGGTTCGTATCAAAGAACAAGAATTACGTAAAGTATCACAGAGATAAAGTTTTTGGGACAGAGGGTACAGCACTGTAAAAATAAGGGTACAAGGAGGAAGAACAAAATAAAATACAAAGAACAAAACTGTCATTTCTGATCCATTTAGAGCTTTTTGTATTATGACATATGAAACTAATTTTGAGATTAAAAATGTACTTCTCTCTGTGGATATATGTTTTGAAACATGTGTTTTCTATTTTTTTGGTGTATTGTTTACTGATTGCTTGATAGTGTAAGTAATTTTGAGCAATTTGTTTAATATTTGAGAGCAGTGTGTGATTTTGAGCACAGGTAAAACTGTTTTGAGGTAAAACTTTGATTTCGCAGGAGGAGTCAGATAGTTTGCAAATTGTGCTTGAAGCTGAGGTTTTGTGCTTTAAGAAAATGGAGCAAGTTTTCTCAAATTGTGCTTTAGCAATTGAGAAAAACTAATTTATTTTCTCATTGATTAATTCTATAGCATATTTTAGTAGAATTTTAAGTTTAAGACTCAGTTATGTCTTATTGTGCCTTTTATTCTGCATATGCTTAAGACACGTTCATTCTTTCTGTATTTGTTTGGTTTTTAAAGTTTAAAGTTTTATGTGTATTGAATCCAAGAAATTGAGAAAGGGATAGAGTTTTGAAATGTTTGCATTTTGATCATTTGTTGTAAGTTTTGTGTCTAGAGTTTTGGAAAATGAAATCCAGGTTCTGAGGATAGTAGCAAAGCAATTTTAAAAAGGTGCAAACACTCAAAAATCAATACCCTATAAGGCTTACATTTTTTATTTAATTGTAAAGTTAGATAGTTATTTAGTTAGTGTGGTAAGTGTTTAGCTGTATAAAACAATTTTATGCTGAAATGTAAGATCCATTTACCTTATTTTATAATTTATTATTTCTATAGCCTTTTTTAGTAGGCCTTCATGTTTAATTTTGTATTTTATTGCCCATAAGTTTAAGACATGCTAATTTTTTTTTGTATTGGTTTGGTTTTTAAAGTAAATTTTTGTTATCTTAAAACTCTAATCTAATATTTCCTTGTTCTTTAAAACAAAGAAACAAACAAAGAAACAAACAAACATATGCTGGCTGAAATGTGGCCAATTTTTCACAGTATAACAACAATAATAAGCAGTTTTGGGGTAACCTGTGTTCGGTGTTTTTCTCGCTGAAAGAGTTCCTATTTAAGCAGATCAAGTGTTTCTGCTAAGTAATCACATTTTAGTTACTTCACTCCAAGTTACTTCAAATTAATTTGCAGTTTTAAGCTGAAAAATTCAGTTTTCAGTATTTACACTGTATTTTTAGCACCCCTAGTTCTTTTTGTAACCTATAATAGCCTTTAAATGAGTGAATCGGGAATCAAACCAGATGTAAAAAAGAAAAAATATATATATTTTCTCCTGCATGTGTGGATCTGACATGTAGCATTAAGCTTCCATGTCTGAAAAATCAATAATCCACAGATTCAAAGTTGCTTGAAAAAACAATTAAAACTTCCCCAGGCTCGCCCTCTTCTCGTAAGCCCTCTCCTTCTCTATTCACTGGAAATAACTGTCATTTTCACAACTTCCCCACATTTTCATTGGTCCCTAGAGGATGCGGCGGGAGCGGATTGGATGAAAGTTTCTGGTTTGGTTTTTATAGACAGCCCCTACATCCCCCCTCGCACATATCCGTAGTGCGGTGCTCCTGCGTTTCCAGTTGTTTTCGCCTCCACTCACCAATAAAGAGGCTCGGAGCAACTGTTGAACACTTCTATGTGAATCTGGTGACTTGTGCGCAACTAACGCCTAAAGCTACCAGATATCGAGGCGAGGAATAGTTCAAAGCAGGAGAGATACTGGGAGTTTTGGCAATTTCAGAAAATACAACTTGAAGAGAGAATAGTAAAAATGCTTTCGGCCGGACTGGAGATCTTGGGACTTTCTATGTGCGTATTTGGCACGCTCCTGGTCATGGTTGCGTGCGGGCTTCCCATGTGGAAGGTGACGGCTTTCATCGAAGCAAACATCGTGGTAGCTCAGACGATCTGGGACGGCCTGTGGATGTCGTGCGTGGTGCAGAGCACCGGGCAGATGCAGTGCAAGGTGCACGACTCCGTCCTCTCCCTAAGCCACGATCAGCAGGCGGCCCGAGCGCTCACCATCATCTCCTCCGTGATGGGAGTGCTGGGTCTCATGGTGGTGATCGCTGGGGCGCAGTGCACCAACTGCATTAGCACGGAGTATGTGAAAGCTCGGGTGGTGAACGCCGGTGGGGTCATTTACATCATCAGTGGCCTGTTCGTGCTGGTGCCGCTTTGCTGGATGGCCAACAGCATCATCTCGGACTTCTACAATCCGCAGGTGCCGTCATCCAAGAAGAGGGAAATCGGCGCTGCGCTCTACATTGGCTGGGCGGCCACGGCCCTGCTCCTGATCGGCGGAACGCTTCTTTGCTGCTCCTGTCCCTCCAGTGGAAACTCGGGATACTCTGTAAAATATGCTCCGACCAACAGAGCCGCGCAGAACGGGGACTATGACAAGAGGAATTATGTGTAACTGTCTGCAGACGGTGCGTAAAAGTGGCCTGCAGCTTTGAAAAAAACTGTTTTTTTACGGACCTTGTTTTTGCACCTCCAACGTTTTATATATAAATTTGAACTTTGAAATCAGCGGATGTATCTCTGGTCCTTCACCATTCTCGGGCCATATTTTTAGAGTCTTTTGTGTCTACTGGAGATTTTTTGAAGACTATCGACTGAGAGGTAGCTCACGACAAAAAAGGAGTATCTTTGTTAGGTAACTGCTTTTGTAAATCGTCAAAAATCATTAGTTTTGGCTTTTTTTGTTGCTATTTTGTCCTGTTTGAATAAGTCTCTGTATCAAAATTGCAACGTGCTCTTTGTCCTCAGTGTGCCTTGTCAGCACAGAGTTGTACAGTAGAATGGTTGCACACCTTCACAGTTTTCTTTGGCGGTAACTGCATTTTTCTCACCAATGAATAAAACAAAAAGCTAATTTCGTTTTGAGATACAAAAAAATAACTAATAATACAAGCTCTTTTCCCCATTTATTTCATGAACAACCAGTTAATTAGATTTGGTTTGATTTTCTTTGCATATTTTAAATATTAAAATTTCACAGGCGAAAAGAACATTTAGCCTTTTCTTCATATTCCTATACTTGCTACTAGGAAGATGCTTCACCTCCTGACCTCACTGCCCATTTGGGGTAGCCTAGTGAAGGAGAGATTGCTAATATAAGTAGTAATATAAAATTCCAACGATTTACTTTAACTATCCTTACTCAAAATTCATCCAAAGTTTAGATATATGTTTGTCGTGTAGTTTTTTTGTGACCCTTTTGGATCTACGTTAATGGCTTGGAAACAGTGTCCAATAAGGATGAAGTCATTAAAACAATTCACACATATTAAAGCCCCTTTGAATCGTAGAATGCTATATTGTGTAGGAGAAACATGACCATTATGAGTCCATTATTTCGCTTCTTAGCACCTGCAAAGTTTTTCGCATTAACAAAGCATCTTTTCTTTGCATGACTTCCAGGTTTTTGTTGCTCTTTTGTTGTTTGATGTTATGTTTCATTATTCATGTTTATGAAGATGCAATACTGTGTCATTTTATTGTGATTAAACAGAATATATTGTCTGAAATCTTTAGTTTTATAGTGTGTCATTAAAAACAAACCACAGGAGAGATGGGGGGGGGGGTCCTCCTCGATTTGTGCATGCCGTTCCCACCACAGATCCGTAAAACAACCCCCACGATGGGAGAAAGTATTTTGGTGATCCATAGAAATCCAGATGACAATGCCCATTCAGCCATAGTGGGGCTCCGCTGTTCAGCTCACAATACACCCCCCCACCAAACGACCCCCAGTTTGAGACCACCACCACCACACCTCCTCGGGCCCAGTCAGTGAAAACTGCTGCTGCATTCATTCATCCGTTCGCCATCAGTTTAATTTCAATCCCACAGGAAAGGATACATAGTTTCCATCCATAACTGTAGTACACCTCATAGGATGGGTCTGTGAAATATAGGTCGCAGGGTTAAGGCACCATTTGAGTAAAAAAAAAGACTCAGATTTTTCAGCCCGTGAGTAACAACATTGTGATTCAAAACTGTGACTGGATTATAAGAGCTTATCCATACTTGTTTTGCCTTGGGACTTAAGAATCTTAGCAAGTCATATGCCCAGGGTGAAAACAGAAAGCCTGCATACAGTCTGGCGAATCGAGGGTTGATTCTGGACTCTACTGGAGAGTATTCATTTATAACATGAGATTTTGGTTTTTTTGTAGAATGTTTTTATTCAGGGCAACGTTTCCTGTTAAGGGCATGCATTAGACAAAAAAGGTGTATTCAAGATTCCTTGGAGATATCTAAAAAAAAAACAGAAGTAAGAACCCTTCTAAGATGCAGTATGCCTGGGATGTTAAAGACTGAGACAATGATTAACCATGTCTATGATTAAAAATTATTAAAGATTATTATTGTACCCTGTGATAAATGCACACTATCAAGGAGAGCATTCATTGAATCACCATTTGATATATGTATATTTGTTTTAAGGATTTGGTGTTGGGTTCAAAGTTTTGCTGTTTTCTTAAAATCTGTTTATATGGATCCTTTTAGTGAGAACAATAGTTGGCAGAGAGGTTAGAAAGGAACCAAATGATCTCATGTATGCAAACAAGAAAAAAATTAAGACGTTTCTAAGGAAAGGGATAAACTGTGGAGACAAAGAAGCATGGTATCTCCACTAGTGCCATGGTTATCTCAAGGCAATTTTCTTACCTGAAAAGCATGCTGCAACCTTGACAAGAATATTTAAGTCAGAGCAGGTATGGACTGAAAGCCAATGTATGAAGTTGAAAAAGATATTTTCTATATGGAACACAGTGAAGACAGCCATTAGATAACAATATGGACCCAACTAGCTTAATAATAAAAGATAATACATCCATCCATTCATTATGTATACCGCTTGAGTTTTCAGGATCACTCAGGAGTTGGTGCCTATCTCCAGCGGCGCACCCTGGACACGTCACCGGTCTATCACAGGGGGAAACAGAGACACAGGACCGTCCATGCACACGCTCACACCTAAACACAATTTAGAGAGAACGATTAACCCACTTATGCTCTTGGAATGTGGGAGGAAGCTGGAGTATCCAGGCATGTACAGGGAGAACATGTAAACTGCATACAGAAAGACCACAGGCAGAGATTCAAACCCAGGACCTTCTTCCTGCAAGGCAACACTGCTACCACTGCACTGTAAAAATCAGTCAGGGTGGTTCAACTTAAAAAATAAGTTCAGTTGCTGTCTTAAGTAAAAAAGTAAGCTCAACTTCAAAATTACCTCTTTTAGGTATGTTATAAAAGTTTACTGATTGATCATCTATTTTTTATTACTTGAAATGGCTCAAGAGAGAAGATTATCCATTAAAAAAATCAATTACTCTTCTGAAGGAAACTTAGACTTATGAACTTTGAATTCACGTGAAGTTAAACCACTTGTCTAATTAGTTTGTTGGTTGAACTTGATACTCTGAGTTAAAATAACTCAAAAAATGAGATCATTCATTGAAGAAAATTTGCTTTCTCTTATCAAAGGAACATAAAATTCTATATCTGTTCAACTATTATTTTAAAGCTCAAATAACTATATTCCCTTCTGTTAATAAGGAAACTGCGAACTGGTGGGTATATATCTTGAATAATCTATTATCCAAATTTCCTGCACTACTTTTACCTAGCATTAATATCGACATATGAGTTATGTTGAAAAGTTTGGTTTTTTGCAAGATGGAACTTGTTTTTAGCAAATATTATGTTCGTTTACTGACCCAGACAAGTTTGGCGCTACTTGGTGTCCTTTGGGAGAAGTTTATATCCAGTAGCGATGAGCGTATATACCCATATAATGGGAGTCAGCCATTACAGGAGATTTGCCGACTGTAAAAATACATTATCTCTCCCAAAACTCCTTCATTTAACCAATGTTTCGTTATTTAACATTAGCACGACTCCCCTTGAAGTTCAGAACCTCTCTGAAGTGCTTATTTGTTAGTTTCCGGGGTGATTTAGAGGTTATAATACATCATCTTCATCAAAACTTTGTAAAAGACAACTATACTATCGCGCAATTACAGTTATGTCAGTGACGTGCTCACTCCCAGCTGTAGCCTGAGCACGACTTCAACTCTGTGCTCTACGGCGTTCGGCTAGACAGAAGTTGTTACTGCAGACATAAACATGCTTCACGTTTGCTTGTTTCCAAGTGGCACAAGTCAAATGAGCTAGTTGGACTCAGTTCAGCTTCTGGCTCCCTTTCCGCAACCTGTGCAGACTACAGCTGTAATGGCGGGCAGCTGCGATGTCAGGTTGCTGTAAAATTGGAATTGGTTCCATTTAAAGCCTGTACATTTCCCAGAGGATAATAGTATAACACCTTCGAGATATTCCAAACTCACAGGGGAATATCGCTAATTATTCATTAAAAAAACGTGGTTAAATGGAGGAGTTTTGCAGCAGATAATTACTTATTAGGCAAGGCAAGTTTATTTGTAGAGCACAATTCATACACAAGGCAATTCAAAGTGCTTCACAGTTGCATAAATTAAGAAAACAAATAAACAGAAAAAAACCCATCAACTTAAAAATAATTAATTATAATAGAAAAAGCAAGAGTGCAGATAAAATACTTACAAGCAGCAAATTGGTAAAAATTAGGTTCACGTTGAAAAAGATCGAACTTCCTTTTTAAATTTATGTTTCAAAAAAATGGCTTACAACATCGAGTTGTAAGCCAGTTAAATCAAGATGAAATTTCCTAACTCATTAAGTGAAATAGGAGTTGATTGTATTTGAAGATATAGCTTTTTACAGTGTGTTCACACAAGGCTGAATACATCTTCCAAAGTATTTTTTTAATGTATTTAAAAAGAAGGGCATTTCTTGTCCAAGTGTTGAAAAAGAAAGTTAAATTGAACTTAATTCCCCCTCTTAGATGTGGGACCCTTTTAAAAAACGCCCATTCCTCCCCCCAAAAAGGGAAATAGGCCAGAGATGTCACTGAATGGGCAATCGGCATGGTAACCAGGCAAAACCTGCAGTTGCCTGGCGACCACAGCCTATAATGTGGTGGTATAGATGAGCCTTATGAAAGGCCGTCCCGTTAGACATTCCAGCAAAGGCGTGCACACACACACACACACACACACACACACACACACACACACACACACACACACACACACATGTTGGGTTTCTATGTCTTGTGGGGACTTCTCATTGACATAATGTTTTCCGTAGCGCCTTACCCTAACCTTAACCATCAAAAATTAATGCCTAACCCTGACCCTTACCCCAACCTAACCATAACCTAAGTGTAACCCTGACACTAAAACCAAATTTTAAGCCTCAAAAATTGCTTCAAACTTGTGGGGACCGGGATTTTGGTCCCCACAAGGGAGGTCGGTCCCCACTTGGATAGTAAACTTCCAATTTTTGGTCCCCACAAAGATAGTAATACCAGGTCCACACACACACACACGAGTACATACAAAGCAGTCTGGAGGACGAAGGAGGGATTTCCTGGAAGCTTGTAATGGTCGCTGCAAACAGCTGTGACAGCAAAACACAACAACTTCATTGTGTGCCACTTTAAGAGCAACAGTTGCCTGCCACAATGGGAAAAGAAAAATAATCACAAAACAACAATGGCTGAATTTTAATGCTGATGTTGGTAGCATGTCAACCCTCAGGTTGAAAGTGATTCCCAGCACTGATGATATTCTGTGTGCCGCATCGTTACACCTGTAAATACACAGCTGAAGTAGTGTGTGTAAATTCATTTCGAGTTCCTTCTTAAGAACCGGGAAATCAGTACCAACTATCTTTAAAACAAAGAAGGCTTAATGAATGTTTTCCCTGCTTGTGTCAGGCTTACATCAGAGCCAGCAGGTGCATTTGGTCAGCAGACTTCCCAGCTGGACGGAGCTCGCTCACCGGAGAGTAAAGCCAAGTGCCAGCAGGTGGTCGTATGTGGGGGACAAATGTAGCTTTGTGCATAGAGTTAAATACCCCATGAGCCGTTTGTTTAAGAAACAATGAGAGGACCATTGTGGGCAGAGATCAGGCGAAGAAAGAAACAAAACACATACAGCGTTCAGTTCTGTACCGTGTTCACAAGGTCTGCCGCTTTGTGACTCATGGGTTTGAGTCTAGAACCTGCTGCATGGACAGGCTTCCTGTGCGAGGGATAACGGAACAGGAAGCAGGAAGGAACAGGGAGGGTGTGTAGAGGAGGAGGAGATTGTGCCTGTGTTTCTGTGTTTGAAGCTCTTTGGAGATTGCTCCAAAATCTACATTAAACAAAATAAAACAGGTGCAAATTGATACTCCTTCCCAGAAGCTTTGGCTTTATTTCATTTGGTAACATGCTACTCATTCCAACCATGAAAAATGGCAGCAAACTTTACTCCAGCCCTGCATACGAATCCTTAGTATTTACTGCCTGCTACATAGTAACTACTACTCCAACATTGATGTAGTTAATACTGCGCAGCAAACGAGCGAGTAGTAGGCATGACATGGGACGTACTGCTCCACCTTTTTGCCTGTCCTTTGACCTGGATATTTACGTTTCGTTAGGTCAATTTTTAAGTTTTTCAAGGTGCTTTACATGATTTGGTGGTAGAGAAACAAACAATGCATGACAAAAACAACAATTTAGGAAAAGTATTAAAGAAAGATAAAAGTACATAGAGCATAGAAACATGAAAAGCATAATGTAGTGTAAAAACATTTAAGAGTCAAGCGTAACACACAAATTATACTAGAACATTACTCAAAGGCAGCTCTAAACAGATATGTTTTAATCTTTTTTAGCTAAAATCTTCAACCCTCAACTTCTTTAAAATAACCAAAATGGCAAAAATATTCTGAATAATGTTAAAGAATTATGCCTGAGGTGAATAAACATGATTTCTCAGAGGTACAAATACTCCTTCATCAGATGCAATGTTCAGAAAGAAATTCATGTCGGTGGATTTTTCAGTAACCAGAGAGCAAAAAGTAATCTCCCCTCCACACCGTAAAACAAAAACAAACAAAAAGAGTTGAATCTATTGTGATTTACTGGCAGCTATTGTTGACAGAACCCTGAAATGTGAAAACAAGATACATCAAATTACAATGATTAAAGTCTCCCACAACTGGATCCAGTAAAAGTGTAAAGCATATTATGGAAATCTATTTGAAAGGTTCAATGTTACGGTAAATTACTGGCAGCTATGGTTGCCAAGATCTCGCAGTGAGAAATACAGTAATAATGTAGAACACTTAGCAGTGTACTTTATTGTTAAAAATAAAATTCACAATGAAGAACTATTGTTTCAGTAATTTCCCTTCTTTGCTATTTCAAGTTAAATAATGAGTTTAAGTAAATAGTTTATAGTGTGATCTGTATGTGGTGGAGGACAGAGTAATTCTGGATAAAATAACTTTACTGTTGGACAGTGCCTCCCACCCCATGCGTGAAGCTGAGCGCTCCTTCACTGACAGATATTCTAAGTGCACAAAGGAGATTAAATGCAGATCCTTCCCCCAAGCTACTGACAGGATTTTCTTTACTTTTTGTGAATAGTCTGCTGTGTAGTACACAAATACTCATGCACTTTTTTTATATATATATATTTAAGAAATGATCCTGCTCAGTTGCACATCTCTTGAACCGGAGCATACAGTACTGTTTTTAATAACTTTACAGTATTTTATAATAGTGATTTTTGCCATTACTACAATTTAATCTTAAATTCACATTTAGATTTACATTTTTGTTTCTTTTAGTGAATCTGTCACTTTGCTGCTGTTACATCTGAAATTCTCCATTGTCTGACAATCAAAGAATATCTATTCTATATTTGGCACCAAGGCACAGTTTGTCATAATTGTGGTTGTAAAAGATAATGGCATGTACCAAGGAACATCATTTTTTTCAACCACTGGTCAACATAATCGTTGTCTTTTTTCCTTTTCAGGAAGGGGATAAACTGACCTGGTAGGGATGTATGCATTGGATAAACGACAGAAGAGTCGAAGGAGTAGGGAGTCCATTCCTTTCATGCCCATCTAAATGAGATCATGTTTCTGTTTGTCTTCCAAGCAAAGCTATTTTTATACTGGAAAAAAAAACTTGTGACAACTTGGACATATGTGTATATGATTCAAACGCAGAAGAAGCAATGAAGGGTGAAATCTCTGTGCTGTCATCAGGAGTGAACTTCACAGTATAATAAATGTCTTTGGAGGCTCAGGAGGCATTTCTGATTTACCACAGTTAGAAAATGTATGTGATGTCAGATTCTCTCAAAGAAGGATTAAACAGAAACCTCATCCAACACAAAGTGCTCCAAGATTTATTTTCACCAGGTGGATCTGCATTAAGCTCAAGCCTCAATCATATTGTAAGATTTTTAGAAAATGTATTTGCATAATGGTGCAGAAGATAATGATTTAGCTTCTACAAACAATTCTGATCCTCATAGATCTGATGCTTCTTGAAGAGGCTTTTCTATCCTCCGCTTGTTGCCCATATTAATGCCATATGTTTATAGAAGACAACTGTTCAGAGCTTCAAACAGTTAGACTGAAACTTTCACCATGAACAAGACCAGAGATCTGTCTGAGGACACCAGGGACAAGATTGTACACCTGCATAAGACTGGGATGAGCCAATCTTCAACAGGTAAACAGCTTGGTGAGAAGAGATCAGCTTTTTGAGCAATTATTAGAAAATGGAATAAATACAAGATTACTGACACTCTCTTTCGACCTGGGGCTCCATGCAAGATCTCACTTTGTGGCGTACAGATGATTTAGAGAACGGTAGAGTAAACAGCCCATAACTTCCCTGGAGGAACTGGTCAATGACCTGAAGAGAGCTAGGACCACAGTAACCAACACACTACGTCGTAGTGGATTAAAATCCAGCTCTGTCAGAGACAATCTGGATGATCAAGAGGAGGACTGGGAGAATGCCATGTGGTCAGATGAGACCAAAATATAACTTTTTGGTATAAACACCGCTCACTGTGTTTGGGGGGGAAGGAAATGATGACTTGCATCCCAAGAACATCATACCCACTGTGAAGCATGGGGTGGAAGCATCATGCTTTGGGACTGTTTTTCTGCAAAGGGGGACAAGACAACTAATCTGTATTAAAGGGATACTAGGCAACATTTTCATGTTAATTAATCATCTTTGTAAGTCGGTATACGGTTAAATGACTCATTACAGGACGAATGAAGACTCTCTCGCCCGCCCCTACTGCTTGTAGACAGAATATCCCACTTGCAAGTTCAGTGTACCGATCCGGTGTCCTTCAGTCTCGCGAAGTCTCAGACATCGCGAGAAGCAGGATCAGTTTTCGGCATGCATCCCAAACACTGAGGCAGGCTAACGAAACCCGGCTAGCGAGTGTGGCAAACCGATGGCAGAGCCGGCTAAGAAGCAGCGAAAACCCTTGACAGAAGATGCCAAGAAAAGAAAAAGAGCTTCAAACCGAGCGAGGGCTCACACACGCATCAATATTGGTCAAGCTTTTACCGAATGGCGAGAGCTGAAATACAACGAAGGCTCCAAGTCGGATACAGACCTCGCATTCTTGCTTTTGTGCTTGTAAGTAACACCTTTATCTTTTATTTTGTGCCTGGTTAGGGTTAGCAACTGATCAGCTGGGTTGCTCGTGGCGAGCGGTGAGGGGGGGAAAAACAAAACTTTTCGTTTTTACGACAGTGTGTTTGAAGGCAAAATTTACTAACGGACGCTAGGGGGAGCATCGTAGAGAAAACACTCAAACTTGCCTCGTATCCCTTTAAAGAAAGAATGAATGTGGTCATTTATTGTGACATATTGGGCAAAAACCTTATGGGTGCCAACCGAACTTAGTCCCGCCCACAACATGGTCTGGAAGTTCGGTCTGGCATTCCTCCGTTTAGGAGCAATTATGCCCGAACAAGATCTGTTTGGACCAATCAAATCGGGCTCGCGATGATTGACAGGTGAATAACAGTAACGTGATCAAGCACGTCACCAAAGAGCGCCTGGGTTGAATTTGTTTAGAACAATCATGGCTGCCGCTGGAGAACTGAGATGTGTAGATTCTGTCATTGACTCTGTTCTAGAAGATATCGGCAGCGCATTAATTTTAAAAGAGGAATTCTAAGAGAGGAACAGATAAGATCCATTGCTCTGCAGAGCAACGTCACAGACTTCCGTTGCTCTGATTGGTTACAGGTCTATCCAATTGAGTGCTGAGGCATTTTTTTATCTGGTTCGGTTAAAACACGCCCCATAATCACAGCCCAATGGAGCAGAATCAGACTCACATTCTGATTAGAATTGAGTATGGCTACGTCAGGCTACAAAAACCTGCCATCAGTGAGAACATTGAAGATGCAACATGGCTGGATCTTCCAGTATGAGAGTCCACGTTGCCCGGCTCTAGAGATCTGCGTAGAACAATGGGCGAAATACCAGCTACAGTGAGGCAAACCTGGTGAAGATCTATAGGAAACCTTCCCGTCCACACTCAAGCCGGTTGTTTCATTGTACAAACAGGCAATCAAGGTATTTGACAGAAAACCTATGAGATGGCATCACTTTGACATCATCCATAAACATAATCTTTTTACTTTTGAAAATTTTATACATTTTAGTACTCTGAAATTGTTTTTTAAATGTTTGAACAGTCATGTGTCGCTGCTGTCTTCCGCTCTAATTATTCGGCGTCAGGACCCCCGCAAACCCTCCACCAGAGCCTCGGTGAGTGGGGACTGTGTTCTCCCAAAATTTACGAAAACCTTTGGACAGTCCTGTTTCTCTTTTAATGGATCCAGCCTGTGGAACTCTCTGCCCACAGATTTGAAACTGCAGACTGACATGAAAAGTTTTCACAGAGGTCTGAAAAAATGGCTGAAGTCGATTCAAAACTGCTCACATGGTAATACTGAATGAAATGTAAACTGATGATGTGTAATTGTTTATTGTTTACTTTTTAAAATATTTTAATGTGTACTGTACTGTGTTTTGTGAAATGTGTAGCTTCCTATGGACAGGTGTTGCAAATTAGCAGTTTTGCTATAACATTAAACAAAACAATGTATCTGGTTTGTCCAATGCAGTTGTTATGTCCATATCAAATAAATAAATAAATCTGAATGACCTCTGTCATTGCCAACCAAGGGTACTTTACAAAGTATTGAGATGGGGGCAGCATGCAGTGCAGTGGTTAAGACAGACGCCCCACTCCTGCCTCGTGGACATTTGCTGAATGTCTCTCCCCCTTTCTGAACCATCCACTTTATATAATGGTGGCTATGGCCACAGAACCTTTAAAAAATACTGCCTGGGATCTTTTATGATTGAACCACATAACTATTTTCTGCAACATAATACAAATAAAGTCTTTAAAAATCACATAATGGGATTTCATGGGATTTCTTTTTTTTACATGCTGCCACTCACAGTTGAAATGTGCTTATAATGTAAATTAATGACCTCTCTCATCTTTTTAAGTAGGACAACTTGCACAATCGGTGTCTGCCAAAAACCTTTTTTCCCCACTCTAAACTATAAAAAAACGTTACATTTATATAAAAGGGGTTTTCTTTCGCTTCGTGAGTTTAACACAGTCCTTGTGCAAAGGACTGAAGTAGATTTTTCTAGACTGATCGTTGCTCTGCTTGTTATTTTTTAAAAGAAGTCCTGCATGACTGAGCCACCCACCACAAGGCTGACAGAAAAGACACCCTCATACCTATTGACTACAGACCAAGCAATTCAGCCTGCCTTTATCTGTTTTTTCTTCCTGGCACCCCAGTGTGCAAAGCCTAACTTAATGAGAAAGTCACGCCTACTGGATGTTGCCCTACTGTGTCTCAAAAAACAGTCTGTAGAGGACAAAGTGTTTACATGTGACTCTTTCTTATTCTGGATGCTCAAACATACGGAAAATATCTATTTTGAAAAGGTTTTACTTGTTTTTTGGTTAAGTTTGTACCTTTTATTCAATTAAGCTAATAAGGGTGATGTTGAAATGAAAGAAAGTTACTATCAAGAACCCATTGGGGGTCACGAAACATAAAGTTTGATCGGGGGCTTGAATCTTCTTGGGTCCAGTTTAATAACCTCCTGATAAATGTCCACTAACAACAAGTTACAGTAATATAGGAACATGTTTAGCCATAGCAGTCCCATTTTTGGTAGACAATCGTCATGTACAGTCAAAATAAGAATCCTCCAGCAAATAATGTTTAGTTTTTACATGGAAGGATGAAAGATCGCCTGCTCTGACTGCAGCTGAGAGGGACTGAGTGAAGACAGGGCTGCTTGTAAAGTGCATTTTAAGATGGTGAGGCGTCCACAGCAGCAGTTTGTTGAGAAGAACAAAAAACATCAAATGGTTTTGCATCAGAGCTTCTAAGAATCACCTACTGTACAACGATAACAAGATGAATAGATTGGTCCCTTATTGATTTTTGGAAAAAAGAATCAATTTGCAACTGCGGAAAATCACTAAATATGTTTTAACCCAACATTTTTATAAAGATTTAGTCTTAAAATAATCTTCACATTTTTCCAAAATGTTTTTTTAAACTAAGCAATGCCATCATTTTGAGGAAAGTAACACTAAATCTGCATGAACCATTAATTTTGGGCATAACTGCAAGCATCAATATGGTTAAATTGGCAACAAAGGGCTGAGTTAAAGCGTAAAAAACCAGAAGAAAGAGTTCAGTCTTTCGTAAATGTAAAAGATCAATATTTAGGAGTTTAAGACATATTTTCTCTCTTAATGCTGCGATGTCACCAAATGAGAAAAATAAACTGCAATACCTGGTGAACTAAGAATGCCAACAAGGAAAAGTTAATAATTTTCAATCCAAACATCTAAATCAATTAGGGCTGCGCCCTCCACAAACAACATAATGCAAAATTAAATTATTTATAAGTACTTCTGACTGTAGTATGGCATTATTCATAAATCAAAGGTCTAACATTTACTGTTTTTTTAACTTTATATCTCCAACATAGGCTCTAAGTCGTGTAGTAAGAAAAAGTATCTTTAAATGTGACACAACGATTCAAAAACTCACTGATTTTGTACACTTGGACCATGCATTCATTGCAAAAGTTTGGTGAGTGTTATAGGTATCACTCAAAGAAAAATATATAATAATATATAGGTGAGGCGTCTTTCCATTATTATGTCCCTTACCTCTGGAACAGTGATTATTATTTATTAATATCTGTTTAATCGCTCTCCATGTTTTGTTTGATTAAATTTTTAGTTTAGTTTTTAACTGATTATTATTTGTTAATTATTAATCTGCTTTGCATTTTTATTTGATCATATCTTATCGTTATATAGTTGTGATAATGGTTTTATTTTGGGTTTGGGAAGGGTGGGGTTTGTGGGGTCATTTTAATCTGTAAAGCACTTTAAAAAAGCTATGTATTTGGAAAAGTGCTTTATAAAGAAAGTTTGATTTATTGATTGATTGATTGATTGATTGATTGATATAGAGTTACAAGGTCAAAATATCTTAGATCAAAATAAACAATTGTTTTGAAATTGTAGCTCTTTACGGAACCATTGTTGTATCCAAAATTATTTTTTAGAATGGCTTCATTAGCATTAAAACCGTTATTATTTTCATTTTTTCAAAATAAAAAACAAAAAAATTGTAATCTTTTACTTTAAGCCCTTTTAAGAGACAGATTCATGGAGCTACACCTCCAGCTGTGATGCAGCTTTTGGGGTTAAAGGTGGCAGAGGTTAGAGATCAGTGGGGTCATCTGTACGCAGGCTGAAATGAAGGTTTGAAGAGCTGTTAAAGTGTCTGTGTGGCTGTTCAGATACTGTGTGTGCGCGTGTGTGTGTATGTATATGTATGTGTACAATTGTCACAGCATGACGAGGAGACAGACGGCAGACACAAACAATCAGCTGCAGCTGTTTTCCCAAGCTATCCAGTAAAGCTAATCCAATCTGGAATCTGGGTTCGTAAAGCCTAGTTTAGGGAAACACAAAGAGGAGATAAAGAGCTGTTGTTGGTTTAGAAAGATATGGATGAAATTTCAGTTTGAATCAGTGCAACGTCATTTAATTTGAAGAGAAATCGTGAAGATCCTAAGCGCAAAGTTTTGCTTTTAAAGCGAGTGCGAAAAGTGAAACAATCTAACTTTACAAAACAAAAAAAGAACATCAACTATACAGCAGCAATAGATTTGTGCAACAGTGTATTTTTATGTGATTCAAAAAACAAAAGCTAGGTTAAAAATTTTAGGGTAAGATCAAGCGTTAATCCCTATTTTGTTGAATAAAACCCCTGGAAAGCTGAATGGAACGAAAAACTGCGGTAGAAAATGGTGCAAAAGCAACAGGAATCATCAACATATTTACACTTCGTATTGATAAAACTCCTATTGACGTTTACGTTTTTTTTTAGTTATTTCACTGGATATGAGACCCTTAAACATTTTACTATATTTTTCTACTTCTAGGACTTAGTAGTAAAACCTTTTTTAAGAATTTGGTGGAGATTCACATGTCTGGACAGTAGAGTTTAGTTAATTTCACCAATTAGATGAGCTACATGGAGAAAAGTTGAAAATACCCCATAAAGAAGAAAAAGTGAACCTTTTATGAGATGAAACCGTGGTGAAACTTTTTCATTTTAAAGAGTGGTGCATATATTTTTAATGAACCACTGTCCAAAGCACAAGATCTGCTGCTTATCACCCACAAGATTTCGCTGAGCGGCTCAGCTTTGTTGAGGCAACACAACTGTTTGAGTGTGAAGGCTTAAAAATGCCGCTTTACACTAACTGTGTGATCCTCCTTTGGGAGATGTTTCCTCAGTGTGGTGTTGTTATGTTCACATTCCTCGGATGAAGGGAGGCGTAAAGGGCAGTGGCCTCACTTCACCAGAGCCGGAGGGAGCTGGAGCCTGGGTGCTAACGGAGGATGTAGCGCAAAGTGATTGATGGCTAAGAGGAAGAAGAGGGAGGAATGATGAGCTGAGCAGGTGGATCTCACACCGGCTGGTCGACAACGCCTATTGTCTCTGATCGCTGAGCGGGGAGGTGTGAGAAGCACAGAGCAATGCAACAGCAGCAAGACAAAGTGGAGTTGAGATTCAACTCCCTCTTGTTTAAAAGCATCAAGTTAAAACGACAAAAAGGCCTTTTTTATCCATTTACCAGGGGATTTTAGATAATGCAGCCTCCTGAAGGACCATCAGGATCAAATGATGCTCACAGTGTGACTACATTTATGCATTCCATGTGTGAATATTATTAACAAATAATCCATGAAAAGAAAAATGGATGGATAACAATTGTTGGGGATTTTTGTAAAGAAATGAGAAGTAAATGGTAGCACTCAGTAGTGTTTCTTCATCATTACTCTTAGAAATACTCACAATTATGAAAGAGTTATTGTATTAAAGTTATTGTAAAAAATGTACACATCCAAACAACAGCAAAGCGCCCAGAAAATATTTCAACGGGTGGCCAGATGGGGCCGGTGAAGATTCGTACACTCCTTCTGGGATTGTGCTTCTTCGTTCTGTTTCATTAAAAAAATAGGCTTTTTAATGAAGAATGAATACAACACATTAAAGAAATTTCTGTTATTTTAGTGATTTTGATACTGTTTCTGATTTTAGAACAGTCTAATTCGCCTGTTGCCATGTCTTCTAGCAAAAATCTCCACAAAACTATTTAGATTGATGCTTCTTTTTGATTCAATACTCAACACATCCAAGTTGCTGAGGCTTCTAGGCTAATAAAGCAATGGAGTCCTGTCTCTGACTGTTGAGCAGTGTTGGGAGTAATGCATTACAAAAGTAATGAGTTACAGGAATAGATTGCTTTTTTCCGTAACTGAGTAGTGTAATGCATTACTTACAAAATATACAGCAATATATAAATAGTTACTATTTCAGTAACTCCCGTTACAAATGCATTTAAAATAGTTTTTCGGACCAACTAATGCAACAGACCAAATCAAGTTGGATACGGTAGAACAAGATCCACTTCCTGTTGCTGAAAACTAAAACATCAGAGAATCAGGACGGCTGAGGAAAAGATCGACTGCACATTTAAACATTATTCACACTGTTTTCCTAACCATCTGTTGTAAGACTTCAGACATCGAAGTCTCATCTTTGTCAACCATCTTTGTGATGAACACTTTCAGCACTTTCTTTTGATTAGATTCAAAAAAAATTACCATGAAATAGAAGGCATACAAAGGAACTTGAGACTTAATTTTAATAAAATAGTGTTAAAAATACAGTATTTGTGGTGTGACACTTGTGTAAAATGTAAACTGATAAGTTACAGTGGTTAGAAGTTGTGTTAGATATTTAAAATATTTTGCCAAAAGTAACATAAAGTAGTGTAACTCAGTTACATTTTTAAGACAGTAATATGTAATGCAAACATATTACATTTTTGACATTGTAACTAGTAATGTGAAATATATTACAATTTCTTTGTAACTTGCCCAACAGTGCTGTTGAGGTATAGAAGATTATAGCAACAGTGAATCTGATTAGTTTACTTACAATACTGAAAATAATTCAAGTTTGATGAATGTAGCTTCTTTTTAACTCAATAAAATTTACAGCTGCACTATTTCTTCAATTTCTTTTTTTGACTTTTTGCCCCCAAAACCAAAAAGACTCAGTATGTTTCCTTTTTTAAAGAGGGTGGCGGTTTGCCAGTGGGGTGGCCATCAATTTTCCAGGAGTGGCCATGTCACCATTTCCAAACAACAATAACAAAACGTGTCTTATTATAAGGATTATGATTGTGATGCTCCTCAAGGCTACAGTAGAAATCTGAGGGTATCAAAAAATGCATTATAACTTTTTAATTACCAACAAAAATTCACATCATAATTGCCCCATTACATTAAAAAGTAACATCTTTAACGTCTTTTGCCCTGATAATGGAGGTCCCTGTGGTGACTCTTTTGTCGATGTGGGGTAGGTTTCAGTGGCGATGGATCTCCCAAATATTATCTTTTTCTTACAGTAGCATTATTCTAGATGTCTATTTTTACTGAATGTTCACCAAGAGATCGAACACTGTTTTTGCAGTGAATGGGTGGTGGGGGGGCATCTTGTGTATGCTGAGAGTTTAACTGGTTGTGTATGATTGACATTCCTTCAAATGTCTTTTGATTATCTTTTAATCTGTTCATATTTTATCATGAGAAGTGCTCTACAAAAAATGTGTTTTGTGTAACCTTATGAGAAATCTGTGGAGGCAATGAAAGATTAGGGTAATGAAAAAGGACGCCTTCCAATCGCAAAGACTTGGATTTCATCAACAAAGACAAATTGTCAAAATATCAGTGGAAACATGTACAAATCATGTCAACAGATAAATTGGTTTGGTTGCTATTATCCCATGTTATGGAAATATTATTTCAAGATTAGTTCTATTTAGTGATCAGTAGTTATTAGTAAAAGCATCTGGGAAATATGGCTTAATACTTGGGAATCAATGAAGAGAGTGAATTTGGAAAAGACTTATGGACATTTCAACTTCTCTGGTTAACTGAAGGACTCATCATATTGTTGTTATGTCTGTTCAGTAGGCCAAACACGTCTGATAGAAAAGCTCTGGAAGATGAGAAAGGGCAGACAGAAGAGAGAGATACCCAAAGAGGGGCTTCCTGTACCATCATAATAAATATGTTGAAATGACAATGGAGACTGAATCATCCTTATCTTTATCTCTATGGAATTCTGCCATAACATCTGATAAAGATTTTTCCACTGAATATTGAGAAGGGTATGTTGTTTTCTTATTTGAAATGCTAGATCTGTGAAATAAAATCACCTAAACATAATTTGCCAAGGAAGGTTCACTAGGTTTTTGGTTGGTTGGTTGGACATTGGCACAATGGAACTGTGTGCTATAGCTAGTTACCAGTTAATGATAATGCATATTACAAGGGAAATATATTTTTACCCATATAGCTTATATAATTTCTATATTTAGAAAAGTAATGTTCTCAAATTTTAAGCCGGTTTTCAGAATAAAAGTCGATATGAGGCTCTTTTGTGTAATGCTAAAAACGTTGTAGGGCCACGGAACCCGTTTTTCTTGGTAAAGGCTTAAACTGAGCAGGTAGGGAGGTATTTATAAGAAAAATGATGAGGAGATGAAGGAGCAGGGAGTCTCCTTTCTTTGCCATCTTAATGAAGTCATGTTTCTTTACAGTTTATCACTGTTAAACTGGGCAGGGTTTAAAGCAAGCTGAGATGAAGAGGAATCTCAGAAGTATGAGGAATGTCTCAGTGGGATCAGGAGGCATTTCAGATGTAGCAGTTAGGAAAATGTATGATATTTTCTATTAACACTTTGGTAATTGCTCCTTTTTTTAACTTACAACCAAGAATGCAAACCTAACATGCACTGTGGTAAAGATACCTTACTGTACTGTAATAAAATAAAATAAAAACAAAAGGGATTTGGTAGAAATGTCTTAAAATGACTTATATTTTTTCTAAGTCAACAAAAATGTTGAGACCTGCATCAATTCAATGTTGTGAAAAAACAATAAAACAAATTTGTTTTCAGAGAAATTGAAACCGAAAGCTGAAGCTCAACAAAGACATTAACCAGCAATTTACACTATCTACGTTTGCAAAAATAAACAATCTAATCAGCATCTTCTATCTGTAAACAACAGCTTTATAAAGAGATTGTGACATGTTTCAGCCTTGCTGCTGCTGCGACCAAGGCTTCCTTAGACAAGGCCTAAAGAGCCCTCTCCCCAGAAGGTGACTGATCGGAGGAAGACGAGGGTCTTAATGACCCCATAGAGTGCAGCTCCAGCTTCTCCCTTGCAGGGAAGCAGCAGGAAATTACCCACCTCCAGGATTTGACCTACATTCTGTCCAATGTGGATCAAGTTCCCCACATTAACCTTTAACCAACATGAGCAAGCTGAGCTCCTGCGTAGATGTTGACTTCGTTAAAAATCGGCACTATATTACACCAAGAAACCAAACAAATATAAATAACACTATAGGTTTTAGTACCAATTTCTTCTGGGATAAAACTAACGTTTCAGAATAAGACCTTAAATTCAAACACGGTGGTGATAGTGTGTTGGTCTCTGGCTCCTCTGCTACTTCAGGATCTGAAGGATTTGCTGTAATTCATAAAATCATGAATTCTCTATAGCCTAAGAATAAAACCCTAAAGGGGAATGTCTGGCCATCAGTTTCTGACATTCAGCTTAAGCAATCAAACACACCTGATAGAGTTTGGCTAAAAAAAGACATAAAGGTTTTGGAAGGGCCTAGTCAAAGCCTGGACTGAAATCCAGGTGGATTGAACGGCTCAGCCCAGATGAATCTGTCCTGCTAAAAAGAAGAGTGGAAAATGCTACCAAAAGCAATTTTCACAGTGACGTAAAAGACTCATATGATGTCTGCTGTTGCCACCAGTAATCGAAAAAAATCGAGTTACTAGTTATGATCTCAACTTTTGCCAAAAGGGTTAAGAATTTAGCAATTTTTATAAATAACAATTATCAAAAGATTACTTTTTATTACATTAAAATGCTGTTTTTCTGTTTTATTGCATTATCTCACACTAGAATAAAGCAAACACAGCAAAAAATATCTTCTTGTTTTTGTTATAAAGCTTGAAACTTTACTTCTTTTATTTAAAAATTACTAGTTTAGTTTCTCTTTCGAAGGGTTGTACAGCTTTTGCTGCTCTTTAGTAGTAATATTTAACTAGAATTTTAATTGTAAAGGCTGACACAAGTTTTTAGGCTTTGTGAGCAATTTGTTTTTTGCATATAGGGTCCAGCTGGTTTAGGTTTATTTTCCTCAAAAAAGGGGGGATACGATATATTGCTATACTAGGAGTAAGACTATATTTTCTGAATTATAAAACGTAATTTAACTGTAGAAAAATTGTTGCAGCATTCTCAACACTCCAACCCACTCCTGTTTCAAACCTAAAAGATCCAATTTTATTGCTAGATGTAGTTGATCCACTGGAACGACGAAGGTGAAAACATCTGCAAACTATTTTTCATACCTTTAATTTTAATACAATTACTGTCATCAGTACTCTTACATCAGTTCTTTATGTGTCTCTGCTCCATCTTAACCCCCAGACGGTCGTGGCAGATGACCGTTACTGAGCCAGGTTCTACTGGAGGTGTCTTCCTGTTAAAGGGGAGCTTTTCCTGTCCACTGTCGCTACATGCTTGCTCAGTATGAGGGATAGCTGAGGCTGGAGTCTGCATGTTCAGGGCACAACCTCACGGCAACGACTCAATGTAACCTGCTGGGATTCCTTACATGGAAAACTGATTGGAATGTTTGTATAATTGTATTGGAATTACTTTTCTTATAAAGTGCCTTGAGATGACATCTGTTGTGAATTAGTTCATTATAAATACACTGAATTAAATAGAATCAAATAAACAGTAATCAAATAAAAGCATTTCTAAATAAATAAAATAGTTGATACATTGCTTTTGAATATCAATACAATATCACAAATTAAATATACTGATATATCAGTATACGGATATTTTCTTACATCCCTATTTTGTGCTCTTTTTGTATCGTTTCCAGTTATACCGATGATACACAACTATATTTATCCATAAATGTAGATAAATCAAATCAGCTAGGTAAATTAAAAGCACGTCTCGAAGACATAAAAACCTGTATGACTCTAAACTCTGTTTTTTTAAATTCAGACAAGACAGAAGTTGTTGTGTTTGGAACAGAAGCTGTAAAAAGGAAACTGCTCAGTCAATCACTTCTTCTGGATGGCATTAAATTGGCCTGGTAATAATGTAAAGAACCTCTGTGTTTATTTATGACCAAGACAAGACATTCAAATCCCACATTAAACAGGTCTCCAGGACTTCTTTTAGTATTCCTCAGGGAATATTGCTAAAATTAGAAACATCCCATACAGGAGTGCTGCTGAGAAACTAGTCCATGCATTTGTTACTTCAAGGTGTGACTACTGTAATTCTTTATCATCAGGAAGTCTACAAAATGCAATTAAAAGCCTTCAGTTGATCCAATATACTGCAGCAAAAGTTCTGATGAATATTAAGAAGATGTTTGTATAATTGTAATGAAATGACTTTTCTAAGTGCCTTCTTTTTTTTGCCTATGTAAAAGTGTCTTGAGATGACATTTGTTCTTAAATGGAACTACATTCTGTAAATAAACTGAATTAAACTGAATTATTGCTTGTCTAGCCAAGTTCTAAAAAAAAAGTTTTAAATATTGGTAAAATGTAAGTTTTTCAATTCCTTTATTTTTCCACAGTCATACAAAATTTGGACAATTAAAGAAAATAAAGAGTTTGAATTGATTTAAACATGTTTGTGTGTAATTTAATATGATCAACATACATACAAAGTTCAGGATAAAAGACATAAAACAAACTAAAAATAGTTTAAAACACATAAGAGATCTGTACAATATACACATAAAACCAATTAAAACCCTTAAAACATAAGAAACAAAGTTTTTGTACTGGTGATGCTTCATCGGTTTTGGCCACACCAGATTATTTCTCCAAACTAAACACTTGAAGAATGTGAGCCTGATCTGAAGAACTCCTGTTTCTCTGAGTGTCAAGGTTTTCATGAGAGCAGAGTGATGAGGGCATCCAGAAACTTGCTCCGATCCTCCGTCTTCAGTTCGATAACTGCAAACAGAAACGCGCAGTAAAATAAACAGTGAAGGGGAGAAAAAAAATGACAGAGCACATCCATCACAATCCAACTGCGTGTTTTCATTCACTGGATTCCCTGGAGGTGACTGGAAAAATAAATACGCCAATCTTTTGCGTCTGGGTATCGGAGCGGAATATTTGAGGTGGGAATGGATGGAACTAATCCAAAATGTTTCCAGAAAGGAAACAGGTCAGAGGTGCAGAAACACAGCCATTAACAAGCATCCTGGACATCGCAGAGGACTTAATGCCTTCTGTACAGTCGAGTTATGATCAACAAGAAGCAATCCTGCCACCTGGTGTCTATAAAAGAAAGCAGCCATTGCATCTCATAAAACCAAAGCCTTTCTCAATGCTAAACATAATTTTTTCCTCATTTATGAAATGCTATTGATGTAGATACTTTTCTGTCAAACACTTTTTTTAAATCGGAAAAATCCCAAAGTCTCCAGGAAATGTAACAACATACTTTTTCCTAATGAAATTGCAAAAATTACACAATTAGCGAATAATACATTATGTTGATGGAGTTTAATTTCTTTGCAGAATACATTATCATTAAAAAACAATGCAGATTAATTTATATTTTGATTACTTTTCTTCAATGAAAAGCCTAAAACAATGGGGGAGTCTGCTGGAGGCATTTACTGGCAACTATTTCTGACACACAGGGCATATAAAAAGGGAATTACTGTTTTTTGCAACCTGGTCCTTATTTATCATCATCATCCTTTATTTATAAAGCACATTTAAACAGCGACAACGCCAACCAAAGTGCTGTACAAGACAAGAAAATACTTAAGAATATACAGCAGCATAAAATAGCTAAAACAAGTAAAAATGGTCAAAACAAACAGACAAGATCTCACAGGGGTTAAACCGACTCAGCCGAGAAAGCTTGGGAATAAAAATATGTCTTAAGACGAACTTTAAAAATGGGGAGGGACGGGGCGAGTCGGACCGTCAGGGGGAGTTGGTTCCAGAGCTTAGGAGCACAAACTGAAAAAGCCCGTTCCCCACGGGCTTTATAGCGGGCAGGAGGAACAAGCAGAAGGTGCTGTTCAGATGACCTCAAGGTTCGCGCCGGAACGTAAGGGCTTAAAAGCTGTGCCAAATAAGAGGGGGCCATTTCGTGCATTGATTTATAGACTAGCAGGAGAATTTTAAACTTAATGCGAAATCTCACTGGAAGCCAGTGTAAATTAGCCAAGACAGGGGTGATGTGCTGCCGCCGTTCTGTGCCCGTCAGAAACCTAACGGCGGCGTTTTGTACCAGTTGGAGCTGCACCACTGAAGAGGAGGGAAAACCATATAAGAGAGCGTTAGCATAGTCCAGACGAGACATTACAAAAGCATGGACAACTGACTGGAGATCTTTTTTATTCAGGACTGATTTTTTATTTATAGCATGCATTACGTTCATTTACCCACCCAGACAAGTTTGGAGACACTCTGAGTCCTTCAGGAGAAGTTTTTATCCATCCATGATCAGCGGATATCCATACAATGGGAGTTAAAGAGGCCACAACAACCATGCCTCTAAATAAGGCATTATCTGCCACAAAATTCCTAAATTTCACCAATGTTTCGTTATGAATAGTTTGTACTATATTCGTGTGAGTTTAGAGCATTTCAGAGGGGCTGCGTTGTTGTCTACAGCGGTTTATATAGGCTTTTAATCCAGCCCATTCCAATTTAACACTAGCTGCCGAATTCATCGGCATCGCAGCCGTCTTCCATTGCAGCTGTAGTCTGAGCAGGTTGCGGAAAGGGAGCCAATCGGTCATTTTGTCACTGCAATTTGGAAACAAATTGTAAAAGTGAACCATGTTAATGTTCTGTCAAAACTGACAGCCATTGAGCAGAGAGTGAAAGTCCGGCTCAGACTAATACTGGGATGGAGAATGGCAGTGACATCACTGACACTGCGTGTTAGTGTTGTTGGATTAAAAGCCTGTAAAAACCCCTTTATACAACAACGCACCACCTTCGGGACACTCCGAACCCATGGGGGGATAGTGCTAGCGAGTCATAATAAAACACTAGTGAAATGAATGAGTTTTTTGCTGTAGATAATTCTTTATTTAGAGGCATGCTTGTCGTGCCTCTATTAACTCCCATTAGATGGATATACGCTGACCGCGACTGGTTATAAACTTCTCATGAAGGACTCCAAGTGGTTCCCAACTTTTTTTTGGGTGAGTAAATTAATGCAACACATGCTAAAAATAAGGGCCAGGTTGAAAACACTGAACTTACCCTTTAAGTAATGTACAGTTCTGCGAAAAGGTGAAAGCCAGGCATTTGTAATAATGGATAGATAGGCGCAGGGTTGGGCGATATAGAAAAAAAGCATATCGATAAAAATAGTCATGTTGATCAATATCAATAATTATCGATAAAAAAATCACATAATGTAAAAAACATATTTTAAGTGCCTCCCCAGTCATTTTGTTATTCTTCAATTAACTAATTTTAACCAAGAATTAAATGTTCAAACACTTCTTTTATCATTAGTAAGTTTGTAAGACACAGAAACAACCCAAGAGACCTGAGTAACATCAGTAAATACAAAGAAAATTAGTAATATTAACCAATATATAATATACTGTATATATTTTTTAATCATGTTAGTAATTTAAATTAAAGGCTTATTTTTATGCTTTTTAAAAGGAGTCATGACCTGTAATTTTGTTATAATTGCCTGACGATTATACACTGGCCGGGAAGCTGATTTTGAAAAGTCAAGCGTTTGTTTACACCAGAGTTCGTCAACCAGCCAACGTGCATGTGCACTGAAATAAGATACTTCAATTTCTGCGCCGACTTGACGTCAAGTCGGCAGGATATACTATATGTGGACACTGCAGACCTATCCTTCAGGAAGGCCGCCCCGCCCCTCTCCCCCTCATATTCAGACTAGCATTACTGAATTCCGATTCGAACAGCGAACTCGACCGTGAAAGATGCAGAAACGTGGTGCACATGTGAGTTGCTCTGTTCTTGACTGTCAGAATCAACGTGGAAATGTTTTTTCTCTCCCAAAAACGGACCAAGCTATCAAGGATCAGTGGATTACATTCATTTACAATGGGGCGATTCCTACAACTCTTCCCACTGGCTTAGATGTGTGTGCAAAACATTTTTACGCCGGAATCATTCACTAATTTGGGCCAATATCAGGGCAAAGTTGGCATCGAAGATCCGTTTGGAAAAAGGGGCCATTCCAACAATCCGAGACTTACCTGCAATTGAAACGGTAAGGCTGTGTTTTTATTGCTCTACTGTGTGTAACAAACAGCAGCTAACAGCTAATGCGGCTATTGTATGCTACCGGGAGTATCTTGGACGTAATGATATGCTAAAATCTTACCTGCGGTGTCAACCCCCCCTCCTTACTGCCACCAATCAACGCGCCCCTAATTTACATTATTAAAATGACCGTCCACAAGAGCCAAAATATCGCATCAGATCTCGCGAGACAATAATGCATTCAGAAATAAGGGTCTGAGAACCTCTTTTTATTATTATTTTTTCAATTTTTTCCCACTTTTATTTTTTATAAGGGCCTGAAACACCATAATAGAGCGTGGGTATCCAAGATAATACTCGGTTATGACTCCTTTAATATTTTAAACATTTTATGACACTTTAAAATGGTAATGGCTGAAACCCTGGGTTGAGTTTGTCGATAAAGCTTATTTAAATTCACTTCAGCTGTAAGCTAAAGCTAACTAGCTACTCACCAGTGTTGATGGGCTCCAGCACTGCAGCTCAGTCACTGCGCTGAAGCCAGCAGGTCTATCCAACCCCTGTTGTGTTTTTTAGAGCGTTTTTTAGCTTCTGAGGACCGGGAGCTGAACCGAGGGGAGAGTTTAAAAGCCACAGATGTTAGCAACGCGACGAGACCTGGGTACGTTTCCTGTGTCTCTCTGTAAGAGATTTGCAACGAGCTGGGAGAGGAGAGTCCCGCTTAAAATAGCTGATCGTAGTTTTATATTTCGTTCATTATTACTACGTTTAGTGTTTTAGTGGATGGAGGATCAGTTCAAAACGGGACGCAAATTTACCCGAGCCGCTGAAACATTTATCTGGAACAACGTCATCCGCTGCTGCCTTGTTGTGACGTCTGTGCGCGGCGAAGTTACGGTGATTGTGCGTTTAGGGAATATTAAAAAATTCTGTTTCAGCTCAAATCATTTCATCCTTTTTGTGGTTTGAAAGGAGAGAGGGTGGCTGACAGAGCTGCGTGGATCATTGGTAATGATTCGTTTAGAGTAAGTAACGAGTGTTGTATTAAGCTGCCTGATAGGCTATAACACAAATATAAGTTAAAAGGAAAGGCTGCATGACCTGATTCAGCCATACTCATTGGTCAGTCCATGTTGGACTTTTCCACTTCTTTGCTCATTTTTTTTGGTGTGTAAAACGGAAATTATCCAGTTTACTTTTAGACATCATAGTAAAACTTTAGCCAATCTAATCACAAGCAGTGTTGTTCCAAATGTTCCTGATCAGCACGTTTGATTAGAAAAACAATGCCACCGAACAGCAATGGTCACAGAAGGGTTTTATGTGAAAGTTATTTAAAGAAGTCAGTGTTCGGAAAGTTTAATGTGAGAAATTTAACACACAAGGTGGAAAAAACATAGGAATTCATTTTAATCGGAAATACATAAGGATTCTTTTGGGGAAAAAAATCTAAATTAAATGGAAAGTTAAATATTTTTTAAGCAAAGTGTCACTTACTTGAAGTATCAAAGTGGTCATGAAGGGTTCTGGAGCTGGTGCTTTCTGCGGCTTTTTCAAAGGCCCGACCAAAGAAACTTCAAAGAAAAAGCAAACAGAATTGATGTTTGAGGTTTAGAATAAAGGCAAAGATCTGCTCTAGGAGAAACAACTAAAGGATATTCTTTATAACTGGAATGTTAGTTTTATGAACAAATATCAAAGTCTGAAGATTTTTTTTTTTTCAGATTTAAAAATGTCTATCAAGCAGCTGTAGTCTGAACAAGTTTCAGAGAGCGAACAGATTTGGTGATCTACACCAGAGCCCTTCATTTACAGTAATTAGTACCTGTAGTTAAGTTGCTACAATCCTAAATGATTTCTCTCCCTTACACTGCTTCTTCAGCCTCCAGAACTCGACATTATTGTTTTTACTCTCAATAAATGCGTAGTGAAATCATTAAGGACCTCAACTGGCCATTTCAAATGTGAAGGAAACTCAGTTTTGTTAATATTTCTGAAGATTTTTTGACACGTCCCAGAGTTTCTTTATAATTCCTAATAAATGTACACCAAACCTTGGCGTGAAAATGGACGCCTGCTTGAAAAATTGACGTCCAGGTAAATTCTACAGTGAAGTCCTGGTTGGTTTTTTTGAACCATCTTCACGAACTTGGAAAGTTGACGTCCATCCTTTATAAAAGGCACCTAGAGTCTGTGATTCACGCCTTCATTAGATTTAGATTTCTTTAAAGCGAGTCTCCTAGGTGTTAATAAATGCAGCAGCTAGATTCCTGATTCACATCAAGAGACAACAGCATATCAACTCAACACTGACATCTCTTTTTCCAAAGCTGTGTAACAAGCTTTCATTAACAGTCAGTCCTCCATAGCCCACTTCATAGAAACTTAAGATCCTTTCTTGGCCTTTTATTCATAATCCTGTGTTGTTTTTTTTCACTTTTCCCGTTTAAACCATGCCTCTGTTTTTGTATTGGTCTTCTCTATTGATCTACTGCATTTGTTTCATTTACTGTTTTACTGTGTAAGAATTTTGGTCAACTGTATGGTTGTGTAAAGAGCACTATATAAATACATATTGTATGGTAAATGTCTGATAATAGGTAATAATTTTCTGAACGTTGTAGATAATAGACAAGTGCAGGGATGTTAAATAAATGAATATTATTTTTACTTGTATTACTGACTGCCTCTGGTTTCCAACTGCTCGTTAACGCAAATTTCTAATCAGCCAATCACATGGCGGCAACTCAATGCTTTTAGGCCTGTAGACTTAATTAAGACGATCCGCGGAAGCTCAAACCGAGCATCAGAATAGGGAAGAAAGATGATTTAAGTGATTTTGAACGTGGCATGGTTTTTAGTGCCAGACGGTCTGAGTAATTCACAGACGGCTGATCTACCGAGATTTTCACACACAACCATCTCTAGGGTTTACAGAGAATGGTCATGAAAAAGAGAAAATATCGAGTGAGCAGCAGTTCTGTGGACGAAAATGCCTCGTTGATGCCAGAGGTCAGAGGAGAACGGCCTGACTGGTTCAGGCTGGTAGAAAGGCAGCGGAAGACCAAACCGGGTGCCACACCTTTTAACTAACAGGAAACTGAGACTACAGTCCCCACAGGATCACCAAAATTAGACAATAGAAGACTGGAAAAATGTTGCCTGGTCTGAGTCTGGATTTCTGCTGCGACATTCGGATATTAGGGTCAGAATTTGGCGTCAACAACATGAAAGCATGGATCCATCCTGCCTTGTATCAACAGTTCAGGCTGGTGGTGGTGTAATGGTGTGGGGGGACATTTTCATGGCACACTTTGGGCCCCTTAGTATCAATTGATCATAGTTGGAACGCCACGGCCTACCTGAGTATTGTTGGTAACCATGTCCAGCCCTTTATGACCACAGTGTACCTATCTTCTGATGGCTACTTCTAGCAGGATAACACGCCACGTCATAAAGCTCCAATCGTCTGGTTTGTTGAACATGACAATGAGTTCACTGTCCACAGTCATCAGATCTCAATCCAATAGAGCACCTTTGGGATGTGGTGGAACGGGAGATACGCTTCATAGATGAGCAGCCGACAAATCTGCAGCAACTGAGTGACGCTATCATGTCAATATGGACCAAAATCTCTAAGGAATGTTTCCAGTACCTTGCTGAATCTATGCTACGAAGGATTAAGGCAGTTCTGATGGCAAAAGGGGCTCCGGTACTAGCAAGTTGTACCTAATAAAGTGCCCAGTGAGTAATAATTACTGTTCGGAAAATTTCTTAATAAAAAGGATGAGAACAGATTCCTTTAGTTCAAACTAGCATCAGACAGAGTCCACTGTCCTCTAAATAAAAAAAGAGGCAGACAATATGTTCATCCTTGGAATATGTCCATCACATCTCACCCTTTGGTTACAATCTCTAGTAATCATTCAAAAAAGAAAAAGAAAAAAAACGATTCAAGATGCCACCTCAGAATAAACATGTGGGTTGACCAAGTGCAGAAACACAAAATGTCAAACAATCAGAGATCTAGTTTTTGTGATCAACTTTAAATGTTCTTAAAAGTTTAAACTGTTACAAAAATCGGTTAAATCTAAACAGTTTTGGTTTTAATTGATTTATAATCATCTTTTACAGAAGACCAATTACCTGATGCTTTGTAAATCAGTGTCAGTTTGAGAAAAGTTATTTTTAGAAAGAGCTTATATATCCTTTGTGGAAACGTACTTCTTCTTGTCCGACGTCTCCAACTCTGGAGGAATCCCCACAACGATGACGGTTCCCTTCTCCACGTCTTTAGGAGCAGCCATGACGAGAGGAAGCAGTTTGCAGCGTTTGTTCCTCGTCTAAATAAGAAGGAGACATCGCACGAAGGAGAGGAAAGCCTTTAATGACGGCTCACCACATTCAGAGTCGTGCGCTACGGGTACTTACTGAGTGGACGAACGCCTTCAGCAGGTATTTGGAGAGCAGAGTTAAAGCCAGTGGTTTGGAGAAGAGCTTCACATCAGGTGTTCCCTAGATGGAAAAAAACAGAAGGATTAGCGATTTATCAAACAGCATGCAGCTGAGGAGAAAAATCTTCATCCAAAAACACTCGTACCTCCATGAGGTAACAGTAGAGGAAGGGTCCTTGCGACAGGATGAGGTTAGTGCAGATGCAGCTGGCCACAGTCTGCTGGATGGCCATTAGCTTCTTCTTGGCCAAGTCGATGCCTGCTCTGAGACGATCAAGGTTGCTCCTGCACAAAAGAATTACAAACAAATTCATCATTTGGTTTTCTGCACGCATGTAACATATGGAAAAAGATAGATGTTGCAATATGTTGCCAACTTGTTTATTCCATGCCTAGCAGACTCGGTGCTGTCCTTAAAAATCACAGTGTTCACACAAAATACTAGATGTAGTAGTTTTTGTTGCAGGGTGTATTCATTTTTGCTTCAACCAATTTGAATAAAACTGAAGATTTTGTGATCCAAGTTAGATTGTTAACCTTAATTTCATGTTATGGAGTTAAATAAGTGTTCAATAAAACTCGGCCTTGTTAAAAGTTTGGAAACTGTTTGTTTGTTAATAGAGCTACTTATTGAATGATTACTTTTTAAAGGGGGTGTCATTTATGCTGAGCCCTGTAACACCACTGGCTGTTTGTATCTGTTGAATTCCTCTACATACTTTGCTCATATTTTGTATTCTTGCTATTTGTTTAAAGGAGCAGGAGGCCGGATTGAAGAAGTGACTTCTTCAGATTGCGAGTAACTGCAGCCACCGCGGGTGCGAGCACAAAAAATAAATAAATCAGTGATGTAGCTTGCTTTCAGGCCACCGCACATTGCGCACATCGCCAGCTGTACAACAACAAGCAACATGTCCAGCGACAAAGTAAGTAATAGTTTAATCGACCGCGTCTGAAGTCCAGGTTCTATCTCTTCCTTTTTCCTGTTAAATCGAGAATGCGTAAGAATTGTAGATTGACGTCGCATCTGCGTGTAAAAGCGCGGGAAATTCAGCCACTGAATCAAAGACCGTTTTGCGACACGCAGATTGTTCAAGATAATGGGATTACACATGTGTGGGCTCATTTTACTTAGTTTAAAACGCTTCATTAACCAACACAATTACACAACTGAACATGAATATAATTCAGAAATTCAGCCCCCTGCTACTTTAATAAAGTTGTTATTAAAAAAAAAAGTGCATGCTACGTTCTAACTTTCAGACAATCATGTAATGCTTCGTTATTACTAGACGCAGGCCCCCTGAGAACATCTGGTAATCCGGGCAGATCTGGTACCTACACTGGCTCAGCCTGGGTTTCTGACGCCGGCTTGAATTTCTGACAACAGCGTCCTGCCGCTGTGGTGTATAAAAGAAGCTCAGGCCACACCTCCCTTTAGTCCATTCCCTCTGACGGAGGAGGAGAGAAACACTCAACCTCATAATTGCCCCCCTCTGGGGCAATGGAGCTTGCGTCGCTATTGCTTTGCATCTTTCTGGCTGTCAGTGTCTGTTTCCTGCTGAAGAACCTGCAGGCAGTCATGTCAGTTCACAGCACGGACCACGCCCAGCCCTCCCCCTCCGTGTTCGGCGAGGCAACGCGTCGTTTGGAGGCAGTTTTCAAACTGAAAATGTGGACGGATTCCGACTCTGGTAGAAGGTGAGTTACTCTTTAGAGCGGCAATAAAATGTACATAATATTTTACCCCCTTAGATGTCTTACAGTAGGGATGTTCATCTGCAAGGATCTGGCGATGCGATATGTATCACAATACAGTGGGGAGGATAAATATATTTATATTTATATTGTTATTTGTAAAGCTTAATTTAGCCTTAGAAAAACTGTCAGAGCATTCTGAACACTCCAACCTGTGTCATACGTAACACAACTAGTTTTATTACTAGATCTAGTTTATCCACTAAAACGTAGAAGGTGAAAACAGCCACCAACTAGCGGTCATACTTTTGATTTTACCCAAAAAAATAAAAAAACATCAATTATTCCATTCAAATGTTTAAAAAAAATAATATTCTGACATAAAAACCCTCTTATCCCTTTTATTGCCACTCTCCTACAAACATTTGACTGGTGGAGAGTCCGGGGAACATTTGTTGTATGCAGAGTCTATCCAGTCTCAAATTTGTTGAATTTAACTGATTAGTAACAACAACAAAAATCATAAAACATCCAAGGGAATTAATATTTATTATAGGCCTTGCAGGAGAAAAAAAAAAGTTTGCTTTTGCTGCGTTTCACCTTCTGATCACCATTCAGAAAATTAGATCGTGCTAATTGATTTATTAGGACATTGATAAATACTAATGTAAAGCCTTTTGAATATATGACAGTAATACTTAAGGTGACAGAATAAAGATTTTTCACTGTGTAATTGGTGTACACACCGTGAAAGGGAATCAAGCGCTTTGATGAAGCTGTCGGTGGGGTCATCCTCTGTGCTCTCCAGCAAGGCAGCAACAGCGTGCACCATGTCGCTGGCCAGGAAACGGCTCTTGAAGCCAAAGTGGACGCCGAATGTCTGAATGCGAATGTCCTTCATTCTGTCAACATGAAGGAAAGATGAAACCAACATTACAGCAGGTAAAGGAATCAGACTCTAGGGCTGGACGATATAGAAAAAAAGCATATCGATAAAAAAAAATTGTCATATTGATCGATATCAATAATTATCGATAATAAAAAAAAATCACATAATGTAAAACAACATATTTTAAGTGCCTCCCCAGTCATTTTGTTATTCTTCAATTAACTAATTTTACCTAAGAATTAAATTAATTATTTTTTCCAACACTTCTTTTATCATAACTTGTAAGACACAGAAACAAATATAGAGACCTGAGTAACATCAGTAAATACAAGGAAAAGTAATATTATTAACAATTATATATTATATATATATATATATATGCCTTAATCATGTTAGTCATTTAAATTAAATGCTTATTTTTATGCTTTTAATCTTTTAAACATTTTATGAAACTTTATAATATTAATGGCTGAAACCCTTGGTTTAGTTTGTCAATAAAGCTTATTCAAATTCACTTCAGCTCTTCAGCTGTAGGCTAAAGCTAAAGCTAACAAGCTACTCACCAGTGTTGATGGGCTCCAACACTGCAGCTCAGTCATTGAGCCGAAGTGAGTGAGTACCGGGAACAAAACCGAGGGGACATTTTAATAGCCACATATGTTAGCAACACGACCTGGGTACGTTTCCTGTGTCTCTCTAAGAGATTCGTAGCGAACTGGAGATGGGAGTCCTGCTTAAAACAGCTGATCGTAGTTTTATATTTCGTTCATTATTGCTACATTTAGTAGCTACATTTAGTAGCAATAATGAGACATGGGACGTAACGTTTACCCTTTACCTGAGCCACTGAAACATTTATCCAGAATTACGTCTGAGCGCAGTGAAGTTACGGCAATGGTTCGTTTAGGGACTATTAAAAAATTCTGTTTCAGCTCAAATCATTTCATCCTTTTTGTGGTTTGAAAGGAGAGAGGGTGGCTGACAGAGCTGCGTGGGTCATTGTTAATGATTCGTTTGGAGTAAGTAATGATTGTTGTATTAAGCTACCTAATAGGATATAATGAAAAAACGAGGGAAAACTTTTTTTTCTATCTTACTTTTTTATCGACCCCTTTTTTTTTATATCGCACCACACGTCTATTGATCAATATATATTGCTATCGAATTATCGTCCAGCCCTATCAGACTCACTTCATTACGGTCTTCTGGTGGCGCCGTAACAGATCATCAGCCTCCATCCCAGCTCGATTTTCTCTTTAATCCTTACCAGCTCTGTTATGAAAATCCTTCTCTGTGAAGGGCTAAACTTTCTTAGGCAGTGCCTGTTTTATAGACACACTCTACAGAAATGCCAATACGTCCAAAGGAGAATCCACTGATATTAGGACAACGAAGCTCCTCACAATGCATGGTGAAGTCCAGCACCCTGAGACGCTAATCTAAGATGAACGACGGCGGCCGAGTTTCAGTGAGCAACCAGCGACCATCATCCCCGTGTATCACATCAGTCAATTTGTAACACTTGTGAGGCATGTAAGCCAGCTGTGACTTCTGTTCCAGCTCTCTTACTTACTTTTTATTTAATATAAACTTCTTAAAGGGACTATAATCATGCAAAACCAAGTTTTTGGAATTATGAACTATCTGGTAATGCAATTTTCAAATTAAACAAACCCACCAGGGTGGTTTTTGGCTTAATTCACGCATGCCTGAGTAATCCTCCTGAAATCTGCCCCTCCCTCGCCTATAAATCAACTTCTCAAAGCTCATTGCTGCTTCGGTTTTTGTTAGATTTTTTACTTTCTCTGTGACAACTACTGTTTGGATGCATGGATTACAGGATTTCATTCTACGTTCCTAAAGAACAGAGGCTGGCTCAAAGAGCAAAGACGCCTGATGCACAGAGAAATAAGTGGCTACATGCTAATGTGTGTTAGCAGGAGGCGGGATTATAGAGAAACAAGCCATTTAACCTAATAGTCCAACATTAACTACACACTGTAAACACTATATAACACCAACGGTAACATTTTGTCATATATATGTCTATCCTAGAAGTTGAAAGCTGTAAAGTAGCAAGATATAGTCCCTTTAACTGATTGGAATATGTGTATGATTGTATTGAAATGACTTTTCTTGTTAAGTGCCTTGAGATTACGTCTGTTGTGAATCGGCACTATATAAATAAACTGAAATGAATTTAACTGGTGTGAAATTATCAACATATTCACATGTATGTGCTTGATGCTAGTTATCGTGTCAGAAAAGACAAAATTATCCCAACCGACTAGAACATGTATATGAATGCATATATAATTTTAAATGCATCGTTCAAATGAGCAGGTCAGTAATTATCCAGGACTTTTTGTGTAGATATGGTAGACTTTTTGTGTTTTCTTGTCACATACGTGGATTTGAGCTCCCTTGGATTTGAACTAGCAGTCCGAGTAAAAAATGTGCCAGAATTCACGAGCAGTTTCGGAGTTTGTACGACAAAAGTAGGGGATAAATTGAGCTGGATGGCTGAATAAATCTGTGCAACCTTAGCAGTTTTAGGTATTTTTCCACCAGAAAATAAAGTTCTAGTGTTAAAGAGGTATACTGTTGTAACTTAGACTGACTGCCAATTTTCTCTAAATGTTTTGCAGTTTATAGGGAGAAAAATAAAAATGTTGTGTCTGTATCATGTTTTTTTTTTCCTGGTTAAATAGATGTAAAAGCAGTATGGGACGGCGTCACAGAGTACAAAGCTATTACTCCTTTTGTTACTATCACAGCATTCAAGATTAATTCAAGATTTTTTTTTTCCAAACAGACCAAAATTATCCTTTAAATAATTTGTTAATGAGGATGCAGAACCCATATACATACCCATATTTATTAGCGGACTCTTCAATGACGTCTCTGAGGTTTTCTTTGATTGCAATGTCCATAGACTTGAATTTTTGTTTCACTTGTTTCAGCGGGAGCCTGTAATAAGAATTAAAAACACATGCAGAAAAAAACCTCTCTTATAATAAAAACAAAAAAGAAAACTCACTAATGTTTTTAAGTTCTGATTTCAAAGCTCGTACCCCATATCAGCCAGGAACTCCTGCAGCTTCTTTTGCCCCTTCAGGGTCCAAAGCTTGAAGCTGCATGCTGTGTAGTAGGAATTGCATATGCTCTCATACAGCGACCAGTGCTGGTATAACGACAGACGGAGGCTGGAGAAGAGCGTTAAGAGAAAACTCTAATGCCAAATCAAGCTGAGATTTAAGGATCCCTCAGGAGAAGCGGATAAAGGAAGGATACTCGTATTCAAAGGAGATCCTCATGCAGTCGATGGACAGAGAGTTCTCCTCGTCCTCATTTCTGTGGTTATGTCGGGAAACGTGTCGCTGCAGCATTGCAATGTCTGACACATATTTCATACTAAAAACAAGAAGAAAGCAAATCTCTCTATGAGACGCTTGTCGATTCATATCAAACGTTTTATCGGACGCTCCGGTTATTCTTACTGTGGGATTTTATCGTGAACCCACTGGTCCGTCAGACCGATGATCGCCCACCTGCAACAACAACAAAAAAACGTAACATGCAGCAAGCGGCCTGCAGGGGGCAGTATAAATTGATACCATGTTCAGAGACAAAGCTCACCACAGCATATCCTTCGTGTCTTTGGTCAGAACCCAGGTAAGCTCAAAAAACATCATTGCAGCCTGCAAATGGAAACTTTTATTAGAACAGGTTCGTCACACATCTTTTTTCTTCAATTCAGACCTTTATACATTAGTTGATTTACACTCCTCCAATACTAAGGGTTTATTGGATGTTATTTTCTTGACCATCAAGTGTTGGAGTTTGAAACGCCCAAAGGAAAGACCACATGGAGTTTGTCTGATAAACTCAGTAAGTACTCAAAACCCCAAGCTACGTTGTGCATTAAAGGAAGGCATACTAATATCTTCTGGAACTGATATATTAGAATAGACGTGTTAATTTTTATTTTGAGTAAGAAGCTTTTTAATCACACTAGGCAACAAAGGAATGATAAGAGTAATACTAGCATTAATGAGCAAGAGGTACAATCTATGGTTGATTATAGATTTTGCAAATTGGGTCCAAGGACTTGAATTATGCGACTTTGAATCACAGGCTTACTTAAGATCATAAAGTATTTGTAAATAATGAAGAATGAATAAAAACGTGAGTATATCATAAAAACATATTTTTAATTTAAATCGTGAAACGGGAGAATAAAAGCTTCTAGGGCAGTACAGTAATATGTTACAATATGTAACTGTATTTGAAATACTGGGGGATGAAAACCAAAGTTTTTTCAGTCAATTTCCAGGTGTTCCTGAACAATAACTAGTCACCAAAATAACAAACGTAGGGCTGTGCAATCTGACGAAATATATCGTCAGTACGATAGAAAACGTCTATCGTTTAATATGAATCTCTATGATTTAAGGCACAATAGGTTTTTACGGCAGTAAATTACGTCAAGATGCACCTTATGGCATTCCTGTGCTGCAATACATGAAAAAACAGGGAGGAAGACCGTAACCAACACGTTTCAGACCAGGGATTTAAACAAGATTATCAGACACAAATCGACATATCACCGCGCTTTTACATAGGAGACACACAGATAGTAAAACAAAGAAAAAACAGAGGGTGGAAGAGGAGAAAGGAAAAAAAACGCTACTGCCAAAACGCGCTGTAAAGTTAAGAAACTTAGTGACAGCAGGTATTGCAGGAACATTTTGATGCTTTTCAAATAATACGTTTAATTCAAAGGCAGAGTGTGGAGCTGAGCCGCTCTCCTAAAAGATCGCTGATAACATGGAAGGAGATCACTACATGATGACTGAGTGGTGTTATTAGCTGCGTTTCCATTACAAATATGCGTAAAACTTTGTCGATATTGTCCAAGTGTCGAAAAAACACAATTTCGCCATTGCGGTATTTCCATTCAACAACAAACACAACTTTTCACGCGAGTAAGAAAAGATAATTTACAGTAGATATATTCATATATTGCACTGGCGCTCACTATCAGCCATAAGGAGGAGACGCAGACGGCTTGTAGGGGCATCAAGGCGACAAACCCCGTGGGAGCGGTCCTGGTAAATGCTCGCGATTCTTTGCTGTTTTGAATCTAATATATTAGTTATGCATTTATCATGAACCAACTCAGGCTCTTCGTGAACTCAACATCCTGCTGTTGCTCGTGTGACTGATGTGATGCGAAAAATGTGTTTCAATTGCTGTTTTGCGAAATATATTAATTTCGATACGCTCGAAAAACCACCTCATCCAAGCGCAAAAACTTTTATTGAAAAAGGCGAGTATTTCGAAAGTGCCGTGTTTCCATTAGGCGAATTTATTTTCCGCAACTTCAATTTGCGCAGTTTCATGGGCAATGGAAACGCAGCCATTGTCATCTATCATTTAAAACTTCATTTCCACCTTTTAAATTTTTAGAAACAATAAAATTAACAGGAAAGTTGCTACATCATGAAGTATGTCGTTATCAGGATATAAACTCAGCTATATCGGGAGATAAAAATTTAGCCATATCGCCCAGCCCAAAACAAATGTATAGATGATTGAAAAGTTTATTTCTTCAAAATCTTCAAGGTGCAAATTAACATCATATCTAAATGTACATTAATGGTAGCGACAATGTTTTGAGTAATCTCTTACTATTAAACAACTTTTTTTTACTATTGCTTGTACGTTCAGGCCTTAAAGCAATGGGTCTTTAAAAACTGATGCTGATTGGAATCTCTGCAGTAAATGTATAAACAAAATTTAAAGTCAGATAGATAGATGGATGGACAGACCGATTGGGAGACGAATAGACATATTAATGGACAGAAAATTAAAACCATGGAAATATAGTCTGGAAATACAAATTTTCCAAAGCTGCATTCTTATTTTTCTCACACTTATCCAGAAAAAAAGACTAAATTGACTCCCATAATTTTCTAGATCTATAAACTTCAAGGATGAAACGGTTCTTGGGTTTTAAAGTTAATAATACTCACCGAGGTCCCGTGGTATTCATACTGCTCGTAGTCAAACAAGATCTCCCTCCTGTGAAACATTACCATAATCCAATTACTAACTGGTCTACTGTAGGGGTCTGCAACCTGTGGCTCTTTAGACATTCCACAATGGCTCTCAGGCAACTTTGGCTAAAAATAACAATGAACCAAATAATTTTATTTCAATAACAAATTAGAGTAACAATATTTTTTTGATAAACTTTTCTGGTCATTGGTTTTGAAACTATTTGCATCTTTACAAAATTCGCACCAAATATCAAAAACGTGGCGCTAAAGCTTAATGCTTTTTTCCTTTTTTTATACAAAGACGGAGGGACATATGGATACTTATGTGCTTCAATCACCTCCGCGCCTCCCACTCCCTCCTCGCTCTCTGTCTCTCAATCCTCCTCTCAACGGCCCCCTGCAACAGCAGAACAACCATCAGCTCCACACACAGCTTCCCCTCAGGTTGCCTTTGATAGATTCATCTCACTTCATCAAATCTCCTCCGCTTGCCGGAGGGCTCAGAGCCTTCGTCGCTCTCGTTCCCAGAGTCGTCTCTGTCCTCGTCGTCGTCTTCGTCCCGGAAGAGGTCGTCGTACGCCGGCACGCCGAGGTCATCATCTTCTTTGATGAGCAGCTTGATCTGCAGAGGAGACGAAGGAGGATGGGATGACAACTTTCAAAAGGCCTGTGCGCCCTCTAGCTCAGGAAATTCTGTTTCTGGCTCCAATTGAAAAGCACAAAATACCAGATATCAACTACACTATCTTAATGGTATAAAACCTGGATTAAGGGTTCTTGCACACGTTTCATTTGAAAGTGTTTAACATTCTGAACTGTGGCATCACCTGAGTGTCGTTGTAGACGTTAACCACGTCCACGGGACGGTGGGTGTCGCAGACGAAAAAGATTGAGTCATCGTCCGGCTGCAGCATCTCGAGGAGGTCGACGTTGGCCCCACAGTTTATCAGAACAAAGTACCGAAACTACAACACACAGGAAAACATTCATTCCAGCGTGAGTGGGACAAAAACTCAAACTTTCTTCTTTATCCGTTCAGACAAACGACTCGAGTCTGATATAATTAACCTGCTCTTTGTGTTCCAGGAAGGCAGTGCTGAGGTCCTGCCAGCCCACGACCGGCACCAGCGTGTACTGGATCTGTTCACAGTGAAAAAGCGCCTGGGAAAGACAAACAAGAACTCCTTGTGTTTATACCTCAAATCAAAGAGTTCATGACAAATATTTAGAGTGTTATTAGTCAAACCAACTGAAGCAATAAAGTAAATAGAGAAAAAATTTACACAATGTCTAGGTTGAAATAGTAGGAAAAAATAAGTGAATCATTGATCTAAAAATTATTTGTGGAAATGCTTTTAATTTGGGGTGTAAAACTACAGGTTTTCTGTCTTGGAGAGGAGTTTCAGCAGAGGAACAGCTGACGAATCTGCCGTTTTAGATGTTGTCATGCTCGGCAGGATGCTGGAGTAATGACGGCTCACAGAGGCCGACGAGCCCAACGAATCCGACTGTGCTGCAGGATTAACTTGAGACTCTCATTGGCAACATTAAATTTAAATTATATTCACCGTGTTTATAAAGGATAGCAAAATGCCACCTCAAGGCACTTTGCAAGCGAAACCAATCCGAATAACTTTCAGCTTTAATTTAATTAAATCGAAATTCGATTAAAATCTGTCAAGTACAATCCAGACATGCAGTCAGATTTAGAGCAGGTTACATACAATCTAGACCAACTCAAATTATAATAGAGCCCTGTCACATTCAGCAGATAACATCTCATTTGATCAAGTTCATAAATTCAGTATTTACCAAAAATAAAAAATACATTTATATGGACTACTGGACATCTTAGAATTAAAAAATAAATTGAACCTGGATGCTTCAAACAGAGTAATTATATTCCATAATATAAATACTGTGCAAATAACAACTAACTAAACTACAACTATCTTTAGAATTTACTTTTAAGGAGACTGACTTTCATGTAAGACCTTAAAGTTTTCTGACTAAAGAAAAAATAAATGCTCTAGATTACATTATTATATGGTGTAATCTATATACATCATATATTCGATATAACCTATGGATTTTTATATAATAATCAGTAGGTTAGGTTATTTTGCAGCACTCAGAATAATTGCTGCTTTGCTATTTTTCAACAGACAGAATTCAATCGTGTTGAACATTTTCAAGTTTATGTAAAAATATGGTGAAATCTGTGTTTTTTATTCAAAACAATCAAATCACATACTTGCCAATGTGTTATATATTCTCAACGTGTTACTTTTTGTTTTTCATTTTATGACTGTAGTTCTATGTATTTAGTAGTGATGCACCGATACCAATACTGCAAAATGTGGTGATACAGTTCTAATGTACTGGTATTGATTAGTTAACTGTTCCCATGAACTGATACTTAAAATGTCTAAACTATGCAATAATTTCACAGAAAATGCTTATTTTTCCATCTAGATGTTCATTTTCTGTTCATTTTTATTAATATCTCTTTCTTTTTTTCCATCCGATTCATTCCAAGTCATTTGTTGTAACAAGCAGAGATGAAAATGTAACTTTTTAGAAATTTTTGAAATGAAATGTTTGAAAAAAGTGGTATCACTGCCTCCTAGTATTTAAGCGTTTTCTTTTCCAAACACTAAAGCTCTCCAAGTGTAGCATTAAAACAAGAGAATCACAGTGGTGAGCAAAACAGAATAAGTATAAATAAAGACAACTTTACAATACAAGAAAGAAGTCCAGTTTTCTGAGGGAAAAATAGGGAATAACAGCACTCTGACTGTAGAAAACATATCGACATACACATACATTTTATTTGCTTGAAAATGAATCAGACCAATGTGTCTTTTTATGTTTGACGTCAGTGAAGATCTACAAAATCAGTCTGATCAGCAAAATGTCAGAATGTTTTTATACCTTCATTCTCAGACAGTAAGAAAAAGAAAGGGCTGTCCCAGTTTTTACATAAATGCAGACTTACAGGTGCAATACTATAGATAAATACACGACATTTAAACACATAAACCCATTTATCAACCATACAAACAATAAGAAATAGGTAATGACAGTTGTACAACCTCCCAGTCAGATCTACTGCATTTGTATGTTAGTATCCTCTAAAAAACGTGAGTAGTCCCCAGCAGCTTTCTGAGCCTCAACACAGCAGCTAATCCACGCTGACACGAACCCTTCTTCTTACCTGGAGGATTTTACAGGCGCAGAGGGCATCGATGTCCAACGCAACCAGGAGGGCGACTCTCTAAATGCAGAACAAAACACAGATAAAGCGAATAAAAGCGATAATTTCGGTCTGGGAGGCTCACCACCTGACGCTAGCTGAGTTAGCCAACAAACGGCTCCAGAAACCTACCTGATTAGCAACGACGTCATAAAAATTCCTCTTTATGTCGGTGATAAACATGTTGCAATTGCGATTAAATAAGAGACGAGGCTGATAAAAGTCACTAAAACGCCTGAATCAATCAGCTATTTAGTATTTCAGTTTGCTGCCTATGCAGGAACTCCGATTGCGGCAGACGAGCGATGCTGTTGTGTTCCGTGTTAGAAATCTGGCGCCAACTACGTACGTTACTTTCGACCAATCAATGAGAAAGAATGCGACTACGTCAGCGTCTTCAGACCGCGCCCACCACAGAGCGTACGACGAGTCAACAAACAGTATGGCAAACAATTTTAACATTTAATTAACGAACACTCCTGTCCGTAACGCACAACACTGATGAAGAAAACATCAGGAGCAGTAGGAACTAAAATGTTGAAACGACCTAAAGGAAAAACTACGGAGGAAGATCTGAGTCACTGATAGTATTTGCAGACTTATGGGAAAAAAAAGTCAGAATTGTAAGATTGGAAAATCAGAATTATTTTTTTTCCACCACTGGTCGCAATCCTATAACAGAGTATTGAGGCCATAGTTAGGGCTGGGTATCGATTCAAATTTCAAGAATCGATTCGATTCGGATTCACAAAAGTTAGAATCGATTATCACATTTTGATCCAATTTGATCCGATTCAATCTGATCCAGCTCGATGTTGATATGGGTCAGTGCTAATAAATGTTTTTTTAAAGCTGTTATTTTAATGATATGCCTGATTTTCAATGACTTAACACTGAGTAAGTAACAGTTCACCATGGAAAACTGTATTAACCATTTCAGACACAAAACTTAAAATGTCCGTCTGGACTTTTCCTTCCTATTTCAGTTTAAAAAAGGCAAACTATTCTAAAAAATTGAGTCAATTTTTGAACTTGTGAATCGATTCGTTTCGATTTCCACAAGAATCGATTCAGAATCGTTTTTTCGATTATTTCAACACAGCTCTAGCCATATTAACAAAAGAAAAATATTTTGAGGTAAATTTCCGTCCCAAATAACTCAGAAATTCTTAGATCAAAGTCTCAAATTTTCCAGAAAAAACATGAAAATTCTCTGATGTCAAAAAGTAGTAAAATTACAACTAAAAACTCAGAATTTCAGAGATTCATTTAAGATATTTTCTAGGAAAAAAATGTGTAATTCTCTGACATAGAAAAGTAGAAAATTTGCGAGAAAAAAACTAAGACATTTCTATGATTAAAGGCACAGGCTGTATTTTTTTTGTTTACAATTTTCTGAAGTTACAATGTCAGAAATATCTTATTGTAGATATTGAAAATGCATGCCTTGAATTATAGGCTAGGATTATTGTTTTCTTGTTTTTTCTCGTAAATGTTCTCCTTTTCTCCATTAGGGAATTACACTTTTTTTTCTAGGAAATATCTGAAATTAATCTCAAAATTTCTTTTAACTTGTAAACTTCCGACTTTTTTTTCTGGAAAAAATGTCTAATTCATTTCAGAAATTCTGATTTTCTACTTGTAATCGTACTACTTTTTGACATCAGATAATTTCCGAGTTTTTTTCTAGAAAATATGTGATTTTAATCTCAGAATTTCTGAGTTTTTCGGGTGGAGATATACTCCAAAATATTTTACTTTTGTTAACAATTCAAATCAAATTCAAGAATACTATGTTGATCCCAGAGGGAAATTAAGTGTTGTAGCTCATTGCTAATTAATTTTTCAAGTTGTTGTAGACCATGATGGCTGTGAGGAAAAAGGATTTCCTGTCTGTGTTACAACAAAACTGAAGAAGCCTCTGACTGAAGACACTGTTGCTGTAGGATAGCTTCATGAAGAGGATGCTCAGGGTTGCATAAAAGCGAACCTGGCAGTTTGTATGTACTGTGCATATTATATATGATACTTTTTTTTTTTACTTTAGGGTCATTAAAAAAGCAATAAAATGTGACATCTGGACAGGTTTTGGATGCATTTCTGGTTTTAATTTGCAGTTAATAAACAAAATTGAAAATAAGCAAACACCAGGCGTATTCCCCCAACAAAGTGTTCATTGAAAGCATCACAATACGAGGGGGAAATCATGACATCTTCTCAGTATGAGCAGCTACATGTGGCCGTGTTTCTAAAGCTAACAAGCAGTTCTGTGAATAATCCTTTGACATGAGAGCAGAAACATTGGCATTAACCGGACGGAGAACAAATGAAAGGAAAACCACAAAAAGCCTAAAAAAAAAAAAAAATGGACAGAAGCCTAACATATAAAAAAACGCGACTCTTCATGATCATGACATAAAAAAAAAAAAATTCAAGTAAAGTCAAACATTCCATAAAATTAAATATGCTTGTTTTTCGTCTTTATGGTCTGAAAGTGAGGTTTGTCCACCCGATATCTCTCTAATCTTAGGACATTCACATTTGAGACCAGCAAAAATCAAAAGATTATTTCTGAGGTAAAGAAAGGCAGCATGCCACACTGAAACACAGATCTTTACAGGGTCCTGTACATGTAAAATAACAGGGTGAGCTTCGTTCACCAACAGAGATCGGTAAAGTAACGCGGTAAAACAAAGGCACAGAGTCACTCCTTCAAAGTTTTCTATATGACAAAAAGAGCAGTAATTCTGGCCTGCGAGAGTACGAGCCTCGAACCTACGAACTTAGGCAGATTCCTAGCAAAGCGGTAAGATGAGTCCCGTAAAGTAACACGAAAGCCGAAAATTAGGCAACACCACAGAAATGTCACAGCAGATAAATAAAATAAAAGTCATAGTACAACTCAACAAAAAAAAAAAAAAAGGTAACGATGGATGAAAGGTGACGTTTTCACTTTGGCTATTTACAGAACCCGACCTGCAGGAGAACTGAGGGGAAGCTATAGCTCAACGCCTGCCAGGTCCAATAGAAACATCTGGTTCTGAAGTCACAACCTGGTAGGCATGGGCCGCTTCTACAGAGGTTTTAAATAAAGGGTTAAAAATGAGTCATTTGAAGGCAACGCCAGAGAAACTATCCACCACTCTCCAGCCTGTTGCTTTGCACTGCCAGTCAGCTGGCTTAAAGAATGCTACTCTGTTGTTTGAAGAAAATAGAACTTATGGTAAAGAAAAACAAAAACTCACCTTCACAGTGAGGAATAAAAATGTTTTAGCCTCACCTAAACCACACAGTTGGCATCTCAATTGTACTGGATATGTGACGCTGACTAATTCAAAAGCTGATATTGACTTGTTTGCACAATAGGCGCATTTGTTATAAAGATAGGATGATCAATGTCTCATCAGGACTACAATAATTGTTGCTTTTCTGCTTAGAAAATAGATCATTTTATACATTTGTGTTAAATTCTGAGTAATTACAAAAATTGCAGTAAAGTTATCATACTGTGAGGATTACATACCGACCCATGCCTACAAGCAAAACTACCAGATGGAGCGTTTCTCTTCAGCTCTAGGTAGGAAACCCACGTGAGTTATCCACAAAAACCAGACCAACAATAAGCATCAGATTCACTGAGACCAGGAAACATTTCACTCACAGTTCCTATGCAGACGTTTAACCCTGTGGAAACGTGATCTGATGAGCTGCTCAGCAATAGCAGAGACTACAGTTACATTTAAAGTACAGCAGGCACTAGAATAAGTGAGAAGCACAGGATGGCGCTGCTACATTTGCTTGCTGTACAAAGACTTTGGCACATGAAGCCAGAGAACAAACGGGGGCAAAATAACGCCGATATTCGAAATACACTATAGGAAGACAGAAAGAGTTAAAGCAACCTGAACAGAGCTGCCTTTCAGCTTTACATAAGAAAGGGATGGATAATGAAACTTTCCGACCATTTCTTGTGTTATCAATTATTCAATAACTTCGATTCCAACTACTTTTGTGGCTGAAGCGTCAAATAACTGAGAGTTTAATTGTGGTCGTAAAGCTTCAACAAATTGAATGTGCATTCATCTGTGACTAAAAAAACAGTCTCAGCTGTTCACAATTTATCTAAATCCTTCGAAGGAAAACAATTTTAAATCAAAAATATTGATAGTTATTCCCACTTTCCTCCCAATCCACTTCTGTTTAACACAAAACGATTCCCAACACTCACCTCCGGTTACAATAGATTCTTTCCTACCAATTAAGGAGCACAGATTATGGAGCAAAAGCAGGTATAAAACACAAATCATGATCAGTCGCGTAGTTTTAAAACAAGAAGTCACTTCCATACCTGTTACAATCCGATATCTAGTCAATTTATGACTGATAATGTATTGTGGACCTTTTTATCATCTATGTGGGGAAATGTGGGTAAGTTCTGGGAAAGTAAACAGCTAGAAAAGATGGATTTTTCCTCCTCCACCAAAAACACTCCCCGTTAGAACAGTTTCCAGGAGAAGCAACTAAAAAACAATAATTCCAGCAGAGGTTCAACAGGCGGGCAGGTGATGTGATTTCGTGTGTCGCCAATCTGGTGTTCAATACTTTCCTTTAATGATAATTAGCTGTAACAGCGTAGTTTGTTTTCTCTCTGTGTCTGAGCTAAATGAAGAAGAGGACGTTTGAATGGCCGCCTCCTCACTGGGCAAATCAGCACATAAATAATCACCTTATAAACGCAAATCCCACAATTTTTTTTGTCTTTAAGAAACAAGCCTGAACAGAGATGAAAAGGGAAAAAATGGTCAAAATGATGATATATGCCTTTTAAACAGCAAGAATGTGGATTAGAATATAGATACTTAAGGTTACTGTCACTGTACTCCAAAGCAAATAAATCTGATCCCAAAATTAATTTCACACAAAAAAAAAGAAGGCAATATCCAGCGAGATTTCAGGGTTGTGCTTCGGCCACTTAGAGTCGAAAAAGGAGGAGTACAGAAATATCTGTCCACTCTGGATAGAGCTTGATGTTTTATATCAGTGCTTTAACAGCGGAGACAACTTCAGTAACATCAAAGTAGGTCCAAAAGATCTGCAGACCGGCGTGGTTCATCCGCTAAAGCCATACACGTTCTAGGCAGTCAAGAAGAAAGACTAATGCAAATGTATTAGATCTAGTTTCTGTGTAGATCACAGCTCTGCTTGTTTAAAAAGTTTAAAGGTGAACAATTAGTCACCAATTATTGGTCAATTCAGCAGCGACAAAGCCTTCCAATGCAGTAGTTGTGAAGTTGAACTGGCTCAGTTTGTTGTAACCTAAAGGCAGAGTCAGGCCAGGAGGGGGCGCAAGTTGTGCTAACCCGAGAACCATAAAACTAATATATACAGAACGTTTTCTTTATGAATCTTTTACTGTATTTAAAACTGGAACCGTGGATGATCTGGTAATTCATTCATTCAGAGTCACATAAACTTCAAACACTGAAATTGTCACCACCAGCAATAGATAGAAACACTAAAGAAGGTTCCAACCCAACAATTAGGAAAACCACGAACTCCAACGATCCTGCAATCCAGTGGTAACGACAGAGATGTGAAGACGGTTCAGGCTGCAGCCGCTCTACAGAGGCAGGAGGAAGTTGGAGTTGGCCAACTTGTGCTCCTGCGCGGCCGTGACGGTCTCTCTGTGACGGATCGGTCTGTGCGAGTCCAGGTCCCGCAGTGGGGGAAAGTGCTGCCTGTAGCAGAGCCAGGCGAAGGCGAGACCCAGCAGCGATCCGACTAACACATCTGCATGAAGAACGGAGGGAGAAACGCTTGTCATTATAAGGTAAATAACACTGTTCACTTTCACTCTGCTTATATAACTCATAACTTTCAAATTTTGTTAATGTTTTACAAGTCAAGTCTCAAAAGTCTGATTCTTTTCTCTTCATCCAACAAAGTGTTGAAAGTTGGAGAAAAACGAAATATTGAAAAAGGTATCATTAGTATCATAAAATAAAGGCAAAACAAAACCTATACTTGAAGCAAATGTTTAAATCAAAAGGGGTGAACTCTATGGAGCTACATTATAGCCATACTGTTTATTTATTTAAAAGAAATATTTGAAATTGAAAACGTGTAAGCTGAAAATGAAAGTTAAGTTTTTATTTTGAACTTCGAAAAAAAAAAATTGGGATTCAAAACCAAAAAAAATTCTTGAATTTTTTTATGAATTTAAATTTCTGCTGTATTTTTATTTTGTATCCTTCTAAATAAACTTTCATTCAAAGCTTACAGTAATATATATTTTTTTCAAGTTTGGGATATTTTTTTCCCTTCAGTTTCAGATGTTTTTTTAGATTCAGATCTTTCTAATCAAGGTCAAAATCGTTCTTTACTGTTTCAGATTTACAGTGCTCTGCATAAATGAGTACACCCCACTACGTTTGTCAGAAAACCTTTAGCTTCCTTTCAGAATCAAGATTTTGTATGATATACTATACTACAAAATACTCCCACAAATGTGGGCCATTGATTGCAAACAAAAAAGCAATTTGCCTAACAAATTCATTTAAGCCCTTATTGCAAAAATGAGTACACCCCAATTATAATCCTAGGAGAAAATCCACACTTAAGACTACAAACTTCTAATTAACAGGCATTCAACCACAGGTGAGTCTAATAATTCATTTAAGAGGTGTCCAGCAGACAAGAAGATCAGCAAAGCTTTACATATCAGTCAAAATACTGTAGCAAAAGTGATCAAAAAATTTGAGAAAGATGGAAGTGCAACCATCTTACAAGGCCGCCCACCGAAGTTAACATCTCGACAGGAGCGTCTTGTGATAAGAAGGGTTGTAGAAAATCGCCATGCAAGTTCGCTGCAGTTAGCTAAAGCAGTAGAAAGCCAAACCGGAGTGACCGTTTCCTGTGACACCATACGGCGCACACTACAGAGGAATGGCATGCATGGGTATCGTCCATGAAGGAAGCCTCTCCTAAAGGCCATGCACAAAAAAGCACTCCTAGAATTTGCTAGGGCCCAATGCTAATTGATGGCATCATGAACTCAACAATGCACTGCTCTATACCGAAGGAGAAGAAGCTGCCATCACTTTTCCAACACGACAATGATCCAAATACACACATCTAAAGCTACTGTTGCATTTCTGAAGCAGAACAGGGTGAAGGTGATTGAATGGCCAAGTTTGTCTCTTGATCTGAAGCCAATCGAACACCTGTGGGGAATTCTGAAGCAACAATTTGAGAATCCCTCTGCATCCAGCATCCAGGCTCTAAAAGAGGTTATTATTGAAGAATGGAAAAAGACAGATGTTGCCTAGATTGCCTAGACCATGCCTAGAAGACTCGGTGCTATCCTTAAAAATCATGGTGCTCATACAAAATACTAGATGTAGTAGTTTTTGTTCGAGGGTGTATTCCTTTTTGTTTCAACCAATTTGAGTAAAACGATTTTGTGATCTAAATTAGATTACTAACCTTAATTTCATATTTTGGAGTTAAATAAGTCTTCAATAAAACTCGGCCTTGTGGAAAGTTTGGAATTTGTTCTTTTGTTCATTGAGCTACTGATTGAATTCATACTTTTTAAAGGGGAGTACTCATTTATGCCGAGCACTGTATCTTCCAGCTTCATATCCTTTTTCTTCACTTTCAGATTCCTGTTTTCCAGTTTCAAACTTTTGGCACTGATGTGGCGTGGTGGGCGGGGCTACACAGAGAGGGGAGCAGAATCATGAGTGGCAGCTGAGCACAGGAGGCTGAAACTTTTTTTGCATTTTGAGGGGAATCAATGTTTTAATAGCGGGCTTGTTCCGTGCGCTTTGTCCGTCCGGGCTCCCCTGAAAAATACATTTATTCCTATGTATTTTAAAACTGATTTTTAAAGTCATATTTTACAATATCGCCAATATTTTGCAATTAATGTGCTTTACGTTATATTTGAATGGCTATTTTCAAAGGTGCACTGTAAAAACTACACACTGTCACTTTAAAGCATGCAGCCTATCATTTTTAATTTTTACGTTTATTCCTTGATTAAATCTCCATGAGGGTCAGTCAATATGGAGTTAAATTAAAGTATACCCAATATTAAGCACAATCATTTTCATAAATAATTGTAAACTGAACAATATATTTCTTTTTTATATCTTTTTCTTTTCATTTTTAAAACTGGGCCTTATTTACAACCCATTGCTACAATATTTGCCAGAATTCCAAAAACATCCAAAAGTCTAGTATTTTTTAGACATCTTTTATGACTTCACCATTAAGTTATTGCAGGTATTTCCACAAAGGTCAGGCTTTAAATATGGAAAAAGGAGTTATTTTTTTTTCAAAATAGTGTAGGTATTCTGTATATACATAAATATATTAAATAAATAAAGAATAACAACGAATACTTCATTAATTTATCTAATATCAGTCAAACGAAACAGGTTTCAATTACTGCTGTGTGATCATTTAAAAACAGACTTTACTGCACCTCCATTCATACTGTAATTAGCGTTATAAATAATTTTCTTCCTCGACAGCCTGAGTATCTGTTCTTCAAGCTTGTCGAATGCTATATTTTATAGCATAGCATTGCCTTGAACTCTGACCTTGCCAGTGGTGCTTGTAGTCGCAGGTTCTGGAAAGGGCGATCACAGTTGCGACGAGCAAAGGGGCGAGGAAGGCACATAGCCGCCACGCTCTGCCTTGGCCAGCTGGACTGAAGCAGCGCAGCTTTCCTGCGATGTACAGCGCCGTGAAACCCAAACCTGCAAAAGCAACTGGGGAGAAAAAGGGTCAATAATCAATAATATAGCTTCTAAAGACAGAGAGATGTGAGAAGCAACAATAAATACAGTAAAAGATATTGCTTTTGACTGTTTAGTGGAAATAATTTTAATCACCCATGTGCCTTACAGTAAAACACACCTTCCTCACACTTAAAACATTTCAGATCAAACTAGGTTTGATATCAGGCAAAGACAATCTAGGTAATTTCAAAATAATATTGTATAATTGTAATTTCATTTATTAAAACAAAACAAAAATAACTACCCACCACCCAATTTGGCCTTTTAAAATCTAGGGAAAAATAAAATAATACAAAGGGATTTCCTGTTTTTTCTATTTACATTCTGTCTCTCATAGTAGAAGTCTACAGTGCATCCGGAAAGTATTCACAGCGCTTCACTTTTTCCACATTTCTTTATGTTACAGACTTATACCAAAATGGATTAAATTAATTTTTTCCTTAAAATTCAACACACAACACCTGCAACATTAAAAAATGTGAAAAAAGTGGAGTGCTGTGAATACTTTCCAGATGCACTGTATCTATGATGAAAATAACGGATCTCTCTGATCTTTATAGGTACGACAACTTCCACAAGCGGTAGCTGTCAAATAGTGTTTGGCCGCACTGTAGATGACCAGTTTGAAGAAGCCATTAACTGTACAACACTTTAGATTTGTACGGTGCACACATATTCCAAAGAAGCCCTGGAGACCTAAGCTTAATGCGTATCAGCCTGATGAATAGAGCTTTGAGCATTTTGTGTTTGAGGAGGTTTCCTCCTTGGAGAGAGTCTGGAGTCCCATCGATTTTCTAACTGTGCTAAATCAGAAAAACATTTACTAAGCTGTGAGGGTCCCTCTTGATTTTACCACAGAGATTTCAGCCTTCGTTGGTTTAGCTGCATTTCACAATCTGTGGCTGCCAAATACTTTTTTTTCCTGACCGTAGGGGTTTGAATGATAATGGTGATCAAAAAATGTGTTTAATTCAAGATTTAAGAAGCGGGACAATTACTTCTTCAAATATCTTTTTCTTTTAATAATTACAAACGGTTTGTTTTATTTACCCAGATTGTTTTATATCCAAATCTGAAAATTATTCTTTTCACACAAATCTATTTTGTGACCAGTTGTACGAGCATGCTGATCAAAATGGCCTCTTACAGGAGGAGTGTCCGCTGGGAAAGCTTTTCCTTCCCTCTATAACAACATCCGGGTCACCGCTGCAACGCAGATCCAAGTTCATCTGACCGTCCGGGAAACAGCGGTAGAAGAAATCTGGCCTCGGCCTGAAGGGGAAAAAGACAGAGACGGAGGAGGGACACAGTGATGTTTTTCCAATCACTGTCACACAGGCAAAAAGATGCAAAATGATGCAAGACATTCACTTTTTTTTTACCTGCCAACAACAAGTTTGATGACGTTGGTGAAAACTCCATTGAGGACCAGAGTCAGAGTCACAGCTGGATGACAGGAGGAAACAGAACTAAATCATGAAAAAGACACGTCACCTCAAACGGCAGGCAGACATAAAAAAAAAGAAGAATGTTTGTAGGGATTTATTTCTCACCCAGCGTCGCTTCCCTCAGGTCTCCATCCTCTGACTTTTTCAACAGGTTAAAAACCAGGATTATTATCAGGGGGGTGAAAACAGCCACACTCTGAAATAGAACAGCGTTATATTTGAGGAAAATCTAGACGAACTCAACCGTCACCAAGTAAAAACCTGCCAAACTTTCACACAGCAGGAATAAAAAGGCAACAAACTTTCCTCTTCAATTCAGCCATATTTTTTACTAACAGGTTATCTAAGGTAGAAGAAATAAATTAGAATTGAACTGAGCATTTTTCTATTGGAAAAAATTTAAATATTACTGTCACCTAGGGCTGGGCTGTAGGTCAAAATATTCATATCACGGTATTTTAAAAAAACCATAACGGTATTACGGTATTTAATGTTTTTTTTTTATCATACAAGACCGTTCATATCCACATTATCTTATAAGAATGAAGAATATAAAAATGTGCTTTAAATACACCATTTTACTGCCATATGGACTGCATCATTTTTTTTTCCAGACACAGGTGAATGATATGAAAATAATTAAAATGATTATGATTCTAGCAGGCATTCTTGATATTCTAAGGCTGAATGGATAATTTTTTTTAAACCTCAATTTGGCGCAAGCAACAAATTGCGTCTTCTAATTGCTTCACATGTAGTACTGAAGAATCCCGCTAGGGGGGCAGAGTATAGCCTCAGACCGGATTTTGCCAAAGAAGAAGTAAAATAAACATGGCGACCGTAAGTGATTATTAACTGGTTAATATTCAGATAACAACAGAAAAAAGACAGAAGACAAAAAGGCAGAAGTATCGTAGATGGCATGTAAAACATATTTACCGCTATTAATGATTTATTTTCTACTGTTTTCTACAGACGGTGAAATAGCGCTCAACACTTACCCCTACTGGTTACTCTCAATAGCGTTTGTAAAAGGTATGCCGTTCGGTTCTTGTTTGACATTTTTAAGCTGATAAAGTTTTTAAACTATAGACGAGGCTCCTCTTTTTTGGAAAAACTTCATTAGAATTGTGTGCTTCGCTCCTGCCAGCAGCTGCACTTAGTTAAAAACTTTATTTGCTACACTGTGTCGAAGAGCGAGTAGCAGTGAAATCGGTCCTGGCTGAAACACTTCCCCTCATTAAACGTTCCGGAAGTTGTCCGAGGTATTCACCGGTATAGGGGTATATTAAAAATGTATATTATAACGAAAATAAACACCGGTTTTCGGTATAAACCAGTATACCGCCCAGTACTACTGTCACCCATCAACCAAATAACCTCCTGGGAAGGGTAGACATACCAAGCCAACTGATTTTAGAGGCCTCTGTCTTTTGTCTGTTTGCACAAAGCATCCAAGAAATGTCCTAATGTTGTGAATCTGCTTACACATTTGGCAATAAAGCATTCTGATTTACAATAACACTGAAGTGAATAAGTAAAGGAGGCTGAATACAAATGCATGCCACATTTTTAGGATTTGTGCTTGTAAATAATAGGGATGTAAGAAAATATCGATGTGCCAATATATCGCTATATTTTATGTCACGATATTGTATCGATATTCAAGAGCAAAGAATTATTTATTTTTATTTTTAAGGAATGTCAATGAAGTTCCGACCCATCAGAATCATTTTGGCAGTAAAATTGAAAGTAGGACTGGTAGTTGGTGGCTTTTTTACCTCCTCCGTTCCAGTGGATCAACTAGAACTAGTAATAAAAATCGATGAGTTATAGGTGAAACAGGTTGGAGTGTTTAGGACATTGTTACAGGTTTTCTACAGTTAAATTCAGCTTTGCAAATGCCATCGTATCGTGATATATTCTAATATATCACTCTGTATCGTGATACATATCGTATCACCAGATTCTTGCCAATACACATCCCTAGCAAATAAAAAAATGACCTGTCAATATTATGACCTGTTCTATGCTGGTCTCGTTTCTAAATTCGTGGCTGTAAATTGCTCATGTGGGGGAAAAAAGGCAAGGCATTTTGATTTAAAACGGATCTAGAAGGGCTCATAATGTCCTAGAACTTGGGGGTACATACAAACATAAGAGAGGTTGGTACGTGGTCCGATTCCACACGATGGAACTTATACAGCCACATCTCCTCGGCCTGGATCTCCCTGTAGAACGGAGGGAGCTGCTCCGTCACGCTACGTGAAACACAAACAGCACCTGCGTTACTGGGGGCCATAAAAGCTCTTCTGTAAAGTTCACGATGACGTCAGCCGGTGCCACTTAAAGAGAGGATTCGACTTACAGGAATACGAACAGAAGAGCCAACCGAACGGAAACTTCCGACAGGAACCCACGCAGCAGCCGCCTCTTCATTTTGGTTCTTGGAGTGGACTTTAGTCAACAGCAAACATCGTCCCTCTACTTCTCTTTTTTTTTGTACCCTGGATAAGAAAAGATACTCAATTAATTACAGGAGGTCATTACTGGTTATATATATATATATATATATATATATATATATATATATATAAATTTATAATAAATGACCAACTAAATTAGTATATAAGCTGATTTTAGCCAAAGCAAATGGCCAAATGTTCGAAATATAAGTATATATTCAAAACTTGATGTCCTTTAAATGAGACGGATGATTGTCCCAATTAGGTTTTGTATTGTTTGGATTGCAGCCTGTGTCCTTGTCATAACTTCTACTTTAAATAATTTAACTAATATCCTCTGAGACGAGCTCATTAATACGTTTAAATGGCAATTATATAAAGGGACAGATTAATAAAACAATTGAAGCTAAAGAGATTATCCTTTGTCTTTGTTTAACACTGATGCCACTGAATTGGTTTCAGTTTCTAAAACGTTCTACGCTAGTTTGTAACTAAGACATGACAGATTTTTAAACTGGCTTAGCCCCAGTGACTTAAACAATAAGACAGGTATGACAAAATTAAAGCATGTAAATATAATTTAGCAGCATGTACAGAAAGTCCTGGAAACTTTCCTATCAAGAGGCTTAAGTTGGGAATTTAAAACACCAGTTAAATATGACCAAATATCTACTTTTTGGATTTCATTGTCATTAATTACATTTAATAAAAAAAAGCAGTAATCACAAAATTAATCCTTGCGGAACGCCCATTTCACAGACTGGAAAAGTCAGTTTTTCCAAGAAGGAACAAAGCACAAACACAGCTTTTGGTGAAATTTATAGTGAATAAGTTCATTTTGCCTTCCATGGTGAATTATTAATCTTTTTTATTTTTTAAGACATTAGGTATGTTTTCAATTGAAACTGTCAGCAGGTAGGAAATAACTTATTTTGAAAATGTACCTAACGCCTTAAAAAAGGACAAAGATAAACAAATTTTGCAATTTGCATAAACGAACTTCATGAGTTGCAGTTTGAAAAGGCTCTTTCGGCTCTAGAATTACAGCACTGACTACTAACAATTTTAATCATTGAGAATTTCAATGGATTTGACTGGAATCCAAATAAAAAAACCAAAACAACCCGACCTCTTTGAATTATTTCCCACAGAGGCCCTAGATATAAGCTTGAAGTAATAAAACATGGCTTTACTGTATTATTGTACAATATGGAGTTAATAAAAAGTGCCACGGAGGAGTGATAAAGTACATAAAGGAAGATGGAAAAAGAAAGAGTTCATATTTATAATTTGGTGCTAACAAGAGTTCTTGAGATATGTGCTAAATAAACAGCAATACAGAGACAGACACTTTAATTCACCTTACAATAGTGCCTGCCTCTGTTTCTACATCATTTTATTTTATTTTTGAACCAAAGGGAAATAAAATGCAGGCAAAATGAGAACAAGACCTTTTAACTTGAAAAATAACCCAAGTCATTTCAGACATTTATCCCTCTATACAACAAAGCTACTTTCAAAGTAACTGTAGTTAAAAAAATAATAATTCTGCATTACCCTATCAGAACCAGGATTCTTACAGAATATCAATGAGTACAACGCACGTTGAAACGTTCAGGGCAGAGTTAACAGACTGCTCCCATCAAACTAGAAAAGTCCACGATTGATCTCAGGTATCTGGGCCCAAGTCCAGACTCTTAAAAAAAACAACAAAAAACACAAAGCAGTTCACTCACCAAAATTAGTCACAAACATATCAATCCTATTTTTTCATTAGTAAAGCTGTTTTAAACCAATTTAACTTGTATCTGATACAAAATAACTGGGTTGGACCACATTTCACCTTTAGAACTGCCCTAATTCTTTGTGGCTGAGGTTAAACAAGGTGTCTGAAACATGATTCATACGGTTTAGTTTGTAGTTACATAAAAGCATCACACAGTGGTTGCAGAACTCTCAGCTAATCATTGATGACTTCACTCTCCAATTCCAACTCCCGCAAAAAAGTGAGAGACTGTGGAGAAAGCTGGAGTACAGCCAAGTCTTTGCTAAATTTCAAGAACCTGTTTGAGATGATCTGGGCGACTGGTACGCATGATGGTCATAAAGGTGGTGGACTGTGGTGTTTAAATGACACTCGACTGTTAGCAAGAGGCCTTAAGCATGCATAGAAAATACCTCCCACACCGTTACGTCACCAGCAGCAGCATCTGAATGTTGAAGCAGCAATCCAGACTCATCAGAACAAGCGCCGTTTTTACTAATGTCAATCATAGCCAAAATTTCTGGTTCAAAAACATCAAAAGTGAGGTAATAATAATAGATTAATGAAAGGAATTAAAAATAGACCTTCTCGTTCATAGAAATAGTGGTTGATCGATATTTCCAGAATGTTTTTTTTGTGTGTCTTTTTTTAAAAACAGGAGTAACATCTTTGCACAAGAAAACTGAAATGCAGCAGCTTGTTTAGCTTTCTGTTACAGAGCGAATGGTGGGAGTGATTCCAGTTTACCCGACTGGCTGTAGGTTTTACATCTGGCCATCCCCTTAGCAAGCTTTTCGAAACACTCGTATAAAAGATTATAATGATTAGGGATGCACAATATAATCGGCATTACTATCAATTTCGGCCAATATTAGTTTTTGTTTGGAAGAGGGGTCGGTTACGTGGCGTTTGTTCACTGATGCTACAGCGATCCACACAAGACTGTGGAGTGTTTAACCAAAGCAGAGAAGCAATATCAGTGATGTGGTCATTTCTTTAAACAGTTTAAAAAGGGTAGAGTAATATCAGTAAATATAGGTTATCAGCCATAAGATCAATGTTAATATCGGAGGTCAGTATCGGCGCAAAATTTCATATTGCTGCATCCCTACTCATGATTTTCCGAGAACAAGACAGATCCTTTGCTGGTCCTGAAGGAAAGCTTGCCGTTATTAATCCTGTTTGTGCTGCCAACAGATGGGAGACTAGCACTACCTAAACATACAATACTCAAGTAAAAGCAAAAAGCAGCCTTCCAGAAATGTACTCAAGGGTTAAAAAGTTTTCTGTGAAAGGGCTTCTTCAGTACCGAGTAACGTCTGATTTTGTACTTTTAAAATTTTGTAATTAGACTCAAACTCATTCATGTATTTACAAAACAAAAAGGAATAAGCAGAAGAAACACTTTCCTAAGACAATTTTCTTTTTCAACATCATAATTATACTGATAGAAGATAAGAAATATCTTACAAGGTAGAAAGTAGTTCCAGTGACAATTTCTGACTTTTTTAAACAACAAGCTCAAAAAATATAAAATTACATCAGGAAAAACAAAGCTTGTGCAGAAAACAAATCTATTTAAAAAAAAATTGTGGGCTGTGTATTTTTGTCTGGTGTATTTTTCGTATTTGTTAAAACTAGGGATGTATCCGATATTTGTGTTTTTTTCGTGTATAAGTGGCTGCTGCATTCCCTGATAGTTTTCTCCCAGCATTATTGCACACCGTGCACTTTACTTTATTATGCTGCTTACTTGTTTCTACTGTATGCAGCACTTTTTTTACTTTATCTACCTCAAATGTTTTAATTTTGTTAAATATAGTTTATATACTAGTTCTACCTTACCTGTTTACTTTTTCTTAAATATTGCTTTAAACTTCAATAAATGTTAAATTGGGACTCATAAAATTTGTTATCATTGTTTTTATGATGTAAATTAAGGGAGCAGAATCAGTATCAGCTCCAAATATTGCTTAAGAAAATAGTGATCCTTCATAACAATATTAAACAAGTAAAATTAAAAGTAGGGAGTAGTAAAACTACTTTTTTTCTCCAAAAATAGTTATTCAAGTAAATGTAATTGGTTACTACCCACCTGGTTAACCAGGACAGTTTTTAAAGAGGGACAGATAGCAGACTTGTTTACTTGTTAACGTATTATTTAAAACACTTCTACGGTTTTATCGGCGTTATCAGTTAATCATGTGAAAAACATTAAATGACATTTCTATATGCATATTTAAACATGGCAGAACCGCTGTCAGGAAGTGAATTTGCTTTTTCTCAATAGGTTACACTGTTTATTTACCCTCAACAGAGCACGACGTGGTTGAAATGTGTAATCTTTCTAGTCTGTCTAAAACTAAAACCCGTCATAAAGGCCAACAAGCTGCACCTTTAAAACCTCCACATCCAGGTGAGGGTTTTATCTACGAGATTTGAGATTCCTAAATACACAATTAGATTATTATCAAATTAAATCAAGCTCCGAACCAATACACGTCAGATTAGACAGGCAACAAATAAATAGAAAAAAAAACCTATGAAGAAATAGATCTGTAATAAGCTAGGCTAACATTTGTCAAACAACAGTACATCCTTCATCTGACTCATTTCCATGTTATGATTAAGAGAGCGGAGTGTCTCAGTTACTAACCTTAAACAATAAATATTTTATTATCTCTCCATACTTGATTCATCGAGTCAAATTAGCACCAAAAAAAATAGCCTCAACATCCCTCTTTATCTGCAGAAACTGGAGGCATTTGAAGAAACAGAGGTGTCACGGAAGAGGTGAGCTGCGGGTGAAGCTAACGGCTAAATGTGAGACGTCCGGTTTGGACTTTCACAATAAAGGTCCAAACACAAGCGAGCTCAAAAGGTATTATTATTATTATTATTATTATTATTATTATTATTATTATTATTATTATTATTATTATTATTATTATTATTATTAACAAAAATATATATATTTTTTAATATATATAAATTTGTGATAAAACGAGCTGACCAATCACCGATTTTGGTATATTACTGCCACTAAATCGATTTTAGAATAGCACTTGTTAAAGAACAAGATAAATCCTAAAGTTTTTAACTCACAAGGGCGCCCAAACTTTATTACTCAGAGGGCCAAAAGGAAATTCAATATTTTACACAAAATACAAATACTAATAGTATAATAAAGTGCTTTTATTCGTTATACAGTAATTTAACATAATTTTTCTGTGTAAATAACATTGACCAAAACATGACAAATAAATCCTAAATAGGCATTTAGAACACGTATCTGCCAATCAGTATTTGATTGATTTATTACTGATGTCAGTGAAAAGATAATCTTCCTCTCAAGGTTTTTTAATATATTCTTTTGTCTGTGGGCCGCTGACGATGTTGCTCCGTGTGGATAATAGCTGCTTAAACCAGCAGCCTGTGTGGTGAGCCACTCTGGTGCTGTGGCAAAGGCTCATGGGACATTTCATAAATTGATATTGTATAACTATTTGTGGTCTTTTAGTGTGTGCAAATGTAATATGTGCAAAAATCTAGTCTATATGCCCCTTAAAGTTGCTTGTATTTCAATTTTGAACCTAATTTATGATTATTCATATGTATTTTACATTTATATTCACAGGGCCTATTTATAAAAAGTTGTTCAAGAAGTGAAAAATTATATTTGTGCATAATAGGTTGATGGTCTGATTGATGCAGATTTTTATATAAGGTCAGGGTCATCACCTGGTGGGCCAAAATAAATGACTTGGGGGGCCAACTTTGGCCCCACTTTGGCCACCCCTGGTATGACTAAATGCTATAATCAGGTGCAGAAATTGTTTTCATGCTTTTTTGAAATGACATAACCGTATTAGGGTTCATTCCCACATGTTATATTTGTCAATATAATATTAAATATTTTACCTTAATAGTTATAATAGTATTATTTGTTGCCCTATAGACTAAACATAAAACAAATGTAGTCTAAAAATATACATAAACCTTTTCTACATATATTTAATAATAGCTACATCTATGTATTATTGGTTATTTCCACTTCACTAAAAATACAAATCATTTGAACATGTATGCTAAAACCTTTTTCTTAGGTTTTATTTTTTAAACCGGAAACTTCAGTTTAGTTCAATATATGTATTTTGACACGTGGATGCAAGAAGCCACGTCACATTACAGATCGCCATCTAGAGGTTACATTTATTTGAATTTATTTATTTATTTTCCTGTATCTATTTTTCGCTTTTTATTTTGTTCAGAGATCACTTCATAGGTATTATAATCTTCATTTTACTGCCTTTAAAAAGTATTTTACATATTTATTGCCTTTACAATCTGGTCATTTTAAAGAGAATCTGAGTTTTTGACAAAAAAGACTAAATAAAATAAAAAATCTTTAATTTCAAAGTGAAAACTGATTTCTACCAAACAATGGCAATAACAAAAAGTAATATAAAATAGGTGAGTGCACAAATATTCACCACTTTCAGGTCAGTATTTAGTAGATATCCCTGCCTCCAATCAGCATAGAATCCGTGTGGAAAGCTCTCAGTCAGGCTTGACGCTGCAGTTTTCTTTCATTCTTCACTACTAAACTGTTCCAGCTCTGCCAGGTTGGCGGGGATCCGCTGTGAAAAGCCCTTTTTCAAGTCTTGAAACCATTTCTCTATAGGAATGAGCTCTGTGCTGTGACCGGACCACTACAGAACATTGACCTTGCTGTCTTCCAAACATTTAACTTTAGCTAGATGCTTTGGGTCGCTCTTTTTGCTGGAAAAATAAATGTTCTCTGAAGCGTTAGTTCTCTTGCATATGGACACAAGTTGTCCCCTAAAATTTCCAATAATTTGTTGCATTAGTTTTACATACTACTTTTACAAGCCTTCCACACCCTGCAGCAGAGAAGCACCCGTTTTTTCTCCCACATGCCTTTTGGCAAACTGTAGTCAAGCCTTGATTAGTTTCTCATTGCCACTCCCATTAAGTTTTACTGGATAAGAATCAACAGTAGCCTGGTCACAGGTGTCCTCTCTCACTGGTCTCCCTCTTGGATGACAGCTCAGGTTGTGAGGACGACCTGATTTAGGCAGATTTACATGTGCCATGTTCCTTCCTTGATTATGGATTTAGTGCCTTAGACAAATTTTTTGCATCCATCCCCCGACTTATACTTTTCAGTTATCTTTTCTACGATTTGCTTGGAAATTTCTTTTGTTCTCTTACTGTAAGAATTGGGGATGCAGCAATACCGGTCCTGGTATCGGGGCCGATAGTGTTCAGTTAACTTTCGTATCAGAAAGTCAACGGATAACAAGAACCGATACTTAAAATGTGAAAAGTCTGCAATCATTTTACAGAAAATGTTTCTTTTTCTTTACTTGATAATTTTGTTTTGTCATTTAAAAAAAAATCTAATTCACCATCATCAACATCAAGACAGCCAGACTACACAGATGAGGAGGAAATAGAGACTGTGGAGTCCTACAGATACCTGGGGGTGGTACTGGATCAGAAACTGGAGTGGACCACAAACACAGATGCGGCATACAGGATGTGACAGAGTCGTCCTTTTAAAGTGACATGCTGCAGACGTTTTACCACACAGTCATCAGAAGTGTGCTTCTGTATGCTGTTGTCTGCTGGGGAAGTAGCACTACGGACAAAGACCGCAGACGTCTGGACAAAATTGTTTAAAAAGGCCAGTTCTGTACTGGATCCTGTGAGAACTTTGGTGGAGAGGCAGATGAGAGAAAGAATCTGCAAGGCATTCTGGGTAATACTAATCACCCCCTCCATGATGTCCTGACCAGCCAGAGAAGCAGCTGCAGTGAACAATTCATCTCTTTGAGATGTGCGACTGAGAGGTTCAGGAGATTGTTTGTTCCTGCAGCCATAAGACTATTCAACAGAGACATCCAACATATTTCCTAAATTATTTTCTTTTTTTAATCTTTTTTTTTCCAAACTAAGATGTATTTGTAAATATAGGAGCACTTGAAAAATTAAATTTTCTCATTTTGTGGGTAATAAAGTATCATTTGATGTAAAAAGCAGAGGTGAAAACACAGACCATCTTCCAATTTGTTGCAGGTTTTGTGTGTGTGTGTGTGTGTGTGTGTGGGTGCTAGAACTTCTAATTTAAAATTGAAACATATGACGTCATCATTGACAGACTTTGTTCATGCCTATCCAAGTGCATAGAAGCCTACACGTGTGTGTCCTCTTTGGGGTTTTATTTGAGAGGGATGTGATGATTGTGATGTGCGTGTAAGAGCTGCGAAGCTTAGCTCCACTTATCCAACAGATCTGGATTGTTCCTTGTCAGAGGAACTTATTCAGTTCAAGCACTTTGTGCAGCATTATACTTCACCTGTACAGCTGCTACAAGCGCTTGATAGACATGGACTTAAATAAGACATTTCCCAATGTTTATGTTGCACTAAGACGGTTTTTAACCTTACCTGTGTCTAACTGTGAGGGTGAGAGGTCATTTTCTATTTTAAAACAGGTTAAAAATTAGCTGAGGACCACAATGTCACAGACACGGCTCTCTGCACTTTTTCTCTTAGCCACTGAACATGAACTTGTTAGTGGCCTTGATTTTGAAGATATTATACATCAGTCAAAGTCCAGAAAAAAGCCAGTATAAGACGCCAAATGAAAGTAAAGATGCTCTTACTCATTAACATTAAAATTGTGTGTTTTACATCTACTAGTTCTGAAAGATGGAGGGAATTTGGGTGGAAGATTCTGGTCAGATTTTTCATTACACCACATATTATTAGTAAAGGGGTGAACCACAGCAATGCTGGCGACACTGTGGCCAATCACTCTCATATATTTTGGACATGTCCAAAGTTAAAACAATTGTGGGACAGCATTTTTTTCAATTACCTGAAGGATAATGGGATATATCATTCCTAAAGACCCTAATATTTTCTTGTTAGATCTGTTATCAGGTGAGGTGGTCCAAAAAGATGACATTTATCTTTTAAAAATTTTAATGATTGCATGTAAAAAGGCTATCACGCGGTCCTGGTCAAAGATTTACCCACCTCGGTCTGAACAATGGAAAGAAATAGTGGAGGAGATACATTCAATGGAGAAGATGACATATTTTTTACGTATCAAAGGACACATATATAATAAGCGCTGGACAAAATGGTTTGCACATAAAGAAGCTGAACAATTTTGATGTTTTATTTTGTTATTATACAATATATAATGCCCCTTGTTCTTTTGTTTTTTGCATGTGTTGTAAATAACAAAAATTGTCTCTGGTCTTCTGTGATAGCTCTATGAATTCATAAATTTCTATTGGGAGCAAGTGTTGTTAAATAAACGATTTATTCATTTTTGTGGAAACATTTTTTGCGAAAAGGATACTTCCCTCCCTCTCAATGTAGTGGGTTCATTCTACCAGATTATACAGATGCTGATGTTTTGTTTTCATAGCATAAAATGTGAGTCAATTTCTTTGATTCAATACAATTCAGTTTATTTATATAGCGCCGTTTCACAACAGATGTCATCTCAAGGGACTTTACAAGAAGAGTTATTACAATACAATGTTTAATTTAGTAATTAGAGAACCACAGAAGATTGCGTCGTGATTTCTCAGCAATCCCTCACACTGAGCAAGCATGAAGCGACAGTGGAGAGGAAAAACTCCCTTTTAATAGGAAGAAACCTCCAGCAGAACCAGGCTCAGCACAAGCGGTCGTCTGGGGTTTGGAGAAAGCAGCAGAGACACAGAAAGAACAACACAACTGATGCAGAAGTTTGTTGCAGGACGTGGAGAACTTTCCGTCACTGCAATGCCATCTTAGTCAGGGTCGTCAAGCAGGGCGGGTCAGGAGCACCTTCTATAGGAAGAGACCAAGAGAAAACAGGTTAGCGCTTGAATTGACAGTACATCATACAGTTGGGGAGAAGTAGGAGAGAAAGTAGGAACAGACCCTAATAATGTCCTCCAACAGCCTAGCCTAAAGCAGCATAGCTACTAACATTAACCTGTCTTCTAGCTACTAGGAGACCTAGCTACTAACAGTCTCTACCTGGCTTACATTAATCTATCTCTACCTAGCTAGTCTACCTGACTACTAACATTAACCTGTCTCTAACTGTAAGTTAGATACAGATATATATTTTAAATGACAGATATAAAGATATACAAATTGTCTGCTTCACGAACCAACCCTGGGAGCTTGGTTCCATAGGAGGGGAGCCTGATAACTGAAAAATCTGCCACCCATTCTACTTTTAGAAATCCTAGGAACTACCAGTAAACCTGCCGTCTGAGGGCAAAGTGCCCTGTTAGGAACATATGGAACAATCAGGTCTCTTATGTATGATGGAGCTTGATTATTAAGAGCTTTATATGTCAGAAGGAGGATCTTGAATTCTATTTTAGATTTTTGATAGGGTACATAGTAGTGCATTTGCAGTTTTATGAGCATTTAAATATTGATAAATACAAAATACACCTATTACAGTAAGAACTTGAAGTGTTGTGTATATATTACAGTAATATATTCTGTATATGACCGTATTATGGTGATCCTGGGGTCGTGATGATGGGGGCCTTGAATATTTTTGCCCAGGGTACAACAAAGTGTTAATCTGGCCCTGGCTAGAAGTATCGGCAATGGCAAGTACTCAGATCCAAGTATCGGTTCGAAAAAAGTGGTACGACTACCTAGAATACTGATTAAACAGTGAAAGGACTTTCCAGACACAGGCGTCTTTACATTACAATCACTAGAGATACACTCACCGCCCTCAGTGGACCTCCATCCCACTCTTTGTCAGACTATCAGAAATGGTCTGGATCTCAGTTGAATTAGGTCATTCACTTTAATTAGGGGTGAACATTTATGCAATAATTCAATTTCTGTCAGTTTTTTAAATGACATTTTGTAAATCAGTTTTCCCTTTTACATAATGGGGATTTTTAAAATATTTTTTGTCAAAAAAAAGCCACGTTTAATTGATTATGATTGATTTGTAAACACAATAAAAGGGGGTGAAAACCTTTTATGAATGAAGATCAATAGATATATTGTTACACAGTCATAAAAGAAAAGCCGAACACTAGGAAGAGCTTCACTGAGACAGAGTACAGCTTTATTAAAGTCAAACTTCAGGCATTTCTGAACTCTTCAAACTCAACTTCAGAATGAAAAAGGACAGAATCAATATCTTCAAATAAAAAGACAGATCATGTACAAAACGAAGAGTGTCTTTTCAACAGTCACACACATTTAGAAGCAGAATTTTACAGGCAAAAACAAAAAAATAAAAGTAGCACACCACGGTAACATGAGTCTATGCAAATTCCAATGCAAAGTATTTACAAGTTCCTCGACAATGTGTGGTATGCAGTAACACAGGTAGTTAACATGGCGACGTGTGTTCATCCACGGTTTAATCGAAGCAACACGAAGAGAGATAAGATATGACCCCAGTCAGTTACTGTGAGCTAAGAGTTTCCTAAGAGTAAGAAGAGATGAAGAGTGCTTCTGCAGGTGAAATTAGTAATTTATTCCAACACTATTTGACAGCAAGTTAAGACCTCAACAACAGACGGCCCAACATTGCACAAAAAAAATAAAAATCAAGGAAGAGACGTCACAGTGAACTGAAACATGCCTCCTACGAGCAAAAGGGGGGGGGGGTGCGCTTCCTTAGTGGAATGGAAACAAAAAAATCCTCCTTAGACAGAGTTAAGGGTCACTTGATTGAAAACAAAACTAGTAATGAATTTGGAGAACATAGAGACACTTAAAGCAGTAATACTAAAGCTGCATCAGCTCAGCAGGGCAAAAAACGATCAACTGGCACAAAGAAGCAAGCGCGCAATCATGCGATCTGCAGGTGCAAAGAAAGAAAAAAAAGGCTGCTTGGTTGTTTTTGTTTTTGCAGAATCTCTGTGCAATATGATAAAAATCAAAACAGAAATACAGGGGGGAAAAAACATTGGCATCAAGTCGTCCTCTGATGTTGGAAGCATGCACTCCAGCTTAACGACATTCACTGTTGCAACAAAAAACAAAAAAACAGAGGCTTTCAATGGGAATTATACAACCACAAGGAATCAGAAGACATTTTCTCAAGCGACAAGGAAGCATAATGCAGCCTGTGAGGAAACCAAAAGGATAAACATCACGTTTTGAGCCTGCAAAGAAAAGCGCCTTAATGACGCACTAAATAAAAGTATTATTAAAGCAACAAAACAACAGAGCGGTGCTGAACGGAGCAGAGAATCCATCTCACTTTCAGCTCTTTGGATTAAAGTATTATAACCAACTTCCTCCGAATATGGTCCAATTTGAAAAAGGTTTGAGGTGAAGCTTTGAAAACTTCAATAATATCTTCTCATCATGAGAAGCGCTCATGAGTAAATTTCTTATCTTCTACATTCAGCTGCGAGTTTATCAAGAAAAATAAAATAGCTCAAACTAATAGAGCAGAGCAAAAACAGACCTAAGAATAAATCTTTAAATGTAAATTATTTCATATCCTTATTTTTAATGTGTTCTGCAAGCTTTTGCGATTGATTGCGTAACTCGAGCAACATAAAAAGGGGGGATTTGACATAACGGTGTAGCTAATAACTGCTGAAGGAAAAAAGAAAAAACAGCAATATATAAAGACACTTTAAAGTAACCGAAAAGCCATGGCAACATTGGCACTTTTTTCACCCCCGTGACTTCACACGTCTTACGACCACTCATTTTGAAATTCAAACAAAACGGCAAACAAAAATAATCAGTCTTTCAAGGGAGTAAACCGTTTATAAAACCAGACGAAACAACAAAAGGTGGGAAAAAGCAGACACGATAGCAGATAAATCCTTTCTTCCCGTCACGATTATCTCAACTCAATCTGTGGGGAAAAGATCCATTCCAATACTGAACCGCTTCAAACACAGATTACAGTCACGACACGGGCCGACGAGCAGCTGCTGTCACCAAAATGTGGAATCATTACACCAAATGTAAGAAAATGGTTAGATACAGGCATAATATGTTAAACTACCCATGTGTTGTTGTTTTTTTTAACCTTTTTATTCTTATTTTATCATCTATGATCGTTATATCTTGGTGAGAAGGGAGACGAGTTACTGCACTGGTGTTAGAAAAGAAAAAGAAAAGAAAAATCGGTATAAAATGCGGTGCATTAAATACAAAAAACGTTAGTTCTGATTTGATGAGCAATTTAAAAACACTGTACAGAAGTTTGTGTTTGTACATCATACTGGAGTGGATTGTTGTTACACCGTTCATTATCGGAAACAAACAAAAATTAGTGCCTCCGAAGGAATTTTATTTTATTTTTTCTTCTTAAATCCAAAGCTTGGGGTGGTAGTTTATTCCCGCTTGTCCCCTCCACCCCCGTTCAAACAAAAACACCCCATAGCAATTAGGCCACTTTTGTTGAAAAAGAAGGGAAAAGTAGATCTAGCATTCACAATGTTTCCAACAGGGAGGCGAAAACAAAAAGAAAACACAACACAGATAAAACTCCAAAGTCATAACAAGAAGAGGTATACGTTTTTTGAAATACTTGTCATGTCCGCGTATTTCTGTGTCTGCCTGTGTGAAAGTGCTTTTCATAAGGTTTGGCAAAAAAACCAAAAATATTTTTTTTTTTTTTTTTTTTCAAATGAAACAAAACGGCGTCACGGTACACAGGTGAAATGAAATCACGGAAAAGCGTCGCATCCCTTGCGGCGTGTCCGGCAAACTAAACTCAAACTTAAGGCTTATTAACAATACTTGAAACACAGCACCGGTGATCACAAGCTGACCCGCCCCACCCCATTTACTTTACAGATAACAGGAATTAATCAGAGGACGTGAAAGAACGCACCCCCCCCCCCCCCAAAAAAAAAAAAAAAGAAACAATATTTTTTTCTTCCAGACGCAACAGGAAAACCTCCGCCCTCCTGATTTTTAAGTACTTTACAATATGGTGAGCCAATTATGTACAGAGTGGCGAGCGGGACTGGCAATATGAAATCACGAGTACTTCTGTAATGTCATACCATTACACTATATACCATTATATTTCACCTTAATAGGACTATTTTCACAAAGAGGTCTGCGTAATGTTCAACACCGAAACAAACAAACGTAATACACCACTCACCGAGATGAAGTGAGAGAAATCTGTCTGTAAACATTAACAAACATAGACACTGTATATAATTATATTCATCTATACCCCATAAGTGTATTAAAAAGCATGTTTAAGGAAGATTGGAATGTAGTGTGGGTCCTGGAAAACAAACGAAACAAAAAGAAAAAGGAAATTGCACGAATTTGGTCATTTTTCCGAGTTCTTTTTCGAAGAGAAAGAAGAAGAAGTAGGTTTGGCGGGTAGTGTCTGAGGCGATGAAGAAGAGCTGCCTCGTCTGGGTCGTAAAGAGACCCCCTTTTACGAAGTTTACAACAGGTTAACGGGGGGAGGAGAGCAGCACGGCGGGTGGACAGGTTCCAACGTAGCACCTCCTCCTCCTCCTCTCTGACCTCTGAGATCTTCAAAGCGCCGTAGCATGGACAGTGAAAAAGTATTTACTCCCCCCCCCCCGCCCTACAGAGTTCTTTAGTTTTTGCTTTTTGTTACACTTCGATGTTTCACATCATCAAACTTAAATATCAGACACCAACTCAATCCAAGTGAACGCCAAACGCTTTTTTCCGTAGATAATTTAATTTAACGAGGAATGAAAAAGCTATTCCCAAGCATGTTGGATCCATGTGAAAACATAACTGCCTTCCTCGATAAATCATGAAGTGCCTACAAAGCAAATTCCAGATGACAGATAGACATGTAGACTAAAGAAATCGCTTAGATTTAAAGTGTTTGACCCAATATCTCAAAAATCATCCCAACCTAAAGAAATTCAGCAGCATAAGTCACAGACATCTGTCCGTCTGATTACAACGGTTACAAAGATATTTCTAGGGATTTAAGGGCTCCATTTATGGGTAATTATTTTCACCGTGGTTCAATCGAGAAAACTTTAAAATTGTGAACCTTCCTAAAAGCAGCTGGCCAATAATAAAGAGTCTCAGAGTTTACTGCCCTTGGGTAATGGGAGTAAAAAAAAAGTGGCACAACCAGCTATTTACCTTAATGTAAAATTACTCTTTCACATACAGCCAGGTTTATTTGGATAACCTTCCCCCCTCAGATATATCAAATTATCATTCGAAGTCTGCTTTTTTATTTTAAGCAGATTGCGTTTGTCTGATATTAACATTTGTTGGTTGATGTGAAACATTTAAATGCAACAACAACAAAAAAAGGGGAAGAAACGGTAAGGGGCACAGACGAGCTGTAGAAAGTGTAGCTATTGGTCTTTTACGGCAAGAGAGGAGAGAAAACTGCGCAGATTACGCTTTGTCACCTTCCCCCGTCGTTCCTCCGCTCGCTCTGCTCTCGCTGCCAACAGCATCAGGGTTTGATTTTTTTCGTCGGCGTGTCCGAGCTGACAACAGCAGCTGTCGCACCACTTAAAAAACAGACACATACAAAGAAAACAAACACTGTATCCCTCTTGTGAAGTGCGCGGCTTGCAGACGTCAGAGAGCACTTCGCTGGGAATGAGGTATAGTGGAATTCGCGGCGTCACTCTTTAGACTCCTCCTTGACCCTGACGGGGCTCCGCTCGCAGCGGCGCGGCTGGGTCGAGCCGGAGCCGAGCGGACTGAGCGGGTCGTGGTTGGAGCAGCAGGGGCGGTCGTCCAGAGAGGAGGCGGTCAGCGCCCCGCCCTCGTGGTCCCGGCAGAACGAACGGGGACAGAAGTCGCAGAGCGATGAAGCCGAGGACCCGCATACGCTGCAGTCGTGCCACGGACATTCCCAGCGTCCTGCAGGCGGAGGTGGGGGTGTTAGAGGTTTCAAGCTCACGTATCGACCAAAGTTTTATTTAAACTCTGCACTAGCTTTGCTACAAGTTTTAATCTCACAACACATAGAGCACAACCTGCTGTTATGGGAAAATTACTTCAAGATTATTTCTATTTAGTGATTAGTTATAATTAGTCAAGAGACTGAGGTTGAAGGCTTTTCACCTGCTCTAATCAAACTGAATGATTTGTCTCGTTTTGATTAAGTTTGCAAAGACGACAAAACATTCTGACGCAGAAAGCTCTAGGCGCTCGAACAAGCAGAAATAATACGTTAGACTCAGGGATGGGTACCGATATTCGGTGCCGTAATGGTGACATAAACGGTAGTAACCAGACAGAAAAGCAGCGAACATTTCGGTGCCTTATTTCGGCTCTTTTTTCCCCCGTAGATGTCAAACCATTAAAGCACCATTTCTAAAAACTAAACGATACCAATCCCTAGTTAGACCCGCAGAGAGAAGAGTAGCCCAGAGAGGGGCTACTGTAGCAGAATGATGCCCAATGTGGGGCCCAAACCATGGCACAGACTAAAGCCTAGCTTATACTTCTCAGTCTACGTCGAAACGGATTGACGCAGCAGATAGAGCCCAATTTTCTAACTATCTGTCTCAGTCAACAGAGAGCATATGCCTGTGAGTGGTCAGCTCAACAGTAGCCAGAGATTATTTCACCAAAACGGTGCTCTATAGCCACTATAATCAGTAGTCAATGCAGCATTTGGGCACTACATGGTTTATGTTGAAACAATATCCATCCATAATCCATTTTCTAAACCGCTTATCCTCATTTTCCCCTCATCTGTAACAAACTTCCTGATGGCATCAAAGCTGCTGAAACACTGAGCTGCTTTAAATCAAAACTTAAAACTCATCTGTGCAGAGCTGCCTTTGAGTAAGTGGTTTGTGTTTTATTGCTGTTTTTCATGCTTTATTGTGTACCATATGTTGTGTTTGTTTCTTTATCACCAAATCTTATAAAGCACCTTGAATTGCGCTGTTGATCAAAATGTGTTCTACATATAAAATTGCCTTGTCTTGCTTCAGAATTTTTGCACAAAACTGTACTCAACATAACTGATATCTAACGTGCTTTTCTCCATATTTGCCCCCATCTTCTTTCTCCCACTGTTGCTATATGCGTTGCTTCCAACTTCAGGGACCGTTAACATGCTAACAAATTTAATTCAATACATAATTTTTTGCATGAATTGATGTAAATGAATGCAGAATAATTCGTCTGTACCGTATGGCGGCTTGGTGAGGTTGAGACACAGCAGGTGATACGCTTTCGGACAGTCCTTCCTGTCACACATCACCAGCTCTCCTCCTTCCCCGCAGCAGAAACAGAAGTACTCGTGTGTGTGTTTGCCCTCCGGACGCAGCTTCCGTTTCTTGGGCTTCAGCTTGGCGTTCTTGGCCTTCTCCTCCTTCTCCATCACCACGGCGCTCTGGAGGACGCAGGAAACGACAGAAATGACGTCAGATGGAGAGCTTCCAATCTCAGGCTCGCTCTAAAGTAAGCAGCTCACCGTTGGCTGCACTCCGAGGAATCCGGAACAGTTGTCGGATCCGCAGTGACAGGACATCCTCCTGTTGCCCACACAGTGCAGGTTGTAGTTGAATGTCAGCTCCGTGCCTGTAGATCAACCAAGAACAAATCCCCCCAGTAAACGGTGCGCCTCTACAGAATATAGAGGAGGCGGCCAGAGGTGCGGCATCTTAACTCACCGGCCTCGATGTCAGAGAGGGCGAAGAGCCCGATGTGGACGTCTCCGTTGACCGTCCACTTCTGGGTTTCACAGTTGGGGCTGCAGCTGTGGTTCATGAACCGAGATGAGTTTCCCTTTGGGCCGGCGTCTATCACACGGTCCTGTCCGGGAACGGGGACATTAAGACACAAAACTCCTGTTCTTTAATAAACTAATAATTACAGCTCTGGTCAGAAGTTTAATATGCATTATTTACTGGCTTTAATGAGATAATAATCCGGAGTTTTGATTATTTATCAAAGCTGTTAACCTACCAAGGGTCTATACACCAGTGATTTTCATAGGCAAGAACTGAATGCAGAAGTTTCATTTTAAAGTGGATTCACTCTAATCCACAGAGTTAAAATTATAACTAGAGTTACAAAAAAAATAACTCCACACCTTCTGTAGCGATCACCAAGCTACCGACATAGTTCTGGGTGAACATTTCACCACTTTTCTGAGCAGAATTCTCAACACAGGTCCGGCATTTTAGGATCACTCATTTTACCAGGATGAAGGTAGGGGCTTTGGGACTGCGATGTCCACTACTTTAATTCAAGACTTAGTTTGTCTGTTTGGGCATATTGGCCGGTTCCAAAATCAAGCAGTGTCCAGGTTTCAACCATCTGGTTCACCCAGCCCCTCTTAGATAAAAGGAAAATGGTCAAAATGCTCAAGAACAACTCAGAAACCACTGAGGTTTAGGGCTGACATGGACTGGACACAGGGAGAGCGTCAGTCTGTGCGATTACACGCGCATCTCAACCAAGCTCTGGCAATAATCGAGCGAACACCTGAACCAGAATCGGAGCCTTTATCACAGTTTACATGTCAGTTAGAAAATCTAACTATTGAATCAGGTGTGTTTGACTCCATGACAGTAGGTGGTGACACACGCACTTTCACATTCGAATTCTAGCAGATAGTAAATGAATGCTGGCGGCAGTATGAAGCAGGATAGGAACAATGAGCGAGGAAAGGGACGACAACACAGTACATTTTATACTTCCTGTACTGTTTGCTTGTGCCGCAGTCATACCAGTGTTTTTATTTCAACCTCTGTCGTCTCTAGGTGCCGTTGACGAATTAAAAGGAAGTGGCATGCTGACCAATCACAGGCTTTCACTCTCTGTAGCTTTTGGCAGACATAAAAAAACAAACATCCTCTGCTGATGGAAAAGCACAAACCAGGCTTTAACTGGTTTGTCGTTTACATGCAGAGTGATCCAGTTTTCTAACCTCAATATCTGGTTGTGTTGGCTCAACTAGGAGTAGGTCAGTCCAGTAGACTTCAGGTAGACTTATGCTGCATTCTGAGAACGACGCATCCAAGCAACGCATCCAACGGATGAAGTTTGACTCATGTCCTAAAAACCATGCATCGCTTGCATCCGTGGAAAAAAGAACGCGTTGGCGGGGCTTCTTCTGCTGCCGCACATTCTGAACTATGGCGGATAGTATAGAGAGAGTGACTTGGCTTTATTTGCTGAATAAAGCTAGACGTACGTCAACTTCGGCTACATCAGCGCCGTTTGTGGGTACACCCCATTATTCAAATGCTTTCTCAGTTTGGGGAGTTTAACCATTTGCTCCAGAAACTACGTATGGATGAGGTTTGCTTTCAGCGGTACTTCCGTCTGTCCCGCGCACCTAATTTTACGACCTCCTGGGCCGCATCGGAGCTCAAATCTCCTACCAGGACTTTGACGGACCTCTGACGTACTTGACCACAGACTTTAAATGTAATCTTGCCGCAACTAACGCTGGCATTTGGGGCGGTGTGAATGCAGCATAAGGTCTGTACATACATTTCAAAAGTCACAAATTAGTCAGACTAAAGCAATAATTCGCTTTTATCATACTGCATGTAAATGCTGAGACTGGCATACTGCACATAGCGTAAAGAATAATGAAAATGATAGAGATTTTTTAATTTCTACTCAAATCAAAGGTTTTATGATGCAAACACAGTCGGCCTTGCATTCAGAAAGTGGAAAAAAATACCTGGGCAGAATTATATAAGAAGCTTTTAGCTTCTCTGCAAGCTTCAAATTTATTTTTAGTTGTTTAGTTAATTATTTTGTAGGTTTTGGCATGTTTTTAACAGATTTCCATGTCCCACTGGTATGATTTATCATGATGAGCTCCAACTGTACGAGGGTAAAAGGGCTAGTTCCAATAACCCTCATCTTTAGTTTCTTCTACGGATCCAAGTATGGACTCAAGCGAAGACAACGAAGAAGAAAACCTTTTTTAAATCTAAATCTGGCAGAGTAAGAATAATTTTAAGCATATTTTAAATAATATGACATCCAGGCAAATGGTAAGAGTGTATGTACACAACATCCAACCAGAACTGTATATACTATGTTTGTAGATGATGGAGATGTTGTCATTGATTTTAACAGCATGCCAGGGTTTTAATGACCCGGATACAGATCTCCACATTTCCACCGCAACATCTTTACCTTGGTTAGAGTCAGCATGTAGAAGTTGGTCATGTGATTTTCATGGGCTCGTTTTATTCGCTGCTGGCACTCCTCCGAGTCTATAACCTCTCCCACGTATTCAGTCACAAAGTCACCCTGAAGAAACAGCAAACGGCACATTTTATTACACCAGGCTTTAAACAGACGCTCCTATCTGACTAATAACTTAGGCAAGGAAATTTTATTTTTATTCGTACACTTTCAACCAGGTAATTCAAGGTGCTTCACATGAAATCAGCGGCAACAGCAGGTTGAATATGAGAAACAGCTGAACAGGATTGAGATTTTTGATTTCACCAATCTCTTTACATAACTATGTTTAATAATAAAAGTACATTCCACTAATACATAGTGGGGGTCAGTTAGACATAGCGGTGTGCCGATTTACCATAAATTGATTAATCGCGATGCAAAAATGCGCCAGATCCATAGCGATTCAAAAAGTTTCAAAATCTATTATTTTTCATATTAAATAAATGAGAAAAACATTAAAGTCGAGCCAGTCGCCCAGACATCTATAGAAGACGGACCGGCGGAAACAGGTACTGCTGCTTGTGTTTCAGCAATGCAGCATGAAACGTAAAATATACAGCAAACCTGTTTTAGTTTAGTTGTGAAAGGAGCGTCTATGTTGTTGTGTATTATGCTAGCAGCGATGTCCTCTTTTCTCCAGAAATACGTCTACTTTTCACCTGCTTCTGCAGGGCAGCTCATATTTACAAGACGTCAGCCCCAGTACAGCTTTAGGGATGAACCTAGGGCTGGGCCATTAATTAATTTAATTGATTACTCCAATTTTCAGCTTATGACGATTTACTTTTTGGAAAATGTGGATATTTTTTTTTTTAAACCAATGCACTTCCATATCTGAGAGTGAGGACCAACCATCTTGTTTTATAAGGATACTTTACATCTTGTTTTTAGTTGGACTTTGAATTCAGGTCAGCTCCGGGGACGGGGTGATTGAAATACAAATATTTTAAAATAATATTTTTCATCACTTGCAATTTCTTTTTAAGAAAACATGGGTTTAAAAAAAAAATTAAAACCAGAGAATCGGATTTGGTATGAAAAAAATTGGACATTTAATTTTTAAGCCATATTGCACAGATGAACCGCAAAGGAAATTTCGTTAACACTGTCCTGTCGTGATTAACGTGTGCCGATTCACTGTTCCAATATTTGGGAGATTAGTTTCTGTGTATGACAGGAGCCAAACAATTCTGTTGGTCGCACAGATGCGAAAATAATGAAAAGACTTTGCCAAGTTAAGGGTTCATGTGTTAAATTGACAGAAAAAACAACAACAAAGAAAACGTATACACTTAAGGTGTTTTTAGGAGACTGTTCCTTATTATTATTTTTACCTTGAACAGAAAATAATACTTATTTTCTCAGAATACAATTTCAGATTTTGTGTCATTTCTGTCCCGTGTGACGTTTTTGTTATAGGTTTATTTTCAAATTAAAAGAGTAATTATTTCTATTTAGGTTTTAATGTAAATTAAGCAATGGTAGACATGTTAAAGTGTATCTGAAGCTATTTACATATTTTTTTAACCAGAGAGCAGGAACAGTAAATATCAAAAATCTTCTTTAAGAAAACAAAGCATGGCTAAAGTATTTCAGGATTGGAGAAAGTGTCTTCTTTTATGGGAACCCTATGAATTATACTTCTATTGTCACCACACATTTCCTTTAGCTTTCATAGACAAACATAACTTTATATATTTATGAAACATAGTTCATACATGTGTTGGCTTTATTTGTGGTTTCACATAAATAAAATAGAGGGCAGCTATTTGTTTGGACAAAAAAGAAAAAGTAGCCGTGGAAGGAAGGGAGAAAACCCCCAAAATTGGTAGAAAAAAAATGCTATAAAAATAATAGTTTTATGTATGAATAACGAGACATGCAATTACCCCCAGAAATGTCCAGGAGGATGAAGGTAAGAGCAAACCAAATAATTCAGTTTAGTTAAAATTAGGGGTGTCATGATTCTCCAAATCCTTGATTCGATTCTCAATTTTTATGTACTTGCCCTTACAGTACCAAGCTCTATGTCATTTTTACACTAGTCTACGATCATTGGTTTTATTCATTACATTTTGTACAGTAGATCTTATTTAAAAAGACAAAACTGATGCAATTTTTATTATTCTTGTGTAATGTATTACATTAGGCATTAAAGCTCAAATAATGTATTAAGAATTAGTGTAACAGTGTTGTTTAATACTAGCAGAGGCTTGCTGCCATCTAGCGACTCTTTATAGTTACTGCAGAAGTGAAGACGCAGTCCTCAAGATAACTCATTGGACCGAGTAAAGTACATCTAACAGTGGTCCTCTTGTTTCCAATACGAATGTGGACTTAACTCGCCAGGAACTCAACATTTCCTCATCTGTGATTAGACAGTAGGAGCAGCTTACCGTGGTCGAGCTGTAGCTTAGCTAATAGCTACTTGCTAGCGTCAGCTAATGTGCTCTGTAGACGTGTGCTCTCATCTTGTACGATGTGATACAGGCTGTTAAAATGTTACCAGGTGTTGTTATCAGTGTAGGAGAACTGGTGAGATTTACTTCGTACGGAAAATGCAATGTGTGGTTCCTTGTGATGAGACGGTTGTCTGCTAACTGTTGCTACAGAGTCCTGAGTGGGACACAGGATAAAAACGTGGCAGGAGGTGATTGCGATCCTCTTTTGGATTTCGATGTGCAAGGTCGTAACGTAATTCCGATACATTTCGATACAAAATCGAGATTGTGACACCCCTAGTTAAAATGTACGATTTGAGCAGTTAAAATAAGAAAATACTACTTCATGATGTTTTCGGTCGAGGCGTCAAACTCAGCTCTCACCTTTCGGAGTGCTTGGTTTGTTCTGAGCCCCCAGCCGCGCCCTTCAGTCTTTATCACCTCAGTTTCTGCATACAACCGCTTGGAGAAGCACTGATTCTCACATCGGTCTCCAGCAGGACACACCTGATGCAAACAAGATGGAGGTTGTTATCTACAACCATCATTCGCTACGGCACTGGCTTTGCTACAGCAAGAACAGGAAAAGAAAGAAAGAGGGATGCGGACCTGCGGATGACACTCGTACTGCAGCATGCGGTTGAGACACTGGGAGTCGAGGCTGCAAGGATGCTCCTCTGTGGGTTTGCAGTTGCAGCGAGGGATTTCTGACAAGTCGGCCACGTGCATCTGCACCTTACCTATTGGCTTGTTGGACTGTTAGAGGAAAAAAAGGCCAGAATAAACCAGCTGAGATAGCATCTTTTGAATCATTGCCTTTTGCTCAGGGAGACATTAAATGGGCATAAACCTTGATGATTTTGTACGGTGGAGGTTTGCGGGAGTTGCGCTCCTGTTCTAGGGCTTCCCTGCTCTCCCTCTGAGCTTTGAGCTCCTGAAACCGTCGGGCTGCTTCTTCCAGAGCTGAAACATGAACACACAAAATCCCTTCGTCTTCCACTTGAGGGAATAAGCCTAAACATGGCAGGCTGACAGAAGGAAGGTTGGCAGCTTACCTTTCTTGAACGTTTTGTTGATGTTGATCTGACCCGTCACAAAGTTCTTGTCGTTTTCCACGTACGGGAACACGCGGCCCTGGTTGATCCAGTAGTAGTCGTGGGAGCCGAAGAAGAAGACCGGGAAGTCGCCGATGTCGTGCCGAAGGCTCTGGATGTTTGACGGCACCAACCGAGGGTTGCAGATCTCAGCTGGCCACCATCTGACAAGGAATGAGCGAGTACCGATTATAATAGCCTGAGCGTGTTGCAATTAGCTACCTAACCTTTGGTTCTGCAGCAAGACGATGACCTGAAGCTTTGCAGCCGGTCCATTTAATAATCAATCAATCAAACTTTATTGATAAAGCGCTTTTCCAACTACAAAAGCTTCTCAAAGTGCTTTATAGGTTTAAATGACTATAATGGCTATCAATATTACTTTTTAATCAGTCAATTTTTAAATCTTATTCGGGGGGGGGTACCAATCAAAATATGCTGAACAGAGAACTATAAACAAAAAGAAAATTAAATGATTTTTGCACAATCAAATAGTGAGATTGATGCGGAGGTTTTGGGTTTTTGCCTTGAACAGATATTCTTAAGGCTTAATCCACGAAACGTTTATCCAATTGAAGCGATCAGAATTCGAAAAGACTCTCTGAACTAACCATCTCCCGACCCGTAAACTAGCTTCAACGGGAGTAGAGCAACACACGGCGAGACTATGTTTGGCACGCATGAAGCTCTTTGGAGCACGTCTAACCAACCACACCGGCCACCGCAGGTGGGTAGAGTACCCACAAATTGTACACAAATAAGAGTAGCACTACTTCAACATATTTTTACTCAAGCAAAAGTAAAAAAACAGCTGTTCAAAAAATTATTTAAATAAGAGTAAGAAAAGTGTTTGGTGAAAAAGGCTACTTGAGTACTGAGTAACATCTGACCTACTATTTGAAGAATTTATCATCTGATAGACAAAAAATCTAACATTATGGCCAAATTTTGGTATTCTTCAGACAAAAAAGACCCCAAACAAATAAATAAGTTAATTACATAATTAAATATATTGAGTAGAATAAAGAATTTTCTAAGTTTTTTTTCAATATAATGCCGATATTTACAGTAGGAAATGAATAAATATATCTTAGAACAAGTTAAAATGTACTTCCAATGAAAATGTATAATGTTATACATACAACACGCTTAACAGACCAACGCGTTGCAAAAAAAAAGGAGGTCTCCTTTAATAAACTGTAGGTGTGTGTCTGGATGTATTGTTTTATTAAAATATGTTCCTCATTCAATGAAGTTACTCATGGTGTAGAGTATCCAGAAATTTTACTCAAGTAAAGTAACAAAGTTTGTCAGAGGAAAACAACTCTTAAAAGAAGATTTTTACCAAAAAGTTACTCAAATTTAACTAGTTAGTACCCACCTGTGCCGGCTACAGTCGCTCTCAAAAGACTCAGTAGCTTTTCAACGTGCAGCCAGCGAGGTGCACTGAATATAGTGTCTGGGAATCCTTTCTTTAATCGATTTATGTACCTGTACTCTGTGCTTAAAGTTGAAAATATCTGCGCATTTTCACCAGGTGCTAAGAGCTGTGAATACTAATCTGTATGACGAGCAGCCTTCAAATTTTTTCTTTCAACTTTCAAACAAAAAAAACTGTCAAATGCACAAAGTATTTGCCCTCTTAAAATGGCAGAAATAAACCGATTTGGCAGATAAGACTCAGCAGAAATCCCACCGCAGAGATGTAGCACATTGCAGATTATTGCAACTTTTTGCATTTCCACAGATATGTCTGTATTTTTCTATAGTAGTAAACATACTCTACAACACTCCGGCGAATAGAAGACAGAGAATGAGAAGTCCGAATGAGGAGTTTAGACTTTGGCACCATTTTATAAAACACAGACGGAAGCAGTCGTTTTTGCAACCCATCAAAAGAAAACAAACCTGAGTGTTTTATTTAAATAGAACCACAATGAAGTCTAACCCTCAGCAGTCTGTGATCGGTGTGCTCTGCCTACCTGTAGTTTCCCAGTTTGACCCAGACAATTTGTTTGTAGTGAGGCTTCTTCCCTGCCCTGCAATCACTGCAGGACCATGATCCCTCAGGCATCTCCATCTCCAGACACTCCGGGTGGAAGGAAGCTGGGCATGAGTCGCAGCACAGCAACTTGCCTCCTACATTTGGGATGGATGTAAACATGTGTTTGTGTGTGCATGTGAAGGATGTGTATGTGTGTGTGTTTGTGTGTACATGCGTTTGGGAGGGTGGGTATGCAAAGAGAGGAGGAGTGTATGATTAGGTGGATGCACATTAAACACCTGGACAAACTCTGAATCTCATTTGCAGACAAGCCCAAGTAGGAAATACGAAATTTAATCTAATGTTATTCATATTTAGGGGGGAAAAATACTTTTGAATTGAAATTTTGGTTATTATTTTGAAATAAAACTATAATCAGGAGATTTGTAGTTGGCAGAAGGCTCCTGAGATGGTAATACTACACCAGAAAGTACTCAAAAACTTTTATAAACAGCATCTACAGCATGTCTGGCAATCAGATTCAGAGCACTGTACCAAGACCAGTCTATGGGAAAAACATGCGGCAGCACTGGAATAAAAAGTCAGCCAGCGAGGTAGAAGTTATTCAGGGTTATACTCAAACAACACATTATTTGCAATAAGCAGGCATGCAGTCCTGCTAGAGCAGCGAAGTCGTCCCATCGCACAGAACGCCCTGCAGAGACCAGCTTGCATGGAATCCCTCGTCTACAATAATAAGGTTTCAGGTTTTCTTTATTTATTACCAACTTTAAAATTGTCATCTTCTCTTGAATGCACACAAATCTGTTACTGACTGGGATTACATTCCATCCAAGACGGGTCAAAAAAAAAAAAACCCAAACAAAAATAGCTCCATTCAGCAATAAAAGAGTTGAAGCTGGACAAAAGCCCTTAGCTGAAGCAGAGAAGCAGTGCACCTCCAGCAGTGATCCATATAGGGGGGGAAGGGAGGGGTAAACACAACCAGAATTAATTAACCCAGAACATCCTGCAGAGGGGAAACATACGTAGCTGCTTCAGGTTTAATGAGTGGGTTTTTGCAGCAGCAAAACTCCATCGTCATGTTAAAGTTGTTGTTTTTTTTTTTTTTATATAGGTGCTATTTCTATTCGGATTGATTGATTCTCAGAACGGGCCCCATGCAAGAACAAGTCACCTTTGCAAAAATATGCCCAAAAGTTGTCTTTGTGCAGCAGTGGTGTAGTCAGAAATTTTTATTTTTAGGCGGACCGCAACTAAATAAATATGATGGAAATTAAGTTATTTCCACTGTCCCTTCAAAAGATTTGTGTCTGTATTAATCAGAAACTGCTTATAACAAAGTATCCAGGTAAGAAAAAATATATTAAAGCTGTAGCCTAACACATCAAACATTTTTATTTATAGGTGGTAATTCAGCCTTATCGGGCTTCACTCTCATTTGAGACACCATGAAGACAAAGGAGCCGACATGTGAGAGGTAAAGTTGTGGATATGTTTAAAACAGGGTTAGGTCATAATGCGATATCCCAAGCTTCAAGCATCTCACAATTCATATTCTGAATATGGAAACATTATGGCACAACTGCCAAGCCTCCAAGGCATCACTGTTCACCTACGCTGGGATTGCAGGGAAAGCATCAATCATAAAAGCAGCCAAGAGGCCCATGGTAACGTTGGAGGAGCTGCAGAGATCCATCCACACTATGAAAGTTGGTGGCAGCATTATGCTGTTGAGAAGTCACGTTGGTCGGAGTTAATAGGAAGATTTTTGCAAAGAAGAATGGGACGAATTTTAAATCTCCAAAAATGCAATTCTGATGTAGCCAAACGCCAAAAGAGACATAGAAGGGGGTTCTAAAAATAACCCATTTACACGAGCTGAATACATATCCATACACATTTTTCAGATTTTTTTCTTACTCCAAATAAGTATCTCCTGTTTGCTGCTGAGACTGGGACTCAATTGCATTTAATCCCAACTCAAAGTCTAACTTTCCCATTTAAATTGGTTCAGGATGGTGGAAGCGGAGTTCGCCCAAGTTGCCATTTATTTGAGAAAAAAATGCCTCTGGAAAACATCTGTGATTGAGTTACATGCTAGATAGATAGAATAAGGTAGAACCACTGTGGAAGAGCTTTTATGCAGTATCAAAAGTGTACCGCAAATTCCCGAAAAAAAAAAGCATACGTTCACACGAAGAATAACTAGAACGGTTCTGTTCCTGCTACAATCAGCACACGCTCTATAAGTACACGCTCTACAAGTAATAACTTGTCATCAGGAATGTGCCTATTCGCTATTAAATCAATTAACTGCGAAGTGAAACGTGGAAATTTGATATTGATACATAAATGTTTCAGAATTAAAATGCAGGAACATTTTAGGGGACGGACCGGCGTCCCTAAATGAGTCCCCATCGCCTTTGCATGTTTCCCACCACGATTAATCCATGATCGTCCGCCTTCTCATTTTGCCCCCGACGAACCGAAAGCTCCAAAAACGATTCTTGCATGAGGCCCACTGTTAATGTGGAACTGAGGCTGAGGTTTGCGTCACTCTGCATTGAAGTAAAACTGCATGTGTAATCAGTTAATTAACTCTGCACCTGAAGGCTTGGAAATGAAAGACGTGTGCAAAAACGGGGAAACTGAATCAGAACGGAAGCAGGCAGAACAACAAACACGAACCAAGGGATGAGGGGAGACAAAGGAGAAAGAGAAAAACTGTTCAGTTACCTTTCCCAACATTCTTTTTGGTAGCTGACGAAGGAGAGGGAATCATAGGTAATTTCAACTCAGCACGATTTGACTCAGTCAGAAGGTAGTGGGACTTATAGGCATATGAACTTAATATGGTGTCAGTAAGGTCTTGCACTAACAGCCCTACACAGGACACACAGGAAGAGACGGGGGGTGAGCCGCAGTCAAACTCAAAAATACCCAAATTTCACACAGAGAGAAACACACACAAGCACAGCCTCGCACACACTCAGAGAGAATTAGTAAAACAAAAAAAGCTTGTCCCGACGTAAACTGAGGCCAAACATTGCACTCAACTCAGCGTTAGGAGTCGGGCAAAATTGGCTGATTGCAAAACCTTCTTTCTGCCCCGTGTACGTTCATTCAAGTGGAGTGCAGTGTGAAAGCCTAGGGGTTATTAATATTACGATGGAAAACAAACACAGCACAGGTTTTCAGGAACAAAACAAAACAAACAAAAAAAAGCGCTAAACATGAAACACGAATAAAAAAAAAAAACCTACGTGTCAAAGTTAACTTTACACCCATGAGACGCTAACTCTGAGCTGCAGACTAAGATGTGATGAAGTGAAGGTGGTGTAAGGGGGTGAGAGCTTACCTCTGGCACACAGAAAGCACCAGCCCACGTTGACGGGGGAGGAGAGAAGGCCGTTCTTCTTGGCGCTGCCGTGGTTGCTGCAGATCATGATGTGATGGGTGAGGATGACGCTGCCGGCGGCCAGGCAGCCGTCGCTGGGGTGGTAGGCCAACGGGCAGCGGATGCAACGAATCAGACGGCCTGAAAAGCAACACAAACCGTCATCATCACAGGTCATTTACAGGGCAGCCGACTTTCATTGCTTATTATTTATTTTTTTTAAACGGGTAGGTCATATTCCTCTGTGGGCTTAAGCTGTAATTAGAGAGTCAGGAAAAGCAGCGCTGTATGCTTTAGAGGAGCTGATCAACTGAGACTGTCCAAATAACTGTGGCGGAACTAATATTCCGTGGGGCGGAACGGATGTTTGGTTCCATGTTTCAATCCTTGCCTACCTATTGACGGACCTATATCCAGTTTAGCGCCGTGTTCAATGTGCGTGATCTATTATAAAGTAAGCAATAAATTACCAAAAACACGGTATAACATGTTAATATTAATGTGTGTGGTTGTACGTCAGGTAATCTGTCGGCTGCATTGGTCGTGAATCATTAGCCCGTGGAATTTATATTTTATTGAGTTAGATTGTTGTTATGGCTAATGCTAATCTTAGCAGCACATTTGTTCACATGTAACTTGCCAATATAACTTCAGTTCTGTGGATTGTTGTTTGTTTAATCAGCAGTATATGTCACTGGTATGTCATTACTCATATAGGTCTCTTTATATTTCTTCTAGACCATATCCAACACGTTTGTTCTCAATTTAATGAGCCTGCTATTCAGGACTGGCAATAAACTGCTGAAACTGCTCCAGTTTTCCAGATTTTTTGACCAGAATCAATCTCTCCATATTGGCCTCGCCATCCAGTTTAAATCCCTAAATTAGTGTGGTAGTTACTACAAAGACTTTGTAGCACAAAAGTAACTTAAATTACAAACGTTTGGACACACCTTCTCATTCAATGAGTTTTCTTTATTTTCATGACTACATTACAGATTCTCACTGAAGGCATCAAAACTATGAATGAACACATATGGAATTATGTAGTACTTTTACAAAAAAGTTTGAAAAAACCTGGCTTCCAAAGTTACCGGACCTGAACCCAATCGAGATGATTTGGGGTGAGCTGAACCGCAGAGTGAAGACAAAAGGGCCAACAAGTACTAAGCATCTCTGGGAACTCCTTCAAGACTGTTGAAAAACCATTTTAGGTGACTACCTCTGGAAGCTCAAGAGAATGCAAAGCAGTAATCAGACCAAAGGGTGGCTACTTTGAGGAATCTAAAATATAACACATGTATTCAGGTATTTCACCCTTTTTGTTTAAGTACTTACAGTAATTCCATACATCACGTGTTGATTCATAGTTTTGATGCCCTTAATTGAGAATCTGCAATGTAGTCAAGAAAATAATGAAAACTCATTGAATGAGAAGGTGTTTTTCAAACTTTTGGTCTGTACTGTACATTAAAAGAATAAAATAAAACATATTGGTTAAAGTATACTTAGTGGTAGAAATGCATTGATCTGATCTGAAAATTCCTACTTTTTTCTACTGGCCAAAACATCACCAGTGCTGATGATGCATGAAGATGTCTCAGAGCTGCAGTGCTCATTCAGTGACAGACTGCTGCATCCTAGATGCACAAAGTAGCGTTTCTGCAGGTCCTTCCCGCCTCCAGCTGTTAGACTACACAACCCAAACTGCTCCCAACAAACTTAAATGTTTACATTACAGCTGAAAAGTGCTTTAATTCACCAAGTAACATTTCTTTCTTGCTGGGGGGCACCGACTGGGAGGGTGCTCCCAGTAACTGAACGTCCTCCTGCTCCTGTTAACAACCTTTTACTTCCTTTAACATATAAAGTACTCCTACATCAGTTCTGTTGTTATTTCTGTGTCTCTGCTCTGTGGTCTTGAATAGCCAGTCGGTTGTGGCAGATGGCCGCTTGTACTGAGCCAGGTTCTGGTTCTGCTGGGGGCTTCTGCCTTATAAAGGGGAGTTTTTCTTCTCCGCTGTCGCTACATGATTGCTCAGTATGAGGCATTGCTGCGAGGTCAACGATACAACACAGGCAACTCTCTACTTTTCCTATAGGTTTGTTAAGGAGGATTGAAAGCTCCAAGTTAATAATTCGATGCAATCTGCTGGTATTTGTTAGAAAGAAAAGTTTTAAACTCATTGGAATGTTTGTATGATTGAACTGAAATTACTTTTTTTTGTAAAGTGCCTTGAGATGACATGTGAATTGGCACCTTATAAATAAACTGAATTGAATAAATAAAATATTTTGTGGACATTACGTGTGACTGCGCTGCATTTTATCCCACTCCAGAATTTAGAGGATTTCCAGCACTTTGACTGGCTGGACATCCTACAGAAGAGGAGGTTCGCCAAGAGCGCCATTTATGCAATACCTGCTACATCTTCGTGCATCTATCCTGGTAAATCAAAATGTTCATGATGCCATACACTTCAATTATATTCTCACAGTACCTAACAGTGAGCTTTAAATACTACAGATTCTTCTGTAGAACTGTAGCACTATTGCTTAGCATAATGATGCCAATATGAATTAATCCCCTCTCATGGACACTTCTCTCTTCACAATGACATTATTCCTTTTCATGAGCTATAGTTTTGATGCGCTTGGATCCTTCACCACATTTCAAGCCATGTTAAAAAATTTTGGGTTAGCATCTTGACAGCAGAAATGTGCAAATTTAGGTGGAACAAGATTCTTAATACTTTCTATGCACACCGTCTTGTCATTCCCAATTTGAAGAGTGGCAAATGCACTCTGCATTCCCTTTTATCAAGGGGAACTGCACGCTGACTTTTCATTAGAGATGCTTTATTTCCAAAGTAAAAAATGCTTCAACTTGATTTGTTCTATGATTGATAGGGGTAGCAATATTTATTGGTTTAGCGGATTTTGCAGAAAAGAAAATCTTCGGATTGTTTTTTTTCCAGGCATCAAATTAATTTGTAAAATCTAATTTTTTTAAATCAAATTACAAATAAAATCAACAGAAAATGAGATTAAAACTCCAAAACTGTAATAATAAGAAAAAATAAATAAAAAAAGAGTTAAGAGTGACTTTTAGGATTGTGTATTAAATATTTAAGTGCTAAATGCACAACGCAATCCATATTACTATTACTTCTGACTAGGGCTAGGCAATATATTGATTTATCAATTTTTATTTATTTATGAAAATTACATTTTTAGACTATTGAGATTTTTTATTTTCCATTTTTAACCAATGCACTTCTTCGGTTTCCATAGCCCAAAGTAATGTCAGCCCGCCCAAGGCCTTCCATCATGTTTTAAAGCTTGTATTTATTTGGGCTTTGAGTTTAAATCAACTCTCTGAAGGATTAACTCAAATATAAGTAAAAAAAAAAATCTTCTGTCATTTGTTTTTTTTTTTTAAGAACAGAAAGGGAAAATGAAAAATCGATTTATATCAAAAGTCTAATTTTGCATTAAAAAACAAGATTTAATTTTAAATCCATATCGCCATGACCTAATAATAATAATCCTTTAACTAATTGTTATATAATTGTTCAATGACACGTACAACATCTGAAAATAAATCTTAAAATCAAAAATGACCTTCTGATGAATTGCTACCACGGAATGTTAAATATTGAGAAAAAGTGTGTTATATTTTATATTGTGACAGATTATATATCTACGACGGAGTATTAGGGCCACACATGAAGAAAAAAAAAGATTTTTTTCCATGACGAGATTAAACTATCGATATCCTTGCATCTGCCCATTTCCAGCAATTTCAGTATGCAAGAATGCGGCCAGTTCTTCCAAATTTGTATGATTTCTCCTTCAGAACAGACAACGTTTTCGGCACAACCTTTTCAGCGTCCTTACACTAATCACCACACTTTGGTTCTGTGCTAAAAGAGCCATGATTTCCTTATTGCTAAACCCGATTGTGAAGTACAATTTGACCAAATCATCCACACAAGGCATTGTGCTCTCTCTCCAAACTATTTTGAACTAATTTCAACTTTATTCTCAAAATGTCGAGTTTAATGTCAACATGGCGAGATTAGAGTCGTCATGGCAAAACATTTTTCTTCTTCTTCATGTGTGGTCCTAATACTCGTATATGTCGTATTTATCTCACCTGATTGGAAAAAAATATTGTGAGAGAATTTCCCCCCCACATTTTCCAGCACTAATCCAGACCAATTTCCTCCTTCCTGCTGAAGAGAAGGATCCACACAGCATGATGCTGCCACTACTATGTTTCTGATACAATGTAATCTTGTGTGAATTATTCAATGTGGTTTTTAAAAAAGTTTTTTTTTTATTCTTTAACTACTAGCAGAGAAAAAGAGCACAGACTGTCACAGGGAGATGGACTCCCCTTTAGTGACACAGGCTATTTTTCCCATTTTTGCAGAGGGTTTATATGTGGCGTGATGACACACTATCATCATCCATTTCTGTGAACACTGCAATAGCTCCATTTGTCCCCAGTGGTCTTCCAGGTATGCCTCACTTAAACCAAACAGAGAACTGGATGTCCTGAGCCACCAAATAAGACAATTTAGAAAGTGTTTATTGGTGGCTACATCCTACCTACTCTTCCAAATTATTTATAACATTTTATCAATTCTACATTGCCTTGAACACGTTTTTTTAAATTATCTTTTTCGAATGCCTATTAGCCTTTTTTCTATTTTGTAATCCGGAAGCTTCCAGCAGCCAGACTCAAACAAGAGAATAAAACAGCAAACAAAAGAAGCAGAAGCAGCCCCACCTTTAGTGGCTCGTTGCACGTCCCGCACAAGGCAACAGGTCGAGCAGCTGTGCTGCGGGCAGCAGAAGCCTCCACCAGAACCGTTGGTGGTGCCCGGCAATTTCCGGACACAATCCTCATGGTAGAAGCATCCGCATCCAGATACGGAGCAGCGAGTCACCTCCGGGTCCGCTGATTTACAGCTAAAACAAGGATGATTACCTAAAAGAAAGAAATGGAAGAAGAAGATAAAAACAGCAGAAAAGCCGGTCACAACAAAAGAAACGAATGCAGCTCGGCACATGTAGGGGGATTTGGTTTTTTTGGCTCACCATTTCTACATTCAGTGCAGGTGAACCTGCCCTCCGGAGGCGACGACAGGCCGAGACACTCCAGGTGGAACTGTCTGTTGCAGTCACCCTCACACACCACTAAACCCTCCCCGTACACCTCGCAGACCTAAACAACACAGACAGTCACGTCACAGTACGACTCGGGGCCTTGCATAAGTAATCATACCCCTTAAACTAGTTCACATTTTTGTCATGTTACAACTGAAAAGTTGGATGTATTTTACTGAGATTTTATGTGCTAGTCCAACACAAAGTAACACAGCAATCTACAGCTGCAAGTCGTCAGAAATGCTTTACATATCTAGAGATATAAAACACATAAAATCCCAATAAAGTCCATTAAGGCTTGTGGTTGTACTTTTAAAAGCTGTGATGAAGCCTAACTGGTATAAAAACCTGAGCAGCAGAATTAAATCAAATCAACTTTTACTTATGGAGTATTTTGCACGATACGATTAGCACCTTCGCTCCTTGATCCGACAAATGATGGTCAATTAAAAATATTAATAAAAACGCCCACAAAAGAAAATTTTAAAGCGAAAAAGAAAAATTTTCTGTTAACTTATTGCAGAGTTTCCACATTTTAAGAATCGGACCATGATTAGAACATTTTCTGCCCCGAAACAAGTTTTGGTGCATCTCTAGAATGTAAACATTAAAAACACACACACAAAAAAAAACACACAGCCTTCAACAATTCATATCAGAATCAATAATAAACAAGTTCAACACACAAGAAGCATACACACCCCCACTCTCCACACAACATATGGAGGACCAAAACTGACATAAAAATGAAAGCAGAAATGTATACATTTTGTTTATCTTTTTCCATATGACGTGCATTTTTTTTTTACATACCTTCATCTCCTCTTTTTATGTTACCTTATGCATTTCTGCCTCATTATGTAAATGAGGAGGGCTGCCCTTCTTGGTCCAACTCCTCTACTATTGGTCAATAAACAGGAAGGAGCAGGATCCATGTGCAGATCGATTGTGCATCCCAGCGCTTTTGGCTGTTTCAGGAGAACACCTTATTTGATAGAAATTGAAGTCCCATCAAAGCTGTCTAAGACGACTGCACAAGAATTAAGGAAGTTTGCTATTTTTGCTAAAAGTAATACAGTCAGTGATGGCTATTTATTGTTTTGCGTAGAAATTTTGAGTGAGAGGCTTCTAATAACAAAGATGGCCTATTAGTTCTTCAGAGTTTAGAGGTAGTGAGATTTTTATTGACCAACAGCAGAGAAGTTGGACTAAGAAGGGCAGCCCCAGAAATGCATAAGGTGAAATAAAAAGAGGAGACGAAGGAATGGAAAAATGCATGTAAAAGGAAACGAAAAAACAAAAATATTTATGCTTTTCTATTTAATTATGCCAGTTTTGGTCCTCAACTTCTTGTTTCTATATCTTTAACCAAATATAAAATATAAATAAACACTTAGAATTATGGCATGTATAAGAAAGTGGTATCTTGGAGATTCATTTGCACTGGAAGCCACAACAGAGCCACAGAGCGGTCACCACAGGGACCGCCAGGATCAGGGCAGACACGTATCCACAGCAGTGTAGATCCTAACGGCAGCGACCTCCATGGCTAAACTGGCAGAACTCCCAGCATGAAGGATCCACATGAAGAAAACACTGGAGTTAAAATAAACCATAAGAACTAGGGATGCACCGATACTGATAACAGGTATTGCTGCAGACACCGTTCTAATGTACTTGTATCGGTTAGTTAATGATATCATGAACAGATACCTAAAAGTTGGAAACTCTGCTGCATAATTTCACACAAAAAATGTTACACTTAGATTTTTTGTTTTGTGATAATTTTTATCAATGTTTTATTTTTTTATCTCATTCACCATCATTTGTTTTAACAAGCAGACAAGAAACACAAAGCCTGTCCTCCAATTTATTGCATTTTTTTAGTGTGGTAGAAGTATCTGCGTTGGTACTCAATATCAGCAAGTTATCAGATCCAAGTATCGGTATTGTATCTGTTAGAAAAAAGTAGTATCGTTCCATCCCTAATAAGAACATATAAAAAAAATGGATATAAAATAATTCATAAAAATACTTGAGAAACACAGAACAAACCAAATGGGACAGAAAAAAAAAGATGGGTAAAATAGATGAAGTAGGTAAATTAAAAGCTAAGCTAAAGAGGTCGGTCTTGAGCCTCTTTTTCAAGCTGCCTGAGGTTCTCCAGCAGACTGTTCCACAGACGGCTGAAGCAGTAGAACGTCTCAGTTCTCACTTTTGGAACCACTAAAAGGCCAGAACTGGTGGACTTCATAGAACCCATGGCTCGTAATATAGAAGAAGGAAGAATAAATAAGAAGGGCCAAAACCATAAAGAGATTTATAAACTTATAAAGGAACCTTAAAATCGATCCTGAAACGCATGTGTAACATGTTTCTATAGCATGTGCGTTTGATCGATGGAGCCTTACCTGGCACACTGTGTCCCTCTGTCCTGCACCGCTGTCTTGACGAGACAAACCGGAGTCCACGGACTGGGTATCTGAGGCGTCAGCATCCGCAGCTGCTGGACTGTCCAGGCTCTTCCCAAATAATCCCTGGAGAATTATTAAATTTAATGGGACTGAATTTACAGAGTCTTTGCTTAGAAAAGTTTAAATTTAAACCACTTGATATGAATGAGGTGGGTAATTTCTTTTTTCGACACAAAAAAAGACACCATGAGCTAGTTACTTTATCTCGCCAGCATGGAGTATCTTCCCGCTTGTGAGCGAGTGTCTGCATTGTTTCATTTGAAGCCCACCTGTGGGTCGTTGAGACCCCTGGAGTCAGAATCAGAGGTATCTCTGTACTGGGATGAAGCCATTTCCACGTCTGTCGATGCCCTGCTTCGCTTCTTCAGGGGTTTGCACGCATCAGAGATCTCGCTGGCTCCTTCAGAAGGATTGGATGGATTTGGTTTATACGTTATAAAAGGTGTTCATAGTCAGTGGGTTTGAGGAGTATTTTTATACCTTTCTGCGAACCCGTCTTCAGCGTGGTTTCCGGAGCCGTCTCAGCCTGAGAATCACAAATGTCACACTTTGTTGAGCTCAAGTGTTTTCAAATTTGTGTAACAGCTGAAAGCATGCAGCAGCATCTGCAATGATGTAAACTGAAACGTTCTCTCAGGTGGGATTTTGTGCTCATGATTCATTTTATTTTCAGCGCAGAGCTGAACGAGAGAGAGAGAGAGAGAGAGACGTCATGTCCCAAATATCTTCCCTGCATGTTTGCTGATGGCTGCTTCTCTCAGGTCTGAGCAGCAGCGTAGCAGATGGAGACTCATACCTGTTCTTTTTTGGTTTTCTTCTTGGGGATGGGATCGCTGCCTCTCTCTGACTCAGATCTGCTCCGGACTGACCGTCGCTGAGGCTTCCTTTCCTGAGAGCCTGAACGCAAAAAATAAAATACAAATAAAAAAAATAATAATAATAACCAACCTGTGTGCAAATATGAGCAACAACCTTTAAAGGCTATTTTACTGCTTTCAACCTCTGGGATAGACATATATATGATAAACTGTTATCCTCTATGTCATGTTATCAACTTGTTACTTTGTTTAAAGAGACTATATCATGCTATTTTACAGCTTTCAACTTCTAGGATAGACATATATATGATAAAATGTTACAGTTGGTGTTATATAGTATTAATTTGTCCTGAAGGATCAATTAAGATCAGATCAGATCAATTAATTAACCACACAATATTGTTATAAAATCACATAAGCAGCTTGATAAATGGCTAACACACATTAGCATTAGCATGTAGCCACTTCTCTGTCCATCAGGCGTCTTTGCTCTTTGACCCAGCTGCTGTTCTTTAGGAATATGGAATAAAATCCTGTAATCCATGCAGCCAAATGGGCGTTTTCACAGAAAAAGTAAATAACCCAACGAAAAAGTGTTTTAAGCTGCCAAAAACTGAAGCAGCAATTAGCTGTGAGAGGGACGAGGGTGTGTTTGAAATCCTACCAAGGGTAAGCCGCTCTGCCTGCAGGGGCAGTGCAGACACGTCTGGCACTCAACTTTCAACTAGTGATGTCACTAGTTGAACACTCAGTCGATTTCTAGGAGAGGGAGGGGCAGCTCAGAGGGAAGAATTCAGGAGGATTACTCAGACATGCATGAATTAAGCCAAAAACCACTCTGGGGGGAGGGGGCTGAAAACTCAATAAACTTGATTTTGCATGATATAGGCCCGTTTAATTTCAGTATATTTATGAAATGGAGAAAAATATCCCACATTAGGATGTATTTTTTTCCTTTTTATAATAAATTATCTACTGGTACAGCTGTTATACAACCCTCTTTTGCCTCCAGAATCGCACTTAGTCCTCTACAACATTTCAAAAGGTTGCAGCGCACAGAGAGAGGAATATTTGATGATTACTCTTTGCGTAACTCCTCTTTAACGTCTCCTCTCTTTAGCTCTCCCACACCGTTTCTCTATAAGATTTAGATCTGGGGAATGAAATAAGAAACTACACATGTAAGATGTAGTAAAGGAGTTTGATCTTTGCGGAAGCTGAGTGTGTACGCCATGATCGATATGAGGTATAAAAAAGGGTCTTGCACATTTGCCTTTTTAAAAAGGAAAGCCCTTCATTTCCCTACATTTGTCAGTACAGTTGTGCTCTGCAACCTTCAGCTCTTTTGAACCTTTACAAAAATAAAATCCTAAATATATTTCTTTCAAAAATGCTAATTTTAAAAGTGTTTTTCCCTTATTTTTTAATGTAACGTATGCATATTTCCTTCTAAACATCTCTTTAAATTGCTTTTAAAGACGCACTTGTTCATTTCGGCCAATGGTACAGTGTGAACTTAATTGATCTATTTAAACTTAACACACTTTATAAGTGATTTTATTTTTATTTTACTTCCTTTTATTCTTATGTTGGACATTGTAGCAATTTGGTGAACTTTGTTTGTAAAATGTCCTTTTTTCCCCAACATCATTTTCTATAACCTTGAGAGGTTTCATTAAATAAAATGAATAAACTTGTTCTATAATTTAACAATATACATTCCCTTAAGTATTTATTATAAAAACATGTCATTTAGTTTTGAGGAGTCATGTTTATTCTGTGGCCTTAAAAACATTTTTTTTTTGCTTGGCCGGAGGGTAAAAATGGCAAAAAATGTTGTACAGGTTGCCGACTCAGATTACCTTTTGATCCTGTTTGCGAATATGAGCAACAGCCTTTTAAGGCTATTTTACAGCTTTCAACACACGTTTTGGACCCTTGTTATTTTAAAACTGTGTCGAAAGCGCGATTAATAAAATGTGAACTCTTTGTGTAGTACCTTAGAGCTTCATGTTGAGAAAACGTATATTTGCCTGAGAAAATCTGACACATTCATGTCTCCATCAGCATCCATGTGTATAATTTTTAGATTGCTGACACAAAAACCCCTCAAAGAACCCCAGATAGTTCCTGGGCCACAGCCTGGGCCACTCCTCATCTCTGCCGACCCGAACACCTCCAGTCCAGGTTTTTCCCTCTTTTCCACGACATTGGCTTGATCTTCTGAAGCTCACATGATTTCGGATTTATGAGCAGCCACCTGCAGCTGAGAGAGAGGGCCTCATCTTTGCAGGATTATGCTGGAAATATTTGACTCGAGTCCTCCCTCGGACTAATTACCGATGGCTGAGGGAAATTTGCCTCAGCGTGGCTCTCTAGATGACTGCCAACAAATCTAGAGGTTCATTCACTCACCTTGCGGACTGCTGCCGGGTGATCCAGGTGAAGAATTTTGCCGGTTTGCTGACTCGCTCCTCCTGCTGGCGGGGGAGCCTCTCCTCTCATCGCTCTCTTCCTCACCTTCGTCCCCCTCCTCCTCCGCCTCTGGGCTGGGCTCAGGTTTGGCTCTGCTGTCCTGCTGAAAGCAACATTCAGATCAGACCTTACGGCACGTCGCCAGCATCTCCCTGTCCGTCTGCGCTCAGTTACACCTACGTCAGGTGAGCAGTATCCCAGGTCCGGCTGCCTGGCCTCCCTCTCCACTCTCTCCTTCTTCTCCTCCTCTCTGTCCTTCTTTGGGGAGGGCGTGATGTTTTTCTGCAGGAGAGGCCAGTCGCACTTGGTGATCTCCACATTCAGCCTCTTCATGGTGATGGAGAGAGGCAGCAGCTTCCTTGCAGCCGCCGTTTTCCACGGCCTGACCGGCGGTGGGGGAGAGTCCTGTTTTGCATCACAGCCGGCGTTCGGCTTCGGCGAGCTCTTCTTCTGTTGCTCCCCCTTCTGGCTCTTCTCTTCGCCGGCGGCCTGCAAGTTTGTGCTGTCCTCTGCGTTGGAGATGCTGCACTGCCTCCGAGGTAGCAGCCTCCGTGGCGGCTGCTCCCGGTCAGGCGACTTCACGCTCGCATCCTCTTTCTTTCCGACCGAGCCGCTGGAGCGCCGGTTCCGTTTTTCGGCTCGGATGCTGGGTTTCTTGGTGGGCGGGGCCTCCTCGGGGTCCGGGTCGACGTAGATGAAGGTGTAGTTGTCAATCCGCTCCTGGCGCGTCATGAGGAAGGCGTCCTCAGCATGGCCGACACCCACCTCCCACTGGTTACGCTCCCTCAGGGGAATAGGCTTCAAAAGCTAGAGAAGGATGAATCAGAAAGGTTTACAGATTACATTAGATAAGACATTCAGAGGTATTTTATTTTAGAAATTATGCCTGTAGACACCTTCTGCCTCTCCACGGGGTTTGTGGCTTTGCGCAGCGTCTCCGCCTGAAGCTCGTCGAACTGCTGCTTCCCCTGGTACGTGACAATCCTCTTCTCGTGGATCCAGGCTCGCTCGGCGACGCTGCCGAAGAACTGGACGTGGTATTCTCTGTGTCCTGTTAAAGAGACGAGTTACAGGCTTAGATGTTGGGAGGAACGGTTTGGTCTGTGTCTCGCGCTTGCTTTCGATGGCTCTTACCTCGGGTGTTAATGCGAGTGTGGACCTTCATCTGTGGGTCTGAGGAGACCATGCAGGGCCACCAGGGATAGGTGCCCACCTTGGACCACACCAGATCTCCGATCACAAACTCCTTACAGAACCCAGTCTCCTGGATCACCGATGGATGATGGACTTTAGGAACCTAAAGATGAAGAGGAGCTGGTTACTGCGTCTGGTTTTGAGATTCTACAATTAAAAGCGGCTGGAATCGAACGTATGTCAGCGCTCGCCTTTGTTGTTTTTGGTTCAGTTTTGATGACGGTCCTCTGAGGTTTCTCAATCTGGGCCGGCAGCGGCGGAGGCGGTGGCTCGCTCGGCTGCGGTTCTCTGGGCTGCGGCTGCACGTGGGGGTCCTCTGCCTGGGCCGTCGTACCCGTTTGCTCTTGGCTACGCTCCACACTCTGCTGATGCTGAAGCTGGAGCTGCAGCCTCGCGCTCTTTTTCCTCTTCTCCTTCTTCCGCTCGTGTCTGCGCTGCATCTGAGTCGCCTCGTTCTTCTGAGACTCCTTTTGAAGGAGGCGCAAACAGTGAAGATGACAATATACTGAGTTTTTTTGTTCCATAACCTCACAGCCACCATAAAGTAATCACACCACTGTATTGTTAAGCTACGGACACATTTTTTTTTACACAAAAATCTACTCAAAATAGCCTCTAATGATGCAGTAATAGCACATTTTCATGCACAGTTTGGTAAATTTACAAAAACAAGTATAAGCATTTAAAGATAATAGGCAAATATTCACACCCTTTGCTCAACAATTACATACAACCTCAGGTCCTTCTGGGGTTTGCACTCCTGTTTTGTTTTGGGTGTTTTTCTAACATCCTTCCTTACAGATCGTCTCAGCTAAGTTAGGTTGGATTGGCAGCGTTAGCAGACAGACGTCCGGGCTTTGACTGGGCCACTGAAGACCGCTCACGTCAGGTTCAGACGAACAGTTGTCTCAGGCCCCGTCCACACTACTGCGTTTTCCTTTAAAAACGGAAAGTTAAAACGAAAACTATCTCCGTCCACACTAGCGTTTTCCCTGCGTATTAGAATTGATGTCCATCCACATTAAAACGACTGAAAACGCGAATCACGTCACCATTCTCCAACACTGGGCGTGCGCGCGCCGTTATAAACAGGAAACAGATTGACCATTCCTCAGCTGCTAGCAAAGACATCAAAGCCAGTAACGCTTGTAATTCGTTATCCATGTTGCAGTTTCTAACGTAATGTACTCCAGGCTGTTTTTGTATGTTATCTTCCGGGGACGGGTCATGTGATGGGTGGCTGACGAATCAGGGAAGGATACGCCATGACTGATGACACCCAATTATAGAGCCAAGTGTGATCTGCTGCGTCATCGTTTCTAAATTCCTCCGTTTCCAGACGTCCACACCAAAACGCCCACCGGAGTTTCAAAACGAAAAACGGGCTCGGCAGAGTTTCTAAACTTCTCCGTATTGGGTCTCCGTTTTTGCCGTTTTAGTGTGGATGGGAGGTGCAAACCTAGCAAAAGGTCTCAAAAGGTCAGTAGTGTGGACGGGGCCTCAGTCTGAGCCCCAGAAACCTCTTGAGCTGATTTTCTTGGAGGACAATCATTTTATTCTCTATTCAAACCAGTTATCAACCCCACAGCATGATGCAATCATCACCGTGCCTTTTATATCCCCTCAAAAAATGGTGGTTGGAGTTCAGACTTAAAACCTCAGTTTTAGCTTCATCGGACCAGAGAATTGTTGTTTCTTCTGGTGCTTCCTGGATAAATGTAAGCTAGCTGGCATGTCCTTCTAGATGGCTCCAAACAGGAATAATGGAGATCTGCCTAAGTGATCTTTGGGTGGTTGATCCCTGATTTGTCCATTTGGTCAGATCTTGATGGTTCCAAACTTCTGTGGAGACCTCAGACCCATCAATGCAACCAAAAATCATTCTCAGATGTGTAGGTTCACACAGGCTATAAACTCCAACTTCCTCAAACTGGGATAACTGGTTGCTAATTTGTATGAATGTACCTTAAATAGGCAAGACTGTTTCAGATGAATCACCTACTGCTCGACTCCTGAGTTATATTTTGATAAAGGATGGGAATACTTTTGTGGCTGTTATCTTTAAATGTTTGCAATTCACACAAGTCTAGCAAAAAAAGCCTTTTAACTTTGTTATCATTGTCCATTTTGTGTACATTCCAGCAAACAACACATACGTACATCTTTTGTAATTGCTTTCATTTTTGTTAATGACCGATTAATACCTTTGTAAAGGAAAAATACAGCGTTTTCAAACACTGTTTTTGTTTTTTTGTTGCTGTGAATAAACTAAAAGCATTTTATGGACCAATAAAATAGAAAACATTCCTGCCAAAAAACTTTGAAACCGTTTTTTTTATACCTATAATTATTTGATATTTTCTACTTTTTATACCATTTAAAAATGAAATGCTTAATTTAATTGCTGAGCAGATAAAAAGAAAAGAATTCCCAAATAAAATAACCTTTTAATTGAGAAAGAAAAAATAATTTACGAACACCGATGCTCTAACAATAAATATGAAAAAAGGGGGGTGTTGATACCTCCTGGTGGCACTGCAACTCCTAATAAAATATATTCTAAACTTTAACCTGCCTTTTGAGACATTCACTGCTGTAGGAGTGTATGGAGAATGGTTGACAGAAATCCAGGATGCAGAATAGGTTTTACATTAGTGTCTCAATGCAGCTGTTAAGAAAAAACTAATTCAATATTTCACATTTTCTTTACGCATCTTGAAAGATTGAATATTTTATTTGGTGTAAGCCACTAACTTCTAATAATCACATTTTATTTACTCATGTGAGGCTCTACTAACAGAAGTAATAGAATGAAGCTGGAGAAAGGCAACACTGAGTTATGGTGAATTTCTCTATATACTAGGAAGAACAATAAGAACAAAACCCTAGCAGCAAACATTTACCTAGCTACAGTCGTATATGATGGGGCTTTATGAATTTACGAAGGTTATATTTTTATTTCTATTTTTTAAAAGGTTATATAAAAATCATATTTTTCTTTATAAATATGTGCCTGAGAATCTGAAACGTTTGTGACATACATTTTTTATCAATTAATAAATAAAATCGATCCAGATTTTCAAGAGTTATCAAGATCTGTCAATTCAATAATGTTTATAGTCAGTGCTATTAAAACCATTTATTTTTAGCTGTAACCTTAATCATATGGCTGTAATGGAATGACGCAACACTGGGTGAGTGTAGTTAATAGGTGAGTATTAACCTGTTCACACCTAAGCCTTAAAATGGCTGCCTGGACTTTTCCTTCCTATTTAAGCTGTAAAAAAAAAAAAAATAGCAAACTAAGTTAAAAAATTAAAGCAATTTTTGCACTTGTGAATCGATTTGATTCTTAGAGTTTTTATAAAAATCGATACAGGATTTATTTTAGTTTTTTTTTCAACACAGCACTTATTTTAATCTCTTTTTTACTTTTAACATTTTCATTTAATTTTTTTTTTTCTTTATAAATATCTGCCTAATATGAAAATAATTTGTGACAAAAAATGGGGGGGGGGGGACGCAAATAACTCGTAAGGGCACAATTATTTTTTCATAACACTATACAAAGTTATTGAAGAAACGCACAGATGCATTTGTGGATTTACAGTTTTTGCGCTATTCTTAGATTGTTCTTTAAAAAGAAGTAAAATTAAAGAGAATAAAATGTATTTGAGGGAATAGTTTTTTTCTATCAAACTTTTTTATCGACCCCTTTTTTTTGTATCGCACCACACGTCTATTGATATATAGTGCTATCGAATTATCGTCCAGCCTTAATTCATAGGTTCTTTCAAAAAAGGTAAAATTAACTTTTAGAGAGTATAAAATTTATTTTACGTTTATTATTACGATCCTATCCAAAACGCAATTTTTGCACTTGAGAATCAATTTAATTCTTTGAATTTTTATAAAAATCAATACAGAATTTATTTTCGATTTTTTTTTCAACACAGCACATATTTTTGTCACTTTACTTTTTACATTTTTATTTTTCTTTATAAATATGTGCCCCATGTGAAAAAAATGTGAGACATAAAAAAGGGAAAAAAACAACAACCAACAAATAAATTGTAAGGGCACAATTACTTTTTCGGAGCACTATAGAAAGTTATTGAAGAGCCTCACAGATGCATTTGTGGATTGACAGTTTTTGCACTATTCATAATAGGGCTGGACGATAAAGAAAAATAGCATATCGATAAAGGTATAGTCATATTGATCGATATAAATAATTATCGATAAATATCACAAAATGTAAAATATATATTTTACGTGCCTCCCCGGTCATTTTGTTATTCTTCAATTAACTAATTTTAACTAAGAATTAAGTTAGTTAATTTTTCAAACACTTCTTTTTATCATAGCTAAGTTTGAAACGAATCAAGAGACCTTATTAACATCAGTAAATACAAAGAAACGTTTTATTAACCATTATTTTTTAAATTATGTTAGTAATTTAAATTATCTATATGTTTTTTAATCTTTTAAACATTTGATGACAATTTATAATATTAATGGCTGAAACCTTTGGTTTAGTCAATAAAGCTCTAATTCAGTTCAGCTGTGGTTAATGATACATTTGGAGTAAGTAATAATTGTAGTATTAAGCTACCTGAACTTTTTTTATTGACCCCTTTTTTTTCTATTGCACCACACATCTATCGATCGATATATAGTGCTATCGAATTATCCTCCAGCCCTAATTCATAGGTTGTTCTTTTTAAAAAGGTAAAATGAACTTTTAGAGAGAATAAAATGTATTTTATGACTGAAAAAAGTGAAAAGGTAGAACAAGAGGGTTCTCTGTCATTAGAGCTGTGCATCGATGCTCAGTGGATTATCACGAGCAGATCCAATGTCTTCCAATTCAATATGTGTAATGGTCAGTTTTTTTGAGCTGTAACCTTAATTATATGGCTGTAATGCAATGACAACACTGGGTGAGTATAGTTGACAGGAGGAAGCCTATTAAGGGTTTTTAAGGGCTTTAAAATGGCTTTCTGGATTTTTTCCTTATTTTAGCTGTTAAAAAAGGGGCAAACTATGTTAAATGATTGAAGACATTTGTGGACTTGTGACTCAATTTAATTCTTAGAAATTTTTTTTTTAATTGATAAAGAATTCATTTTCATTTTCTTTTCCCAACACATCACTAATTTTCTTCGCTTTTTAAATTTTTATTTATTTTTCTTTATAAACATATGCCTGCTGATCTGAAACATTTGTGACATTAAAAAAAAGGACTGAAAAATGTGAAAAGACAGAACAAGCGTGGACCTGTGTGCGTTACCTGCAGCTCCTGCAGCAGATCCCCACACAGCGCGGACTCAAACAACTCTTTACCATTCTGGTACGTCTTTATGATCTTCAGCTTGATCTCTGGAGAGCTGGTTTTCTTCAGCACCCCGCCGGGGGTGTTGGATGGAGCGAGCGTCGGCTGAGAGGAGGGGGTACTGTCCACCAGGGAGGGAGGAGGGCTGGAGGAAGGCAGGTGTAGCGGGGGAGGGGCCGGCAGGTTGTGGCTCATGATGTGAGGCGTCTGGGAAAGTTGGTGCTGGGCGGGCAGCGGCGGCGGAGGACTGTGCGGGTGTGAGTGGGTCTGTACGTGAGGCGGGTTGGAATGGAAGGCGTGGTGGTGGTGGTGATGATGGTGGAGGTGCGGGTGATGTACGGCCAGCGGGGGGGACACGGGAGACAGAGGCCTCTCATGGAGGCCGGGTCCTCTCAGGACTGTTCCCTCCCCCGGCAGGAGGCCGTGCTCCCCATAGCTCCGTATGGCCCCGTAGCCGTTAGCCGAGCCGTTGGGGAACTGCGAGTACATGGAGAACTTGGCCTGGGGCTCGTACATGCCCAGACCCGGGGGGTATCCGTTAGAGACCTGCGGCATGTCCTCCGAGGCTGACGGCGGGTAAGAAAACTCTGCGTCCAGGGCAGCATCGTAAGAGGGACCGCTATCCTCACCCGGGTCACTGCTGGTGTCGCAGGAGCCGTCCTGTCTGATGTTTGCTGAGTCAATGAGCTGAGGGGGTTGCTGAATTGTATTTCCCATGATCCCTTGCATGAAAGAGAAGGAGAAATCCATTGTTGGGCTCCTGCATCCTTAACTGTCTTTTTCTTTGACTGGACCTGGGGACAAAGATGGGGCAAACATTACCATCCTGATCTTCACCTAGACGACTCTACTCACAAACGCATCCTTCAGAAGACGGGCTAAACGTCTAAAGCACCCCGGCAAGAGCTTGCTTCCGTTTTCATAAACGAGACCCCAAAAAAAAGCCTTAATTCCCCGTTAAAAATCCCTTAATCGTGCAACAGGAGGAGAAATATGCTACAGCTCTTTGATAGAGGTGGCACCTTTGGACGAACACGACATTCCCAACATCCTCTGTTAGCTTTACGCTTTGGCCATCAAAACAGGAAACAAGTGAGCCGTGAAAGTCCATCCAACTGCCCAATTATTAGGGATGTAAGAAAATATGGATATCCCAACATATTGCAATATTTTATTCCACAATACTGTATTGATATTTCAAAATCAAAGTATTGTTCTTGGTTTTTGTTTTTACAAATTTGGATTGCATTTTGTCATTAAATTAAAAGTTGTTGGTGGCTGTTTTTAACCTCTTGGTTCCAGTGGACCAATTAGATCTAGTAATAATACTGTGTGATGTATTAAACAGGTTGAAGTGTTTAGAATGGACAGTTTTTCTATGGTTAAATTCTGTTTTAAAAATCACAAAATAAAATCTTACTCATGGTATTGTAATATATCATATTGTACCCACTGTATCGTGATACATATCGTATCGCCACATTATTGCCAATACACATCCCTACCCATTATATAATCAGCCTGCAGGCAGTGAATCCAGAGAGCAATGAATTATATTAACTCATCAAATATTGCATCCAAAAACAACGTGGCCATTTTACTTTTGCATATTTTTGTATTCCGATGATTAAGAGTCGACATTTCCTGCAGCTCAAGCCTGGAAGCTGAGAAACAGTGACATCAGTCAAGCACTTACTGAAATTCACCAACTTTGCCTTGATTGGTCCCAAACGATGATCAGCAACGTCAAATAAAAACTATATATATAAAAATCACTTTTCTTTTGCTTGTTTAATGAATCAAAGCTGAAAGTCTCCCACTTATTTGCTAAATGCGAATGGTACAGTAGTTGAGTTACCAAACGATCTGAAAGGCTAGAGAGAAATGCCTAGATGCACATTTCATACTGGATTCAAAACCTCTACCAAGGAATCTTCATCACATATCTCCTTTAACGATAGACAGTCGTTTCCTTACAGGGTTCCCCAATTAATTTGATTCCAACAGTCTTTAAAATACAGGTTCAAAATCCACACCGCAAAATTTTGTAGCTAATGTTTTAAGTGCCGTGCATAAAAATTCTGCTTTGCCAGAGTATGTTTGACCTATTGAGTAGACTCTCACTGCCTATACAGCATGCATATTTTTAGCACCAGGGATACCAAAACTGACAAGGTTTTTCGGGTTGTTTTGTTGCAAGAATAAATAGAGTGAGAATATATCTTAGTTGTCATTTGTTTTTGTTTTTTTACATGACAGTCCTTAGAAGGAAGTACTGGCCTGTAAATGGCTAATCGTTGCATCTCTAATATCAACTATTTGTTGTGCCATTTCTAATTTACAGCAATTTTGTCAAACAAAGTATCCCGAAGCTACTGGCTCAACATAATCAGATGTTCAGCACAAAAGTATAAATCAATGCGTTCCAAATTGGATAGAATCAATGAGGACATCTAAAGTCGGTGTAGTGTCACCTCAACAGCTCTGACTGATGTAGAAAAGGTAATGAGTTAACTTAACACTGGTTAACCCGGGTTTTCTGACTTACAACCGGAGCACAGCTGAAAACGTGTACTGTTAAAGACTATTTCCAAATATAAAGTATTTGATCCATTACCTATAGGTAAAAATAAAAAAGCCGTACAATGAAGCCAACAAGGTTAACCACTTGAAATCGACAAGTCTGCTAAATAATGCATCTCAGTAGAACACAGTTGAAAATGGGATTCACTGTAATTTGCAACTATTGAAACCATTATGGCAAAATTGGCAAGAAATTTCGACAAAAAAAATATTACATTTGGTATGAACTGGTGCGCTCTCTTTTTAATCGGAAATCTGATTTAATGACTTCCCAGCTAGCAATACGACGAGAATGCCTCTAGCAGTGGGAATTACAACTTTGAAAGTCAACGCCTGCCAAACAGCAACATGTAGTTAAAGTACCCGGTTAAACCAGGAGCACACAGTACTGTGCAACCTCTGTTTGAGAGCATTTATCTAGTATCTGAACGTACAAAATGGAGAGAAATGCATCGTTATTAATTGTAGTTACTGCCACAATAGTTAGCCAAGTCCCCTGGTTTTAATTTGCAAACAAAGTTTGCTCAACTTCCACAGCTAACTGTTGATATGTGAATAATCATTCTAACACTAATCTACGAGTTTCAATCCGAAGAAGTGCGAACAATTTCCCCTTGACCTGTTCTGATTGAGAGACTAAATGGGAGATTCGTTAAATGATTTTAACAAATTGCAACAAAACTGATAAGTTCCACTGTTTTCCTTCTATAATGGAACCAATGTTAGATGCTCTTCTTTTCAGTTTATAAAATAAATAAAAAAATCAGGTAAAGGTTATTCATTAACCAGGAGAGTCTTTAATCTTTTTAATCTTATAATTTCATGTTGGATTTAAAACTACAGAGCCAAAGAACCTACAGCACATTTTCTCTTTAATGTTTTGAATGCAAAGAAGAAGAAAAAAATCAGAATCATTCCAGAAAAGACGAGTAGGTCAGACCTCAAAGAAAACTAGAAAATGGTACTGGCCAGGAAACGCCACGGCACAACACGGAAGTTCAATTAATTAAAAAGACAGGCAGCAGGTACAGCTAGTAGCTTGGATATTAGTTAGCAGCACATAATCACCAAATAAATTCAGATTATATATATATATATATATATGCTGTAGTAAACCTCTAACAGCACCCTAAACACTCCAACCTGTTTCATCCATAACACATCCACTTCTATTAATAGTTCTAGTTGATCCACTGGAACGAAGGAGGTAAAAAGGTCACCAATTACAAGTCATACTTTCAATTTTACTGCCAAAATGATTGTAGTGTGTCAGAATATCATTGAAATTCTAAAAAATACAAAAAATTGATTCTTTGCGCTTGAATATCGATATAATATTGTGACATATAATATTGCGATGTATTGGCATATCAATATTTTCTTACATCCCATATATATATATCAACATTTCTAAAATATAGTTAAATAACATACCTAGTGTATTGATGTTTGGGATTTTGTTTTTGTACTTGTATTGACATTAAGGAAGGTTCTGCCCTTTGCCATTTTGTTACACTCACTGTGCCTGTTCATCTCTCCCAACTTCCATTTCACACCCATTAACTAACCATTTTTTCCCACGTAATTAAACTCTTTTTTTTTTTTTACATCCAAAAGGGTTCAGTTAATGTACTACAATAAAATAGTGTATTAGTACAGGCCTCAAAAAGTCTCATGACATGTCCACAATCCACCATAATCTGCCGCCGAAAATCCTTCAAACTTTCCGTCAGATGTGTCTATTTTTCATCGTAACTTTGCAAAAGAAAATTTGCATAGCACACTTTCAACAACAGGGTAATTCAAGGTGCTTAATATCAAAGTAAAAAAAAAAACAGCAATAAAGCATAAAACACATACAGAACATATATGAAAACATTGCCCAAAAGCAGCGCTAAACAGATGGGTTTTAAGCCTTTATTTATAAGAACTCAGTGTTTCGGCAGCTTTGCAGTCATCAGGAAGTTTGTTCCAGATTAGAAGAGCATAGAAACTGAAAGCTGCTTCACCTTGTTGGGTTCTGATTCTTGGGATGCTGAGTAAACTAGAGTTGGGGCCCCTGAGTGGTCTGGCAGGTTGGTATAGTGACAGCAGAACTTCAACATTTGTTGGAGCTCAACCATTCAGTGATTTATAAACTAGTAGGAGTATTTTAAAGTCTATTCTCTGAGCTACAGGGAGCCAGTCTAAGTACTTTAGAACTGGGGTGATGTGTTCTACTTTCCTGGTTCTAGTGAGGACACGAGCAGCAGCGTTCTGGATCAGCTGCAGCTGTCTGATTTTTTTTAGGTAGACCTGCATGGATGAGTTTTTCAAGGTCCTTCTGTGACATCAGTCCTTTAATCTTAGAAATGTTCCTCAGGTGATAGAAAGCTGACCTTGTTATTGCCTTTATGTGACCCTGGAGGTTCGGGTCTGAGTCCATTACTACACCTAGATTACGGGCCTGGTCAGTAGCTTCTAGTTGCATTAACTGAAGCTGTGTGCTGACTCTTGATCGTTCCTCCTTAGGTCCAAAAATAATTACTTACGGGGTTTTTCCCCCCATTCAGTTGGAAAAACAATTATGACATCCACTGCTTTGCTCAAAGCATTCACTTAGGGTTTGGATGGGTTCAAAGTTACCTAATGACATTGTGATGTAAAGATGAGTATCATCTGCATAGTTATGGTTACTAATGCTATTGGTTGTTATAATCCAGGGGATGAAATAGTGACAAGAGGGAACACAACCAGCACCCATTCAAAAAACACATTCATTGATGCATGAAAATTGACAATCTTCTGATTTCCTAAGGACCTTCTAGGACTTAGAAAAAAATAAAAAATAGAACACCCCTGCACATTTTTTGCTTATTTGCGTTTTACTAAATGGAAAACTGGCAATCGGTATCGACAAAAAAGCAGTAGATTGGTGCATATCGAGTAAGCACCAGAACTCTGATTTTCAAAAAAAGACGGATTGGTGAATTTGCTGCTTGGATACGGAGAGTTTAACCCTGTAAAACCCAGTGTTATAATTATTACAGCATCTCTATTTCAAACATAACAAATGTTAACTTTTCTTCAGTTTTGTTCTTTTTTAACCAAATGTATATATTGAACCCTATTATCCAATCTTGAAATGTTACTGAATAGGATATTTGCAAATACGTTCCCTACAAAGGATCACAAAAACTTGAAGAGTCCTGGCTGGAACAAAATCACTGTGAAACTATCTGATAGGATTAATCAAATCGGGAATAAGAATGAAAAAGCAAGCATTGAAAAGTATACAACATGTGTACATCTGTCATTTTTGTGCAACAACTTGTAGAAAAATGTAAAATAGAGCACGTTTTATTACATAGCTGCTATACTTGAAGAAACAAAAATAATATTTTACTCTCCAAAGTACTCAATCTAAGGGGTTGAACTTGTTCATCCAGGTCTTCCATGGTTTATTCTGTCCACAACCAGACAATATTGGTTTTTGGTCGTTTATTTTTCTTTACATTAAACGTTTAGTTCCAGCTTCAATGCATTGGTCACGGGCAACTTTTTGAAAGGCTTTTGTTTTTGTGCTTTTAATCGCATCAACATAAAACAAAAACGCTGCTCACCTTTCACAAACAAAAAGCCTTGCGGCTGTTTTAACACATTTAATATATTTAACGATCGATTTATCGGGTTTAAAGGTGTAAAGTGAATTGGACCTATCGACTGAATATGAGTTGATGTGTGGACACACACAAACTCAGGCTACTCAGCAGCCGAAAGGTAAATAATGTAAACATTCATACGGTGTCGATAAGCGGTCAAATGCCACCAACTTCTATCTGATTAAATTCGTTCATAAACGAGGTGATTAAATTATACTATTTGGCAATAATAGTGTTTGTTTAATTTCAAAATGAGCGCGCAGGCAAAAAAAAGAAAGATATTTCACTGAATGATGGTTTAGCTTCCTGCGATTAGCATCGAGCTACCTGATATCAAAGGGATCAAAATAATGATGTGTTGGAGGTTTAGAGCGATGGAAATGAGAAGATAAAACCACTTTACGCTTATTAATATTCAGACACACACAGCTAGGCGTCTCCTGTTGTTCCATAAAGAGGGGCAAACGTGGGAAAGATGAAAGGACATGCTAATGTTGGCTAACGCTGCACTCCTAATATGGCTGCCTGTGCCCCTTTAAATCAAATTGTCTGCCGTTGATCAAACCTCCATCACAGGAGGGTTCGGTTGGGGGGAAAATTAGTCAAAAACAAGCACGCACACACATAAAATAAAACATAAAAAACTCAAGATAGTGAGGAGGCGAGGGGACGGGTGGCTAACGTGGGGATACGGCAAACGCGCTTGTCGCTCCGGAGGAAGGAGCAGCACGGATTGTGATGCCGAGCCGAAAAGATGCGGGGAAAACAGGAGAAATAAAGATGCAAATACCTTCAGCGTGTCCCATTCTAAACTCATACACCAGCCTGCGACGGTTCCTCTTAATCTAAAGGAGGAGGGGGCGGGGGGATCAAAAAAATAAAAAAAAATTATTAATCCGGTAATGTTGACAAAGCTCGGGCCTTTCCTTTTAACGCAATTCTCAGCAGAGGCGATGGTGGTGGTGGTGGTGGTGAAGGGGGCCTGGAGGGGAGGGGGTGCTGTTACGCTGTAGGGTCGCTATCCAATCCCAAAGCCTGGCTCTTCCTCAGCGCAAACACCCCAATAATTTAGTGGGAGCCCTGCTGGAAAAAAAAAACACGACAAAATGATCGTTCTTCGCTGCCCCGCTCAATGCTGATCTCCAGCTTCCTCTTCCTACGGTTTCAAAAAGAATGTACCCTGCTGCAATTTGGCTTTCAAGTCCCGCTTGCTTCAGTTGGTACGGCATAACGTCGTAGCATATAATCGCCTGTTTTAGATTATGGTGCAAAGTAGGATTCTGAGAAGAAAAAAATCGAGAACAAACCTGTGCATTATGATATCAGAACGATATAAGCTTGAAATTAAACTGAAAAAAAGTGCTGCCTCTGAAAAGAAAAATTGGCGTTGAAATATATAATTGTAACTGATAATTTTAATTGTGAACCTGAAGATGTAGTGAACATTTCTCTATTTTAAATTGAACTTGATTAAAAATAAAATAAAATTCAAAATATATGCATTAAAAGCATTAACTCACTTACAATGAAGTTGTCACACTTTGAGCTTTTTTTCAGTGCCCCATTCAGCTGATGCTATGTCCACACGTAGCCGGGTATCTCACAAAACAGAGATAATTTTTTTTATGGTTTGGCCTGTTTCCACACGAAAAACGCAGTTTTTTGGCACCAAAAACGAATCTTTCTAATAACTCCGAACAAAGTGAACATCTGCGTTTTCTCCATTTTAGCACCTGCGTGTGGACTGATGAAACCTGAGTTTTTAAGAGCCGCAACGTCGCTATCCGCGACACAAAATGCTCCAACATCACTTGTGCGACATATATGTTTACATTCAGAAACAGCCTTTATGCCCTCAGAGCTGTGTTGGCATTATCAGTTTTCCGCGCGCTTTAGTTTGCTTGTTTTTACAAGCTCTATCACTGCTGTAAGTAGAAGTAAAAGAGAAGAAAGTTACTCTGAGCAGGTAGGATTTGGGAGAGCTACTTCCCCCCACAGGTTTGCAATGTCTATGAATGTGTTTAAAGTGTAACTAAACCCCAAAACAACTTTTCTTTGCTTAGAAACTGTATAAAATGGCTCTTTACCAATGCAATCTTTTAGTTTTTTTAGTTTTTTTGGTCTAAAAACGTCTTATGGTGTGGCCAGACCGCAAGCTTTGTCAGCGTCAAGCAACGCTCATGAAGCCACTAGTTCGACGCATACATGCAGAAGATACATTTTTAAGCTGAAGCTCGCAAAGCTCTTAGGTGGGCCTTTCTCTGGTGGATGTTTTCAACACTCGCGGATCATGGTTGGCTAGGCAGCGTCTACGTCAGGCAACGTCGCTACAGTGAGACGCTCTGATTGGTTGCCGTGCTGCATCAAGAGCGTTAGGACCGTCAAAAGTTCCACTAGCTGAACTTCTACGTTGCTACCGTTATGAGCTTTGAAGCTTGAACGCAGGAAAAGCTTTTAAAGTTTACAGAGCCAAAGCTCACAAAGCACCACAGAGACCATGACGCTCCTCCAACGGCCTCAACCGTAAATTTAACATGTAATCTTGACACTGCTGATGCTGACAAAGCAATAGATAGATAGATAGATAGATAGATAGATAGATAGATAGATAGATAGATAGATAGATAGACAGACAGACAGATAAATAGATAGATAGATAGATAGATAGATAGATAGATAGATAGATAGATAGATAGATAGACAGACAGACAGACAGACAGACAGACAGACAGACAGACAGACAGACAGACAGACAGACAGACAGATTTCCCTTTGCCGGTAGTACACATCCGGGTAACTTTATGCCTACTACGCCAATCCATACTAGAGATTCGGTCTACTACATCGCCCGCTTACTGCTTTTCGCCTGCTAAGTAGTAGGCATAGTAGGGCTATTCGGATGCAGGGTATATCTTGTGTGCTACATGTGCACACAGAAGAATACTGAGAGAAGCAGAGGAAGCTAAAATCCATATATCGCACTTTTGAGGATCTCAACGTCGAAGTGGCTTAAAGCCATAAGTTATAACATATATGTTTTAAACATACTGTGAACAAGGAAACAAAAGCTGAGGAATTTCCCTCCAAAGCTACTTAGCATTGATGCTAGCGCCAGGCTCTCTGTGCTTGTTTTCTATACATGCTGTTGGCTTCAGGCAGCGCTGACTAAGCGCCCTGATCCAACAGCTCGAACTGATACGTCGTTTGGCCGCTGCGCTCCATAAAGCCTCTCTTTACCTATGGTGGATGGTAGAGAAGACACCTAATTTCTCCCTTAACCGTAAGTAAATAGAGGCTTTACGGAGCTCGGCAACCGCATGCCATAGTTCAGCCATGACTGTCTTCCAGACCACACCCCCGTATCACCCCATCGCGCTCATCCTCCACACTTGGCCACATCCCTCCGTGTCTCCTGGTCCTGCCCACTTTGGTAGGGTTTTCCAATGTTGCCTGGGGGCGGATTAATGCTTTTTCATGGGGTTCAGTTACTCTTTAAAAACCCACTAATCTATGACAGAGTATTATTCGACATAGTATTCGTAGTATTAGGACCATTGTAAACAAAACAACATTTCCACCCCACAAAAATCAGAAATTCAGAGATTAAATTCAGCTACTTTCCAGAAAAAACTCGGAATATCTCTGATGTCAAAAAGTAGCAAAATTACAAGTAACAAAATCTGAATTTATTATATTAATTGCACATATTTTTCCTGGAAAAAAAATAGGAAATTCTCTGTCACAAAAGACGTAAAATTACGAGTTATAAGACAAAAATTCTGAGATTCATTTCAGATATTTTCTAGGGGGAAAAAAGTAACTCTTTGATGTAGAAAAGTAGAACATTTTCGAGGAAAAAGGTTTTATGATTAAAGGCATACTTTTTTTATTTTAAAGTTTTCTAACTCTACAATGTCAAAAATATCTTAGTTTAGATATCAAAAATGTACGCCTTCAATCATAAAAATGTCTTAGTTTTTTCCTCACAAAGTTTTTCTTTTCTACATCAGAAAATTATAATTTTCCTAAAGAATATCTGAAATTAATCTAAAAAAAATCGTCTTTTACCTTGTAATTTTACGATTTTTGTGACAAAGAGCTAATTTAACGTCCAATTCCCTGAGTGGAAAATATTTAATTTAATTGTTTATTCCTGCAAATTAGACTACAGTTTTTGTAACACCAGGGGTCCTCGAGCAACAAATGTGTGAAATGGAAGACGGAAAAGGTATTATAACAATTGGTTTGGAGAGTCATCTTAGAACTAAATAACAGTTTCGCTTGCCATAGAACCTGGCCAAAACATCTCACAGATGGGGGCTGAAGGGGAATATGTGTTGTGTAGTTTACTTGACTTGGTCAACGCTTAATAACCATAAAAACTTCAGGCATTACCTACTACAAGCAGCAGACAGTAATACAAATTTGCATAATTTATAAAAAAAAACAGTGAAGTGAGAGGAGCACGAAGCCCCGTAAATGCACCACTGACGTTTGCAACAGCGCCTCTGATTGGCTCTTCCAACCTCGTCGGCTGATCTGCAGCTTGGAAGATGCGAGATGAAAGACTTCTCACTTGTCTCTGATTTTGTAGTCCCCAATGTGGCAATGTTTATGCACATGATTACGCTGTTGTACACTATCATGCTGTGTGTGCCTTAAGACTAACAATTTACTGTCTCTATATTATAATTACAAAAACAACACAGAAAAAAAGAAGTGGAATGCGGTAATGTTGGACCTAGCTTCCCATTTATCTTCAGTTCACTTACCAGCCTTGTGACTGTTAGATGAAATGGTCCACACCATACCACTAATAATGAGGCGCTTTAAAAAAACACCATAAGCTGTACAATAAAGCCACACATAAGAGGCAATCAGTTGCCATAGAATAGCAGGTAGCAAGTAAAGGGAATAGAAATTCTGCAACAGTTGTTAGGCAGAAAGAACACTAAAAAAATTACAGAAATCTGGCTACAAATTCATAAAACTATAAACTATTGGTTCACAATATATTTTAGACAAAATATTAGTTATATTTGGTAACCCTGTAAAAAGCAGGAGTTTACTTCTGACTATAAAGTTTAAAATAACAGTCTGTTATCAACCCTCAAGTTTTAAATATTTAGTCTTGCATCTCAAAACATCCACAAAAGGTAGGAGTGCTCCCTGGAACCGTAGTTCTATATCTTATTTCTGTTTGACGATGGTGCTCTTTGGTTACTCCCTGATGAAGGCCCAATAGCCGAAACCCGTTGGAGCATTTTTAACCGTTCCTAGCCATGCGATTTAATAAAGGCTTTGTATTTTTATTTCTGGATGAGTGTCTTGGTATATTATCCTTTTGTAATTGATTCTTGCGTATAAGATGAGGGAGGAAAACAAGTCCTGTTAAAATCAAAAATCCACATCCATTCTTCTCTGGTTGTAGACCCAGTGGGCAGAGCTGTCAGCAATGTGCTTCAGCTGAAGGTCTTGCAGTTGTAAACCTGAAAATAAAAGGAAGTATTATGTTTTTAAGAAAATGGCTGCAGCTGCACTGAACCAAAGAAAATTACAGGACCAACAATGGAGTCCTTTTTTGGGAAAAGGCAGCCAAAGGAAGATAAAGATTAGCATTGCACAATAAATGGTAAATATATCATCACCTCAGTTTCAGTTTCAGTGTGTGCCATATTAATATCACAAAGTATTGTTTGGAGAGCACTAATTGTTGGCCAATAGATTCAACATTTAGCCAGATGATGCTCACGCTGGACACAAATGGCGCATTACTAAAAAAGAAAAAGATCGCAGGGTGATGGAAGCACACTTGAGAAATGGAAGAAAGAAGAAAATAGTATATATTGTGATTGCAGTGTTTACTGATATACAATTACTGTCAAATACAGACAAAAAACACGCTTGTAGCGTTCACATAGGTAAGATACATTAAAGGTAATGATCAACAAAATGGCAGAAGTGCAGCATAAGTATTGATGCTTTAAAGTAATTTTTTTTCTTTTTCAAATCACAGAGTTAGAAAAAAAAATCGCAATGTCAGATTTTTGTTTGTTACCCTGCATACCAAATGTAAAACTTAACCCACTGGAGATTAAATTGTTATTTTCCTGCTGGAGCCTACTTACTTTCACCTTATTCTCAGGATTCATATTTTTGTGTTATCTCAGTATCTTCAATACTCAGATTTCATATATGCCTCAATCTAATTTTGGGATTAAATATCAGACTCACGTTAGTTTACGTGGATTTTTACTTTTTAAAAACACTATGGAGTGAGCACCATTTCTGAAACAGACGTTCTTCGTAAGCTCCGCTCCACCAACGTTTACGCATGCGCTACGTGACCTTTATTCACAGCCGCCCGGCTAGGCTGCGGCTCCATTGCACAGAGACGCAAGCCCGACGCGCACCGAGAAAAAAAGCATAAACCCACTGTAAATGGGTTTATCACTACACCGGACGTTTATTTCGCGAATTCCGTTCACGTCTCCAGTCTGTTTTGGATGGATAACGTCGTCCACGTTTCACCTAGAAGCCTTACGACGTCCTGTGAGCAGCGGGAGCCATAGTTTGATCAGTGACGCTGGAGGTTAGTGGACTCCATTTCAGCTGCCAGATAGCAGTAGCAACGGTAGGCTATGGCTAAGCTAAGGAGCTAACAGGAGTCTGGGGTGCATTTTTCGGCACAACACCCAACGGCAGCTTGGCTCAGTCCTCAAAAGCAAACCTTTATTAATCATGAGGCATATTTAAATGTTTTTATTTTTAAATTATGAATAAAACGAAACCCGGGGCTCAGTTTTTGACTTTTGAGGGTTATTTAAGTAATTCTCTCCCTATGAACGGGGATGTTGCTGTTTTACGGTGTTATAGCTTAGCGAATGGTTCACAGCGTGATTCTGTAATGCCGGTGATTATTGGTCCCCCCTCCCCCCATTTTTTCTTTACATTTGCTGATAACTTTTTCTTTTCTTTTTTTTTTTTAACCTTGAGATTATAAACAGCGGGTATTGTTTGGAGTTCAGCAGGATGGCTACAAGCAGGAACGTCAGTGGAAAATTCCCAAAATGTTGCGGACTTTCCGCGAAGCTTAGTATCGAAAGTTTCTCTGTTAACCAGATAAAAAGAAAGCTCTCAAAGGACGCACTTAATTAATTTATATTTTCTTAGATTACGCTAAAATAATGCAGAGAGGTGCGTGTTGTCGGATGGGTGTTTACAGATCGGGTGAGGTTCTGTTATGATGTAAACATACTGTTTTTTGTTTTTATTCTTACGTAGATCAGACATACGTCCCTTATAGCCAGCTGAGTTGCCAAGCGTAACGTCGGATTGTCAGAAAGGCAGTGATTGATCGGATGTTGTTGCTGCTTTCTTGTCGAGCTGTGTTGTCTTCAGATGTCTGAACTGAAACCTGACCCCTGCTTGCTCTCTTGTCTCCATGTGAACCTCTGCAGAACACCGTGATCTGACTCTGCAATGGCGGTCTTTAGTCACCAGGTGCTCCTGGCAGTCACCAGATCAAGGTAAACGGACACTTAACACTTTCCTATGTAAACTGCAAAGGACACAGTGCAGGTTATGGTATACCTATCCACCAGGGTAAACTGTGACAAACAGCTGGGTGCAGTGTGAATTTATCTCTCATTGTGTAAGGTTACGGAAAAGGATGCACCGATCCACTTTCTCCCTCTAACTACACTGATGTAAGTCATGTACAGTCGTGGCCAAAAGTTTTGAGAGTGACAGAAATATTAGTTTTGACCAACTTTGCTGCTAAGCTGCTTTCACATCTTTGTTTCAGTTGTTTCTGTGATGTACTGAGATCATCATGTCAGGTTGATTGGGTTAGAATGGAAGACTTGACATGTTAAAAGGAGGACGATGTTGGAAATCATTGTTCTTCCATTGTTAACCATGGTGACCTGCAAAGAAAAGCGTGCAGCCATCATTGCGTTGCATAAAAATGTCTTCACAGGCAAGGATATTGTTGCTGCTAAGATTGCACCTAAATCAGCAATTTATAGGATTATCAAGAACTACAAGGAAAGTGGTTCAATTCCTGTTAAGAAGGCTTCAGGGCGTCCAAGAAAGTCCAGCAAGCGCCAGGATCGTCTCCTAAAGAGGATTCAGCTGCGGGATCGGAGTGACACCAGTGCAGAGCTTGCTCAGGAATGGCAGCAGGCAGGTGTGAGCGCATCTGCACGCACAGTGAGGCAAAGACTTTTGGAAGATGGCCTGGTGTCAAGAAGGACAGCAAAGAAACCACTTCTCTCCAAAAAACCCATCAGGGACAGATTGATCTTCTGCAGAAAGTATGGTGAATGGACTGCTGAGGACTGGGGCAACGTCAGATTCTCCCATGATGCATCTTTCTGATTGTTTGGGGCATCTGGAAAAAGGCTTGTCCGGAGAAGAAAAGGTGAGTGCTACCGTCAGTCCTGTGTCATGCCAACAGTAAAGCATCCTGAGACCATTCATGTGTGGGGTTGCTTCTCATCCAAGGGAGTGGGATCACTTACAATTATGCCCAAAAACACAGCCATGAATAAAGAATTGGTACCAAAACACCTTCCAACAGCAACTTCTTCCAAAAATCCAACAACAGTTTGCTGAAGGACAATGCATTTTCCAGCACTATGGAGCCCCGTGCCATAAGGCAAAAGTGATAACTAAGTGGCTTGGGGACCAAAACGTTGAATTTTTGGGTCCATGGCTTGGAAACACCCCAGATCTTAATCCCATTGAGAACTTGTGGTCAGTCCTCAAGAGGCGGATGGACAAACAAAAACCCACTAATTCTGACAAAATCAAAGAAGTGATTATGAAAGAATGGTTTGCTATCAGTCAGGATTTTCGCCCAGAAGGTGATTGACAACATGCCCAGTCGAATTGCAGAGGTCCTGAAAAAGACGGGCCAACACTGCAAATACTGACTCTTTGCATAAATGTCATTTAATTGTCCCTGAAAGCCTTTGAAACGTATGAAGTGCTTGTAATTATATTTCAGTACATCACAGAAACAACTGAAACAGAGATCTAAAAGCAGTTTAGCAGCAAACTTTGTGAAAACTAACATTTGTGTCATTCTCAAAACTTTTGGCCATGACTGTAGACTGAAAGTTGGACCTGACACTCATTTTACTGCCGTGTTAGTTGCCTCCTTTTGCCAATTCACTTCAAACTCAAAAATTCTTATGAAATCTCATTGAAACACTTTAAATTTTCTTCAAATAGTTGAGTAAATGCTGATGGCTGCGTGTACAGCGGTTCTGAAGAAGCCTCCGATTGAAGACACTCTGTAGGATGGTCGCATGAACAGAACGCTCAGGGTTATTAGAGCTGGGTATCAATTCAAATTTCAATAATCGATTCCAGTTCTCATGCGTTAGAATCGATTATCACAGTCCGATCTGTTCCGATTTGATTGAACCTTTTCCAATTTGATGTTGATCTTTGCTTTTATTTATTTATTTATTTTTTATCTGTAAGCTGTAATTGAATGACGCAGCATTGGGTGAGTAACAGTTCACCGAGTGAAACTGTGTCAACCCTTTCAGACACAAGCCTCAAAATAGCTGTCTGGACTTTTACTTGCAATTTTAGTTGTAAAAAGGGCAAACGATGTTCAGCAATTAAATCGATTTTTGGACTTGAAAACCGATGCGGTTCGATTTTCACAAGAAACGATTCGGAACAAAACATTTTTTTTGTGTGATTTCAAAACAGCATTAAGGGTTATCCAGATTTTTCTTGAGTTTATGGAGGATCATTCTTTGAACCGTCAACCTTCTCTATCAACTTGTTGAGGATTTTTGAGTCTCTGACTGATGCGGTTACCCCAACATATCATGGGAGAAGATATTACGCTCCCTAAAAAGACTAGTAAAAGATCTGAAGCATCTTGCTGCAAACCATGAAGGACCTAAGCTTCACACCTCCCATTTCTTTTAATCAGGCCTTATTTCCTTTGATCGTTTAGTTGAATATTCTGAAATGCCACAGATTAGGACACGAGAACAAACAAAAATTGCTCTAAGTGACCTCCTGCTAATGACAAAATTCTGGCATAAGTAACAGAAAAGGGGAAAAAATTACCAACACCTGTACACAGTCTGAAGCTGTTTGGGTTTACAGAAATGTAAAACCATCTTTGAAAAGACCCACATATTTTCACACACAATACTATGACTGCTTTTTCATTGAAGCACTGTTTTGCTTTCACATCTAAAATTTCCGTGTCGTTTCAGAACTGAAGAGTTGTAGAGCGACCTAATGGGGACGGCAATTATTAAACATGAACAAAGTTAATAACTTGGCCAGTGAAATTCACACCGGCAGAAGTGCGTTCAGTTTGTTAGATTAGACTAAGTATATATGAGTTGAGCGATTTATTGTTTGTTTTTAACATATTATAAAAATAACTCCATTATTTACTGTAACTATCTAAAGGTTTAAAACTTCAAATGAACAAATACTTATCTTAGATGGGTTACCAGCACACATTTGGATAAACTTTATCTGAAGAGGAATGGTTTGAGTTGGACAGCCTTTTCTGACTCCTAGAAACAAAGAGTGTCTACATGTGGTGAGATGATTCACCAGAACCCTTTTCAGAAAAAAAGTTTATTTATAGACTGTAACCGGATCTGCTTTCTATGTTGTCTTTAAGAACAATACAAATTAATTGTGTCACGTTATTTAGGTTTTCCTACGAGGGTAGAAGTTTTTTTTTTTTTTTTATGTGGTGAAAGTTTGCAAGTGTTACAGACTTGTTTTAGTTTTCGATGTAGGTCCTGATGCGCTTTCCTACATAGGCACATCTATTCCTGATTGTGGCAGATGGTTTCGCTTTACTGACTAATGTACACAAGGAACTGAGAGGGGGTTAGGGGGTCATTTTTCTTTCTTGGCAAATTAACCATTCAGGCTGCAGAGAAAGTTGAGGAACACATAAAGAGATACTTAACATGCAGACGGCAAGAATCGGAATGGAATCGATTCTTGAAATTTGAGGGAATACCCAGCTTTAATATTTACTCTAAGTAGTTACTTTTTTATAGCTTGCAATATCCTCATTGTCTTGTTTTTCTTCAAACTGTGAAAGAAAAAGAAAAATTTTGATGCGCCTTCATGACTTCTTATTATTATTATTAAGGCGACCATAGCAGAGCTTCATCATTGCTTAGCCACATTTTTCCTGCATTCAGTCGTTATTTGTATTAAAACATGCTTTGACTGGCTCCTGATTAGTTTAACAGAAGTCTTTAGTGTTTTAAGAGGTGGCTGGATAATTTTTTTTTACATCAAACTTATAATAATGTAAACGATTATTATTTTACCACTTAACATTCTTTCCTCTCTCTGTCCACAGAGGGTCATATTTGTTGTCCAAGAGGCACAGCTGCTCCTCTCTGTCCTCCAGAACTTATCTCCGCATAGACTTTCCTCGCCACGTCTCGTCTTCGTTTCCTCCCCGACACTCCCGCTACAGCTACCCTCACTGCGCCCGAGCCCACTCCGTCAGCCGCGCCGACGGCACCGCCCTGCTCGCCCGCGCTCTGCACAGCTCGGGCGTCTGGCTCCAGGACGTAAAGCAAGACGACACTAAAGCATCTCCGGTGCCCTCCCAGGATGCACCTGCGGGGGATATAAAAGACTCTCTGGCGGTGGCGGACTCTCAACCTCCGTCAGCTCCCACTCCAACGTCCACGGTCGCTGCTTCAGCGCCGGCCACCATCCCTCCTGCTCAGGAGAGAGCGATTGTGAAGAAATCTCTGTATCAGAGGATTGTGGATGAGTTGAAGCATTACTATAATGGCTTCAGGTTACTGGGCATCGACACAAAGATCGCTGGCAGGATGGTGTGGACCCTGCTGCATGGACAAGTGCTAACGCGCAGGGAGAGGAGGAGGGTAAGAGAGGCTACATGTTTTATTATCCGTCATGAATTGATCTAATTTTAATCTCACGATATCAGCTGATCGTCTCCCTATACTATAAATAGATGTCCTCTCATGAGAAACTACTCACCAGTGTGATGAGGTCAAGTCTGTTTTATCTGTACAACCATCATGTTGGATAAATTCACCAGAGAAATTGGAGATTATTTGCATGTTTTTGACATTTTCTAAAGAAAATGGCAAACATTTGGATGCATTTTTTTTTTTTTTTTTTGTGTGTTAGATTTTTAAAACCTGCAAACATCCCATGGGGCGACTGTGGCTCAGGGGTTCAGAGTTCCCCTTGTTACCGGAGGGTTGCCGGTTTCGAGCCCCAGCTCTATCCGCCTACTGGTGTTGGCCAGAGGGGCCGATATGGCAGCCTCGCTTCTGTCAGGCCACGTCCACACTAAGCCGGATAATGCCTTAAACGTATAATTATTTAGTCTACACCCCCCTATCGTCCACACTAACCCGGCGTCGTTTAAGGTCTGTGGCCGGATAACTATTAGCCGGGTAAGAGAGCCGTGTAAATCTTAATTCGTCGGCTAAGCGAGCTAGTGTGGACAGCTTCCCCGGATAATGAAAGGAAGTGGCGTCAATGAATGCTGTGTCAATAACAATACGACACTACAGACAAAGACAACAGAGAAGAGTAATAAATGGATCTCGTCATCTGTGCATACCAAAAACTCTCTCTTCTTCTTAGCAGCTATTGTTCTCTTGGGTTAACGGGACAAGCAGATATGTACTGTGCTGTAGAGCTTCTTGTATATATTATGTAGGCGCCTGCGGCACGTAGGTTATACGCGTTTTCCGTTCATCTTTTCGCGCATGCCCAGTATTTGCACAGGTCTGTATGGGATTGTGCAATCATGGGAACTTAAAAGGACCTTAAACGGGGCGTAAATGTTCGTGTTGAGTGGATAACATTAGGCGTCTAACTCCCCCGTATAACCTTATCGGCTTAGTGTGGACGTAGCCTTAGTCTGGCTACAAATGCAGCTTGCTTCCGCCAGTGTGTGAATGTGAGAGTGAATGAATAACGAATTGGAAAGAGCTTTGAGTGTCTTAAAAAAGCACAATATAAATGCAGTCCATTATTATTATTCATCTGTCAATCCTGTGAAATAAAATAACATATTCCTGTCAGATGTTGCTGTGGAGCTGAGTTTGCTACATAATCTATGGCTACGTTCACACTGCAGGTCTTAATGCTCAATTCCGATTTTTTTTTTTTTTTTTTATCAAATCCGATTTTTTTTTTTGGTATGGTCGTTTACACTACAGATAAAATGCGACAGCAAACGCGTTCCAGAGTGAACGTTTCACGGCTCCAAAGCGCCCCGCATGCGCAGAAGAAGTTGAGACGTCACCATAGTACATCACACACAACGCACTCTGTTTATGGAAGTAAAAATGGCGGATACAGATGTAAGCTTTTTTTCAGCAGTCTATCAATTCTTGCATAGTCGGAACCGACGGAATTTTGACACAATAATCAGAGAAAGAATGACCACAAGAAAAAGGAGAGGTCGTGCTTTAATCATGGCCTTGTTTGGCGCAGTGGCTGCTACCTCCGTGTTTTCTCCGGCGCAGATTATTGACAGATTTAAAGCGACATGGCCGTTCAGACCTCAGCAGCTTTCAAAAACATCAGACATGTATCGGATTCAGTACCACATACCGAGGTGACCTGAGTCGGATTTGAGAAAAAAATCGGATTTGTGCCGTTCGGACTTCCAGAAAAAGATCAGATATGGGTCGCATAGGGGCAAAAAAGTCGGATTTGATGCGCTTTCACCTGCAGTGTGAACATAGCCTAACGGGCATGTAGTAAAAAAAAAACTATGGTGCTTTGAGGCCTTGTTACCAGTTTGAATAGATTAGTTTTTTTAGTTTTAGAGGGCAGCTGTTACTCTGATCCTGTTGTTGGTAAGATGTCTGCTGCTTTCAATCCAGTCTTTAACAAACTACAGCCAATTACATTCAGCTGTTTATTTAGGACAATATTGAGGCCGATATTTTCTTATATTAAACACGTTTCCCATCGGAAAACAGGAGCTGATTTAGGTTTTGGACTATTTTATGCTGTAAACCGCTGCTGCATGACGCTGCCCCAACAAAAGACACCTGAAAGGGATTTACTGTACAAAACCGGCCGTTTGCAGTCATTAAAGGTGAAATGTTGTAAATGTTAAACAGTAAACATTGAGGCGACAAAACGTTTCAATTATAGTAATTCATAATAGCTCAACAACTCCTGAAGAATTAGAGTAAACTGAACCCTTACAGCCATTGATGATGCGCTTTGTTTAGGATGGGACAGCCCTATTCTTCATACAGGGTACCGTATTTCTGGTAGATGTAATTTATTTTTTTTTGTTCCTCTAGTGTGAAATGCTCCTTGCAAACCAGATATCGATTAGTTTTCTCCACGGTTGTTGTTTGAGGAATAGGAATTCCCAGAACAGCAAGCCGTTTTCGTCTTTGTTCCAGATTGGATTGAATTCTGTGAAACGTTGTGGTGCTGTGCTTCCTCTGCTTGTTTTCTCATCCGTTTGCTACACAAGTAGGAACCATTTTCTGGCATTAGACTGATAACACGCCCAAACTACGCATTTGTTTGTTTTCGTTGCACCTTGCAGTGACTCCTAACAGCGGAGCTTTGTCATAATGTAGTCCCAAGTCTAGCTGTATCAAGGTTACCAATGTTTTTTTTTTTTTTTTTTTTTTTTTTAGCTTTAATGTCGCTATTACAATTTAAATTATGATTCTAGATGATTTTTCCTGACATTTCTCTTTCTCTGCTATGACAAAATGTCTCCACCGTTCTCTGCGAGCTTTATCATCTCTGCCACTATAGATGTACATCAGGTGTTGGCATTAATGCCTGAAATTTGCAATATATTTTTTTGCATTTCCTTTATGACTGAAATATTCCCTGCAGTAACGCATGTAGAAATAGTTCAGGTAATCCTAACTGACCCAGTGGATGTAAACTTAATTCCCTTCAAACCAATCTTGGTGATGAACCTTTTTAACTTTGCTCGGCAGAAAGGTTTTTCCTTGGAAGGTTTATTTTTTTTATAATTTGTGGTTGTGTTGTGGTCCCACTGAATCTGTGCTGTTACCCTTTTATTTTTGCAGTGTTTCTTGAATAACCTGAAAGCCATTGAGGACAGTAATTTAATGTAATAGCACTTTTGAGGCATTGTGAATTTGTAAAAGGCTGCGGAAATGAAAAGAAAAATGAATTATTTGCTTCTGAAATGTAGAGATTTATTTTAAAGACGTTGACTTGCCACAGAGATGGCGCCACTAGATTGTTAAAGAAGGGTCATACCCTTTCCTGTTTACGTCTGTCTGATTAGCGTTCAAAGAAGCTCCTGCAGAGACCTGAGCTGTGCTCACACCATGCTAAATCTACATTTGAGCTATTTCAGGAGAGGGAAAGCCTGTGTAATCGATCGTCCATCCGAAACATTCTGCCAAACTCCAGACCTGTAAGCAGAGCTGCGTTTCCAACATAGCATTGTTTGTTTTGTGTTTGCAGCTGATGAGAACCTGCGCCGACCTCTTCCGCCTGCTTCCCTTCATGCTGTTCATCATCGTTCCTTTCATGGAGTTCCTTCTTCCTGTCTTCCTCAAGCTTTTTCCAGAGATGCTGCCGTCAACCTTTGAGACGGAGTCTAAAAAGGCACGTGTTTCTTTACACACACACACACACACACACTCTGCCTTTGGCCTCAGTGGCCTTTCCACAGTTTGTTGTGATTATGTAACTTATCAGATGTCTCAGTTGAACTAAAAACATTTTAGACATGTGGGTTGCTGTCTGCCCCTTCCAGACTGTACAGACATTTATGCATGTCGGCCAACTCGATACTGAAAAAACCCAAAAAAAGATTCGATACTCTGTTTCTATATTAAGTTGATTTAAAGTGACGGTGTAGTTTTCTGAGGACAGGGGGAAGCAAATACCTAAATCATTGCAAACAAGCAGTATTTTTGTTGTATGAGTGAGTGATTGCCATACAGGACAAAAATCACAATTGTGCAGCTTTCTACTACTAGAAGAGTAGTGGAAGGAAGAACTGTGAGCTTTTCAGCAAGGTCAGTTAGTGAATAAAGTAAAGTTTTTTTTTTAGTTTTACCTACTTCTACTTAAAGTTTAATATAATTATTGTCTTATTGTATTTGCTTTCTTTTTTCTTCTTCTTTTTTTAATCCTCAAATGCTGTGTGCCGATTTTAATCATATAAAGCACCTTGAATTGCCTTGTGTTGAAAGTGTGCTATACAGATACAATTGCCTTGCCTAAAAGGCAGGTAGTTCAATCTCTAGAGAAATATATGCAGCAACATGAGAAGCGCATCAGACTCAGCGAGTGAAGAGGTAACATGTGTGGAACAACTATATTTGTGAAAGGCAAAAGTTTGCTGCATTTTGTAGGTTAGAGATATTATTCAGATAATTCTGCAAGTTAATAAGCTTTAAAGTTAGAGGGAATGACCTCAGTGGAAAAAACCACACATTTCAATGTAGTTTCACTGTGACTTGCGCTATTTTGAAACCAGAAAAGACACGTTGATCAAAGTTGTTACCTGTCCAGCAGAAAGCATGTGACCTCAGTCTGTTTTCTTAGATTTTGTTCCTTCAGTTATTAACATTAAGAGAGTGTAATGCGGATGCTTACTCTAGTTTTCCCGGCCTTGTTCAACGACTCCGTGGGATTCTGCCTCGGACGCAGAGCCGCGGCCCGATCCGTGTCGTACAGAGGCTTAGACAAAGCAGCCAATACTTTTCAATGATTGGGCATCATTTTATTCATTTTCAACAATATATTGATTGGTATTTCCAGAGATTAATGGTAAAAACTACACACCGTCTCTTTAAGAACACAAATTTATTTGGAAAAAAAATTCATTTTATCTAGCTACCTTAATTTATAGTGCAATAACGAAATGTAAACGATTAAGTGTAAACAGTTTTGCTTGAACTTTTCAAGTAGCAGCAGTGTTTTTCAAATTCCCCCCCAAAAAGTAAAAGATAACACAATTGAAAAGAATCAAAGAATGAGAAATGGAATCGGAGAGAACAATTATTTAAATAAGATCTTCGGTCAAACTTGGGCCTTCAAAAAGCACAAAAGACACTTCAAGTTAAACGAATCAGGTCTTGAAATGAGAAAGCCCAGCAATCAATATGAAAACTTTGATGTTAGGGAACATGCATGTCTGTGTACTCTTAAGGAGGATGCGTATGTGCCGGACTCCAAAGTATAGATACCACAGGAACTGAATATCTAATTTAGATAACGGTTACAGTATCGATTAATAGCTACGTATCGATTGTTTTGACAACCCTAGTTTGTATACATGCTTTTTTAAAGTATTGTATGAGCTGCACTTCTAGTAAAAAAGCTTTCCAGCTCAATGAAAACTTATTTTCTGTAGGTAATTGCTCCCAGTGCCATTGAGTAGAGCCTACATGACGCTGATCGCATCTCGAGGAGAATGTTTCCAAGCCGTAGAAAAAGTGTACTCCGGTTGACACAGCAATAGTAGGATGAACCACCAGAAAAAGTCTGCACCCCCGGTTGTCTAGGTGGGGAACGGGGCTTAAAGTATTCCAGTTCCTTGATTGATGTCCGGCGTTTGACTATGATTTATAACAAAAAAACATTATCTCCGAGTGGTCTTGAACGCAGCATCCGAGGCAAGTCGGCGGTTGATTCCCCCCCATATCAGAAGAATGGAGGTTAAATTCATGAAGCCAGGGGAAGATATAGCCATGGTTCACAAGGGCCTTAAAAACAAGCGCCGCTGGGCATGGATGGAGGAAAAAGGTGGAGACTGCAGGGAGCCTGGTTTGTGTTTTTGGACAGCAGCTTTTTGCATAAAGCTGCTGTTCGTGCGCTCCAACACACCTACGCGGGCGCTCGTTCATTACAGAACACGATTTATCATTTACGATCGCGCAACCGCTCGTAGATTCGTGCAAAAAAATAGTGTTTTATAAAAACGCTTTAACAAAACTGTCCGTTTCCAATCATCATGCCAGTTATATGAACACACGGCATAACACCAGAGATAAAAAAAAAAAGTCTTCTTGGAGCATTTTATTGTTTTACTGCCTCTGCAGATATGTTAAAGAGGAGAGGAGTCAAGACCCACTATAATGTATTTCCTATAACTTAATTCGCCATTATTTTCAACAAAAATGATAGAAAAAGTTGCAATATAAATATGTTTTTGTATAAATTGCCCTTTACTGGATTAAATGGTTGCCAAACGAATCAGATTAATTTGCTTCACTGAGTGTCACACGTTTTAACTTATAATTAGGGATGCACCGATCCGACTTTTTCAGTCCCAATACCAATACTATTGCTGAATTAACTTTATACTTTCCACCTCATACCTTTTGTTGAAGAGACTGAAGGCACCAAACTTTACTAACTAAATATAACTAAGACAAAATAACGGATGTAAAATATAAAATCACAATAAAACAGTTTATGTGAATTTATTGCAGATTTACCACATTTTAAGTATCGGTTCATGGTATTGGTTAACTTTAACCGATGGAAATGATCGTATCCATGCATCCCTAAACATAATAACCTTTTACTTTCTAAAAATCGCATTTAAATTCTAGGTCATCTAGTACATTACCAAGCACAGTGCCAAAAAGTTGTAGGCCAGATTGCCGATAATGTGCACTTTGGCTCAGGATTTTTTTATTTTTTTACTTTTAGGCCCTGATGGGGAATCGATTTTCAACACTGACACACCAACAGAGAATTTTAAAAGGAAACTGTCTCTGCCAATAAGTCTGGTTGCAAACTTGCTGCTGAAGTATAATCTAGGCTTAAGACCTAAAATGCCCGTCTGGACTTTATCCTCCTGTTTTAGCTGTAAAAATACAATGTTAAACAATCGAAACTTTTGGATGTCCAAATGTATTTTTTGGGGAATTTTTATTGGAGTGGTTTGAGAATAGATAATTTTTTTCCAGCACAGCAGTATAATACACTGGCTTATTTATCTGCTGAACGTGTGACACAGATTCTCAGCTCAGGCTGTTTGGATTGAATATTGATCAAAAGGGCTGTTATCATTTTAAGTCAATTATGTCTTTATCTTTTTGACCCCATCAGTCGAAACGACTGCGACCTCTGCACATGACCTCAACGAATGAGTGACTACATATTAGCATGATGAGAATGTGATGCATTTATTTGCTTCTGGTGTGCTGAAGCGATGGGGAGAAAAAAGGGACAGTGGCTCTGGAGAACAACGGTGTCTCATTTATAAGATTTTGCTTAGAATCACTAAAACCGTACTTAGCTCAGCATTTACTTACACTTAGTTTCTGATCTATTAAAACTTGGAGTACGCACAGCTGCACACAGTTTCAGCTTTATAAATCAGACTTTTATAGAAATCTAGACACCCACTTTCTGCCACAAACGGTCAATGCAAAGTGTCTGCTGAATATTCTGCATGACGTAAAACGGCTAACATGGAGCGTTTCACAGCGAAACGATTCCACAGACGGCTGCAGGAGACCGTTTTATTTCAATCCGTCAACGTTGATCTATTTAGAGCTTTACTCAGCCAAAGGCAACCGAAGTGCTTCACTTCGAAAGATAAAAAATATAGTTACAAAAAGAAGATGGTCAACAAGACGAGAGTAAAAAGTAAAGACATTTGTGAAATGGAACTAATACGAATATTAAATATTCGTATTAGTAAAATTATAAATTTTACTATATTTTACTACGTATAAATTATAGGATTATTTCTTTTAGCAACAAAAAGACTGGAATCAAAGCAAATTAAAACTAAATGACACCAGAAAATACGTTTAAGCACTCCTAGATATTTAAAGCCTGACAAAATGGTGCACTTAAAGTCTATTTTTTAGAAAGTATAATCCATGCAAAATATAGATTTGTAGTCATAAAAATAAACAGAAGATCTTCAAGTGACACGGTGTTGAAGTAGCAGCAGCGTGTCTGACATAAAAAACAAAAAAGAAACGGGAGACGAGATGAACGGTTCCAGCGGGTCGGGAGATTTAACCCCGTGTCAAGTTCAGCACATAGATCTAATATGACTGCTTTAATAAATCTAAATCGGCTCCAGATGCTTCCAGGTTCTGATCTTTAATCAGCGGTAGCATCCATTGTGCAGCATTATGCAGCATATTTGTACTTCACACATGAACCGATATCTGCAATTACAATATAATCTGAAGACATACATATGAACATAATTCTTAAATGCAACATATTTTTATCCAGATTCACATTTTTAATCTCAATTCATAGACGGAACAGAGAACGGAGTGTGCAATGCTCTACAAGTCTGAAAATGTAGCTTGAATTCACTATTTTTGCATCTTTCCTGCTGCGTTCTGTGTCCTCCATGCCCAAAAAGTGCGTAAGCAAGATCTTTCACGTGGTTAAAGCTGCACACGTTTTTCCGCCTAGTTTTTTCTTCTTCTGTAAATCCCAAACTTGGTGCAGAAAGTTGCTTACATAGTTTTCAGATTCCGTTTTGTGTAAGCAAGCTTTATAAATGAGACTCCTGGACTGAAAACCACGAGTCCTATTGGATTTAAATGACCTATATCTGTTCTTTGTTTACCAATTAGGGGCCTTCAAAATGCAACCGGTTGCTCTGATTTTATTTAAAATATCAGATTAAAGGGATATTAGATATTATTGCAAACACCTGCTTTGTGTTATAAAACACAGGTTTTCTTTCACTTCCCAATGATGCATGATTCTTCCATCTATAGCTTAAATTAGGTACTTTTTATCATTTTATTTCAATATGAATTTAAATGGTCTAGAAATCCCTGCTAAAGAAATGTTGGTTTTATAACATTTTTATTGGTGTGAAATCAATTGTCATTGAATGAAATGCCTTTTTCAAGAGTTTTTCTCACTGATGGCTTCTGTAAATTAAACAAAAAAATACTTTTGTGATTAAGCATAAAAGGAAATATTTGTAATATTTTAAAGGAAAAATCCACATTTCATGTTTTTTAAAGATTCCAATGTTTTCAGAAAAAACAACTAATCTGTTGAATGAAGGTGAATCTGAATAAAATGCGTTTTTAAAAGAATTGATGCAGTGAGCCTTAATTATTTATAACTAAGCCAAACATGACTGTTTCTGCAGGAGGAGAAGCAGAAGAAGGGTCTGGCCGCCAAGCTGGAACTGGCCAAGTTTCTCCAAGAGACAATCGCCGAGATGGCCCGAAGGAATAAAGCGAAAGCTCAGACTGAGGACGAGACCCAGAGATTCTCCAAATATGTTCAGAAGGTAAAATGGGACAAAACAAACTCACTACTAGTTTTAAAACGTACTTGTAGCTGAGAAAACGTTTGCAGCATAAGAGTTGAAGTTGAAACAAAATGTATATTTGAGTTCAGTATATATTTTATGAATGTAACAGAAGGGTTTCAGAAACAAGAGAACATGTAGTTACAATATGGCAATCCCATTCCTCCTATATTAGAGGGCTTACGTCAACCAGTTGGTGCATTTATTCAACATCCTTGATCTTAGATGTCATTCCACCACTTCATGCTTTAATGCCACCTAGTGCTTAAACAATGTCATTCAAAGTGAGATGCATTTAGGTTTGCTATTAGCCTGTTTAAGAAAATGTTTTTTGTAGAATCTGAAACGTTTCACCGGCGTTTAAGCGAGGTGTTCCTTTGTTCTGCTTTAGGTTCGGGGAACAGGCGAGCAGCCCTCCACGAAGGAGATTGTCCGCTTCGCGAAACTGTTTGAGGACGAGCTGACCCTTGAGCACCTAGAGCGCCCCCAGCTGGTTGCTCTGTGCAAACTGCTGGAGCTTCAGCCCATAGGCACAAACAACCTGCTGCGTTTCCAGCTGATGATGAAACTGAGAACCATCAGGTCGGACGACGAGGTGAGACGGAGCCTCGTGGGTAAATACCGTAGGACAGCGGCGTCAAGCTAGCTTCCATTTTGGGCCACATCAAGGTGATGAATACGTTTAAAGGGCCGGTTGTGGCAGAAAGTATTGATAAAATATAAAAAACTGTTAAAATCACCCTCCTCATTCCAAAAGTATGTCTTAAAATTAAATAATCCTGAACAACTTTACATAATTGTGTGATTAAGGACTGTTTAAATAAACTGATTTTATTTTACTCATAAAATTGTATTAACGGTGCACAAAAAAAGAACGTAAACTTTCTATCTATAAGGTTCCTTAGAGTTCAGAGGGCCACATAAATGACCCTGGAGGGCCGGATTTGGCCCCCGGGCCTTGAGTTTGACACGTGTGCTCTGGGATGATTGAGGAAAGGCACCGCTGTTATTTTAGACCCAGTTCTAAGTCCTACATGTGGGGCAAATAAAGCAGCTTTGGCAACTAATCATTGACACTTGAGCTGTGTTTTGCACATTTTAAAACCTTTCCGAGCGAGAATTAGGTGTATATCTTACAATTTCTTTCATTAAAGAATGAAAATCTGATCCTGCGTTCATCTCCTCCTAACTTTTTTTTCTTCTTTCTTTCACATCCACGAATCTGTTTTTCACCTCTCCTTAACTTCTCCGCAGATGATCGCAGCGGAGGGCGTTCCAGCCATGAGCGTGTCGGAGTTGCAGGCAGCGTGCCGTAGTCGTGGGATGAGGTCTCTGGGTCTCACCACAGATCAGCTCCGTCAGCAGCTGCAGCAGGTACGCATGTTGCTCAGCAGAACTCATCTCCTTCTGATTCACGGAGGCTCTAACTGACCTGCTTGTATAACAGCACAGAGTGTGAAACGTTGGTTCGCTGGTTTCTGATGAATGCTTCTCTTCTGCTTAGTGGCTGGATCTCCACCTGAAGGAGAACGTCCCTCCGTCGCTGCTACTGCTCTCCAGAGCCATGTATCTGACCGACCTCAAGCCGAAACCGCCCGTCATCCCCCCTGTTCCCAAACTAGAGGTCAGACTAGTTCAGTTTCCTGCAGGCTTTAGAGAATATTACAGTCTAACGTTCCAGATGTATGGTAGCTGCTAGAAACGTCTCTGGCGTTTAAGTTTTTATGTAGAAGAAATCACTGATTGTTGAATAATTTTTCTTTACAAAATGTAATATGAAGCTTCTGGCATTAATGTATTTCTGTCCTCTAGATATTTTGTTTGTTTTTGACAGACTTGTGCAAACGAGTCATTTAAATTTCTGTGCTTCTGCAGATGCAATAGTTTGATCAGGTGTTTTTGTCTGTATCCATTGCAGAAGGCTGCCTCTCCTGCAGCAAACCCATCATCTACCAGCCCAGAGCGACTGACGGACCCTGCTGTCATCATCAAAGACAGACCGGTCAGTGGGTTATCGTTAAAAATATTTATAAAAGATTTAATCTGTATTAGAGGAGATGCAGCTGCAGTTTAGGCCCCAAGGAGGATTTTTTTCCTTACTGGTCATCATCAGTATCTTTGAGGAGGTTTAATGAGGTGTGTGATGAAACCTTGGAAAAATGTGTTGCCATATTTCTCTAAATAATCCTACAGCATTTGGAGAAATATGGGAGGGAAACTTTAGCTATACAACCCATAATTAGACAAATCTTAATTTAATTTGATAAGCAGAAAATGACCTAGTTGCCATGAGGCATATCGATTCAATTCTGTTCTAGATGGTAAATAAACTTTTCACTGGATAAAAAACACAAAAAATGCTTCACAATAATATAAAATAGTTGATTATTTTTGATCAAATAAAATGAAAAGGCTGTTTGAATAATCTAGATGAGATCTGGTGAAACTGATCATTTCCAGTTGAGATTTAGACGAGTTTTACAGTTTGGAGATGATTCTTGGCTGGAAAAAAACAAAGCTGTTCCTGATTGGCTGTCGAGAGCGTTGCTCTAGAGCCACGGCAGAATTTTTTTTTTTAAATGATACCGAGGCTTCTGATTGATTGTGGAAGAAGTTATTAACATTGCAGAGTTAAGCTGCAGGTAGTCGTCACTGTTCAGTGGAGGTTAAACATTTAATTAAAGAGGAAAACCTTTGAAGTGGGATGACGCAGCAGGGAGCTGCCGTATCAAAAGGGCATTTCTGTAAGCAAAAATAATTTCAACAAAACCTCTAAAAATATTGACTTTTCAGTGTCTGACGGTTTTGCTCTTAATTACCGTTGAGATGCCGGACGGTTTTACTTGTTTTGTGAAACAGATTTATATGTAAAGCTCTCTTCACAAAGATGAGAGGAAGCCTGTGGAAGACATGATGGTAATGAAGATCATAAATGGATCCTTACCTGGTCTTGTTGGGGAAAGTCTCATCGGTTGTAATTCTGTGCCGCTTTTGTGTGGAAACGGGGAAAATTGGCGCTTTCTGCTCCTTCATTCTTCCTGTTCTCTCTGTACTTTCTAGGTGGAGGAGCTGCGGGACAAGGCTCCTGTGGTGTTGGACAAACCTCTAACTCCTGCCGAGGTCCTTCAGGTGAGAGTCTAATGTTGGCAAGGAGTTGTTTATGTGTTTTACGCTCGCCCATCCCACTTACAATGCGCTTTGTGATGTTTCTACAGGCGAAAGCAGCAACGGAGGTGTCCCAGAAGAGCAAGATGAGTGCCAACGGCGTGTGAAGAGAGACGGGGTTGTCTGTGAGGAACCTGGAGGACTGACTCGCACAGATCTGCGTCTGTAGAGGGAGAGGAAGTGTCAGATGGTGCCCCAGTGAGGGCCCACGTTTCAGCTGTCTTCTGAAGACTCCATCATCTGTGTTTGGACCTTTTTATCCGATCCAGGCGGCTTTCAGCATTTGCTGCTTCTCCGTGTTTGCCCACCTAATCCCTGGTAGCTCTTGTCTTTGACCCAATAGGTGGAGAGGGACGTTCAGACCCGCTTCTGTTGTTCCTCATCAGCCCCGGAAGCTTGTTTCCTCTCCCCCTACTCCTCTGTGTGTACATTTGTAAATATTATGTATATTTTCTCTTTTGCACCACAGAAGCAGCAGCTTTGTACAGTTTGCTATGCAAAGGCCAGCACTTTCTCTCGTATAAGTTTGATTTTACTTGCTGATGGTTTTTAAAACTTTTTGGTTCAGTCGCTGACCTACATTAAAGTTTCTGTCCTAAAAAAAAAAAGAAGCGATTTACACAGAAATGTTAAATTATATCCAGAAAATTGAGAAATTACAGTTTATATGCAGTCCACTGCTGCTTGAATCAGCAAATGAAGACTGGTACAGACTTGGAGGAGGTTCACTCCGTAAGTCTTTGTTTAGTTGCAGTCTCTTTACTTGTAAGCCACTGAAAGGACAATCTGTACAAACAGGTGCAGATGTATATATTTTGCATATATGTTGTATGTTTTGTGTTTTTGAACACTTGAAGGATGGCCTGTCCTCAAAGTAAAAAGAGAATATACTTTATGGGAGAACCTGAAATCCCCAAAACCATGGATTAGATTATTTTTATATGGTGGCAATACGTTTTTTTTTTTTGGTCAACATCCATGTAGTCACAATAATAACCCCTTTTGTTACGCAAATGCTATTTTTCAACCATTCTTAGGTTTAAGTGTGCCAAAGGCTCAAAGTTGCTTTATTTTATCCTGGAACATGAATTTAAGGGTAGCACCTTTTCTGTTTTATCAAAACCTGCCGTGCGTTATCACTGGTAATGATATCGATGGTAAAAGTGGCTCTTTTTAACTCTGTTAAAAACGGGGGAAAAGCAACATATTGTAACTGCTTTTGCTGCGTGTGTGTGTGCGCCCTGCTGCAAGATTTAAAACCAAAACCAAGCATTTCCCCTCAGCAGTGATGTAAACTCCCACTTCCCACCTACATGAGGCTTATTGCAGCAGTGATGAGAAATGCAGCTGGATCTGTGGACTTTGAATGGATCGGCTGTAGGGTTTTCTGACTGACCGCACGAAAAACAAAAATATAACTGCTAGACCTGGTTGGGATTTATGTTTCTCCTTTGTGTTTTCTTAACGCCTTAATCGTCACCAGTGTTTTATTTCTGTTATCTGCGTCGTACTGTGTTTTCCAACAACACATCAGCCTGGAAACTGCTTCCCCTGGAGTCGGTGATGGCTTTTCATGGCTCGGAAATGAAACTGTTCTCCGGTCATTCTTGCATCAACCTCGAAGATGATGATGTAATAGAATTCATTAAATCAAAATATTATGCGACCCTTTACAGCGCTGTCTGTCTGGCTTCTGTTTTGGAGTTGCTTCTTACAACCTGGTTCTTAAAATGTGGATCTTTTTCAGTCCACTAACAAAAAATAATTTCTGCTGTAGATGCAACGAGAAACAAAGTTAATTTTCATCTTTTTAATGACCTACTGTTAGATCATTCAGATTTTGTTTAAAGGTTACAAGACTAAAATGCAATTGAATTAGAATATCAAGAAATAACACATGAAAAATTATAAATTTGTATTTTTAGTTGGGTATAGCTCACAGCTAATGAAAACCAAAAATTTAGGTCGTCAGAAATCAGGAAAGGACATATATAAAATGATTTTTATAACAGCCTTAGGAGTATCCATGTACAGTAGCGTACGGTAGATGCACTGAAACTTGGACAAGGCTCCTTTTGCAGGAATTTCCACCAACCATATTTTGTTGGGATGCATCATTCTGAGCAATAGCCCTTTTTTTAACCAATAAACCTTTGTTTCTTAGCCTCCCTGTGGAGGATTTTAAGGACTTCTGAGCCACTGTGGGATCAGGACATTTTCTCCATTACTGTTCTAACCATGACAGCATCATTAGTCATTTAATATTTCAAATGTTTAGAGAAACAAAAAGTGGGATTTTAATTAGGTGTTTAAACTAATAAAAATCACACTTGAATTGTGTATTTTTATTTCCTGGTTGCGTAGATAAAAAGTTTGGGAACCATTGAGTCAGATCAAATGACCTGGATATTCAAAATTGTTTTTGTTTTTTTTCATGGCCAGCAGGTGGCAGCATCTATTGAAACATGTACAATTATGTAGATTAAACATTTAAATGACATAAAAATAAATCATTTTTGGACTGATTAACCATGTAAAAAATATGGTGAAATTAGTTTTGGTTTGTTTTTGAAGTAGGCTACATATATTTTAATTTCCTTAAAAGTGGACATGTTTTACTTTTTTTAATCCTGCAGCTGAAACACATATAGTTAAGACTATGTGTTTCAGCTGGTCTCAAGCAGTGCTAAACATTTGATGTTAGTTGTCCTCATGATTACTGTAAAATGATGTCATGATCACAAGATTTCACGCCTTCTTTGGGTATTATAAAGGGTGTTCCTTTCTCTGTCACTGGATGTACTCTCCTTAACATCCGTTTTATGCTGAGCATCTGATCTGATTGATCCGGAGAGCCCTGAAGCTTCCTAAATCCATCATATTCTCCGCTTCTCTGCTGTCAGAGAAGTTAAACATCAGGAGTCGCCATTACAGCTTCCTCTGTTCCTTGACCCACAGAGCCCTGGGAAATCGGACCGGTTAATCGGATAGAGAAATATATATTGACGCCCAGGCAGTCATGCATTGTTAGTAGTGCCTGATTTTTCTACGACAGAGTATGAGGGCCATTGTAAATAAACCAAGATTATTTTGGAGTAAATTTTCACCCCAGAAATTCTGAGATTAAAGTAACATATTTTCCAGAAAAAAAATGATGTCCGAAAGTAGTAAAATTGTGAGTAAAAACTCAGAATATCTGAGGTTAATTGCACATATTTTCCAGAATAAAACTCGCAAATTCTCTGTCATAAAAGTTATAAAACTACGAGTTGAAAGACAGACATTTTGAGATTAATTTAATATATTTCCTAGGAAAAAAAAGTAACTCTTTGATATAGAAAAGTAGAAAATTGGCGAGAAATAACTAAGAATTTCTATGATTACAGGCGTATTTTTATTTTTAATTTTCTGACTTTACCATGTCACATATCTTTTAGTTTAGATATCGAAAATGTATGCCTTTAATCATAGAAATGTATTAGTTTTTTATTGCAAATGTTATTTTCTACATCATAAAATTGTGTTTTTACAAGAAAATGTCAGAAATTAATCTCAAAATTTCTGTCTTTTAGCTTGTAATTGTACGACTTTTGTGAACATTTTCGAGTATTTTTTCTAGAAAATATGTGCAATTAATCTCAGAAATTCTGAGTTATTACTCATACTTTTGCTACTTTCTCACAACAGAGAATTTGCTATTTTTTTCGGGAAACTATCTGACTTTGATCTCAGAATTTCTACGTTTTTTGAGCGGAAATGTACTCCAAAATATTTTTATTTTGTTCACAGTGGCCCTAATAGTATGTCGTATTTTTCCCAATGGAAAGTCTGAATTTTCATGTTCTGACTACAGAGGGAAGAGACCCACCAGGAGTGGCTGCTGCTGCTGGCATAAAAAGATGGATCTAAATAACTGCAATTCAAGAACATAACGGCAGATGACTACAAAAAACTATAAATATGGCCCTCTGCGTTTTTCGACTTTCATAAGGCAAGGCAACTTTATTTGCACGCTTTCAACAACAAGAGAATTTAAGGTCCTTCTATCATTGGATAAAATAAAAGCAATAAAAACCTTGAAACACAATATTAGAAACACTTTGACACTTTTAAAACAAACGATATGCCACATGTTATTCATCTCTTAGCCCAATTAACACCCATGCAGAGAAAATGACTCATTTCCAAACAATAAATCAATCGAGTTTTGATGAAATTATTGACAAATTAATATCTGCCACCTGCTGCTTGGATATCTTACCAGCAGGTTTTCCTTCCAGCCATCAGAGCTGATCTGATCAAAATAATTAACTCATCCCTCCTATCAGGTGTTTCTCCCAAAAGCCTTAAAAACAGCAGTAATCAAACCAACAGTAAAAAAAGAAGAAACCTAGACAGCACGTTGATGCAAAACCATAAAGCAATCTCCCATTTATCGGTAAAATTATTGAAAAAGCTGTGTTCCAACAATTAAACAGCTTCCTAACAATGAACAACAGCTTTGATATTTATCAGTCTGGTTTTCGTAGGTACCACAGTACAGAGACAGCCCTCGTCAAAGTTTTCAATGACATCCGTACAAATACTGACAGTGGTAAAACCACAGTACTGGTACTATTAAACCACAGTGCGGCGTTTGACACCATTGATCATGATATATCACCAGGTGACGTGAACCCATCCAAAACCTCAATAAGAGCATTTAGCAAATTAACAGACGGATATCCCATAATTTCCTCCAACTGAACAAAAACAAAACTGAAGTACTTATCTTTGTACCCTAAAAAAGATCGATTAAATATCAGTACACAGCTTCAGCTGGTCGAACTAGAAACTACCAACCAGGCCAGAAATCTAGGTGTAATAATGGACTCAGACCTGAACCTCCACGCTCACATAAAGGCAATAACAAGGTCAGCTTTCTATCACCTGAGGAACATTTCTCGGATTAAATGAATGATGACACAAGGAGACCTAGAAAAACTCATCAATGCATTTATCTCTAGCCGCCTTGATTACTGTAACAGTATCTTCACAGGTCTCCCTAAAAAATCAACCAGACAGCTGCAGCTGATCCAGAACGCTGCTGCTCATGTTCTCACTAGACCCAAGAAAGTAGAGCACGTCACCCCAGTTCTAAAGTCCTTACAATGGCTCCCTGTAGCTCAGAGAATAAACTATGAAGTGCTTTTATTAGTTTATAAATCATTGAATAGGGTAGCACCGGAGTACATTAACAATCTGCTATCACGGTACAAACCATCCACATCACTCTGGTCCTCCAGGTCTATTTTACTGATCGTCCCTAGAACAGGAACAAAACAAAGAGAAGCAGCTTTTAGCTTCTATGCTCCTCAGATCTGGAACAAACTACCAGAAGAATGGAAAGTTACAGAGACACTGAACTCTTTTCAATCTAAAATTAAAACCTAACTTTTTTAGAATCGTCTATGAGTAACTAATTTTATTATTGCTTTATTATTCATTTTGTATTCTAATTATATTCTTGATTATTGTCTTATTGTAAATGCTTTCTTGTATTTTAATATTCAAAGCAATTTTAATTTTAATCATGTAAAGAACATTGAATTGCCTCATGCTGAAAGTGTGCTGTACAAATAAAATTGCCTTGCCTTGCCTATTCAAAGGCAGCACTAAACAGATCAATTGTTAGCTTTGATTTAAAGGAAATCTGTGTTTCAGCAGCTTTGCAGTCGTCTGGAAGTTTGTTCCAGATAAGGGGGCATAGTAGTAGTAGCTACTATGTAGCATGCAGTAAATACTAAGTATTCGGATGCAGGGCTGGTTTACTTTCTGAGCAGAAGGAAAACATTGCAAGGAGTTGACTTATTGAAGCCACAATTCCCATCTCTGGCTCTCGGTGACCGAATATCCTCCATGTCCTGTTATCACCTTTTTACTTTGTTTAAAGAGACCATATCATGCTATTTTACAGCTTTCAACTTCTAGGATAGACATATATATGATAAAATGTTACAGTTGGTGTTATATAGTATTCATTTGTCCTAAAATTTAACTTGTATCCTGCAGTTAATGTTGGACCACGAAGTAAAACGGCTTGTTTCTCTATAATCCCACCTCATGCACCCCCTACCCCCCACCCGCCCCGCTCTTCTCCCATGCAGAGCCGCAGAAGTGAGCCCAGACTAAGAAAAACAGTGCTGAGCTTTATCTCAAACAGTATTCTAACAGTGAATAAAAAAAAATGAAGTACGACAATGAAACTCTCAGGTCAGACATCTGGTTTATTTTTATTTTTTGTAAAAAACGCAGTTAGTAAAGCCCCCCCCACCCCCCCCCCCCCCACCCCCCCCCCACACCCCCCCCCCCCCCCACCCCCCCTCCCACCCCCCCCCCTCCCCCCCCCCCCCCCCCCCCCCCCCCCCCCCCCACCCCCCCACCCCCCCCACCTGCCCCCCCCCCCCCCCCCCCCCCACCCCCCCCCCCCCCCCCCCCCCCCCCCCCACCCCCCACCCCCCCCCCCCCCCCCCCCCCCCCCCCCCCCCCCCCACCCCCCCTCCCCCCCCCCCCCCCCCCCCCCCCCCCCCCCTCCCCCCACCTACACCCCCTCCCCCCACCCCCCCCCCCCCCCCCCCCCCCCCCCCCCCCCCCCCCCCCCCCCCCCCCCCCCCCCCCCCCCCCCCCCCCCCCCCCCCCCCCCCCCCCCGCCCCCCCCACCCCCCCCCCCCCACACTAATTTCAGTTTATGCTTAAAACTCCAGGCTTTAGACAAGCAAATCTTTCCAGCCCAGTATATAAGAAAGCCATGGGTGTTGTTTGCGCCCGTTTACTGAACATTCTGAGATGCTACAGATCAATTATTTAACCACACAATGCTGTTATAAGATCACATAAGCAGCTTGATAAATGGCTAACACACATTAGCATGTAGATATTTACTTATCTGTTCATTAGGTGTCTTTGTTCTTTGATTTAGTAGCTGTTCTTTTTAGGAATGTAGAATAAAATCCTGTTATCCAATCAGCCATATGGCCATTTTCACAGAGAAAGTAAAAAATCCAACAAAAAAAGTGTTTTAAGCTGCCAAAAACCGAAGCAGATATGAGCTTTGAGAAGAAGAAGGGTGTGTTTGGAACTCTAGCAGAGGTAAGCCACTTTGCCTGCAGGGGCGGTTTCGGACACTTCTTTTCACTCCCTTCTTTTCACATAGTGATGTCACTAGTTGAACAGTTTGAACACTCAGTCGTTTTCTATGAGAGGGAGGAGGAGCTGCTCAGAGAGCAGAATTCAGGAGGATTACTCAGACATACGTGAATTAAGCCAAAAACCACTCTGGTGGGTTTTTTTTATGAGAAAATGTCATTACCAGACAGTTGAAAACTCCAAAAACGTGATTTTTTTTCCCTTTATGATATAGGCCTTTTAATATAGAAAATACACTTATATAAATTCCTTTGTTCTTTTTGTGTCTTTTGTGTCGTCCCAGACCCCCAGACGGTCATGGCAGATGACCGCTTGTACTTAGCCAGGTTCTGCTGGAGGTTACTTCCTGTTAAAGGGGAGTTTTTCCTCTGCACTGTCCACCCGCAATGTGCTTTTTCAGGGATTTGCAGCCATGGTTGGAGTCCTGTAAATGTTCAAGGGCCAAAAGCTCACATCAAATAATCAATGCACCATAATCGCTGGGATTCCTTACAAAGAAAACTTTAAAATAATTTTAAAGTTTGTATAAAGTATTGAAATGAATTTTTTTGTAAAGTGCCTTGAGATGACATCTTTTTTGAATTGGTGCTGTATAAATAAATTGAATTGAAAATTGAATGATAAAGTAATTATGCTTTTTCAAAAGCCAGATTTTTTTTAATGCATGTGAACAGCAGTAGGTCATTGAGCAGGACAAATTCATGAGTGTTTTCAGCTGAGCTTTGGAGTGTAACAGTGGCAGGAGGGGCTGAAACGTGAGGAGACCAGTGGAAGGATAGTGAAACTGTGATGTTTGCGGCCGTCCTGAAAGGTCAGTATGTCCGTCTCTGTTTTTATGAATGTTAAAGACAGGAGGAGGACAGAGGGGGGTGCATATTCCAGGCAAGCCGTTCAATGGGATTAGATCCTTAAAAGCTAAAACTCAGCAGTGGACGATTCTTATTGTTTTCTTTTTAACCTTTCTAAAACAACAAAACTGTATTTTTGAAATCAGAGAATCCAGAGAGATAATTTCAAGGTTTTTAGGTTTACTGCGCTTGCTGTGGGTGCTTCAGTGTAATGGTTTGGGCTTTGAAAATAACGAAAAAACAGAAAGGAGTGAGGAGTTACTACATTACTGCATGTAGTGGGTCTGCAGCTATTTTCAGCCTGACAGCTTCGTGTTGGTGACAGGTGGGACGCACTGCATGCAGCTGAAGCCTGTGGAGGCTTTAATCTCAACATTCTTTTCATTTGTTTCACCAGGGACAAACTTTCAATCACTCATCAAAATATCCTCAACAATGATCAAAAAACAGAACTTTATTTTACACAGGAAAAGTTTTATGGATTCTTGCTCTCACTAACAGGTCATGCCCTTATGTGTTTTCATTGTTGTTGTTGTTTATTAAATTCTGTATCTTTTGTGTCGTGTCTCAAGTAGAGCCCTGAATTTGGTAGTATAGTTAGATAAAGTTTAATATGTTTTTTTGTTTGTTCTTATCACTGTTTTTCTCTCTGAGGAACACCTGTTCAGGTGTTGCCACGGAAGTGTGCCCATGGCAACACCTGATTTGCTGTTGTTGTACTTAATGGGTAGACTAAGTCACGGCCTTCTGCTTCCGGTCCATGGGTCCCCTAATGCTAAAAAAAGTTTTTTTTTTAAATGAATGAGAGTCAATGGAGCGCTAAAAGTTATTTTTCTGATCCAGTTTGATATGCTCCGTGGATCGAACATATGATGTCCGTGAATTTAAAAAAACTAATTTTGATGCAGAGAAAACGCTGATTTTCGATCGGAGGCAAAAGTTACTTTAGGTTTTGTGTGAAAAAGTTTAGCGGACTACAACTTCAGAAGAAGAAGGAGAGCGAGGGTCGAAGCCTCCAGGATGAAGAAAGAAGCATTAAACACGGAGAAAACCTCTATAAATCTGACCATGTAGAAAGTAGCAGCTATGTCGGGGGTAAAGCAGTCGGTGGAGTGAGAGCCTGGAGGAGGATAGCATGGAGGAGAAGCTCTAGGTGAGTGTTTTACGTGCTATGGCTAGTACTAGTCCCCGTTAGCCAAATGGCGTCAAATATGCGACTTCTGATTTGTAGGCATTTTAAATGCGAATTTTTACAATCAAATAAATCCCAAATCACTGGACAAACACAATCGAAATGTAAATCATTAGTTACCCTTTAAATTGAAGTACAACATATGTGAGATTCAGAACGTAAGACAAAGCGGACCAGAAAATAACTTTTATCGCTCCATTGACTTTCATGCATTATTTTTTCGTTTTTTTCTGGGATTTATTTGTTAAAATTTGTGTGCGACTGTTGTCCACACCCACTGGTTGGTAGGGGAGACTGGGGACAGTGGCAACAGGGGTTGGTTGCAACATGTAATTTTCCTCCAATCAGAAACAAGCTAGACCGATGACACTCACACCGCACATCCTCAGTGTGATCAGTGTGAGCCTCTTCAAGATTTATTGGAAAATAACTGTTTTTGAAGTGTGAAAGTACATTTTTTCTTGAGCTTTGTTTTAGTAAAACTGTTGTCACTGTGTCTGTGATTAATCTCAAACATATATGGTTTAAATAAAGGAAGTGTGAACCGTTTGGTATATTGGTTAGCAGCCCAGGTTAGCACATGAGGTTTTATTGTGGATGACAGTTGTAACATCTGTTGCATTAACATAAAACAGAGCATAACATTACATTTAAACAACACGATTTAAAATAATTTCATGAGTTTTCTACTTAATTATAATACAATTCCTCTTGTTAAAGCACATGTTCTCTTAATGTTTTTGAAATCACAGTTGTAAAATTAATTCACATTAAATAATTTTAAGTAATCAAATTAAACATGATTAGATTATTCATAAAGGTTCTAACATTTACTCAATCAAAATGTATTACCCTTAAGCTATTTTAACCAGATGCAAAATGCATTAGAGTAAGAATTTGTTTTTGTATTATTGCCAAATGTTTATTTTATTTTTACTGTTGTCTTCATGGCAGTTTGATACATTTTAAAGATGAATGTAGTAGTTTTGTTTTTCCACAATGAAGCCCAGTTTTGTCAGGGCTTCCAAAGGTTAATTTTGCAGAATACGTTTACTGTCAGTAGGCAAAATAAAAGTAGCCTAATTGCCTTATTAAATGTTCTGGAAGTATTTTATTCAATTAGAATATTTGATAAGACATATCTATGACTGTCATCTGGTCGAGGCTGATAAATGACAATTTAGTATCATCATAAATTAAATTTTTATTTTATCAAGACTAAATAAAATCGTTGTTATTTGTAAGCAGGTTTTGCCAGAGACACTGGGCACTTACATTTGAAAAAGCAACTTTTAAAGAATCCTGTCCCCCTGTAAGTCCATCTTTAAAAATATTTTTAAACCTATTAACAGAGGAGATGAAAAGTAATATTTGTGGTAAAAAAAATCCTGGTTTTTGGGTTTCTTGGTGATTAAAATATTATTCATTGTGTCCCTAAAAATTTAACTTGTTAACCTAGCAGTTTTTGTTAATGTTGGACCACGAAGTAAAACGGCTTGTTTCTCTATAATCCCACCTCATGCACCCCCTACCCCCTATCCGCCCCGCTCTTCTCCCATGCAGAGCCGCAGAAGTGAGCCCAGACTAAGAAAAACAGTGCTGAGCTTTATCTCAAACAGTATTCTAACAGTGAATAAAAAAAAATGAAGTACGACAATGAAACTCTCAGGTCAGACATCTGGTTTATTTTTATTTTTTGTAAAAAACGCAGTTAGTAAAGCCTATTTCAGTTGCTAAAACTCCAGGCTTTAGACAAGCAAATCTTTCCAGCCCAGTATATAAGAAAGCCATGGGTGTTGTTTGCGCCCGTTTACTGAACACTCTGAGATGCTACAGATCAATTATTTAACCACACAATGCTGTTATAAGATCACATAAGCAGCTTGATAAATGGCTAACACACATTAGCATGTAGATATTTACTTATCTGTTCATTAGGTGTCTTTGTTCTTTGATTTAGTAGCTGTTCTTTTTAGGAATGTAGAATAAAATCCTGTTATCCAATCAGCCATATGGCCATTTTCACAGAGAAAGTAAAAAATCCAACAAAAAAAGTGTTTTAAGCTGCCAAAAACCGAAGCAGATATGAGCTTTGAGAAGAAGAAGGGTGTGTTTGGAAATCTAGCAGAGGTAAGCCACTTTGCCTGCAGGGGCGGTTTCGGACACTTCTAGCACTCCCTTCTTTTCACATAGTGATGTCACTAGTTGAACAGTTTGAACACTCAGTCGTTTTCTATGAGAGGAAGGAGGAGCTGCTCAGAGAGCAGAATTCAGGAGGATTACTCAGACATACGTGAATTAAGCCAAAAACCACTCTGGTGGGGTTTTTTTTATGAGAAAATGTCATTACCAGACAGTTGAAAACTCCGAAAACTTGATTTTTTTTTCCTTTATGATGTAGGCCTTTTAATATAGAAAATACACTTATATAAATTCCTTTGTTCTTTTTTGTCTTTTGTGTTGTCCCAGACCCCCAGACGGTCATGGCAGATGACCGCTTGTACTTAGCCAGGTTCTGCTGGAGGTTACTTCCTGTTAAAGGGGAGTTTTTCCTCTGCACTGTCGCAATGTGCTTTCTCAGGGATTGCTGCCATGGTTGGAATCTGTATGTTCAGGGCACAACCTCACATCAATGAATCAATGCAATCTGCTGGGATTCCTTACAAAGAAAACTTTAAAATAATTTTAAAGTTTGTATAAAGTATTGAAATGAATTTTTTTGTAAAGTGCCTTGAGATGACATCTTTTTTGAATTGGTGCTGTATAAATAAATTGAATTGAAAATTGAATGATAAAGTAATTATGCTTTTTCAAAAGCCAGATTTTTTTTAATGCATGTGAACAGCAGTAGGTCATTGAGCAGGACAAATTCATGAGTGTTTTCAGCTGAGCTTTGGAGTGTAACAGTGGCAGGAGGGGCTGAAACGTGAGGAGACCAGTGGAAGGATAGTGAAACTGTGATGTTTGCGGCCGTCCTGAAAGGTCAGTATGTCCGTCTCTGTTTTTATGAATGTTAAAGACAGGAGGAGGACAGAGGGGGGTGCATATTCCAGGCAAGCCGTTCAATGGGATTAGATCCTTAAAAGCTAAAACTCAGCAGTGGACGATTCTTATTGTTTTCTTTTTAACCTTTCTAAAACAACAAAACTGTATTTTTGAAATCAGAGAATCCAGAGAGAGAATTTCAAGGTTTTTAGGTTTACTGCGCTTGCTGTGTGGGTCTTTCAGTGTAAATGGTGTTGGGGCTTTTGAAAATAACGAAAAAACAGAAAGGAGTAGGAAAGATTTACTACATTACAGCATGTAGTGGCTCCTGCAGAGCTAATTTTCAGCCTACAGCTTCGTGTTGGTTGAAACAGGTGGACGCACTGCATGCAGCCTGAAGCCTGTGTAGGCATTTTATCGTCAATTCTTTTCAATTTGTATTCACAAGACCAAACTTTTTCAATCACTCATCAAAATATCCTCAACAATGATCAAAAAAAAAACAGAACTTTATTTTAACACAGGAAAAGTTTTATGATTCGTGCATCTCACTAAAGGTCAAGCCCATTTTTTTTTTTTTTTTTTTTTTTTTTTTTTTTTTTTTTTTTTTTTTTTTTTTTTTTTTTTTTTATTTTTTTTTTTTTTTTTTTTTTTTTTTTTTTTGTTTTTTTTTATTTTTTTTTTTTTTATTTTATGTTTTTTTAATGGTTTTTCATTGTTGTTGTTGTTTATTAAATTCTGTATCTTTTGTGTCGTGTCTCAAGTAGAGCCCTGAATTTGGTAGTATAGTTAGATAAAGTTTAATATGTTTTTTTGTTTGTTCTTATCACTGTTTTTCTCTCTGAGGAACACCTGTTCAGGTGTTGCCACGGAAGTGTGCCCATGGCAACACCTGATTTGCTGTTGTTGTACTTAATGGGTAGACTAAGTCACGGCCTTCTGCTTCCGGTCCATGGGTCCCCTAATGCTAAAAAAAGTTTTTTTTTTAAATGAATGAGAGTCAATGGAGCGCTAAAAGTTATTTTTCTGATCCAGTTTGATATGCTCCGTGGATCGAACATATGATGTCCGTGAATTTAAAAAAACTAATTTTGATGCAGAGAAAACGCTGATTTTCGATCGGAGGCAAAAGTTACTTTAGGTTTTGTGTGAAAAAGTTTAGCGGACTACAACTTCAGAAGAAGAAGGAGAGCGAGGGTCGAAGCCTCCAGGATGAAGAAAGAAGCATTAAACACGGAGAAAACCTCTATAAATCTGACCATGTAGAAAGTAGCAGCTATGTCGGGGGTAAAGCAGTCGGTGGAGTGAGAGCCTGGAGGAGGATAGCATGGAGGAGAAGCTCTAGGTGAGTGTTTTACGTGCTATGGCTAGTACTAGTCCCCGTTAGCCAAATGGCGTCAAATATGCGACTTCTGATTTGTAGGCATTTTAAATGCGAATTTTTACAATCAAATAAATCCCAAATCACTGGACAAACACAATCGAAATGTAAATCATTAGTTACCCTTTAAATTGAAGTACAACATATGTGAGATTCAGAACGTAAGACAAAGCGGACCAGAAAATAACTTTTATCGCTCCATTGACTTTCATGCATTATTTTTTCGTTTTTTTCTGGGATTTATTTGTTAAAATTTGTGTGCGACTGTTGTCCACACCCACTGGTTGGTAGGGGAGACTGGGGACAGTGGCAACAGGGGTTGGTTGCAACATGTAATTTTCCTCCAATCAGAAACAAGCTAGACCGATGACACTCACACCGCACATCCTCAGTGTGATCAGTGTGAGCCTCTTCAAGATTTATTGGAAAATAACTGTTTTTGAAGTGTGAAAGTACATTTTTTCTTGAGCTTTGTTTTAGTAAAACTGTTGTCACTGTGTCTGTGATTAATCTCAAACATATATGGTTTAAATAAAGGAAGTGTGAACCGTTTGGTATATTGGTTAGCAGCCCAGGTTAGCACATGAGGTTTTATTGTGGATGACAGTTGTAACATCTGTTGCATTAACATAAAACAGAGCATAACATTACATTTAAACAACACGATTTAAAATAATTTCATGAGTTTTCTACTTAATTATAATACAATTCCTCTTGTTAAAGCACATGTTCTCTTAATGTTTTTGAAATCACAGTTGTAAAATTAATTCACTTTAAATAATTTTAAGTAATCAAATTAAACATGATTAGATTATTCATAAAGGTTCTAACATTTACTCAATCAAAATGTATTACCCTTAAGCTATTTTAACCAGATGCAAAATGCATTAGAGTAAGAATTTGTTTTTGTATTATTGCCAAATGTTTATTTTATTTTTACTGTTGTCTTCATGGCAGTTTGATACATTTTAAAGATGAATGTAGTAGTTTTGTTTTTCCACAATGAAGCCCAGTTTTGTCAGGGCTTCCAAAGGTTAATTTTGCAGAATACGTTTACTGTCAGTAGGCAAAATAAAAGTAGCCTAATTGCCTTATTAAATGTTCTGGAAGTATTTTATTCAATTAGAATATTTGATAAGACATATCTATGACTGTCATCTGGTCGAGGCTGATAAATGACAATTTAGTATCATCATAAATTAAAATTTTATTTTTATCAAGACTAATAAATATTTTATTTGTAACAGGTTGCAACACTGGGCAGCTTACATTTGAAAGCAACTTTTGAAGAATCTGTCCCCTGTAGTCATCTTTAAATATTTTTAACTATTAACAGAGAGATGAAAGTATATTGTATAAAAATCTGGTTTGTCTAATCTAAAAGGTTTTTGAGTAATGGAGCCAAATGCAAAAAGTTTTGCAACTGTCCCGATATTCCCTAGTATGGACTTGTCTTGTTCGTTACCGGTGGTTTGCTGGTTGAGGAGGGGAATCCATGCCCTGTTGCCATTGTATGTTTAAACAAGACCAAAAAAAAGATAAAAACTTCAGAGCTGTGCAAAATTTGGACTCTCTTTGCATTTCATCTGGTGTCAGCTGCTTCCTGCATCCTCCATTCAGTTCATGGTCCAGAGTTCAAGGTTCTACCTCTTCTACCTCCTGGAAAACAAGAGCAGGGAGCCTTTTTGCTTCCGACCACTCTCTCCCAAATGATCTTAATTGGTTTTGTTGTAGATTTGAAATAGATAACGAGGGTGCTGTCTATCCCTCATCCTGCTGTGAGCTGAACCGTCTTACCGTCTCTCAGCACGACATCGAGAAAGTCTTGTCAGGAACCAAGGTAAAGAAAGTCCCTGGTCCAGATGGTATTCCTCCCCGGGTTTTAAGACTGTTCAGAGCAATTGGCGCCTGTTCTAACACATACGTTAAACATGTCACTTTGGAACTGCACTGCGCCTCACAGTTTTAAGAAATCTGTGATCATACCAGTGCCTAAGAGGACACCTGTGACATGCCTCAATGATTATCGGCCAGTGACCCCAACCTCTGTCCTAATGAAAACATTTGAACGTCTGGTGTTGAATTATAGTAAAGGACAGATCCCTGCAGACATGGACCCACTCCAATTTGCTTATAGACAAAACAGGAGTGTTGAAGATGCCATTTCCTTCACTCTGAATGCTGTTTATGAACATTTGGATGGTGGAAAATCTCGGGCAAGAATGCTCTATAGACTATAGTTCTGCTTTTAACTCTCTTGTTCCTACGAAGTTCACTTATAAATTGAAAACCCTTGGACTTTCTGATGCTATTTGTAAATAGATTTTAAATTTTTTTAACTTGCAGACCACAGAGGGTTAAAATAAATGATAGTTCATCTGATGAACTTTGTGTAATCACTGGCTCCCCACAGAGCTTTATTTTACATTATATACCTATGATTGTGCTGCCACTCACCCCAAAAATGTGATTGTTAAATATGCAGATGATACTACTGTCATTGGTCTGATAACTTCGAATGATGAATCGCATTACCGAGCAGAGGTAGGAAAGCTACGCTGGAGTGAAGAGAACAACCTTGTTCTGAATACTTCTAAAACCTGTGGACTGGTAATTGATTTTAGTCGTAGTAATAACAATGTGCCCATTGTCATTTATGACTCTGAGGTACGGATGGTTGATAAATGTACGTTTCTGGGTGTGAATCTCTCCAGTGATCTCAGCTGGCATTCAAACACCAAAATTATTGTTAAAATAGCCCGCCAGCTGCTGCTATTTAATTTAAATTATGAGAGTTCACTCCAAACCAAACCATCCTTTTAAATTTATAGCGGTGCAGTGTTGAAGATGCAGTGAAGAAGATATTGTTTTATTAAATGCAACACATCTCGTCACACAAAAAGTTTTGTTCCACAGGCTGAATCAATGCATTTGATTACTTCTGACATGTATTTAATAAATTTTGTTTTATTGTTATTTATTACATAGTGCTATTATCACTTATGTAAGCATTTAGACGTGATTGCAATCTAGCTGTGCTGTTTTTGGATTGTCCTTTTTTTGTGGTTGTCTGTTTATGTTTGTCTGTATTGATAATGTACTATGGGCTTCTTACAATTTGCATTCTAATGTGGTTTTATTTCTAAACCACAGATGGAAAATAAACTAAACTAAACTAAAACCTTACCAAAAGCCTCTATGAGAGATGACAATGCAAGAAGGGAAAGCGATGAGTGATCTCTGTATAAAGCTTTCTAATAAACGAACCTTTATCTACAGAAGCCTTATCTCACAATGGTAAAAAATATAAGTCACTGTATGAATTGGGAAGTTAAATCCAATTTAGAAATAATGAAATAAACTGCAGGGAGTCTTGTGTTTGGCAACACCTTGAAACAGTAACAGAAAAAAATACCAGAAATAAACATTTCAACAGAAGGTATTAGACCCTGATGAGAATGCTGAGAAAGAGAAAATCTCCTGTTTCCATTGCCTCCTACAGTTTACTCTGAGCTACTTACTCCATATCACCCATCCCGGGCGCTCAGGTCAGCACAAAAACCTATTTTTAATTGTCCCAAAAATGTGTTGCAAATGTAGAGGTGAAAGAGCATTCTGAGTGTGTGCCCCCAAACTTTGGAATAAGCCCCCCCCGTCTATAGGCATTTTTAAAACTCGTTTAAGTCGTCTTCCACTTGTCCTTTACTTATTTTATGACCATCTGTTTGCATGTTACATTCTGTGTTTTAAGTCTTTCTTTTAATTTCCTTTCTACTTGTTTACAAATTTTATACTATGTATGTCACTTATGGTGTTGTTGTTTGCTCTTTTCAAGTGTAAGGCACTTTATAAATAATATTGGTATCGTATGGTTTATTAAGGTTCACTATAAGGCTGCCACAAACGGTTATTTTGATAACCGACCTATTTTTTTGGCAATTTGTCGACTTATCCAGTTACCTGTAAATTGTATGTTATTACAGCAACACGCAGCTGCTCTAACATAACCCTGTTACCTCTTTTATGTAGTAAAACACGAGTTTTATTAAATTACTTGTGCTGAGAGTAATGAATTTACCATCACTACTGTTAATGTTGCAGCTATCAAATAATACAACATCAGCTTCATAGGCTTAATTAAAACTACTGTGATACACACTGATCCTTCTAGAAAGATCCATCCTGCCCACATCCATTTAAAATCTAAAGTTACTCCAAAAATGGCATTCTGACTAAATAAGTATTTTATGTTTAATATAATAATAAAAAATCAAGCAGCAGTTTTTTTGTTGTTGCGACACCTACGCTTTTATGTTTTGTAAACGCAGCAGTAGCACTGCGATGTCCGTTCCACCTGACTAGATCAAAACCAGCTCCTAGACAGCAGCTCGGCCAATAGAGGACGTCGTATGAGAACATCTTCACATTTTTTTATCAATCTATGAACAGCCCCTGATGCCCTGGAGAGAACGTAAAAAGCCGACATTTCCCGGGTTAAGAGGACATCGCCCAGCTGTTGATGCTAACTACTGTTAGCAGCTAGCAAGCTGATTAGCTTACAGAGGTGACTGTCCCTCTTTGTCATCAGCTACAGCAGGTTTCCTTTTAAGATGCTCAAAGAACACCGTTGTAGTGCCATGGAAAACAGATTCTTCCTTTTGAATTTTGCATTACACATGCTTCTTTTTTTAGTTGATAAAATTCCCCAGAACTTTACGCTACATGTCACCGCATGATTTCTCACAGTGAAAAAACAAACAAAAGCAAGTGACTAGTTTGAAGCCTATATATTTTTAAGGCTGAAGCTTGCAAAGCCCCACCACTTGCTGAGCAAAATAAAAAGAGAGAGCGGGTGGGGCTTCCTCTGATGCAAAATGTTTCAAACAGTTGCAGACGATCTCAAGAGAGTGGCTCGACTTCATTTGCTAAATCTAGACAACGTCCAGCGCCCGACATCATCGTCACTACAGTGAGATGCTCTGATTGGTTGAAGGTCAGGGAACGGCGTCAAATGTTCAGCTAGCTCAACTTATACGTTGCTGGCTTTTACTGCTTTGAAACGTTTCAAAGGTCTCCGTGGCCAAAACACACAAAGCATCGTGGAGACTGACGGCCTCAACCACAGACTTTAAATGTAATCTTGCAGTCCTGGGCGTTGACATTTTGGGCAGTGTGAACGGGCCATTAGAGCTCCGTTGTTGGCTCACCGTGATATTGTTCTTTGGGTTTTTCTGGTGATACCACGGTTGACCTCGATTGCCACGACCCCACATGTACATCGGTGGCAGAAAGGCAGACAGAGCAGTAAAAGGTACCGTGACCGGTTTAAGAGAAAAACAAAATGTAAAAAAAACCCAAACAATAATGTTGATTAATTTATTTTTTGTTTACAATTTCACTTGTCGTCTTCATGGTGACAAATCAACTAACTGTGGTAGCCCTAAAATTCACATATAACTTTTAAAAGAGTTTTTTAAGATGATATTTTTTTATGTCCTGAACCTACATATCATCTGGTTCTGATAGGAAAAAAGGGTTTGTTAGGAGAAAGATTACTATGATGTTTTTCCTTTCTATCCCAGAATAACAATATTTATTTTTTTCATAAAAAGGTATTCATGGTTAACTTTACATTTCTTGTCTTTTACTGTTTGCAGAGTAAAGATGAAGCTGTCTGTTACAGCTGTCCTCTGCCTGTCCCTTCTCCTGGTTCACGTCCATGTCTCAATGGCAGGGAGACTCAAACTGTCAAATCCTTTTAAGAAGACGTTTAAGACAAAAACTAATCTGGATACCAAAACTAAACAATCAATCCTGAAAAAGGCCAAAGAACCCACAGCAAATAGGGGAAGTTACCCTAAGCAACCAACCGGAGACTTTTCCAACCGAGGAGGCTACCCTCAGCAGCCAGCGAGAGGTTATCCTCAGTATCCCAACCAACCAGTAGGTTATCCCAACCCAGGTGGCTACCCGCAGTACCCAAGGTATCCTGCCGGAAATTATCCAGCACCAGGATACACATATGGAGGGGGTTATGGTGGTTATGGACATTACCCTGGTAGCTACATCAACCACAACCCAAACAACAAAATCCTGAGCCCCCACTATGGCGGGAGTTTTGGATATGGCGGTTACGGAGGTGGGGGTGGTTCTCCCTTCTCTCACTCAGTTCAGAAAATGGGATTTGCTCCGTCCGATAAATCCAAAGGGTTTGGCCGCAGTGCAGTAATGGCAGCGGCTGGAGGAGCTATGGCAGGAATGGCCCTGGGCTACGGATTAGGAAGGTTCCCCCGCCCCAGTTTTACCTTCCACAGCCCCCAGGAGGAGTACTACTACAACTACTACATGTACAGGAGATATGGTGTAAAATCCACTGACAGGGATGACTACAGCAGGGACTACCAGTTCAGTCCACCACCTCAGAGCTTTTACAACTTTATGACCGCTTGCTTGAAGAGAGTGGATCTTCTGCCAGGAGAGAACCGGAGGTCAAAAACGAAACCACCAACCACCATGATTAGAACCACAAGAACTACCTCTGCAACTACCACAACTACTACCACTGCAAGCAACATAACAACCAACGCCACTGCAGCAGGAAACTTTTCACTCACCTCTAATTCAACCAACACTCCTCCCAGTAAGTCTGAGCTCCCTGCTACAACACCAAGGGCTTTACAGATTCTCCATAACTATGAGGAAAATGATGACACAGTCAGTATTGTGGAAATTGGCTACCCAGCGTTGATCAAACAGATGAAGGTGAAAAGATGTACTGAGCTTTTCATCGTTTACTCTGAAAAGCACCTGAAGAAAAAGGAACAACCTTCACCAGGAAGTGGCGTACAAAGGCTACAGATGGGATCGCAAGGGCTTGCTTTTGTGCTCATAGGCACAGCTATAATGTTCATGAACTGTGACATGTTAATGCTGGACAACTAAGACCTCCCTGGAGACATAGTGAGGCGGAAAGATAATGCAAAGCTTTTAAAAGGTGCCTGATATTGATCCGATTGATAGAACCACATTTATTGGGGTTATGCACAAGATAAAAACTTTAAAAAGCGGATTTTATATGAATAACAGCCTTTATGTGCTAATAAGGGTTGGAGATAGTTGACTTGATTAGCATTAGATTTAACTGGAGTAAGTTTTGTGTAGCTACAGTTTGGGCGCTTCATCGTAGCCCTAACATCCAACTTGATGAACTGGGTAGATCCTTGCACTAAATCTCAGTATTGCAGTCTTTCTTTCAAAATGTTCCTGCACACTATCCTCCTAAAGAACTCCTGAAGGTAGAGTATGTAATATTGGCATCTTGTTGTGAAATTGGAGTACTGCAGTCAAACAACGTAGTCCGCTCTCCGTCACTCACCCCCTCCCCTCCGTGAATTTCATGGAGAGTTGCCAGTTACTAATCGGCCAGAGCATTCACGATGATGAGTGAAGACGAGTTTTACACAGTAAGTTTATAAGTAGATGAATACATTTCACTGCAATATATCGAGTTGGTAATAATAGGAGAAGTCTATTTTACTGCTAGCATTGTTAGCTCAACGTCAGCCTTTAGCTTGGTTGGTGTCAGATTACAAAGACCCGCATGTTGATAAGTGTTGAAGACCTGGCAACCTTGCGGGCTCACAGGTGATTTGCCCTGGAACCAATAAGTATGGAGGCAGGACAGAAATTGTAAACAATGACTATGTCCCGTAGCAGTGGTTATAAAATAATAAAAACTTAGAACCACCCAGCCGCCTGAGATTGAAATCTGTTTCAATATAAAATTCCTTCCAACATGGTTGGGATTAATTCACTGTAGAATTCTTACATATTGTTCCTTTAATTCGGTTCTCTGAGTGGCAAGGTATAAACAGTAGATGCTTGCTTTCCAGGCTTGATGCAGACGTTTGAGCATTTGATTGTATTTCAAGTCAATTATACGTCAGAAAGGCTTAAATTTCACCCAGTGAGGATGTGAAGGAATAGAGATCGCAATGAACACAGAGTATAATGGATCTTCCATTAGCCATTGGTAAAGATTTAAGCCTAGTTTGTGCTTCTCCTGCTTTTGACGGAGACTGATTGACGCAGCACCATTATCCGTCGACGCAAGGGCTCTCCGTCACCTACGCAAGGACGCATGGAGTCGAGGTCCATTTTCTAACTATCCGTCTCCGTCAACATAGTGTATGCCTGTTATTGGTCAGTTCAGTAACAGCCAGAGATCGCTTCACCAGAATAGTCGATGCAATCAGTAGTTAATGCAGCGTTTGGCCACTATATGCTTTATATTGAAAGGATAACTTATCTATGGCTCAGGAGTTGGGTGTTTGCCTTGTAATCGGAAGGTTGCCAGTTCAAGCCCTGGCTTTGACGGTAGTCGTTGTGTCCTTGGGCAAGACACTTCACCCGTTGCCTACTGGTGGTGGTCAGAGGGCCCGGTGGCGCCAGTGTCCGGCAGCCTCGCCTCTGTCAGTGCGCCTCAGGGCAACTGTGGCTACAACGTAGCTTGCCATCATCAGTGTGTGAATGGGTGGATGACTGAATATAGTGTAAAGTGCTTTAGGGACTGAGTAAAGCGCTATACAAATGCAGGCCATTTAATCTGTTCTTTTGCCGATTTTGAACACAAGGATGTGTTTGTTTACATGCGTTTTTAGAGTATTCAATGAGCTGCACTTCTATTAAAAGGCTTTACAGCTTAATCAAAACTTACTTTCTGTCGTCCATTGCTCTTTAAGGGGGGAAATGCGTTCATAGGCTGAAGAAAAAAACATAAACTACACTGCAATGGTAGGCCGATGACTCCAAGAAAAGTTAGCATCCCCTGCTGTCCTGGTCGAGAATTGCTTTGAAACACTGAAAAATCAATGGAGAAAGGAGAGAAAGAAACGGAGTATTATAAACGAAAAACGTCTCTGTCAATAAGTCCGCGTCTGAGTGCAAATTTGCGGTCAGAGAAGCATAAACTAGGCTTTAGGGGAGAAACAAGGGCACAGAGATGAAGAAATTTATTGTAGGCATGTCACCCTTCAGTTACTTCACATTCTCCCCATTTTGTCCACTGACCCCGTTTTTCCATAGTTACCCACAAGAGGGGTGCAGCCCTTAGAAACCCTCACTTATGATTCTGAACATGCCAGAAGACCAGCTTTTTGGCTTCGATGTTTAAGATAGTCTGTAAAGTGTGCTTTTAGTTGTAATGTGCTGAGTGTAAAGGCTGAACTAAGACTGTAACCTAAACATCACTATATCAGAAAACTTACATGAGCTGAAAGAGAAAATAACACTTAGGTGACGAGAGCCGAGTGTAACAGATCCTCAAAGAAAAACTTCTAGACCTGGGCTCATACTTTATTTATCCAAGAAATCTGACGACTGTCACCGGGATTAGTTTACACTCCGGTCCTACAGACATTCTGTAATAGTGACGAGTTATTCAAATACGCTGGACAGTGGTTACGGAAATAAAATAAAATCAACATTGCAGTGGTTGGAGAATAATTCAAGGCAAGATCACAGAATATCTATCAGCATATTTACAGGAACCTGTAGATATTAGATTTAAATAGCCAGAGAAACATTTTTTTGCAAGAATACATTTGTTTGCAAAACATATTTTTTTCTATTTTATAATTTAGCTATAACTTTAATCACTACAAATTTTAGTGAAATACTTTAAGAATGTTATAATAGAACAGAATGGAATAGAATGGCCCTTTATTAGTTTCTCTGATTATGTATTTTTATACTTTTCATGTTTTTATGCTTTAATGTACGTTTTCTGATATATATATATATATATATATATATATATATATATATATATATATATATATATATATATACAGTGGGCCAAAAAAGTATTTAGTCAGCCAACGATTGTGCAAGTTCTCCCACTTAAAATGATGACAGAGGTCAGTAATTTTCGTCATAGGTACACTTCAACTGTGAGAGACCGAATCAAGGAATTCACATTGTAGGATTTTTAAAGAATTTATTTGTAAATTATGGTGGAAAATAAGTATTTGGTCAAAAACAAAAATTCAACTCAATACTTTTGCATTTTGGCTCAAAATCTCACGATACATGGCCCCATTCATTCTTTCCTTAACACGGATCAGTCGTCCTGTCCCCTTAGCAGAAAAACAGCCCCAAAGCATGATGTTTCCACCCCCATGCTTCACAGTAGGTATGGTGTTCTTGGGATGCAACTCAGTATTCTTCTTCCTCCAAACACGACGAGTTGAGTTTATACCAAAAAGTTCTACTTTGGTTTCATCTGACCACATGACATTCTCCCAATCCTCTGCTGTATCATCCATGTGCTCTCTGGCAAACTTCAGACGGGCCTGGACATGCACTGGCTTAAGCAGGGGGACACGTCTGGCACTGCAGGATTTGATTCCCTGTCGTTGTAGTGTGTTACTGATGGTAACCTTTGTTACTTTGGTCCCAGCTCTCTGCAGGTCATTCACCAGGGATTTTTGCTCACCGTTCTCATGATCATTTTGACCCCACGGGATGAGATCTAGCGTGGAGCCCCAGATCGAGGGAGATTATCAGTGGTCTTGTATGTCTTCCATTTTTTTATAATTGCTCCCACAGTTGATTTTTTCACACCAAGCTGCTTGCCTATTGTAGATTCACTCTTCCCAGTCTGGTGCAGGTCTACAATTATTTTCCTGGTGTCCTTCGAAAGCACTTTGGTCTTGGCCAAAGTGGAGTTTGGAGTCTGACTGTTTGAGGCTGTGGACAGGTGTCTTTTATACAGATAACGAGTTCATTAGCATGGACCACGCCTACGGAGATTAGATTAGTTTTGATTAGTTCATTTATTGACAAAGGTTAGATAGATTATGTGTCTGGAAGGATGCACTGATGTAGGCTTGTAGACTCTGTGTGGGGGTGCAGTCTTCGGAAGTCGGTCTTCTTCTCGAGCCTGCTCAGGACCCCCCCAGACAAAGAACCTGAAAGAAACAGATATTAGAGCTGGAGTTTGAAAGAGCAGATAATCAGATGAAGGGATGAGGGGATGGAAGGATGAGGGGATGGAAGGATGATGGGGATGAAGGGGGGATGAGGGAGGGGATGAAAGTGATGAAGGGATGAAGGGATGAGGGAGGGGTTGAGAGAGGGAATGACGGAGGAGATGAAGGGACGATGGGATGAAAAGGATGAAGGGATGAGGGAGGGGATGAAGGGATGAGGGAGGGGATGAAGGGATGAAGGGATGAGGGAGCGGATGAAGGGATGAGGGAGGGGATGAGGGGATGAGGGAATAGTAAAATGGGGATGTAATACTGAGACGAGATAAAGGATCAGCGGGAGGGAGGGTGGGGTTTACGAGACCACAGTCTGAGCGACGCTGATGGCTAGGTGCTTGGGTTTAAATAGATCACTGAGTAATTAGGAATGGAATTCAGGTGTGAGATGCCAGGTGAGTCGGATCCGAGTAGATTAGTGAGAGAATACTGAATATGAGGCGTGGTCCAGCCCACGAACCTAAGTTAACATATTAACTTACATTTCAAACAGGTGCCATTAATACAGGTAACGAGTGGAGGACAGAAGAGCTTCTTAAAGAAGAAGTTACAGGTCTGTGAGAGCCAGAGATCTTCCTTGTTTGAAATGACCAAATACTTATTTTCCACCATAATTTACAAATAAATTCTTTAAAAATCCTACAATGTGAATTCTTGGATTTTTTTTCCTAATTCTGTCTCTCACAGTTGAAGTATATCCCATGATGAAAATTACTGACCTCTATCATTATTTAAAGTGGGAGAACTTGCACAATCGGTGGCTGACTAAATACTTTTTTGCCCCACTGTATATATATATATATATATATGATATATATATGATATTTGTTTTACTGATTTTACATGCTTTTATTATGTTTTGTTTGTTTCTTTACCACCAAATCATGTAAAACACCTTAAATTACTTTTGCTGTTGAAAGTGTGCTATAAAAATAAAATTGCTTTGCAGCCGCCTGTTGTCCCACAAAGGGGGAATTCAACTTTAACAGCAGCAAGTGACAGGTAATAGAAGCATTTAGATTTGTTCAAGAAAACAGAACATACAGTAGATGTACTGTACAGACCAAAAGTTTGGACACACCTTTTAATTCAGTGAGTTTTCTTTATTTTCATGACTATTTACATTGTAGATTCTCACCGAAGGCATCAAAACTATAAATGAAAACATATGGAATTATGTTGTAGTTTAACAAAAAAGTGTGAAATAACCTGGCCTCCAAAGTCACAGGACTTGAACCCAATCGAGATGATTTGGGGTGAGCTGAACCGCGGAGTGAAGGCCAAAAGGGCCAACATGTAGTAAGCATCTCTGGGAACTCCTTCAAGACTCTTGGAAAACCATTTCGGGTGACTACCTCTAGAAGCTCAAGAGAATGTAAAGCAGTAATCAGAGTAAAAGGTTGCTACTTTGAGGAATCTAAAATATAACACATGTATTCAGTTATTTTACTCTTTTTGATTAAGTACATACAGTAAGTCCATGCATTATGTGTTCATTTATAGTTTTAATGCCCTTAATTGAGAATCTAACATGTAGTCATGAAAAGAAAGGAAACTCATTGAATCTCAAGGTGTGTCCAAACTTTTGGTCTGCACTGTACATTAAGGACAAAAGTACAAAACCAAGTACTGTGCAGTAATTAGAAATGAAGTGACATACTCAGATTTGAATATGCAACTTAGTAGGAAAAAAAAAAAAAACAGAAATATTAACAGAATGTGCATGATTTGCTTTGTGTTAAAAAGTAAATGTGATATTAACTAGAAGTTAAAAGAATATAAACTGAATAAAAATACAGATGTGCAAATAGCAGCTGTAGAAATGCTAAATTAAGTGAGTCAAATAGTGCAAATTACAGCTGGGATCTAAACATTATTAGGGTTGCTAGGAGCCATTTCGGCTGTAAAGTCTAGCAGCTGCAGGGTGTAGGGAGCTGCTAAGACGCTCCTTCGTGCACCTAGAATGTAGCAAACTGTCACTGAGGGAGCTCTGCAGTTCAGCATCTTCATGCATGGGGTGGGAGACCCTGTCCATCAGTGATGCTGTTTTGGACAGAGTCCTTCTGTCTCCCACCACCTGCACTGGATCCAGGGCGCATCCTAGGACAGAGCTGGCTTTCCTGGTGAGTTTATCCAACCTGTTCCTCTCAGCTGTAGATAAGCTGCTGCTCCATCATATACCACACCATGAAAGATGACGAATGGCACCACAGAGTCAATGTATGTCTTTAGGAGTGTCCCTGGACTCAAAAAGATCTCAGCAGGTTGAGTCTGCTCTGACCCGTCCTGTACAGATCATCAGTTTTGTTGGTGACCTTAGATTTAGTGCTTTGATTTAGCATTTGGGAACGTTTTCTATTATAAAGACATTTTTTATTTTTATTTTGCATGCATGATTACTCTACTCTATGCTGGCTGGAAGAAAAGTATAAATCATGGATGGATAGGAAGTTTAGTGCTCTTCTTCTTTGTAAGCTGCTGTAGGAGACACAGCGCACTGTTTTTTATCATTAGATAGACTGTTTTTGATTTATGTACCAGGGGTTTGATTGTCAATTAAACCAAATTAAAGGCATATTTGTTTCCCTAGTATTTTAGAATAGTCGCCTGATGCTGAAATATAAGAGCTGGATGTAGGAATTTCTGAGTTATCTCGACTTACTCGCTGTGGAGAGCTGGAATGCATCTTAACAGGTGAATAAATCAATAACGTTTTATTTTTGCAATTTGCACATGAAAGTGTGATTCATAACAGAGAAGAATGAGACTGAATTAATTCTGTAAAAGTGGGAATGTGTGTGGGTATCAGATTCACCGTAGTAGTGGACTTTGAACTATAGAGTATAGGATTAAACTTTAATTCGTTGCAAGAAATAATAGAATTTAACTAGTGCTGTGTTGGAAAAAAATAATTATGTTATTCAACTGTTTTTGAATTAATTCTTTTAAAAATCAAACTGGATCAATTCACAGGTCAAAGATCAATTTAATTGTTTAACCTAGTTTGCCTTTTTTGCAGCTAAAAAAAAACCAAAAAACTTTTTAGTAGCACTAACCCATATCAGTATTGAATTGGAACTGACTAGATTGGATTCTGATGATTAATTTTAACGCTTGGAAATTGGAATCGAATCAAATCTTGAAATTCGCATCAATCCCCAGCTCTAAATAGAACGATCTTTTATTGTCCCACAAGGGGAAGGTCGGTTTCAACAGCAGCAAAAGACTCAGATGTGGAAAGGTATAGAAAAAAAACCAAACATACTAAAAAATAATTTAGGAATAAATGTACATTATGGACAGAGTTACAAAAACTCAGGACCTCACTCATCTTACAATATATGTAAAAATATTATTTAAAGACTGTCAAATGTAATGAAAATTAAGCAGGGCCTCCACAGAAACTCAGCTACAGACAGCCTTAAAGATTGAAACAGCTCAGAGGGGCTGGCTCTTGTTTCCTCAAGTATGATTTGTTTACTTGTACGGTAGGTTTGAGCTAGTGTGAATGCGGACCAGTGAGAACTGGTCCGGACTAACGAATCGGACCGAGACCGACATTTTGGATGGATGTGTTTTTTTTTTGTTAACAATAAAACCGATGAATACAAAGACTGGTATCCAGAAACTCTCAGTTCCTCTCAACCATTTCATCTTCATTATTTTCCTCTCTTACCTCTCCCTCACTCTGTTGCTTCTTTACTGCCTTTTCCTCCCTCTTCATCTCTGTCTTCCTCACTCCTGGTCACATCCTCATGTAAACTCTAATCAAATCATTAAAATTAAATAGTGAATTTGATTTAAAAACACCAGACACACGTGCACCTGGGATAGAAATAATCATCACCCATAAGACAAAAACACACACTTTCTCTTCCTTCATAGACCTCTTAACTTCACTTACAGGATTCCTCGTGAAAACGTGTCAGTCTTTTCCTGCCTCTTTCTTTTTCTGAATCTTAATTAATCTGCGTTACAAAAATACAGTGGTAAACTTATCATAGGTTTTACAGGACTGTGACTGCTAAATATTGCTTACTTGCACCTTCAAAAGGGGAAATATCAAGCAAAACAAACAAAAAAAAACCCCACAAAGCTTCCTCTCTGGTGGTATAAATAATGTAAAAATTACTGTTTTAAAACATTAAAATATCATACCCCTTTTCTCATTGTTTGCATACCTGTTGAATAACTGTGACATCATTTTTTCTCACTTTTGTCTTCTCAACATGGAGGTACAATCAAACAACAAGTAAATATCTACAAAGTATTCAGGTAATCAACAAACAATCCTCAAAATGTAAAAAAAAATCCATAAATACGTTGTTTATCAATGACAATTTGTCCCTTGTCCTCGTCACGTCCCCTCCTACTTCACAGTTATTTCATTCCATGCCACATACATAACAAAAATTCAGCTAACTTAGATCCTGAACAGTATTCCAATTAGTGTAAAAAAAAAGGAAATATAATACAGAAGACACTCGACATGTCAACAAAACATAAACAGAACATTTTCCCAAACACATATCAAGCCTATTTAAAAATCTCAAAAGTAGTTCATTTTAAAAACTAAATGTGTGGCTTCCAAGCTTTTAAGTCCATAAATAAGGAGTTGGTATGAAACTTAAACAATAATGAATAAATAACATGGGTGCAAACAAAAAATAAGGAACTCTTCATTAATTCTAAGTTATCATCCTAACAATGACATTTCATTAGAAATACGTCATACCTTTGACATTTATCTTTCGGTGCGGTCTTGTGGAAGGTTGCTGTAAGCCAGTGTCTGTCCACTTGGGCCTTTTGATACAGATGCCCCTCGTTTCGGCTTCCTTCACCTCTCTTCTGGATGTCAATAGCCACTTGTTTGCCCTGGAGGCACAAGCCAGCTCGGTTTCTCCATGTCTGACCCAGAGCTCGATTTTGAGCATCAGTGCAGCAGCATGCCGACTCCATGACCCCAAGCTGAAAGACAAAAAACAAAAACTCAAGACTGATAAAACTGCATACACAACTCCAAATGATTTTCAAAGTACTTTAAGCGTCAATAAATATGTATTTTTCTGAATTAACTTACATGCACGGTGTTAAAGGGCCAGCGGCTCTTTCTACAAACGCGTTACATCTGCCCTGTTTCTAAACAAATAAGGGGTCTATAGCAGTGGCGGCTGGGGGGGGGGGGGGGGGGGGGGGCTATGACTATGATGGTTAAATGTTAGCTGCCAAACGATATATTTTTTTAACCTAATTAATTACAGGGTAGCTGTGAATTAATCCTGACTAATCAACATTCCAAATATGCGGTGTAAAGGGACAAATCCAATTACCATAGTTCTTTTTCATTAAATAAAGAGGCGATTAATAGATTGTTTTATCTTTTAGCCAGTTGTTAAGGCAAATTAACTGGATAACATTTTCTACATTTAAAGTTGACTGTTTCTTAATCATGTTGGACAAACCTGATCATCCCTAAATGGGACTATCTTACGACAACAGAATTATTTCTGTCAGAGGCTTCAACAGTTTCTCTAGAACAGACTGCTACTGTAGAGGAGGAAACACTGAGCTGTCTATAGAGGTTCTGGTTCAGACTGGGATCACTCTGTTCACACTGGGAGAACCTGCCAGAGCTCCACTTAAAGCCATTCAGAGTATGAGAAGATGTGGTGGAGAAAAGATTGTTATATTTCTGCTGTTCTTTATTATTTCCACACAGCTGCTGATACAGCTTTGGGTGATATAAATGTGAGGAGGGAGATGATATGTGTGAATCTCATATGAAAAATAAGTAACAAATTAACAAATAAAGTAACAAATAAATAACAAATGCAAGGTATGGTAGAAATAACTAAAATATATCAATAAACTTAATATTTGGATATCAGCAGCTGTGTTAAATATTAAATAAATGAAATGTAATATATACTTAGTAACAAATTGTCACAATCCCCCTTTTTCCAAAATGTAAACACTCAGCAAACAAACTCTCAATCTAAACAATAGGACTACATGCTCTTATTGTGAAGTTGCGCATCTACACAGCTACTTCCGCTATGTCCTATTAGTTACTGCTAACTATTAGCAGTAATTTAAGTCCGAAAACATAACTTAAACTGAATAATGCACATTTTTAACGCAGCGGTACCTTACTATGAACTGTACTGAAGCTATACAGTGACCCAACATGCATAATTCCACATTAAAACAGCGCTTTTTATTATCGTTTTAATGCTTATTGGTATTTATATTTAGCTGATAATCAGGTCCGAGCTATTTTACCTCAAGCTTCTCCTGCTATGTTTTTCCTCACAAACGGTATTGTTTTGAGTGATATAACAAAATTATTATTTTTCATTTCTGTATTTTGTGTCTCTTTTCGTTGTCTCCAACTCCCGTGGTTTGTCGCTACCTGTTTTCCCGCTATACCGACAGACAAGTCTATGGCTGTACGTCTCCGAGCACGCATCAGAGCGTATTACGAAATCACGTTGGGGCAAGCAGTCCCGGAACCCATGGAAATGCATTGTGAGGTCCAAACTCTAAACTCTATGAGAGCGGCTGGGGCGGTTTTCAATCTGACTCAGATCTCACCAACGGGTCGGGGTTTTAGATTGGAAAGTGATATTCAGGCCGTTGATTGGACAATAATATACAGACTTGGACCGGCAATATTAGACTCTTTTTCTCCTCTGATTTTGACTCAAGGACATCATGGACCAGCCGCCCCTGGTCTATAGATTCATTTATTTGACAAATTCATTTCATGTTTGATGGAAAAAGTCACATTTCCATTTAGCGAATTGTGGCACGTCTGGCCAACTTTATTTATAACGCGGTTTTCATACAAGAAATGCATCTCAAAGGGCTTTACAGATTAAAGTGAAATACTGGCAAGTTTTTGTTATAGTAGGCTACATTATTAGATGTCGAACCTCTCTTTAGTAGCTGAGGTTCTACAGACCAGATCCTGATGTGAGCCTGTTAACTTAGGTGAAAGGAGTTGAGAGTGAGCCAGAAGTCGACTGTACCTGTGCTTTGTGGCGCGTTCCTCAGGATGAAAGTCGTGTAAACGTTTCTTTATATCAAAGAGGAGGTTGTCTGACCCAGAGAAGAGGGGCCGACAGAGGATGTGTTGATTTTTTTCTCTCCCTAGACCCTTTAGCAGACTGAGCACTGTATGCAGCCCTGCAGCAGCCTAAAAATGCCAAAGTCCGAAGTATTATCTGCGGTCAAACCCATTCTATGTTTGGGGAGGGCGCCAGGAGGAGATCTGAAACTGCTGTTACAAAGACGACGGGGAAGAAAAAATAAATATGTAACTTCAAAAGCAGACATATCTTTTTCTCTATTTTGGAATAAATATTCGTGGCCATAATTGGATAGTTGTAGGCAGTAAAAAGGACAGGTATAATATGTGGCGCAGCTAAACGGTGGGCATACAGGAAGCTCATTGCACTCCATCGGTTGCCACAAGACAACAACTTGTTGCCTAATCTGGTGTACAGCCTATAATGGAAAAAAGGAAATTGGCAGGTCTTTGAATTAACAAAAACAAATCTAGTAAATGCTACACAATCTGTTCATATTTCTCTTATTTCCAGGATTTAATTAAGTACAATTTAAGTAATTATCAACAATACTGAATTTACACAATTTTCTTGCACTGGTTGAAAGTGAAGGAATTGTGTTACAGAAATGATCAAAATCATGTTTAGCTAACACTGGAAAGGAAATCATATGTCTTATTTGACCACCATAAAAATCCAAGTCATTGTATAGCAAAGGGGTTAATGCAGCTGTTCATAAAGCAAATAAAGCCTTTTTTCCTTTTCTGAGTTTGAGTCCCATCCCTTGCTGTATCTTTTTGTGCCTCCAAGCAAAATCCACTGTAAAATAAAGGTTATTGTGGCCACAAAACCTTAAAGAAATACAAGAAATTTGAGGTCTTACTATTCTAATTGTGTCTATTTCTTCTAGCCCCACAGTGAAAATATTCGTATTCCCAGCTTTCTGTAAACTTTAAAAAAATTAGATTGGAAAAAATTGCCTCTTTTTATGGAAATATTAAAGTAAAATGTTTTTCTGTGGCAAAATTATTACCTGTTAGTTGACTAAACATATATTTTTTAAGTAATGTCATCATAGATAAAACCTCTGAAACACATGATAAGTATTTAATGTGATTTAAACCATTTCGGGTATTTATAAATGTGTTCTATCAGAAAAGAGGCATCCTTCATTATTTAGGTGTTGAGCTCTGCTAATCTACATGTGGCTGCAGTGTTGTGGTGGTTAATGTAATACCTTCCAACCAGAAGAGCTAATTTCAATATCCATCCTGGGAAACTTCAATTTATATTCACAATACAGAGTAAGATTAACAATCCCAATAAGGTTGAAAGGAAAACCTTTGTTTTAATGACTTATAAATAATGTGACTACATTATGTAATACATTCATGTTACGGCAACCCAGAAATAACATTTTGCTTTGGAGTAAGAGGGTAAATCATGTCAGGTTTACTTATTCTGATTATGTGGAACCGATGCACACAATTTAACCTTGTAAATTGAAATAACTTTTTTCTTTCAGTATACTTACCAGCAGCCTCACTCCCAAAGCAAAGCAGCAGAAACATGCCAAGGACCTGCAATGAGTTTATGCTCATCATCTGACGGTCAGATCATATAAATTATATAAATTATTAGAAGTTCGTCATGGAGGTACCCAAACCGTCGTATGTGGTTTAATTTTCCACATCCACTCCCCACCATCACCTCGTGGCTCTGCATCATGGAAAAATAAATGATGGTTAAGCCCCGCCTTCACCGCCTGTATCCAGCTGGACCTGCATCTCTGGGGAGTCGGTATAAAACTAGGAGCTGATCAAGTTGCGGACTTCGGTAAAGTTAGAAAAATATTCACAGATTCGGCTTTTCCGGTTCAATAACTTTTAATCGGAAAATTGTTTTTAGAAAACCGATACCTCAGTGCAATCACAGCAAGGTAGAGAGCGAGCTACAATCATATTTTCCTCCAAACGAGCCGTCCTCCGCTCTGGGAGAGATACATTGGCCTCTATGCAGAGTCTGCTGATGCGCGAATGCGCAGGGACCATCTACAAATTTGCAACACAGAAAAATAGGACAGAGTAATATTTTTTGGCTTCACGTAAGACAGGTTTAGTGTCGCACCAAATGCTCAGATAATGAAAATATCCCTCCTTGATCAGAGTACAACTCATACTTTGGCAAAATATACTTTTAATTATTTTTAGGCATTCATTATTGTGTTATAAACCAATAAAATCTTCAATAACTACACCATTACAAGTTGTAGTGCCATCAAATGCTCAGAACATGCAAAACATTCCTCCTTTATCTTACTACAACTCATACTTTGGTGACTGGCTTTCTTCATTTAATATTTCATACTTAATGTGTCATACTTGGCCATTAAAGCTGATTCTGATTTTGATGAAGAAATGCCACAAGATCCAAAACTGGCTAACCATACAGAATTAAGTAGGCCTAGTTAATGTAAGAAATATATTAAATATATTTGAAAGATATTAAATGAAGAAAGCCAGTCACCAAAGTATGAGTTGTAGTAAGATAAAGGAGGAATGTTTTGCATGTTCTGAGCATTTGATGGCACTACAACTTGTAATGGTGTAGTTATTGAAGATTTTATTGGTTTATAACACAATAATGAATGCCTAAAAATAATTAAAAGTATATTTTGCCAAAGTATGAGTTGTACTATGATCAAGGAGGGATATTTTCATTATCTGAGCATTTGGTGCGACACTAAACCTGTCTTACGTGAAGCCAAAAAATATTACTCTGTCCTATTTTTCGGTGTTGAAAATTTGTAGATGGTCCCTGCGCATTCGCGCATCAGCAGACTCTGCATAGAGGCCAATGTATCTCTCCCAGCGCAGAGGACGGCTCGTTTGGAGGAAAATATGATTGTAGCTCGCTCTCTACCTTGCTGTAATTGCACTGAGGTATCGGTTTTGTAAAAACAATTTTCCAATGAAAAGTTATTGAACCGGAAAAGCCGAATCTGTGAATATTTTTCTAACTTTACCGAAGTGCTGTACTTGAAGCTTTCCGAGCGGAAACCAAGACGAAAAGAGAGAAACCGGAGCGCTGATAATCACGGTAAGGCTTTGTTCTAAGCAGCCACACCCTACGGGGGTACCGCTGGGAAATAAGATGCATTTTGTTTCCCAAAAAAGATACTTGTTGATAGATACGCCTACATGGACTTTACTGATACACTGCGGGGAGTTTATCGTTTGTAAATTAAGTGCTGAGCAGGAGGCGCCGTTATTAAATGAAAACAGTTGCCGTGGAAACGTTCATGTCTGAAGAAGCTGCAGTAGAAGGTATTTCCTATTTAAAAGTAGCTTATGATAAATAAGGAGCACTGGATGGACAGCAGGGTGGGTCCGTGTATGTTTTGGTGAATTAATTTTTGTCATTAGAAGCCATGAAAGTTTATTGCAAAAGTTAAATGTAATTAAGTATTTAGCACTTTGTAGTCACAAAGAGGAACATTTTTAGTTTTGACTTTCTTCTTATTTGTTATATAACAACTTAAAATCGATGATAAAATGAAACATGGCCCATTTTCTCCACACCTCAACACAGGATCCGGCCCAAAGTCTTATGGGGCCTTAAGTAGATTTTAACTGGGGGGGGCTTTTTGTTATAACCATTACCCACAATAACAGCGTTTCAATCAAGATTTGGTCTAATCTGGGAAATTAGTTTATTTGGCTGATCCTAAAAATCAATCAGAGGTAATTGGTTATCTGAGACAATCTGAAGCTCAAACAAAATAGAAAGGTTAAACTGATAGACGTGACCAAAAAACGGCACACACCCCTAGCTGGTCGGCATAACATTCGTACCTTGAAGTAGGGCTGCACAATTAATCGGATTTTGATTGTGATCACGATTTTGGTGGCCCGATTAAATGAACCTGATCGTCAACGATATTTACATTCAAAATGCGAGCTTCACTGCGTGCCTCTTCATCATACACTGCCTCAACCAATAGTCTGCCAACCGCCAGGGGGCAAACGCATGGCTAAAGCTTCATTAAGTTGACCAAATAAAAAACGCGCACACGTCACTCAGCACTCACAATGGCTGCATACAAATACGTCGACAACGTAGCAGGCGAAAAGCAGTATGCGAGCGACGTATCAGATCCGAATCTCCAGTATGGATCTGACTAGTAGGCATAAAGTTCCTGGATGTGTAGTACCGCTACAGTTAGCAGCCGGTGGGCGCTGCGCTATCCCACAATGCAGCGGAAGCCCTGAAATCGTAGAAGAGCGACCTAGCTAAAATTGGCTTCAGACGAACTATAAACCACTGACGCTGCCGCAGTTTTGGCGTATAAATTTACATGTAGCGATGTTACGGATTACTTTGATTGTTTTTGACAGCTGCTTAAACATTTAAGTGAAGTTATACCAGACAAAATAACCGCTAGTGGATGGCAGGACCACAATACGTCTGATTTCATACCTACTATTCGCTTTTTTGCTATGCAGTATTTACTACATCAACAGGCGGGTTGTATTTGCTATGTAGCATGTAGTACATACTAAGGATTCGGATGAAGGGAATGTCCTAGGCTTGTTTCCATTAAGTTGCACCTTCAGATTGCACTCTGAAATAACATATTTAGTTTGTACTTACAAAAGTACAAGGAGTTTGTTTTCAGGTTGGGTTTCTTTTTTGCATTATTTTCTTTTTTGCAATAAAAATAGATATTTTACAAGACTGGATGAATAATTGTGATTAATAATCATGATTACAATATTGATCAAAATAATCAGGATTATTATTTTGGTCATAATCGTGCAGCCCTACCTTGAAGCGTGTCTAAAGTGATCTGGTCGAGCTTTAAAATATGCAATTTTCAGGCACGTGAATTGGAAATGTGGAACCCATCAGCTGATTGGTTGTAGTGGTACGACTTGAAGCTGTAGTTGAGATTTCTCCAACTTCAGCGGCAGACGTGATAAGCGCGAATGCACAAAATGCACCACATAAAATGCAGCGCGTATTTTCGGTCGCACCTTAAACGCACATGCTGCGCTACTTTGTCGCGCAAATCAGGCAGAATAACTTTTTTGCGATGCAAATCTGCTTCTGGTTTGTCACGGGCTCCCCAGTCGTGCTTAATCTCGCTCCTCCATTGACTTTACATGTGAACCGGACTCTCTGGTCGCGTCTATAAATGTAGATGTAAAACATCAGATGTAACAATGGTAACACAACAATCAAACAATGACTATTAATTAGTCATTTTAAATTTTATTTTCATTTAATTCACATTTTAAAATATAATTAAAACATTTTCTAACAAATATTTGATTTGAATATTTTTGCAAAAAAAAAAAAAAAAAAAAAAAATTATCATCTGCACGGTGGTGCAGTGGTTAGCACTGTTGCCTTGCAGCAAGAAGGTTGTGGGTTTGTATCCTGGCCCAGGGTCTTTCTGCATGAAGTTTGCATGTTCTCCTCGTGCATGCGGGGCTTCCCTCCGGGTACTCCGGCTCCTCCCACAGTCCAAAAACATGACTGTCAGGTTAATTGATCTCTCCAAATTGTCCTTAGGTGTGGGTGTGTGCGTGCATGGTTGTTTGTCCTGTGATGGACTGGCGACCTGTCCAGGGTGTACCCCGCCTCTCGCCCGGAGATAGGCACCAGCTGGATAACTGGAGATAGGCACCAGCCCCCCCGCGACCCCTGGAGGACTAAGCGTTTCAGCTGTCAACCTGGGTAGGCATCCTAACCAGGTTCAGAAAATGGATCGATGGAAAATAGTATTATTTAAAAAATGTGTTAATAAGTAAATACAAAGAATTTGTGTAATTATTAAAAACAAAAATTTAAACAACTGACATTTAAAAAAAATAATCTACACTGAAACCAAGCAAAATCAAATGGAGTAATATTCACATTTTCATAAATGTTAACATCTCTAGTCTCTGATCAATTTCATCATTCTTTTCACTAGTACAATGGCAAAAAAATAAATTAATGACTAATATAAAATTAAATTAGATTTGTTTTAAATGTTTTCTTTCACTGATCTCTCTTTATATTTAAATGGAAAATCAGGCATGTCAGTATGATCTCACTTTTTTGTGTATAAAATCCATCCATCCATCCCCCAGCCACTTTGGCCAGCCACTCAGGGGGAATCCCAAAGCGTTCCAAGGCCAGCCGAGAGACCTAATCCCTCCAGCGTGTCCTGGGTCTTTGGGTCTCCTTCTGGTGGGACGTGCCTCACCAGGGAGGCGTCCACGAGGCATCCTAACCAGATTTCTGCCTCAACTGACTCCTGTTCATGTGGAAGTGTAGCAAAGTAGAGCAGAAAGTAGACCCGCCGCTCTTCCTCTGCTTCAATAGACCAGGGGTGTTTCTCAATGCCAAGGAACCTCGCCTTGATGCCTTGGTCCCGTCCCGGTTGGCTAGGAGATACGTCATCAGGGACCGCCAAGGCGTATTTCCAATGTTCATGTTCTACGGAGGAATCTGTCCTCCATTTGTTGGCCGTTTAGCTAACTAACCAAGGATACATCAGACGTGCCTTGATCCTGCTCTCGGTCAAAAATTTCCCAGAATACAGCGCGGTAGGAGCCGGCAGCAGCTACTTTCTATTTTAAATGTAAGTCAACTATTTTTAACCATCGGGCTTATATCTAAAATGTTTGTTTAATTTTTTAATTATTATTATTTAGATCCAAAGCAGTTATAAATGGTTCTTTAGTTGCTTTGCAGTTGCAGCTTCGGTGGCTACCAGGTACTAATTCGTTTGCACATTTGATTTAACTGACATATACAAAAACAAATAAAAAAAGTAAAACTCTCGTTATACATTTCCAGTTTCATGGTTGAAGTAATATTACTACGCTACAATACTACTACGATGGGCGGGACGTAAACAGAGCACGTAAGCCGCCGCGGTCACGTAAGGCTAGTCTGTTCCAAACCGTTTTTTTTTTTACCAAGGAAGGACAATGTTCTCGAAGGCAAGGCGTCTTGCCTACCAAGGCAGTGCCTTGACATTGAGAAACACCCAAAGCCTGTAAGAGGCCAGAAGAAAGTTTATGTTAATATTTGTTGTTGGAGCATATGGAGTAGAGGTTGACAATTTTTCGGGATTCTCACTGATCACGAGATTCCTGCAGGATTCCCGCAGGACGAGAGTCAATTTCACTGTTGGTAACGTGATTTGGACGGGACAGGAAATAATCCACGGTATCGGGCGGGAAACAGGAAATTAGAATTTTTTTTTTTTTTTTACATTTATCTTGTCAGATATCAGGGAATTAGCTTTAAAAAATGATGCTGCGATGCGGTGCAAATTTATCTTTTCAGATAGGCCAATGTGTGTGGTTATTAACTCCACTGCAAAATGCAATCTGAAGGATCGCTGTCTTTAGTTTATTCCATCAGGTCTACTACACGGCACGCACCAAAACTGAAACTGCTACGTTGTTGCTACACCACCTGGATAAACTGGTAAGCATATGATATCCGACTGAAAGTGCGTGTATCTTAATAGTTTGGTAGTCAGACGAATCAAGTCCATTCATGACGTGGTAAGGTGGCCAAACAACGAGAATGCAGGATATGGTTAAATATGGCGGATAAAGCTAAATAGATTATCTTTATACTGTGCTAGGATATGGTTTAAAGGGGGGCGGGGGGAGCGACCGCCATAGGAGGTAAATTACTAATCTACGGGATTCGGGTCGGGACGGGAGTCTTTCTCTCGGGATTTTTTCGGGACAAATTTTTTTTTGGGGGGGGGGGGGGGGGGCTGTCACATGATGGGAGTATTTTTTGGGGGATCGGGATGGGACGGGAGCGACATTTGATTCCCGTGTCACCCTCTAATGTGGAACATGCAGCAACGTACATCTTCATTTAGACCAGGCCACCAGAAATAACTAGAGGAGTCCATTGGAGAAGCTGACCCTGGGTTGACAGGTGAACGGAGAGGTAAATGCAAATGGCACATAGAGGTGATTATGGCATCCCCCCCTTAAATCAGGTGCTACAGTTAAAATGACTGAAAAAATGGGGGACCACAGAGTAAGTTCCATCTACATGGGATCACACTTCTTAATTAATCACAGTCCTGGTGGGTGCATGGGAGTTTGCCAACATTTTTTGACACAAATAAACGAATAATATAGCAAACATTATGCAATTACAACTCTGTGAAAATGGTGGGCTTGTGTACTGGTTCGGATGCTGAAACTAGAAGAGGCAGGGGATAATTATTTTTAAATGTATTAGCATTAAGCCCACAATAATCTATACAGGGCCAGAAGGTGTTATCCTTTTTTTTTCCACAAAGAAGGTCAATGGCTCTAACAGCAGGCCCAGTTCAGCACATATATCTAATAGGACTGCTTTATGGAATCTAAATCTCCTGGCTCCATCCAGATGTTGCCAGTGGCGTTATCTTCAATGAGCACCAGTGCATCCATTATGTATTATGGAGTATTCTAATGTCTACTCATCATAGTTAATGCACATCTATGTGCAACTGCTGTATAATCTGAAGAACTATGGACATACCGTGAAAGAATTGTTAAATGCAACATACTTTCATTGAGATTCTCATTTTTCTTCCTAGTTCAGAGATGGTGTGGAGGCTGATTGTTGGTTGGGTGCTTGTGTGTGTTCGAGGGTCGACAAGTCTGAAAAAAAGGATTGAATTCACAAAACGTTTTATTTCGCCGCCTGCACTGCCTGTGTCTTCCATGTCCAAAATGTGTGTAAGCAATTTGTTTAGTGTAAGAAAGTCTTAAAAGTTGTGCGCTTCATTTGTCACTTACAAAGTTTTCAGACCACTTTTTGTGCAGGGATGCACTGATACGATACTGGTATCGGGTACCGGCCTCGATACCGTCTAATGAGATGTATCCATGAAACGATACTCAAAATTGGGAAAATGTGCAATAAATTCATAAAAAAAGATAAATCTTTCACTTGAAATTTTTCTTTCGTGGTAATTTTATATTTTACACCTGTTACTTAGTCTTAGTTATGTTAGGTCATTAGAGTCTGGTGCCTTGCGTCTCTTTAAGAAAGGTATAAGGTGGAAGTTGTGCAGTTTTTTAATTCAACAATGATATCGGATCGACAGAAACACAAAATCGTGACTCAAAAAGGTGGATCTGTGCACCCCCTCGTTGTGTGCATAAGCAAGCTTTATAAATGAGACCCCTGGGGACTGTTTATGTCAGAAAGTGGTTATGTGGGAGGTGTGATATGATTCATAAACACCTGGGCAGATTACTACGGAGAGTGGGATTTATAAGGCGCAGATTGCGTAATGCTGTGTGTACTGTAAGTGTGATGGATCAGATATTTACTAGGCGTAAGTAAAACAATTGCAGCGGTTTCAGTGACACAGGACTGGACTTTTTCAGCAGTCTTAAACTGAACAACTTTACTCTAACCTTTTTAGCTTTCTACTATATGCTGAAATGGGACCCTAAGCATTTTAATCATCTCAGTGAAACACTAAATACCTGACGTATCTATTTGTGATGGGCAAATAATTTGTTTAAGGAGGTTTAACCATACAATGAACAGATTCTGATCCCCAAACAATTTCTCTGTGCATCTTTAAAGTGACAGTGTGTAGTTTTTGCAGTACATCTTTGAAAATAGCCATTAAAATATTACGTAATAATAATTACGTAAAGCACTTTAATTGCAATATATTGGCGATATTGTAAAATGTGACTTTAAAAATCAGTTTCAAAATACATAGGCGCGGGTCCTCTTTTCAGGGGAAAGCCATATTAGATGACGTCTTTACTTCTACAAGAGCCCGGACGGACAAAGCGCACGGAACACGCCCGCTATTGAAACATTGATTTCCCCTCAAAATGCACAAAAAGTTTCACCATAAATACATTTTTACCTCTTCACTAGTTCCAAGCTATGAAAGAGAGACTGATGTGCTCGTCATGTTGCTGCAAATAGATAATTCTCAGGGAATTGAGCGTTTGAAAACAGCACTAGTTGGACCTCCGTTGTTGAGTTTCTTACTCGAAGACGCAGATACCACATGCTTGTGATAATTTAGGTATGCACTGCCCCCTACTGGCCAAAAATTACACACTGTGCCTTTAACATTAACAGCTCTTGATAAATGCTTTTTGAAATTACTATCCAAATAATCTTTTCACATATTTGCTTTGTATTTCCTTTTCTACAGTCTGAAGATGCAGTTTTTGTCATCTCTACTGTGCCTGTCTCTTCTTTTGTTTCACTTCCCTTTCCTGATGGGAAGAGGGAGGAGCTCAGGTGGGAGAAGCTCAGGTGGGAGGAGCTCAGGTGGGAGGAGCTCAGGTGGGAGGAGCTCAGGTGTCATCTCGTCTAACAGCAACAAAGTACACAAACAAAACACAGACACAAATAAACAGGGCTCCACTTCTCAGGGTGGATACCCTAAAGAGCCAACACAAAACAAGCAGGGAGGATATCCAGTTGGTCTCCCCAGGCAGCAGGGTGGGGGCTACCACTACTCGTATCCAGGAAGGGGGTCACCACATGGAGGTAATGAAGGGTACCCAGGTAGATATATCAACGCCAACCCAAATAACAAAATTCTGAGCCCTCGCTACGGTGGTAGCCTTGGGTATGGAGGATATGGCTCAAAGGGCGGCTCTCCCTTTTCCCGCTCAGTCCAGAAAATGAGTTATTCAACCAATAAGGATTCTAGGGGATTTGGGCACAGAGCAATGGTTGCAGCAAGTGGAGGGGCTGTGGTGGGAATGGCCCTGGGCTATGGATTGGGAAGGTTCCTCCAGCCTGATTTCCAATTTCGCAACCCTAAAGAGGAGTACTACTACAACCACTACATGTACAAGAAATACGGTACCCGTTCAACAGACACCAATGACTACAGTAGGGACTATTACTACGGTCCACGCCCACAGAGCTACGACAGCTACATGGACTCCTGCATGAGGAGGACCGACCTTCTGCCTGCAGAGAACGGAGAGCCGAAAAATAAACCAAATGGAGCTACCGCCCCATTAACCAGAGGCAGCAATACGACAAAGACCCACAGCAGCCAAACAGAAAGCTCGCCTACCATCACACCTTCAGATCAGTCTTCACGAGATCTCAGCAGGGCCGAAGAAGACCATACAGTCAGCATTGTGGAGATTGGCTATCCAGCACTGATCGAGCAGCTTAAGGTCAGGAAATGCTTGGAGTTTTACATCGATTACTCTGGTGAATACCTTAGAAAGAACGGGGGATCTCCAGGGCTGTCGCTGGGTGGACCAGGGCTTTTAACTATAGCGTTTGGTACAACACTGTTGGTAATTAATAGCAACATGATAATGTTTCTGCACTGACAGCTTTTGCATTGTGAATCAATTGAGAAAGTGCCATCCTTTTTTATTTTTTTATTTTCCAAAATCTGGAAAAGTATTTAAAAATAAAAATAAAATAGCTTCTTTTTACCAGGTTTGCCCACTTTTTTAACAGGCTAGGCATGGTCCATTATGGGATTCCCTAATAATCTAGACTTAATATAAAAAGCCATTATGGTTGAGCACGACATTTAAACTGAAATGCTTGAAATGCTCCTATTTATATAATATGAATAATGCAGCAGTTATTATTCAACATCAGGTTATCAGGTTAAATAATGTAATGTGTTAAATAATGAAATGTAAAGTGTAAATGCTTACATTTGTGACTGAGGTTTGTGAAGATCAGATAAAACATACATTCTGGGGTGTAAAATATTTCCAAACTTCTCTAACAGTACCAATAACACTAGTTATTTGTTTTCCCACAGCTGCACAAGCTTGAACTATTTTTACAGATTCTCTCTATGGCTACTAGAACCGTAATATCTTTGTAATTTTCTCCCACAAAAGTGAAGTATGATAGTATTGAAAATGGGTAAACAGCTCCAATTCAACAAAGTTAATGAAGACAATTGGAGTAAATAAAGAGTTAAATTCAAAAATATTTTATTTACCCCAAAGGAAAGTTAAATGTAGCTCATATAATCCAAGTAACTTCAAAGAGTCGCCGTTAATGGTGATGCTGTGGGCAGGAAGGATCTCCAGTAGCAGACAGTCTTGCAAACATCTGATGAGGCGTCTGACTTAAGACTATTATTGTTTGACAATCTCATGACTGACATGATAGCAACTCAAAACTTGGGCAGCAGATATGATATTCCACAGTAACCTGTCATTCAGTTGGAAGAAGGGTTACAATAGTTTTAAAATTTTCATTAGTTTTAGTTTTAGTCAGTTTTTACCATTTTTTAGGTGGTTTAGTTTTAGTTTTTTGAAAATGCTTAGTTTCAGTTCAGTTTTTATTTAGTTTTAGTCTTTTCGTTAAACCAGTTGTGTACCGGGGCAAGACAAGAAAAAGAAAAGAAGAAGAAATGTATAACAAAATCTCAGAAAATGATTATGCTTTTTAAAAAAAAATTATTGACATTGGCCAGATTAAGAACCATACAATATCAGGCAAGTATGAAAGATAAATAGGAGAGTAACGTTCTGTAAACACAATAACGGCAGCTATGCATTAAAAATCACGGCGATTTATTCAGTTTCTACAGTTCTATAAAAACACTGAGTAGCAACACAACAAAGCAAAATCCAAGCTATCTTTAGTACTATGATGCTTTTGATCAATTTGCACATTTGCGCTTTCTCTCAATCTTTGCTGACATGACGCTAGGCGGACCGCAGCAACACAGACGACTTGACTAACATGTTGGGATAATGCAGTACAGCCAGTAAAAACCACCAATTACCAGAAACTAGAAAGAGATTATTTGTCTATCAACACATCAGATTCACTAACAACCTACATTATCTACACAGCTCTGGTGTAACACCGGCTACCAAGTTTTTTGCTGCAAACTTTTTAACCATCGATTCAATCGCTTCTTCTGATAGCTTGGAATCCAAAGACGTCTTTTATTTCCTTGAAAGGAGGCAAGTCGATGGGATTGTATCCAACTTTCCAGTTCTGTTGTTTTTATCAAAGCAATTTGTGCAACTAAAAAGGCACAACACAGATGATCGCATCTGTTTCTGGTGACAACCCAAGAGCGACATAGAAATAATTCTTCTAGATTTTTTTCGTTAACAATAACAACCCTGTTTGGAAGCACTGCTAATCCACCTCATTTTCTTTTGTCACCCCGATTTAATTAATTCCTCTAATTTATTAATTTCCTATTTAATTTATTTGCGGCCGTAGTTTGGGCAAATCTTTTGAGCTTTTGAGTTGCTAATTAGCTGCTCCCAGTTGTAAAAACAAGATCGTGTTGCCCTAATTACGCATTATAACAACTATCTGAAAGTAAAAAAATCCTTCTGGCTGAGCAGCATCCGAAACCAGAAGGAACAATTGTCTAAGCATGCAACGCCGCAACCAAAAATCTTCCGAACTTCAACATAACAAATCAAAACTGCTGTAGCAGATTATGCCACCAGCAGTGGAGCAACTCTAAACAACATATTTAAAGAGATTTTCTTCAACGTTTAGAGTGCTGTATGAAATGTCATGCACCAAATAATGAGCTGTTTGCTCAAGAAAAAAAAAAGGTTTTCTACACGAGAGTGCAGAGCAAAGGTGACAAAACAGCTTCTGAAATCAATTTAGATTGCTAATGGCAGTAGGTCCAGCTCACCGCGGCGCCCTGAGGGTTGTGTGATGTAATGTAATGTGTGTAAAAAGCATCTAAGAGTTGGCTTTGCTTTCAGTTTCGGGTTATTGTATTGATCTAAAAGCTGGAAAGTGATTACTGCATTGTATTTTCAATACATTTGAATTTGCTTTTCAAAAGCTGTTACTTTTCTATTCAAATTATCCCAATGACACACCCATTTAACTTCTATGTTGAGATAAGTTATGTTTATTACATTATTAACACTTTATGAGCAAGTAAATGTAACAATCGGAAGTAATTGCATCATTTTCTTATTAGTTGGTTGTTGTTTATTTTGTTTAACTTTCTTCCAGTTTTACGTTTTAAAGGTAATTCAGAATAAAAAGCCCTCCACACTTAATAACACTCTTAAAACTGAACTAAATCAATCTTTCATTGCAGCAGCATGATCCATCCCTCACCCCCTGGACACGTCACCTGTCCATCACAACATCTTAAAGTGAAATTTATTTTAAAAAACAATCTTTAATTTGAGCATTTCTATTCATTTTGGTAAAAAGAAAGTTTATGGAATATTGTATTTAATAATAATGCTGTCGCATTTATTTCTGTCAGTAATCGGGACAACCTTTTTTGACAATGGGACAGCACTAAAGACCTTTCAGAGAGCGAGATCTTTGACCAAACCAAATCGGTAAAGAATCTCCATGGATCATCCAAAGTAAGGTTCACTCTTTTTTATGATTTAGCTTTGGAGACTGAGATATTATGGAAGAAGGCTGATTTAGCAAACCATTTAAGTGCTGATTTGACCACGTTTTGGTTTGTTATCCTGCTGAAAGACTCAGTGGATGTCCTGTTTTTAGTTGCCATATAGAATTCAACTGATTTTTTCATTGAAGATTTAATGAATTCATGAAGCCGTTCTCTCTAACTTGCCTCCCGTGGAAGAGGACCCGGTCCACAGCAGCTCCGATCTCCCCCATATTTAATACGTAGCTGTTTTTTCACACATTAATGTTCAGAGTCACAGCAAAGCCACCTTGAACGCCTGTTGTTAAAAAGATCAATCTTAGTCTCATCTCACCCAAACTTAGCTTACTTTATGTGACGGAAACACAGAAGCGTCACCCGTACAACCGACTGGCATGGAAGTGTACTTAGCTCAATACCCACTGATAAATTGTGCCCTGAATTTTTCCGGTGTGGGAACCTGCTGCTATGAGAGTTTAATATTATCTTGTTTTATGTTATAAATAAGAACATGAAAAAAAGGTAATAACATTACACTCAGAAAGAACATACCAAAGAGAGTTGAATATATTCAAGCATTTTTACTGCCTTCATCAGAGGTGACAGAAGGCGTGGGAGGCGCTGAGTCAAGATGTAGGCAATTATTTTTGTCTGGATCAGCTGTTCCAGCGTCAACAGGAGAAACCATATCAAGTAATCGTTTCCAAAGAAAAACAACTACAACACCACATCTTTAAAAACAATATTTTCCAGACTTTAATCGTGGCATCCTCCAAAAAAGGTTGCTTTTAAGACTGAGGCTGAAATGGTCACGCTGTGCTGCTCCGGCTATTTACCGATGTTGCTTTTCTCACTGTGTTATAAAATCAACCTGTACTTTGTCATTTTTGTATTTTATTTCACAAAACTGATTCAGGTCAAAGTCCCAAATCAGTTCAGTATCTTTGAGACTTGTTCTTCAATCTAACTGCTTCTGACTGTTAGTTTTTAAGGACTTTTTATATCAGAATTTCCTCCTGAGCATGACAGAAATGTCTTTATAACATATGCTCTTGTCTTAAGGATGTTCTGTATTTCTTTGTATCACCTGTTTAGATCTTGTTGTGTCCATTGTGGCAAAATAAAAAATTCATTGGTGGTTTTATTGGGCCTTTAGGTCTAGGCTTTAAAAAAAAAACCAATACAGAAAGAGAGGATGATGAGGGGTTTTTTCCTCAACTTATTCAGTAATAGATACAAAAAAACCTTCATATCAGTTCTACTTGACAACTACTGCTTGTAAAAGGCAACACATAGAGAGACTTCAACATAAAAAGAATTAATGTATCGGTTCTAATGTATCTTCAAGAACAACCAAATATGTTTTTTAATTTTTTTTTTTTTTTTTTATCTGAGTGGTCCTTACGGCCCAAAAGATGGAACCAAATCTTTGAACTTGTTTGAACTGTATGACCTGCCCTTGCACCAAAATCTGCATTTAATTGTGCAAGTCACAGAACGAACATTCAAGTGTTATTAATGTATGAATTGTATCAACATTTGTTATGTAAGTATGTAGCATCAACTTTTAAATTGTTTTATGTTTTATAACTGTTGTTGGCATTATACAGCTTGCCTGGGACAACGGTTGAAAACCAGCTTTGCAGCTAATACTGACACATTTACAGGAATATTCATTAATGTGTACTGTCCCTGTGAAATAAACTAATAAATAATAATAAATAAATAAATACCTAGTGGCAGAAATCTAGACACTTTATATCTGTGTTGGTTTGTCTTGTACATTTACAGTTTGGTTTTAAACTGACCTAGTTTGGTAAAGATCTTCATTGTCAATGCTATGATATGCAAATAAACTTTATCGATCCAGGGCTAAACTCTGACCTTTAGGCTTCAGACACATAAGTCCATGTACTGTGGCCTCTAGACGGGCCCTATCACACAGAAATATTTAATCATAACACAAGGGTCGATTCGCCGTGTGGATAAATGTCCTGGTGAATGCTGCCTCGCTGTTACTGCTTGTCTTGTCTAATAAACATAAGTTTAAAGCCTGACGAGTTCCTAATTTATTATCTGCATCCGCAGATACGGAGCAAATGCCAGATGGAAAGGTGAATGACTTATTGTGATAAAATGTGAATTAAATGAAAAATATCATTATTATTTCGTAGGATTGCATTGTTGATATACAGGTGCATCTCGATACATCAGAATATCTTCATAAATAAAAAATGACTGAAAGGATATTCAAATCTATTAAGGGACATGTGTGAAAATTGAAATTAAAAATTTATGAGAAATCTGTATATTTTTCTTAGATGAGGTATACTTAACTGTTACTACTACTAAAAATAAGATATCTGACCCACTTTCCTCTTTTATCTTTTTAAACAAATCTGTTGTGGTTGGAATCATTTTTTATAACATAATTTGAATATATGTGTATTGAAATATTTTTTTATGGCACTAGTGACCTTTATAATAATCAGAGACGGGAGGAAGATAAAAGGGGAGGTCATGCAACAAAGGTCACAAGGTCGGGAATTGAACCAAGATGGCTTCATTGACGACTAATTTCTACTATAAGAAGCACTTATTATTTTAATGAGTTTAAGATAATAAAAAAAAATCAACACAATTTTCTATATATTTTATTGTTACATTGTGAAACAAGAAAGTCCATTTGTACGCTTTTACATTTAAATATATATATATACAGAAATCTGCAAAATGATGTAAAGTAGGACACATTTAAGAATAAAAGATTAGGTATTACATTTATTAGTATGTACTTTAAATAACTAAAATCCTTATATGAGCCAAATACTCGAAATATGAATCTTGTGTGTTGCAGATTAATGAACTGTGAATCATAATTAAAAATAATTTAAGTCAAGACGTACAATAACCAGTGTAGCTGCTTTTAAATCTTCTCCTATCATGATGTCTTGAGGTAGGCATAACCTGAGCACGTCTGTGGCCACATTCAAGGAGAGAACATAGAGTGGGAGGCAGTGAACCAGTTTATAAAATCAAATGGGTTCTGAAATAATTCCTCTCATTCTGGGACTGATCGACGTCACGTTGGGACTTCCTTTTGTTGAATGAAGAATTGGGAACGCTGATTGATGATCATCAGAAACATGAAAGGCTGGAGACGACTTTAAAACACTCCTCTTTATTCTCAGATGACAGATTTGTGCTTTGTGGAATATTTTTTTTGGGGGATGATCTCGGCCCGGTCTCCAGCTCTACATGCGAGCGGCCAGGTTTCCCATCAACAGGGACGTTACGAAGCCAATCACAACAACAATGCTGTTGTAGATGGGTCCACTGGATGCTATATTGTAGTACTCCATGTCTCCAGAGCCCTCAGGCTCGTAGCCGGGCCTTGGACGGTAGCCGCCTCCAAACTGAGGGGAACCATACCCAGGTCCATAACCTCCATAACCCCCATATCCTCCGTATCCTCCATAGCCGTATCCATACCCAGGGCGGCTCAGGGCAGACCCAATCACCGCCCCTCCTATTGCTCCTGCAGCCGCTGCTCCGGCCACTTTCCCCGCACTCGGGCCACTTCTCTGTACCGGCACAGGTGCGGGTCTGTAGGACTGACCGCCCCAACCACGGCTGTAACCTCCTCCTCCTCCTCGACCGAAGCCACCACCTCCACGACCACGGCGGGCCTCAGAGCCAGGCAGCAGCGAGCAAACAAGCATCAGGCAGAGGGCCGCCGCCATGGGGATCTTCTGCCGGTTCATCTTGGTCTTTGGGCTGCAGAAATAACAAAGGAGGAGGAAAACTTTTACCAAAGGAGTCCATTAAAAAAGGAAATGTAAACTTGCAGCATTTTAGTTTAAAATTCCGGTTTAATTTAACTTTTCGTAATCAAAATAAGTGAAATCTTCTCTGAATCCACACAGTAAAGAAGGAAAGGTTGACTTAACTTCAAAAATAAGGCAACCAGCTGCAAAGCATTTCTGAGTAAACTCGACAAACAGGCGAGTGTTGAGTCAGTTTTCAGACTTATTCACAGTTTAGTTGAGCCAATTTATGAAAATCAAGGTTCGAATTCATCGATTATATAGTTTCAACTTAAAAAACATATCAACTCAAAGACACATGTAGACCCGACTATCTACAGTTTGTTCAATTTTTAGATTCTGCTTTGATTTAAGCTCTTAGCAATTTAGGTTGACACAATGTAAACGCATTAGTGGAGTTTACTCAAAACGGCTTTGCAGCTGGTTGCCTTTTTTAAGTTCAGTCAACTTTCTTTTTTTTTTACTGTGTGAAAAATCATACAATAAAAAGTAATTGGAGTACATATCAGAATGGATTTTGAAAAAACGTAAAAGCTAGCCTTGTATGTTCATGATGCTGTTGTCAGTGACAGATATATAAGAGTTGCTCTCTACTAGAAAGTTACATTACAACAAACTTAAATACAGAATTAAAACATGTTTTCTCCTAACTTCATATTCATAAATAGCATCATGCATAAGGGACATGTTCAGATGAGTTTTCTTCCACTTTTTCTTACAAAACCAGTCAAATAATAAGCCCTGTGCAGCTTCAGTATTTCGTTTCTTTGCATCAGAATTACCTTGCACTAAAGAAGACAGCCTTTAATCCCTCTTTGTAAAGCACATCTTACATAAGCAGCGCAGCACAAGAGGACAATATAGCTAACGTGAGATCAGAGCGCTTCCATAATCTCCATGTCCTTTTAATAAGGATCTGGCAGATTAGATCCGGCTTTGGACGTTTGGACGAGGTTCGCTGGACCGGTAAACAAGTGGGAGACATCACTGAGCAGTTATTAAAGCTGCTTTTACTGTATTTACGTTGAAGAAAATGGGAAAGCAGAACCCGTACAACACAAATTTGGACGAAGGGCATGCAAATAAGAAAAGTGATTGAATATTTAAAGATAAAATTTGCAGATCAGTTAAATACTTTTTGTGTGGAAATAATTGATAAATCAAAGCAACCACCCAGGCTATAATGTCACACCTGCAAAATACAAATATATAACAACTTTATACCTGAAGGTCGGCTGTTCAAACATGAGAAACATGGGAGAATATAATGTGATATAACCTGTTAATTCAATAAATAGTAATTCAGAGTAAAAACAACATTTTTTTTTTGTCTTTTTTCACTTATTCTTGCCGTTCCTGCTTTTAAAGTGCACTTTATCAAGTTTTACCCTAACAAATAAATTATTGTATCTTTGGTGAGGAGAGTGGCAGTTTTTGTTCTGCCAATCAAGTCACACTAATCTTGTGTTTCCTGATGTGTTTGAGCTATAAATACAACAGGTCAATTACTTTGAGAATAATCCAGAGACTAAATTAAAGCTTTTGACGCTAGATTGAAGATGGATTACGTTGTTTTCAGCATAAATGATGCTTTCAATAGATCTGTGTCCAACAGTAGTAAATAACGTGAGAAATTAGTAAACACAAAACAAGGAAAGTTGTTTTAACTCACTGTATTTCTATAGGTGCTTGTATGGAGAATGAAAGTAGGTTAATCTGAAAGAATATTTAGACTCACCTGCTGTTTGGGGTAAAAATGGAGAGGTTGAAACGACGCTCTTTGTCTCTGAGGATGTTTGGACAGCTGACGCTCCTCTGATCGTCTGTAGGAAAGTATGAATCACGTCCCGATTACTATCCTCCAAACAATCCCTGTCAGGTGGACTGGTGTCATTAATGCTCATTGGCTGAGCGGGCAGTAAGCTGCTGGACCAGCGGCGTCGCACTTAAATACCTGCGGGAGTATCTGAGGTGTTGTTTGTGTTTCTAATTTGGTCTAAATTAATAAACCTCTTAGAGAAGAAGCCAGAACGACTCCCAAGCTCTCCTGAACCTTCCACTAGGACTTTTCTTCTCCAGGCAAATGATGTAAGGATTATGTCCTCAGCCGTAAATAGGTATTTGACTTCTTCAGCTTTCACCCAAAAGCAGACCTGGGTCCCCCCCAAATCCGTGCTACATTGATACATTAAACTTGGCGAAACACAACAACCATTTCCACACAAAGAGTGACTCAAATTCTGCTGTTGTCTAGACAGGAAAATAGAAACCCAAAACATTTATAAATTATACCTTTTTATTAATGCAAACCTACAAAACTTTGTTTTGTAGGTAGATAGATATGATAGATACTTTATTAATCCCCCAAAAAGGGGAACTTAAATTTATCCAGTGCTCATATATTTACAAATATATCTTAGATTGGGGAATAAAAATAAAATAAGAAATAAATAAAATAATTTAGGGAACATGTTGGATGTCTCTGTTGAACAGTCATATGACTGCAGGAACAAATGATCTCCTGAACCTCTCAGTCCTACATCTCAAAGAGATGCACCTCCCTAAACAAAAGATCATTTAGTTTATTGTTGAGCAGGTAAACAAAACTCACAACATTTTTTAAATACTTAAAAGACTATTGGTTTTGTCGCACCCGAGCACCTTAGACTTGAGGATTTTGGTCCATGTGGCAAAAGGTTTGGATACTACTGAGCTAAATAAACTCAAAAAGAATCACACCTTGCTCTATCTCAAGAAATTTAGATGAGTAACAGAATTTGGGAGGTCTCAGAAGTTCTTCTTTGTTGTCTGAAGGACTGTTTTGAAGGCTTTGAATCCATCTACACTGTAACACGCGATCTCTACTACGTCGCTGCCGTCCGCCATGACAGTTGTAGTCTGAGCAGGACTTTTAGACAGTCAGACAAAACTTGCTTCTGTAAAGATTAACAAAGTTCGCGTTTTGCATGTTTTCAAATTGCACTAGTTGAATGACCAAGTGGACTAAGACCGTCGTAGAGCGCAGAGTAAAAGTGCTTCTCATGCTAAAACTGCCATGGAGCATTGCAGTAATGTCAGCTTGTTGTAAGTTGTATTAAAAGCCTGTAAATAACACCTGAAGAAATCAGAGAAGGACTTCCGAGACGCCCTGAACTCTGAGGGGAATGTTATTAGCTATGAATAACAAAACTTTACTTAAATTAATGAGTTTTGTGGCAGATAGTGCCTTATTTAGAGGCAGCACGTCGCATGCCCCTCATGACTCCTGTTATATGGATATACGCAGATCACGACTGGATATAAACTTCTCCCGAAGGACTCCAAACTTGTCTGGGTGAGTAAATGAACGTAATGTATGCTATAAATAAGATCCAGCTAAAATACAACAAAAAACTTCACATTTAATCTGAAGCACTCTAAGCAAAAGGGAAATGATCCAAAGCACACCAGCAAGTTAAATGAGTGATTTGGAGTGGCCTAGTCAAAGTCAGGACTTAAAGCCACCTGAATGTATGGTATGACCTTAAAGAGCAACTCACCCCCCTTCCAGAGTCTTACTTCACTTACATTTCTCATTTGAAAAATGTGGCACAAGGAGGCGTTGCCTGGTGGACTGAGGGATGCGCGGTGGAAGGCTGGGCGGCATCAATACTGCCTCACTAAACCCAACTCGCCACAGAGGTGAGGCTGAGACTGGCCTTGTTTTATACTCCACAGCGGCAGGATGGCTGCCGTCTAAAATGAAGGCTGAGCCAGCAGTTAGGGGTAATCTGCTCTGTGTACTCGGAAAGAGCAGATTCTGTACTCTTCTGTACTCTTTGTACAGAAACTACCGACAGTTTCTGTGTGACCTTCTTAAAGACATGGCAACCCTTTTTATAGTATGACACTGCATGATTATAGGTCAGCTCAATTGCGCTTATTCTTTGCTACATCTCTGGTTGGCTTGGAAACCCTCAGATATCTGAGGACATAAGCGACACCAACAGGCCTCAGCTTCGACAGATGTATCCAATGTAAAGATGAGTACTGAATCTATGAAAATCTGTGTCAGAGTTTTTCTGCCTTTAGGAGGAACCCACGCATGCACAGGGAGAACATGCAGACTTCATGCAGGAGAAGACCCTAAGCCAGGAATCGAACCCAGGACCTTATTGCTGCGAGGTAACCACTACCAACTGTGCTGATTTGCAGCGCCATGAACAAAACAATCACACAATACGCAAATGTTTTCCAAAGATGTCTTTTTATTAAATAATATAACCAGTGTAAGAGAAACAAACTTCATATTTGAATGGGTCAGAGTGAGTTCTTCACGTTTAAAAGCCTTGAAAGTCAACTTGATGCAAAGCAGGCAAGTGTTAGAAGTCGCCAAAAATAAGAATGCGTGCGCTTTCAGAGGCACGTAGAAACTCTGGAGAGTGTTTGCCCACTGCGTGACAATAATGCAAAGATCTGCTCATTTGGAGCCAAATGTTTTTAAATGCATTTAAAAATCACAGCTTCAATTGACTTAAAATTTTCTTACGTTTAAATCTCTTGCTGGACTCAAAAGGTGTGTCCTCACAACTTGCCTTATTTATTTATTTTTGTCCGATTTTTTTTTAGCAAAAACCAAGAGCCTCCGCTGTGTCAAATGACAACAAGTCTGTTCAATATGAAGCAACGAAGCGGGCGGATCATTCAGTAAAAATTTACAAATAAAAACAGCAAAAAGCCACAAAATCTGTCTACAGATAAAAGAAAAAAATCACAAATTAACACAAATGTTATTGTTAAGATCTGGGGTAAATGCTGTGAGCTGGATGTTCAGAAGACGATTAACGACATAAAACCAGTGAGATGATCTGCGACCTTCAAACTTTGCTTTCACTCTGAAGTGCGACATGTTACTGAGCTTTAGAAATACTTTTTCTGTTACTTTTCACAATATGGTTTGTCACAACAAAATTCAACATATTTTTAAAGGGATTTTATGCGATAGACCAACACAAAGCAGCAACTATAAAGTCGAGGAAAAATGATGGATGGGTTTTAAAGATGCCTTCCAAATAAAAATCTACAAAGTGACTTTTTTAGAGATTGTGACGACTACAGCAAGAAGGTCAGGGTTAAAGTTGTGGAGAGATTTGAGTCAAGTTAGGTTAGAAAACAAATTCATTAAAGTATTAAACATCTCAGATAAATGCGACAGCTCGGGATGCAACGATTCCATTTATTTGATACTGGTACGATACCGACTCTTGGATTTTAGTACTTGCCAATACCGAGTACCAATGCTGATGAAATGGATTTAAGTGGAAGACAGGTTTTATTTTCTGAGCTTGTTACAAAAAAAATATGGTGAAATAGTTAACAAAAATATTAAAAGTCACTACAAAACAAAGAATTTCAAGAGAAGAATAAATATTTTCTGTGAAATTATTGCAGTTTCCAAATTGTATGTATCGGATACCGACACTAGCGTATTAGAACGGTATCAGCAAATTGCTGCATCCCTAGTGACAACAAAAACAGGATAATGAAAAGAGTATGGCACAAGTGTAAAACTTCCCTATCAACCGATTGGCTAAGCAAGGAGACAATTTATCAGAAAAACAGCCAAAGACTCCATTGTAGCTCTGGAGGAGCTGCAGAGATCCAGTCTGGGTGAGTTTGATCCTTTGTTGCTTAGAAGAATGGCAAACAAAAATACAATTCTGTTCTTTGTACGTGCAAAGCTAGTAATTGGGCGGTTTGCAGCTGTAACTTTTCTTAAAAATATCCACAAAATATTGACCCAGAAGGCATGGATGAAAATGACAGCACCATGTTTTCCAGAATTAAAAAAAATACGTCAAAATGATCTAACATCTTCTTTCCACTTTATGACAGTGCAAAAATTTACGTTGGTCTGCTGCACAAGATCCCAGTAAAATAGTTGAAGATAATAGCTGTAATCTCTAAAAATGAGAACAATCTGTTTGCAGCATCAAAAACAAACAAACACTGAAACTCCCAATACAAAGAATGTTAAGAAGATTACATAATGTGTTTTTTTTTTATCTGCATCATAAAAAAACCTCACATTCAAACAGAGACATCATCGGGATAATCTGAGCATTCGGATTTATCAGCTGCAGCGAAACAAGAGCGATAAACATAAATTCAGATTCACAGAGTCGCTGATCAGGAAGGGAATGTAAACGCAAACACTGGCATCCGCGTTCGGATCTAAGACCTGCTCAGTGTCACAGACTCTGTCTGGCTCGTTCCAAAAATATTTGACCACTTGGAAGCTTGTTGTGCTTGGAAAACGTTAAAAGAGGCACTTTACTATAATCATGTCACATTACAGTTGTGCTTGAAATTGATTAGGAGAACAGAGGACTTTATTTTAGGCTCACTGACCTTTAAAAAAAGGTAAACTCCCTAAAGAAAACAGCAACGTGATTCTGTGGGAGTGTACAGAAAGAGAGCAGAAAAACATGGTGGACTGAAGCGAAGGTGTAGGAATGAGGAGGATCTTGTCTGTGAATCCATGCTGTCTGTGTCGGTGACAGCTGGGAAGTTTGGAAAACGTTCCTAACAGTTTGTGTTGGAGGGAATCCTCACCATGATTGGCTTAAATACACTTTGCTCCTTCTGGAAGACCACTGAGCTGCTTTTCAATTATACACCGCAGGTAATTATACCTAAAAGTATGGAGACAGCAAGAGGTCAAAGGTCAATTAAAGTAGGACGATTTATTACTTCAGTTTCTGCAGCTGTTCACATTAGCCTTAGCATCTACGGTACCTTCTCCTGAGTTTATGCACCTCTCTGTCCTCTTCTTCCTTCAGCTTGGTGATGAAACTCTGAAGGACAGGCATCTCAAACTTTATATATTGCGCCACCTGGTGGAAATAGGGAGAACTTTAATCGTAAACCTCCAAATGTTTAAAAGGAAAGACATTTTTTTTTCTTTTACTCAGACCTTATTTTTAGCATAACTACGTTCATTTACTCATCAAGACAAGTTTGGAGTCCTTTGGGAGAAGTTTACATCGAGTCGCGATTAGCGTTTATCCATATAATGAGAGTCAATGCGGGCAGAAGATCTGCTGCCTGTTATAAGACATTATCTGCCCCAAAACTCCTTTATTTTTTGTTAAGAATAGTTAGCGATATTCTCCTGTGAGTTCAGAACATCTCAGAGGTTCTAAGGTATTAGCATCTTGTGTTTTACAGAATTTCAATGACATTGCACCCACCACCACCGCAGCTGTAGTCTGTGTAGGTTCTGGAAAGGAAGCCTGTAGAAGCTGAACTTAGGCCACGTCCACACTAAGCCGGATAATGCCTTAAACGTATAAGTATTTAGTCTACACCCCCCTATCGTCCGCACTAAGGCGGCTTTGTTTGTGGTCTGTTGCCGGATAACTATTAGCCGGGTAAGAGAGCCGTCTAACTGTTATCTCAACGGCTAAATGAGCACGTCTGGACGCAGCTTATCCGGTCCCCGGCTAAATCAGAGCAGCAACGTCAATCAAATGCTGCGTCCTAAATTGAGGACGACAACAACGCGACAGCATATAATGACAACAGCAAAGATGGAGACGAGTCTCGCTATGCTACTTCTTCTTTTGCAAATTCAGACATTTGCAAAGTTAACCCTAACCTACTTGCGGATGAGAAGTCGACCCAGGAGGCGATCCAGGAGGCGCCGACAGCGACATAGATTATACGCGTCCATCTGTGTTCTTTTTGTTTTTCCCCGCGCATGCCCAGTACATGCACAGGTAGGCATTGGATTGCGCAATCATGGGACCTTAAACGGACCGTAAACGGGGCGTAAATGCTAGTGTTGAGTGGATAACATTAGGCGTCCCCGTATAACCTTATCCGGCTTAGTGTGGACGTAGCCTTAGTCCAATTCATCTTTCATTTAGTTCAATTTTGAAACATGTAAACATGAACCATGTTGACGTCTGCAGTAGCAAGTTCTGTCTAACCGACCGCAATACAGCACATTGTAATCGCGCGATTGTGTAGTTGTATTATAGCCTCTAAATCACCCCGGAAACCGAAATAACAAGCACTTCTGAGACGTTCTGCACTCGGAGGGGAGTAATACGTTTAATAACAAAACATGGTTAAATGAAGGAGTTTTGGAGCAGATAATGCCTTATTACAGGAGGCGAGTTCCTCCCCCATTGACTCCCATTATGTGGATATACGCTGATCGCGACTCGATATGAACTCCTCCTGAACGGCTCCAAGTAGCTCCAAACTAGTCTGGGTGAGTAAATGAGTGTAATATTTGCTAAAAATTAGGTCCAGGTTGAAAAAACAATATCAAATGTTTCGGCAATATCAAAGTAAGGTGTGTGACTGTAGCTGGGGTTAATGTGTTAGAAAGTCAATGCAGGGACTTACGTCATAAGTGACTTCTTCACCCAAGTCTTCCTCCATGAGGAAAATCTTGCAGACCTGCTCACATGGACCTTGCATGACCCTCAGCACCAGAGGAAAATCAGTCCGCTTCAGTTTCACGCGCTCTGAAACACAGAGATATCCGCTACAACATATTAATTGCTTGCAACATAAATAGTGACTTAGCCAAAAACATGGCAGCTGGTAAATTCAAAATGAGCATCGGAAACAGGAAGAAATGGGATTCGAGTGAATTTTAACATTGAGTGGTTGTTGGTTACAGACAAACCTGGTCTGAGTGTTTTAGAAACGGCAGATTAACCAGGGATTCTCTCCAGGGTTGTCCCCATCAGGTTTTCTTTGCCCTCCAGTCCGAGGCATTTGATTTTAAGTATCTGCCGATACCGAGGCACGATCCAATACTTACGATATACATTAAAAAAAGAATAGCGAAGAAACAGATCCAGGATGTTACTTTTTTAAATTCAACTTATTTTAACATTTAACAATTCTGTTAACTAACGGAGCACTCCTGTGAGGCAGCTTGAACAATCAAGTAATAAATAACATAAATTATTGACTTTTGTACTTTAGTACAACAGTAGCCTAAACATAAAAAAAGTCTTATATAAAAACAATTTGCAACCTTAGCTTAAATAAATTTAGTAATTAGAATATATATATATATATATACATATCAGGGGTACCGTTAATGGAATATTTTTATTTATATTATATTATTTATATTATATTTATATTATATATTTTTTTATTTTTTATTTTTATTTATAGTTACAGATTTTACCGGTTTATTAGAACAGTGATGGAAAAATCTGAGGATTACAGATTTACAAATTAGTATTCACACTGACTACCTGTTTCAAATGCGCAGATACTTTGAACTTTACGCACGGATTCCAGGTAAGTAAATCAATTAAAGAACAGATTCCCAGACACTTCGATCAAGGCATGTCGCTGACCGGGAGCTGAATACACTGTGCAAAGTTTCTAAAACACACTGAAGGTGCGCCACTGCCTCTGCGGTTGTTTAGATGCGCTACTATGTGTGTCAAAGAGCTGCTGATTCTTTCCTCCCGTGGGCTTTTCTGCCACTGATGCATAGTTTACGGATCAGGAAACAGTTCGTTCAGAGTCTTTTAGACATCCGATCGGTTTAATTTAGTTCAATTAATTTTTATTTCAAACATTAACAATCATTATAAAAATATAATTTCATTCTTTTGTTTGAAGAGGAGTAGGCAGAAGTGTAGACTTACCCTACCCCCTCAAGTTTGACTTCTCATTCATTTAATTTTTCTTAGTCTTAATTTAAACAAAAAACATCTGAAACAAAAGTAAAGCAAAAACAAACAACAAAAAATTAAAATAAACAAACCAGCCCCACCACATATAGTTTCTTTCATATAAATAAAGGCAGAATGTGTAAATTTGCAGATTCAAATTTTATGAACCAAACAAACTAAAGATAAATGTTTCCTCATTTAAGAACTCTGGCTGAAGTGATGCGTAATTCCAGTCTGCAGTGCAGCAGCGTGTGGATACAGCATCCTGAACATCTAACCCCCTTGACAAGTCATCTCTCTGAAATGAAAATCCTAAACCTGATGACAACATGTGCAGCAATCCCACTATTTGAGTACACACAGACGTTCATTACGGTTCCATGGTGAGCAGGAACCACAGCAGGTGTATTCTAGGTGCAACTTTTTTAATTTCAACTTAATAAGTAGTTCTCTGTTCAGATTGTTTAGATTGAATGTTATTAAAAGTGCATAAAAGATTAATTATATTGAATAGGTTTTAACTCCTGGGAGCAGAGATAGACACTAGCCCCCACCCACATAAAGTTTAAAAATGAACAGGCACATATATATGTGAGTCCTGATCGGGAGCTAACATCAGATTCCGATCGAGTCTGAAAACCACGAGATCTGGCCTGATTTCCGATCACGTGATCAGATGGGGAGTTCCCTAATTCTCACCCACAGTCTAGGAAAAGTTACTGAGAGAGTTAAAAAAAAAGAGAAAATTTCCAGTGAGGAAAGTGCAGAAGAGATCAGAGGAGAATTGGGAAAAACTGGATCAAGACAACAGAAAGGCTGCAATAGTTGGTTTTATTGCAGCGGAGGTATGTGGACAAGATGTCAACACTTGAAGCAGCTTGGCTACAAATCACACAGGCTCAACAGATGCTGTCTGGTCTGATGTGTCTTAGGCTGCAACTTCCAGATGGTTGGGTCAGAATTTTGGCATAAATAAAATAAAATAAAAAACACACCATATCCTGGAAACATCAACAGTTCAGGTGTCAGCTGATGGTGTAGTGGTGACCAAAACTTATCAGTCTTCTAATGTCAAGCTTTTGTTTTCGGTTAAAACCTTCATTTTCCACGAGCTCCTAAGGAAGAGCTTTGCTATAAGCTTTCATCATGACTGAAGGAATATTGGAGCAGTTTTTTCTTCTTCACAGAAATGTTACACTAGTTTTCTCCACTGAAGCCCTAAAATAAGGAGCAAAATGTTTTTCTTTCAACACATTTTTTTAAAAATATTTCTCAATTTATTAGCAATGACTTTAAATACTTCCAGGGGTTTGTTGGCTCTTAACGTGTGAACCGACCTAACTGCATCCCTGACAGAAAAGTGTCATCAGGCTGCTGAATAAAATATGTCCAAACAGCAGGGGGAGCTGCCAGAGAAAATCAGTGTGACTGCTTGGTCTGCTGTGTCTTCTCAGCGGCCTGCATCCTATTAAGTAGAGCCACACGTCTACCTCAAGGACGGGCGGTTGCTGCCAGATGTTACCATGGACGCACTAAACAAAAAACCAAAAACTGTGTTGTTGATGGACATGCTGAGTGTGAATTTCTGGCTGTAGGCCATCAAATTTATCTGTCCGGATATTATCTGCAGGCGCACAGCCCTCAAAACAAGATGTCTTTATCTTGGAAGCATAAGTGAATATTATCCTTATCTCCGTAGGAAGCATCTGCATCATAACTTTTATAGCAAAAATTAAACCCTGACTAAGTTAAAGACAAAAGTTTGTCTGCAAGTTTCTGTGATGTACAAACGGTTGGAGAGAGAGCTGAGGCTTTAAGTCCTCTATCAGCATGGCTTTCATTTCCAAACACACCCACCTCCACTGGCGTGGACAACATAGAGCGCGAAGTCATCTGGGCTGTTTTCAATCTTAAACTTGTTGAGGAGAACTCGGAGCACCTGCGGCGTGGTCATACAGCTGTTGATCCTGACGTTAGTAACGGAGCCGTAAGCAGGCGTAAACACTGCTGTCTGAACAAAACAGAACAGAACTTTACACTTTATGATTTTTTTTTTTACATATTTCATTTTCTCTGCAGAATATTTTTGTGTAAAGTATTAGAGATTAAGAGAAAAAACAACAACAAACCTTATGGTTGTAAAAGTGTCCATTGATGGAGAATCGATGGCGTCGGATCTTTCTCTGGTCGCTTGGAGACCGCCGCTGGCCGCGTCTTAAGAAGCCTGCGTCGCTTTTCGTCCGGAGAAGCTGAGCAGAGTTCTCGCTGTCCTCTGAGGAACAACAATAAATGAATCATTTATTACATCACTAATAGAAGAAGAAAAAAAGTTCACTATTAAACTAAACTAGTCAGATCTGCTATTGAGTCCTAAATTGCATTTTTTTTATTATCATTCTTTGATTCTCATGGTTTGATTTTTATTCTTATTGTTTAACTGATCTGTTCTTAATCTATATTCATTTGCATACATTTTTTCTCTACACTTTCTCTTTTTATTGATGGATTCTTATGTTTTATTTGTTTTTAAATTGCATACTCTCACATATATTTAATTTTTTATGCTTTGATCTGTTTAAATTTAGATATTTTTAATCACGTATTTGGTTCCATTACCACGGAATCATGTAAAGCACCTTGAATTGCCTTGTGTTGAAAGTGTGCTATATAAATAACATTTCATTGACACAGATCATTGAACTAAAATCTTTATTTAGGAAAATGCTTTCTTGTGCTTTTCCCATGAATTTCGGTCATAATCACTGAGGCGTTACAAACAAAAACAAAAAATTGTAATAACTTTAAGAAACATACACATTTTCCATAAATTCTGCTCCTATAGATAACTTCAATGTAAGGTCAGATTTCTCGGTCGCGAGATATTGGATGTTAGGAAACTTTACTTCATTGGGTTTCATTATTTTGTGATTTACATCTTGTTGAATTTATGTGAAAAAGCAAATAAACATAATTTTCCCCGTCAGAAATGACACCAGAATCTTGAGCTCTCGCAGAGATTGGTTTAACCCCTTATCAACTGGGGTCATTTGGCTAAATCACATGTAATATGACCTCTACAAATCAGAATTATTGCCGATATTGAAACTAATGAGGATAAAATGTTTTAGCTCTTTGTATAGGTAACACCCTCTGATTTCACACATAACAGCCAGAATCACTGTAAGTGTGACTGATAGAAAGTTAGTCACTTTAGAACTCAGAAAAAAATACATTTTTCTGTCCTTGCCTACATTTTCTTAGTGAAAATGAAGTTGCCTGAAGCAAAAGTAGGTAGTTGGGGACTGAAACACACTATGTGCCAGGAAAATAACTAATTTGAAAAGAATATCTGTAAAATTGTTGTTTTTTTACAGTATTTTTTTATGTGTGTATATCCAGGTACGCATTAAATTAATTTGATGTATATATTGTCAGATTGCATGATGGAGGAGCATAGACATGCATGTAATGATTTTGATAAGTAGTTATGTCCAGGGATCAGTACGTCTGGGTTTGGTAAGGTGTTAATAAAGCATAAATGTAAGGATGTAAGAAAATATTGATAAGTCAATATATTGCAATATTGTTTTTATATTCAAAAGCATTGTATCAACTTTTATTTTTATTCTATTTTTTACAATTTCAATGGAATCATTAATGATTTCAGCTATTTTTGTAGTAAAATTAACACTATGTTGTTGGTGGCTGTTTTCACTTATTACCAGAGGGTAAACTAGATCTATTAATAAAACTGGTTGTGTTGTGTATGAAACAGGTTGGGGTGTTTAAAATCATGTGACAGTTTTTCTACATTTAAATTCAGTGTAAAAATTCAAAATATATCGTCCTACTCATAGTATTGCCAAAAAATACAAATCGAAATATATCATATCGTCCCTCCTGTATTGTGATGCATAATACATAAATACATAAATGTAATGTTAGGCACAGTCTTCAAAGTTGCTGACCTTCGTCTGTCTCCCTGTTGTCGTCATGTTTGCTGTCAGGTGGCGTCACCTCCACAGTGGGGGGGATTTGTTCTAAGGTTTGTTGACCGTCTGTGCTGTTGGGAGAACTGCAGATTTAAAAAAGAAAAAAAGGAAAGAAGGAAGGAAGTTATTGAGAGAAAAGGTCAGAGATGAAACAATAAATGCAAAAGACAAACAGCTATGATTCAGAGCTAAACCCACTCTTTGATTCTCAGTTTATTTAAGACAGACAAGCGGCAAAGTCGAACGGTCTGAAATATATTTGTAAACTCCGGGAAGGTTAAAAATATATAAGCTCAGAAATATCAAAACATCTTTACATTTCATGTTTAATGTCAGATCATTAGTGATGGGTAGATGAGGCCTCATGAACCGTTTCGACAAATTGCCCTAACTGTATTGATACTGTGTCGATACGGAGTTGCTACTGTGTTGGTCTACTGACACCTGCTGGATCTTAATATTATTGCAGGCAACCTAACTTCGGAAAATCAAGTAATCTACGGATTCAATGGCCATACGATAGAATTACTTATGTAGCCTGATTGTATTCCATACTGTACACTGCATAATTTAGTATGTTAATCAAAGTTTAAAATATGTTACATTCAAATAGATCATATTTGCATCTTTTTAAAAAGTGAAACTAAAGGTGATGAATTGTATATGAGGCACCTTTTAAATATACAGTGCTCTTCATTAATGAGTACACCCCACTACGTTTGTCAGAAAACCTTTAGCTTCCTTTCAGAATCAACATTTTGTATGATATACTATACTACAAAATACTCCCACAAATGTGGGCCATTGATTGCAAACAAGATTTGTTGATTTGCACACACAAAAAAGTGATTTGTCTAACAAATTCATTCAAGCCCATGTTGCAAAAATGAGTACACCCCAATTATAGACCTCACTTAAGACTACAAACTTCTAATTAACAGGCATTCAACAACAGGTGAATCTAATGATTCATTTAAGAGGTGTCCAGGAGACAAGTGACAATAAAACGGCATTACTTTATAAAGAAAAACCCTTCCCATTTCATGCTGTCAGTAATGGCTCCCCAGGGAAATGAAATCTGAGAAAGGAAATCATTTCTTTACACAAAAAAAGGCGAAGGCTACAAGATCAGCAAAGCTTTACATATCAGTCAAAATACTGTAGCAAAAGTGATCAAATCTTTTGAGAAAGATGGAAGTGCAACCATCTTATAAGGCCGTCCACTGAAGTTAACATCTCGACGGGAGCGTCTTCTGATGAGAAGGGTTGAAGAAAATCGCCATGTAAGTTCCCTGCAGTTAGCTAAAGCAGTAGAAAGCCAAACCGGAGTGACCGTTTCCTGTGACACCATACGGCGCACACTACAGAGGAATGGCATGCATGGGTATCGTCCAGGAAGGAAGCCTCTCCTAAAGGCCAAGCATAAAAAAGCATGCCTAGAATTTGCTAGGGCCCATGCTGAAAAAATTAAGACTACTGGGACTCTATACTCTGGAGTGATGAGACCAAGATCACTGTGTTTGGAACTAATGTTTTAAAAACTGTATGGTGTTGTAAAGGGGAGGATTTCAAAGAAAAATGCATGGCGCCTACAGTGAAACATTGTGGTTGCAGTTTCCTTATGTGGGGCTGCATGAGTGCTGCTGGTGTAGGGGAGCTGCATTTCATTGATGGTATCATGAACTTAACAATGTACTCCTCTATACCGAAGAAGATGCTGCCATCACTCTGTGCACTTGTCGTTGTGCACTTTTCCAACATGACAATAATCCAAAAACACACATCTAAAGCTACTGTTGCATTTCTGAAGCAGAACAAGGTGAAGGTCATTGAATTGGTTCAGATCAGGAGACAAACTTGAACATTCAAACACCTGTGGGGAATTCTGAAGCAACAAGTTGAGAATCCCTCTCCATCCAGCATCCAGGCTCTAAAATAGGTTATTCTTGAAGAATGGAAAAAGATACATGTTGCCTAGATTGTCTAGACCAGGGCACCAAGTTGCTCTCGGGGACAACATAAGGTACCCTCTGGACATGTTCTAGAAATTGTAAAAACTTGAAATGCCCCGAATGATTAATAGAAATAAAGTGTTGGATGTTGAAATGTATCTGTTTCCTTTCTTAAATCATTATTAATATTTGTGAGCAATCAACGTGATCAGACATACCATGTTAACAAAGAATAATCGTTATCATATAACTCAAGATAAACCATACAACTGTGTAATGTACAGGTAGCCCCTTCGTATTACTCAGCACCTTTTAAGTAGCTCTCAGTATCAAAAGGGTTGGTGACCCCTGGTCTAGACCATGCCTAGAAGACTCGGTGCTGTCCTTAAAAATCATGGAGCTCATACAAAATACTAGATGTAGTGGTTTTCTTTGCAGGGTGTATTCATTTTTGCTTCAACCAATTTGAGTAAAACCGAAGATTTTGTGATCTAAATTAGATTACTAACCTTAATTTCATGTTATGGAGTTAAATAAATCTTCAATAAAACTCGGCCTTGTGGAAAGTTTGGAATTTGTTATTTTGTTCATTGAGCTACTGATTACATTCATACTTTTTAAAGGGGGTGTACTCATTTATGCAGAGCACTGTATATATATATATATATATATATATATATATATATATAGCTTGATATTAAAAAAATAAATAATAAAATATGTATTCACTGTGAATAAGGTGACCACGAAGAAGTTTTATAATCTCAGTATATCTGCATTTATCCTAGTTCCATTTGTGACTTCCTGATGTTCACGTTTGGCTCTGTGATGTCTCAGCACAGAAGACGTGATTTTATTAATATATGCCAGTTCAGTAGAACAAATGTGACATTTAAACTGCAGAAAATAATAGGAATAAATGGACTGAAATTTTGATAAAATTAAGCACAAACTAAGGAACAAGATTAGGAGAGAAAAGAAAATCAAACACTTTAATTGCTGTTATAAGATGAAAATGATCACACACATCATGAAACCATGCGTTTTCTTTCTGGCTCAGTTATGTTGGCTTTCTGGGAATTAGTCTGCTTAAAAAAAAAGTGTCGGCAGAGAAGCATCCCACTGAAAGCTGGAGACGCTCCTGCTTTTAAACACAGTTCAGCGCTTCAGTGACGGATGACACAGCAGCTGTATTTCTTAAAGGATACACGCACCGATACGGAGTTTCGCTCTATGAGCTTGATACATGCGCCGATGCATCACTGCTGCTCTACCCATTACTACAGATCATATAGGTAGAATTTACCCTCTGACAACTGTCTGTTATCAGACTGCAGTGTTGCTGTGTACAGGTGTTGTTACTCCAGTAACAATAATTAGTGTTTCTCTTGCCGCATTTAAACGCCCTGAGTGGTGATTTGTGGAGCCGTGTCACCTGCTGGTGTCGGTCCACTTTGTTTCCTGAAATCCACAGTCACAGCAGCCATCCCCCAGGAGCTTTAGGTCACTTTTTACAGCAATACAAACCGGCTTTATGGAGAGGCTGATTTTATTTTCCATCAGGACATGGTTCCTGCTCAAAGACTGCCAAAGGCGCCAAAAGCTGGGTCAGTGACCGTGATGTTACTACGCTAAACTGGGCAGCAAACTGTCCTGACCAGAAACTATTAGAAAATCAATGGGGCATTATCAAGAAGTAGATGAGAGACACCAGACCTAATGATGAAGATAACCTAAAGGCTGCTATCAAGGTAACCTGAGCTTCCAGAAGGCCTTAGCAGGCTGATCGCCTCCATGCCACGCTGCACTGATAACGAAACCAAACAGGTGCCATTAATACAGGTAACGAGTAGAGGACAGAGGAGCCTCTTAAAGAAGACGTTACAGTTCTGTGAGAGCCAGAAATCTTGTTTGTTTGTAGGTGACCAAATATAATTTGCAAATAAATTCTTTAAAAACCAGGTGATTTTCTGGGGTTTTTTTTCTTCTTATTTTTCTCTAATAGCTGAGGTGCACCTATGATGAAAGTTGCAGACCTCTCTCGTCTTTTTAAGTGGGATAAATTGCACAACTGGTGCCCAAATGCATGTAGTATTTTTTTTCCCCTGGGCAACGGAATTGTGTTTTTCTGTTAGACGTATTCATCAGAATTTACAGAAATAAATGCTTATAATTGTATTATTTTAATCATGTATAAAATTACAAAATCATATTGTAATATATAAGAAACACAGATTTTCATTTTTTTCTTTAACATTCTAATTCATGTACCTGCATACCTGTAGTTGCTTGTTATGATGTTTGTGCAGCAAAACGTTTATGGATTCATTGCATGTTAACACATAGAGACCTGCTGAAGCGTGACGACGGAGCCAACTTTTAAACTTGTTTCAGATACTGTGTCCTTGTTTAATAATAAATTTAACAAAGCAACAGACTTTGATTTGTAACGGCCATCAAGTCAGGCTAATCCATAATCTATAGCTGCCCTCATCCGGTCACTGAAGTGTAACTGGATCTGTCTGGTTTCACTTGCCCTTGACTGTCTAGATTGCAGCCTGAGTGCCAAGAAGTGGAGGACGGCGGCGGTCGAATTCGCTCGTGGTCGTCCTGCATCTGAAGCCTGATTGGTCGCCGGAGGCCCCAAAAGATGTTCAGCAAGCCCTCGATGATCAGCTCCTCTTCTTCCTGTTTGGAGACACAGGCACTAATCAATGTGTACACACACCCGACAGACAGTTATTATGCCTTCAGGGCAGACGGTGTAATGAGAAAGGTGGGGCACATCTGAAAATGTCAAGAGCAGTGACGACTGGGGACACTGGGAGTGTTTAAAGTGAAATATAAAGGTAAGAGACGGCTGCGATTACTCACCTCTCTGTGTCGGAGCTGCAGATTCTGTCCCTCATAATAAAGATTGTATGTTTTAAGATGTGAGAGGATTGTTGCCCTGAAAACAGAAAAAGGAAAGAGAGGGAAATGTTCACAAACGAACATCGATTTTATCTGGCGCTAAAGAACAAAACCCAAAACACCAAAGATACCAGATGAGCTTAAACAGATTCATCTGTGCAGCCAGAATTTTATCAAAGCCTCATGTAATTTTTTTCTAAATTAAACAGTATCACATGAAGATATTAAACTTTTTTTCTTCTTCAAAATTTTAGTTTTTTTAAAGTGAAAAATACAAACCCAAAAACAAAACGGATTACATAAACCTCCCCCAATTCCCAATTCCAGAGGTGTGTTTTAAGCTGCTTTATGTATTTAGTGTGTCGGCATGTTGTGTATGGTTAGGGTAGACGTAAAATCTCCATTTACACCATAGCTTTAAAAATGTGTCCATCTGCAGTTGAAGAGAGAAAGTCAGAAATTTCGTTCACAATTTTTATTTTCAAGATTAGGTGGGTTGGGGAGAAGCTGATGTCTGGTCACAGGTTTTTTTGCTGCAGTCATCAAAATTCTACACAAATAAATATTATCTGATTGCATGTCCGTCTTACAGATAGTCAGAGACGCACATACAAAAGGTAACGTGATTTTGATTTTTCTTACCAAAACTGTGTAATTATTTGCCGATCCTAAAATGTGTGCCAGTGATCGGCAACTCACCCCCACCCATTCCAGTGGCTGTTTTGCTTTGGAGTAATAAAGAATATGATCAAGCATTTCCTGCAGAATTCTCCCCAATGAATGAAAGTTTGTGCATTTCTACTCGATTGTCCAGTAACTCAGCCAATCTCGCATCGTACCCTCCTGGGTAACAACTTTATCATTAAATTAGCTTCTGAAAGCACCACATGCTCAGAGATTTTAAGCTGACAAAACAAGAAATCAAAGCAAAACTATTTTTTTTCGTCTCTTAGTTTCATAATTATGTGGCTAAATTATAACCTACTACTTTTGACCTCTGACTGATGATTTTTTTAACTTTCCTGACAGCTTACTAAACATGACAATAATCTGAAAAGGTGCATATACATTTATAGAGGTAAAATTAGACTTGTCTCATTTGACCTGATGCTTTATTTTACAAATGCATAAAAAAGAAATGTAAAAAAAGCATAATCTAAGATTTTTTTGTGAAAAATGCATCCGTTTAAAAAACATGAAAACATCCTTATTTTTATTTCTTTATATCCCTATTAGCTGCACACAAGCAGCTACTCTTCCTAGAGTCGATACAATTTATTAAAATCGCCCGTACCATAATTATTCAGACTTCTAACAACCTCTCAGGAGTATCATTTTCTTAAATGTACAATATATTTGACTTTTTTAAGTTAATCAGACTTTATGTGACCTCTTTAGAAATGAAACCATTTACATGTTAAAGATATAATTGAGTGGAAATCGAGACTAAAGTGAAAGTGACCTCGAGACACGAGATTGAACAACAGATGAACAACACGTTTTTCCTATGGGCAACAATGTGAATTTAAAGGGTCTTTTTTCTCCCCCCTGTTTAGATACTGTTGCCTTGGTTTAATCATGCTTTAAGAGCACACCGCGGTCACACAGAGGTCTGTTTGTTTCAGCCACTGGCCACCAGGATGGACAGGGAGGGGAAAAAAATGTCTCCAAAGCGACCGATCAATAGAGCTGAATCAAACAGATGCATTTTGGGATGACCAAGTCACCAGACTACATGATACATGTCTAATAAAAAATGTTCAGTTCTACTATCAAAATGTAAATCTGTGGAGTTTCTTATACACTGGGAGTGGGGGGGGCCTTTAAATGGGAATATGCGGATTATCCACTAAAGCGCTGCGTTTTGTCCACAAACCAGATGATAGGGCTGGACGATATAGAAAAAGAGCATATCGAAAAAAAAAAAGTCATATTGATCGATCTCGATAATTATTGTTAAAAATCACATAATGTAAAAAATATATTTTAAGTGCCTCCCCAGTCATTTTGTTATTCTTCAATGAACTAATTTTAACTAAGAATTAAATTAATTAAATTTTCAAACACTTCTTTTTATTATAAGTTTGTAAAACACAGAAACAAACCAAGAGACCTGAGTAACATCAGTAAATACAAAGAAAAGTAATATTATTAACCATTATATTTTATTTTATTTTTTTATCATGTTAGTCATTTAAATTACATGCTTATTTCTATTCTTTTTAATCTTTTAAACATTTAATACACTTTATAATATTAATGGCAGAAACCCTTGGTTTAGTTTGTCAATAAAGTTTATTCAAATTCACTTCAGCTCTTCAGCTGTAGGCTAAAGCTAAAGCTAACTAGCTACTCACCAGTGTTGATGGGCCCCAACACTGCAGCTCAGTCACTGAGAGGTGAAGCCAGCAGGTCTATCCAAGCCCTGTTGTGTTTTCTTAAGCGTTTTTTCGCTTCTGAGGACCGGAAGCAGAACCGAGGGGAGATTTTAAAAGCCACAGATGTTAGCAACGCGACGCGACCTGGGTACGTTTCCTGTGTCTCTGTAAGAGATTCATAGTGAGCTGGAGAGGGAAGTCCTGCTTAAAACAGCTGACCGTAGTTTTATATTTCGTTCATTATTGCAACGTTTAGTGTTTTAGTGGATGTTAGGATCGGTTCAAAACGGGACGCAAATTTACCTGAGCCGCTGAAACATTTATCTGGAACAACGTCCTCCGCTGCTGCCTTGTTGTGACGTCTGAGTGCGGTGAAGTTAAGGTGATGGGCCGTTAAGGGACTATTAAAAAATTCTGTTTCAGCTCAAATTATTTCATCCTTTTTGTGGTTTGAAAGGAGAGAGGGTGGCTGACAGAGCTGCGTGGGTCATTGTTAATGATTCATTTGCAGTAAGTAAGGATTGTTGTATTAAGCTGCCTGATAGGCGATAATGAAAAAATGAGGGGAAACTTTTTTTTTTCTATCTAACTTTTGTATCGACCCCTTTTTTTTCTATCGCACCACATGTCTATCAATTGATATATATTGCTATAGAATTATCGTCCAGCCCTAACAGATGCTTTAGATGTTTGTCCTTTGAAATAAAGGCAATATATCTAGTAAAGCATCTGTTGTCCATCGTTCAGCATGTTGGAGGTTGTGTAATGCTGTGGGCCTGGCTGTCTTCCAAAAACACAAGGTAGCCTTGAAAGCGTAAAAAATAAATAAAGGGGTCGTTAAGGGGCTCTAAGCTGAATGATGATGAAAAACATTGTCTCATCAAAGCAGAAACTGTTCCTGAAGACATCAGAATCCTCCTTCTGCCATAGACCTAAATCCTAACGAAAAAGCTTTAGCCTTAGGTTACATATAAACAGTTCATAAATCAGACCCGCAAATTTTCCTTTAAACCATCTCGTCTTGCAAATATAGAACTTCCCAATATTCACTGGACACATGTTTATCATCTACTTGAACACGTAAGCGGCGACGGGAGGACGGGTTTAAAAATGAAACCTTACTTGCTGATGAACTTGTTCTCTCCGATCTGAACCCCGTTCTGTGTACCATCCATGCTCGGCCAGCATGAGAGGAGCTGAGGAAACAAACAAGCAAACACACAGAGTCAGCGCTCATTTATCCGATTCAGTCCCATGACTCCTCATGACGAGCTGTGAGGCAGACAGAGGGACGGTCTGAGGGGGAGGAAAGTGGCTGCAGGAAAAGGAGGAGAAGGAGGCCAAAAAATAAATAAATGAATGATAAATATCGAATCTTCTTTCCTGTCAACCCTTCTGCTCTAGATTCTGACTGATAAAACACCACTTTACAAAACATTTGGGGCTTCACGACGGAGTAGAGCAGCCGCGTCTTTATGTTCTCTCCATCCACTCGTGCAGCTGTTCGTCGTGGCGCTCTGGCATCCTGCTGGGTGGACTCAGCGTGGGTCTGTGTGAGATTTGACAGGAAGGAAGCCTCCGGAAGCAGATTAGGACAGGTGCAGGACACACGGGCCACCTGCTGCCTCGGATTACTGCAGCTGGTTAAACATGTCATCAGCGGGCCTGCTGCGGACAGAAACTAGAGACCCAGGATCTATACTGGGAAAATGTCTTTACATTTTCCACTAAATAAGTCAAAACTCTGGTGATCTGACTTTCAGGAAGTAAAGAAGAACAGTAGAAGCATAAAACCAACATGGCTTCATTATAGCAGATAAACAGGAATATGTATTTGTAGAAGTGATCTTACCACAGAGAAGAGCGGAGAGTTTTGTTGGGTCACCAAGAAGCTGCCTGTGTTGACAGAGATCACAGAGTTAGGTAGGTCCAATCGGTTCTGGGAGTTGATCAGGCTCCAAACACCTCAGTAGCGTCTTTTTATTTATTCTGTGTGACAGCGAACAGACGGGAGAAGAGCGGGTGTGTTTAAAGGAAGCGCTCCCCTTCAGTCTAATGGCTTCCTCCTTTGCTCAGTCAGTCACACAGGAAACCGAGACACTACCCCCCCCCCCTTTACAGCCCAAAACTTCCTCAATTCGAGCTGCGCAGATCAACAACCACACACCAGAAACCGTTTAGAAAAAAAACATGCCTACACTCTCCAAACCTCTGATCTTTGGGATCGGGCCGGTGAATACACAACCTGACTGTCAGATTTACACACGGTGATGAGAAAATCAATCTGAGGCTGTCGATCTATGAAATAAAGGTGAAAAAAATTAAATATTAAAACAGCAATTAGCCAGCTCCCACGCCAAGATCCATCAATATTTCAGCAGCCATATTAGGGCTGTGGAGCACCAAGAACCTCGCCACTGACCGACAACGCCAGCCACCAGCCTGCCGTATATCGGGTATCATATATTGTGATGGAGAGCGTCTTCGCTCCAACGCTCGTCAAAGGGCGATGCCAGCGGACCGACGCTGGCACAAGACCCGCTGTCAGACCAGAACAAAGCGCTCAACAGAACCGATCCAGACCGCGCTCTACCTCCAGGTCTGACACCGTGACCTAACCAGGTATGTGACCTTTACAGCTGTGACCTAAGGCGTCTGTTGTAGGAATTATTCTTGCTGTTATAGGCTTTTTTTATTTTATTACTCACAGTACCCAGGTAAAACATTAGTTAACTGAACATTGCTTATTTATGTTGAATTAGTGCTGGTGCATTTATAAGTTTGATTCTGTTACTCCGTGCCTAGATAAAATATTGCTGTTCTGGTTTCATACATGTACTGCAAGAAGCTAGCATTATCTCATATGGCAAATCCAGATCTTCTACAAATATAGCCTTGTAGTCAGGAGTAAATACATAGCACCCAGTGCAGATGGTGATTTTTACATAAATTAAAATAGGCTTGTAAGATATATCAAGGATTTAGCCTAAAGGGAGCAAATAAGTTAGAATCTCTGAAGGACTTTATGAAATACGGCATGAAAACAGTTTTGTAAGAAACCTGGACTGAAAATATAGCATCAAAGCAACAGAGTTGTGAAATAAATAAAACACACAGGTTATGATCTTGTTTTGTCTGACGTTTAACCTGAATAAACATTTGCTGCTCCAGGTCAGTTGGGATGGCCAAAATCTTCCTGAAACTTCTCGCAAACATTTGCTGGAATTCTGGTCCCCTTCCTCCACACAGAGTCCGGTTGGTGAGGCCCAAAATTTCCTCCTGGTCTCTACTGACACGCTTCCAAACAGACGGGGATCGCGGCTTTGTAATAGCTACTCCAACACAGTGTTGTCCCTCAGCCACTTAGCAAGTAATTTGATGTCTTTGACAGATTTAATTATTGTCAAGGGTCAGTTTTGTGAAGCACACCAGTCCCTCCCTGCAGCGAAACACCAACACGACCTGATACTGCGCCCTGAGCCAATAGGGAAAGGTTATCTGGCTTACAAGCTTCCCCCATTCTTTCAAAATGTAACGACAGGTGTCAAAATCTAACACTTCTATTTTAGTTTCATTAGACTTGTTTTTATTTGCCACAACAGGGAGCCTAAGTCACGCCCTTCTACTTCCTGTCCATGGGTTCCCTTAAGGGTCGAAGCCTCCAGGACGAAGAAAGAACCATTAAACACCGAGAAAACCTCTATAAATCTGACCATGTGGAAAGTAGCAGCTATGTCGGGGGTAAAGCAGTCGGTGTAGTGAGAGCCAGCATGGAGGAGAAGCTCTACAAGCTTTGAGTGTTTTACGTGCTATTGCTAGTGCTAGTTCCTGTAGCTATATGAAGTCATATGTGATTTCTGATTTGTAGGCATTTTAAATGCGAATTTTTACAATTAAATACATCCTAAATCACTTGTAAAAAAACAGAAAAGTACATAATTAGTTATCATTTAAATTGGATTAAAACAAATGTGTGATTCAGGACGTAAGACAAAGAGGACCAGAAAACAACTTTTATCACTCCATTGACTTCCATTCATTTTTTCGGTTTGGGGACCACGGGCCGACTGGAATAGGAGACGACTTCGGCTCCCCATGTGACCACTAGCGGAGCTCGTTTGAGGTTTCCTCTTTCAAATACATCCACAGGCGTTCCTCCATGCAACACAAATATAAGGAATTAATCAATCATAAGCTTCAAAGGTTATTTTTCCTAATTGCTTCAACGTAGAGTAAACATTAGGGGCGCACCTGATCCGACTTTTTCAGTCCCGATACCTGGATTTTGTGTATCTGTTGATACCCGATACCGATCCGATACTGTTGTTGAATTAATAAACTGTATAACTTCCACTTTATACCTTTCTTGAAGAGACTAAAGACACCAGAATTCACTAACTAAACATAAATAAGACAAAATAACAGATGTAAAATATAAGATTACCTCAAAAATAAAATTTAAAGTGAAATGAATTGCAGATTTTCCACATTTTGAGTATTGGTTCATGGTATCGGTTAAGTTTAACATGTAGCGGGGCCGATATCCCCAGTAAACATCTGGTTTCACACCCTTTTAAACCATGAACGACTTCATTCCTTTTATAAGCAGAAGTTCTCGTCTCTGTGAAACGGTTCCCCTTCGAGATAAAGACCGCCACAGCAGAGCCAACAGTAGCCCGACTGCAGACAGTCTGACCCATGGCTGACCCAGTCCTGCTTCAGACCGCAGCGTTCTTCTGTGTGCTGGAAAAAGGTCCAAATGTAGAATTTATTGAGCGTCTGAATTCCCCCGAGAGTCGTTGTAATGTCAGCCAATCCTCGGTCTCCGTCTTCTCCTCTTTGTCTTTATCTGCTGTGATGTTTGGAACCATAAAACTCAGCTCAGTTTTTTTCCCTACAGAATTTCTCCCAACCGGAGTACTTCTACCATTTAGTTCTCCATCAAACCTTCCTCAAAAGATCCCCACTCTCCCCTCCATATTCTCTCTTTAAAAGCACCCCCTCCTCCTCCTTGTTTTCTGCCCTCTCACCCTGCTCCCTCTGAACCTCCTCAGTCAACGTCTCTGGCTGCCACAGGAGCTGAATGGCTTCAAACCTCCTCCTGTTTCTCTTCCAAACCCACCAACAGGATCTCTGCTGTCTTTCAGCCTCCGCATGACTACTGCTCCGTTTCTCCATTGTCATTACCGTCATAGCAACCCTAACCCAACTAAACCAAGCACGGCACTGGGCCAGAAACAGTGTTTGTTAGTTCAGCTCCCAACGGAGCATCTTAAATATGCAGCCAGCAACGACTTATCCAAAAGTGGCCGTCCAGAAGACAGTTCTTTAGTCCGTTGTTTCCTTTTTTGTATCTGTGTGAATTCTGACAATCCAGATTGTGACAGAGGTGGGTAGAAAATAGCTACATTTACTCTTAATATTTCTGAAGTAAAAGTAAAAATTGCCTAGCAAAACTACTCTTAAAAGTACATTTTATCATAAAGTATTGCTACTCTTAATTGATTAAACATATTTTAACCAATACAAACCCGACACAAACACACGACTACAGTCTATTACAAGGACACCTCCTGTTTCTACACAAGCTTTGGTTTTCTAATGTAATCTTCTGTCTGTTGAGTTTGGTGTTAGGTTATGAGGTGAAGTGACGATGTGGTAAACACCATAAGGCACGCGTGTCAAACTCAAGGCACGGGGGCCAAATCCGGCCCTCCGTGGCCATTTATGTGGCCCTCTAATCTCTAGAGAACCCTATAGATAGAAAATATGGGTTCCATTTTTGTGCACCCCAATTATTATGTAAAGTTGTTGCATTATTTAATTTTAAGACGTGCTTTTGTAATGTGGAGGGTGATTTTCACAGTTTCTTATAGTTTTATCAATACTTTCTGTCACAACCGGCCCTTTAAGGATATTCATCAGCTTGATTTGGCCCAAAGTCGAAATTAGTTTGACACCGTAAGTCCTTTTTACCTTGTTCTAAGTCTATATTTATTAATTGACTACTCTAAGTATAGGTATAATATTGGGGGGGAAAATGGCTTGGAAAAGTGTTTATTCTGCTTAAAATGTGTTTTTATGCAATTACGTTATTTATTTTATCGTTTCTAATTTTCACTTTAGTCTTTAAGAAATCAGAATTTGCCCAGAACTTTATATTTTTGTCTGTCGGATGAAAGAATAAAATAAAAAAAATTGAATCAAATGTTACTCATTACTCAAGTAGCCTTTTCACCGAATACTTTCAAACTGAACTTGATTCCTTTTTTTTTTTTGACGGCTGATTTTTAATTTTACTTGAGTAAAACTATGCTGAAGTAGAGCTACTCTTACTGGAGTTTAATTTTCAGGTGCTCTAGCTGCCTCTGGATTGTGAACATGCAATCTGAAAAGATCTAAATGATTGTTCTCTAACGTCTCAGCCATCGCTGAATAATTACAGAACAGAATAGAGTAAAATGTCAGAGTAATTTGGATACTAACAGATATTTATGTGCTTTTTTCTTCATTCTCTGTTTGTTTCTGTGTCCATATGTCCATAACTTCAAGAAACTAAACACACAGCAATCTTTAATAAAGATTTTGCTCTGCTAGAGAGAGTAAATCTGTTGGGCCTCTACTTAGTACTCAAGATGCCAATTGTGAGTACTACACTGCCAGATAGGACACGTAAAAAAGTAAAAAAAAAAAAAGGTATTAATGTGCAGTGGACAAATGTCGTAGATGGTCCCTCTTTGCCGACACCTTTTCATATTTCTTTAAATGTATTAAATGTGTATTCATTTTATTATATAGTTTCTGGTGAAATTAAAGTAAAAAAAAATTATACACATACACACATAATTTCAGTGGATAAAAGTTCAGCGTTGTAAATCCAATGTCTTAAAAAAATGTTTTAATTAGACTATATTTCTATTACATAGACCCCCACCTATTCAATATTTTCAATCCTTGGATCGTAAATCCAAATTATACACATATTTATTCCAATAAAACATCTAAAGTATTTTAAAGAAAATGCAGCTTGGGATGCTAGACTATACCTGGGTACAATGCTACTGGACAAGCTATTGGCTATTATGCATAGCAGCCAATCATGGAGCTCTATTCCTTCTCCTTCCTGTTGACTGGCTGTACCCCCAAGAGTGGAGACGAGCAACACTACAGCTTTTAGCTACTGCGGTGGTGCTAAGGTGGTTTCTACTGTGCGTATTAATGCCCATTAACATATATTTAGTGTTTGAAGTACTAAAATAGGCAGTTATAAGTGTCTGTAGTGAAAAGAAGAAGCCTTGGATAATTACTTTGGGTAGTTGTGGTGATTAATCCTCCAACCATAACTATAGACATTTAAAACTATCTATAGTGCTCTTAATTTTCAATTTGTTGCTTTTTAACCACCATTATCACACCGTATAATTATCCTATAGACTTAGAACTGAAGGGAGGTCGGTGGAAACTGGTTTTCTAAATTGGAACAAGAGCACGGTTGGGTCAGGTCAGATCAGAGCTGGGCGATATGGCTTAAAAATGAAATGTCTGATTTATTTTCATACCAACTCCATTTTCCGAATTTAATCAAATTATCATTTTTGAACTCATGTCCGACTAAAAATGAGCTGTAAACTATTTATGTAAAACCAAATGATTGGCCCACGGCTATGCAAGTCCAAAAATTAAATCGCCATAAACAGACAATTTGATTAGTTGATTTTATTAATTAATTGCCCAGCCCTAGGTTAGATGTCATTTCCAGATTCAAGTTCTGACTTCGGAGGTAAATGGGACGCAATCCAGCAACCCTGGTTACTAGGGATGCACCGATACTGGTATCGGTTATTAATTAACCGATACCATGAATCGATACTTAAAATGTGGAAACTAAAATCTTTTCACAGAAAATATTTATTTTTCAGATTAAATTCTAGTTTTGTGGTCATTTCTATTAGTATATATATGTTATAATAATCAGAGAAGATAAAACCTCTCTTCAAATTCATTGCATTTTTTGTGTGTGGTAGAAGTATCGATATTGGTACTCGGTATCGGCAAGTACTCAAATCCAAGTATCGGTATGGTATCGGTTTGAAAAAAGGGGTATCGTTGCACCAGTCCTTTCGCAAAAATGTTCTCCACTGTGTGTTTCTGATGAAGCAAATCTCACATTGCTGAAATAACTCAGATTTTCTTACAGCTGGTGCAGATAAAACCGTATCCTACTCAAGTTTGCTCATATTTACCTTGTAAATAATTGACCGAATGTATATCTTTGATATCACTAAAGGCAGCTTAGATACCGGCATTGGCACTTTTGCCACAAGTTACTCGGGTAGCTTTAAAAACATCAGTAGAGGTTTGATTGCATTCATGCATGTTGGCTTAAAGGGAATGAGGGAGAGCGTCCACTTTAGGAAACTGCCTCTGTAGCTGACCGTGTGTGCTCAGAGGAATTTTAACCATCCCTTGCTTGTTATGTAACCTGTTTCACTACATGGTCACTATATGTAGTAGTATTAGTAGTGATTATGAGCTGCATTTTCTCTCGTTTTGTGTTCAGGGCATCAAACAAAGTGCTATGGTTGCTGGTTCCTATATATGAATAAAGCAAAAAAACAAAACAAAAACTGATCGTGTTTATGGTTTTTCCTTTTTGTTGGAGTAAAAATGTGTTGTTACGGCGTAGACAAAACAATTTAGATGATTTTTAAATAGACAACAAAACTACAAACCCGCTCTGCATCGTAACACCTCTTTAAATAAATCACGATAGGCAGATTTAGCAACACCGACCTGTGCTGGGGTTTCTTGCCGACTTTAGGAGACTCTTTCCCGGCTCAGCCTCCGTGCTCCTCCTCGCTTCTTCTCCTCCTTCCTCGCGGATCAACCGTCGGTCAACGGCTAGGCGCAACTTGGTCTCGTGCTCCTGCCGTTGGAAACAATCAGCGGTGCGCGTGCGGCCAAGCATCCAGGGGCTCGTGGAAGGAGGAGGAAGAGGAGAGAGAGAGCGAGAGAGAGGTCCATCTGTTGTAGCGGCGCAGGAGCGACGCTGGGGCCCTCGGGTTAGGAACCAATCAGAGAGCGGGATTTACGTGGCTTTGTTCCCGCGGAGATGAATGAAAACTTGACAACAATGGGAGAGACGAGCACGCGCACCGCGGTCAGCTCATTGTTATTTAATGGAGTCTGAAAACATGGAGCAGGGGCGGTGATAGGAAATAGAATATTACCCAAGAGCAAAAACAATGATTTTAAATAGAAATAGGCCGATTTGCATCCTGTAAATGCTTAAAAACGTAACTTTGATGTACTGTTGGCTACTGTATTCACTCAATACTTGGTCAGGGCTCTATTTGCATGGCTCCTTATGGTAGTTTAGTTGGTTCTTTAGTTTAGTTGGTTTACCCTTATCAAATGAGATAAAGGTCAACAATATAGAAGAGAAAAAGCAGAGAACTATATTTAATAGTTAGAAAAGGCATGATTTTAAGGATTCTCACTAATGTCTAGCACCAAAGCAGCTTATCTAAAACCTATGACTTATAACTAAAGAGTTAATTAATAAAAAACAAAATGCCACACAGTGCTCAGGACTTAGAAAGCAAACTAGTTAAACATTCATTATAAAAAAAGTTATCTCTGGTCTAAAAGGGGCCTCATTTTATTCCTCAATGTGAGAAATAAAATATTAGTAATTTTCATGAATGTGTTTTGTTTAATTGGAGATATTGCTCTGTTTTAAATGATAATTTATGACTCAACCAAATATTATTGTAAACTCATTTTCAGCTGATCTTTAAGTCTTACAAGAGTGGGGTAATACTGGTAACTTGCATGAAAATTAATATCATTGTGAGGAAAATATAGTATCGGAAGGATATTCTCATACTTACAGAGTAGAAAAAAGAACTGTTGTGGGATTAAGGCAAACTTATTTGTTTTACTCTCTAAAATCTTAGCTGCTCATTTTAAAGGCATTACATTCTGTGTTCTGTTGCTGGTTTGTAAAGATAAATATGTTTCTTTGTGATTAATAAATAAGTTTGCAGTTTATGATAATTTGATGAAAAATCTAGTAAAAAAAATCTAGTAAAAAACAAAACAATTAAACATGCTAAAAAAACATGTATGATGAAAAAACAAAACAAATTTTGAATCTATAAATCTGCAACACATTCATAGAAGCCTTATACTGCCACCTAGTGTCTAGCTGAAGGAGAAACTTCCCAGTTCCCAATCTTTTTATTAAAACAGCATATAACAGCTTTCAGTCAGACCTGCAGAAAGGGACTATGGACACATTACTGGTTTCAATCTTCCACCAATTTCTCCACCTCGTGTCTGTGTTCCAGCTGCTTCGTTCGCCCTTCTCTGCAAACTTGGCCATTGTGGTTTTTCCTGCTGCCTCTGCATCTCTTTGGTTAGCAGTTCCTTAACACAAGTCCCTCAGGACCATTGCCTCCCCCGTGTTTTGCAGATATGTTGGGCTTTAGCCTTTAAACTATTTCACTACTTCTCCACACTTTTTTTTTTTATCACCATCAGTCTTGGTTTCATTGGTCCAAAGAATCTAATCACAGAACTGTGCTGGCTTTTCTTAGCAAAGTCTGTTCTAGCTTTTCTATTTTTGAGGCTCACGAGTGGCTTGCACCCCTTGCATTTACTTTCATGCAGTATTCTCTTTATGGTTGACCTATTGATACTTCCTGGATTGTATTGTTCACTTGCTTGGCTGTAGTGGAAGGTGTTCCCTTCACAATGGTTCTGCTAGCATCCAGCACTCTGTAGATTTTGTAATTCCCTAAAATTTAAACAATTTCTTCCTCAGTTTAAAAATGGATCATATCAGCTGCACGTGGAGCTCCATTTACTACGTTTGTTCACAGCAAAACCTTAATAATGTAAACACCACTACTCAAAGCAACAACTGTTACCCACACCCGCCCATCCATCCAATTACATTTGATCCCATTAGAGCAGGGATGTCCAAAGTGCGGCCCGGGGACCATTTACGGCCCTTGACCACCATTTATGATTGGGACATTCTGAAATTGGCATCACAACACAAATTACTGATGCCGATGGAGACTGGTCTTTTTTATAAGGGAATATTTTTTGTTGAGAAATTAAAAGGATTAGATGCTCCGTGGTACAAATTATTCATCTTTTTACAATATTTTTTTTGCTTTCTTTTTAATTTCATTGCATAAAAAACTACCACAAAAGGAGACAAAGACAACTAATCGTAGCTAAAAACAGACATTTTTAAAAGAAAAAAAAAAGAAAAAAACAACTGGTTTTTGCTTTAAAATTAGCCTCTCTGAAATATTTGAAAACTTGACTCTACAACCAAAACTGCTCCCAACAAATACAGATGTTCACAAATTTAGTTCTTTACATTGACGCCTAGCACTGCAATAATTTGTACACAAAAAAAAACTCTTCTGTGAGAGTGTCCTCTAAACACGTTTTTGCACATTTGTTGTTTTTTGCATACTGTTGTTCGAGGTTTCAGTGTGGAATAGGTTTCAGTGTGTCCAAGTCATGTCTTGAACACAGGAGAAAAGACGCAGAGAACATAATCAGAGAGCCAAACCTTCAGACATCAAGTGTATTTTGAGTTTTCAGCAGGTGCCAAACTACTTCTGAAGGTCAGGATAAATACATTTTGATATAACAATGGGTATCAAAGTAAAAAGAAACTGACCACGAGTCTTCATTCTCTAGGATGACGTTTAAAAACTAAAGATCTTTAAATACTGGGACCGGTTAGAATTTAAATCCAGTATAAAGATGATCCAAAAATCCCCCGACCCCTAAAATTAAAACCCGAACCACAATTATGTAAGTTTACTGAGGTAATCAAGAGAAAAATGAAGCCATTTCCAAACATTTTTCTATTTGGGTCTAGATTGTCGCCCCCTGCTGGTCTTTTCTCAAATTAAAAAAATCACATAAAACTTCCTTTCAAAAAATCTATTCAATCTCCCTACATAAACATATTGATACATTTAAAATGTAGATTTCTGTTAATTATGATTACAGCCTAAAGCAAGCAAAAAACATAACAAAACCATCTGCATGCTACAAATTATGTCCATGTACACAGTACTCGATCTGGGCTGTAGCACAGCATGGTGGCCATCACCCTGTAGCTCTGATACTGATACTTGCCTTCAGCTCAGCTTTTTCCTTCCACTCAACTTTCCATCACTATTCTTGGAAACAGCATCTTGAAGAGTCGGGTTTAGTGACGTTTTGGTGCTTCTCTTGGTTTTGGAGGGTGGCAGTGACTGTTTGCAGGACTGGTTTCCCCCATGATTTTGAAGGCCACAACGTGACCGTACAATATTTTTGTATCAAAGATAATTTTTATTTTGGACTTATGCAATCAGAGTAATTTGGTTATTCATTAGCTGTAAGCCATAATTACCATACGAGACATTTGAGATATCACTACGTGTAACAAATCTACACAGGTTTCACTTTAAAATGACGGAAATAAACATTTCCACGATGTTGTAATTTACCGAGACGCACCTGTATACTTAAAAGTAATGTGATGAAAAAGACAAAGCACTGATTTATTCTGTAACATCTTATTAAATAGTTTTAGGAACAAATAAATCATTTTAATGTTACAATTAGTTTACACAATTTCTCCTCCAGACTATTCCAGCACACATTAAATATACATATTTCTGTTTGTCTTTACGTCTATTTAAAGTTTCTCAGCTTCTTCTTTGATTTATACTGGTGATGTGTAACACGAGCAGAAAGCAATGTTCAAAGAGTAGAAAAAATACAATATGAAAAAGGTCCAAACAGAAAGGATTTCACCAAAACCACAGATTACAAACGGCTTCAAATGTGTTTTAAGTTTTAAATAAAAAGTACAATATGGTGCGCTTTGCAGCATGATTTAAGATTAAAATGTATGATTTTTTTTTTTACAAATATCTTTGCAAAAACATAATGTATAAAAAAAGAACATTGACAAAGATTAAACAATTTACACAGAAGTATAATCTTCAGGCAGAGCCCCCTTCACAATAACTGAAAGGGATCAATGTCTTCGTCACCTCGCGGTTACCTTCTTAAGAGCCAGCAGTTGGTTGAAATCACTTGAATCGACCCAAAACTGGAACACCATCTGTTTTTACTGTAACTGGGCTACTTCTCTAACAACTGCATGCAGACATGCAAGTTCAAGCTCTGAATAGCAGATAGAAAGGGAGATAAAAACTTCAGAGTTGGGAGTTAAAGATAAACAGGAAGCTGCTTTTGGGCACAAAGACCAACCGACGACCATCAGAGACCAGGGCAGGTAAATATCAGGCTCTTATTAAGGTGACCAGCAGGCGTCTCCTCCCGCATCCGGAAACATGAACAGTGAGAATCCCTGGGAGAGAAAACCAGGTACACCAAACATGACGGGACAGAAATGTAGTTTCGCTGCAGGACGGGAGGGACAACACGACGGGAGGTGTGCAAGTTGCATTTTGTGAAATGACAAACAACGGCGTGCAAGTTATAATAACACATGCTCATCGTGTTCTGAAGACGTCACTGCTGAAAGGAGATGGAAAAAAAACACCAGCCGCCATCAATCTCATGAATAATGTTCCTTTATAGCAGGGTTGGGGAACCCTGTTCCTCAAGGGCCGTATTCCTCTAAGTTTTCCAAGCAACCCTGCTTCAACACACCTGACTCGAATCAAGTGGATCCAACAGCCAATGACGTTTTGCACAATTACTAGTTCATTTTATTCAGGTGTGTTTGCGCAGGGAAACATGGAAACCTTGCAGGATGATGGCCAAGGCTCCCCACCACTGTTTTATAGCCTCTTTTCTCTTCAACATTCCTGTTTGTTTCTTCCCATATTATCCAGGATGAAAATCAGATCTCATCTATTAAACTCAACTAATGCTGCAGGATATGAGATGGTTGATGATATGAGATATCAATACATCACCTTTGTAATAAATAATCTTACCAAACAGTGCATCAGTCGGTTTAGATTGCAGTAACTGCTCTCTAATATATTGTGCAGCATTAGATGGAACTAATGATGCAGATACTGGGACAGAAGACCGTTCTAATGTACTCGTATCTGTTACAGTTAACAGATACCATGAACCGATGATTAAAATGTTGAAACTCTTCAATAATTTACCTGAAAAGTTTTATATTTCCCTTGAAATTAATATTTTTTATCCAATTTCGCATCATTTTTTTGTAACAAGCAGAGAGGTAAATAACCTGACTTCCAATTCCTTGCAATTTTTTGTGCGGTAGAAGCATCAGCATTAGTACTCTGTATTGGCAGGTACTCAGACCCAAGCATCGGTGTTTTAATGCCGTCGTAGCCTGATAGTAGCAAGGTAGGCAAGATTGATCTCTAGTAGCGGTCAAATTTCAAACGAATCTGAAGAAGCCTCTGACTGAAGACACTGCTGCTGTATGACCGTGATGCTAACAGCTCCATTTGTGGGCAGCAGTGGCAATATTTCACAACGCCACGCCCTGGATGACGGCATCAGATAGTAGGCGCTGCTAATCCGCCTCATTTGCTTTAGCAGCTCCATTGCGTTTCCATTATGCAACCCTGAACCTTCCACCTCAACGATATAATTAACTTGAACCCTGACTTGGCGTCAGTGTCTGGAGTTCCGAGCCCAGAGAGCTAACGACACAGCCAGGAGGAACTCAGCTTAACTGCACAAATCAGACGACCTGTTATAAGCACCTGCAGTGCAGCATTAGTTGAGCAACAAAATCTGAAATGTTTAGATCCTCTAAGACAAGCTTTTGGTTCAAATAAAATCCAACATGCAGATGTTGGATTAGAATAAAAATCCAAAAGATGAAATTACTCCGAATAAAATGGGAAGAAAAAGGTGAAATCAGTGAACTCACACAGAACAAAAACTATAATCAAATCCTCCGTTCAGTAAATAAAAAAAGGCCCTTAGAAGACATTCAGTGACTTTGTTTGGGTCATTTATCTGGAGGAGGACGAACCACATCTTTGAGTGCAGGCTAGTGGGAGGTGCCTACTTGGACCCCGATGTTGTTGGCACCGCTTTCTGTGCAAGCACTTGCAGTAAAAAAGAAGGTAAAGAAAAGGCCCCGACTCTGAAAGGTGAACAACTTCCCAATGCGTCATCTTCCTAAAAGATGAATTAATAAATGGAATGGAATAGAAGCAACAAAAAATCTGACAATAAAAACATCTAAAACCAAACAAAGCTGTAGCCGGGGAGAATCGGATCAGGGGGGATGTAAACTCATAGATACGCTTTAAAACTGTGCCGACATCGGGACGCACTAACCTGCTGCAAAATTTCCCAATGAATAAATAAAAAAATTGCTATAATATAGAGGTTAAAGAAGCGGGGAAGGATCTCAGTAGTAACGAGTTCTAAATCTTTTCCTTTTGGTTTCTGTAACAGGAAAACAAAAGCAGCAAAAATTAGCATTTTGGTTTGATAAAAAAATCTCAGTTATGATTAAAATTTTTGTAGTTGAACAATTCTCCAGTTAAAGCAGTAGATGCACACAGTGTGCTCTGATTAGAGATTCACACATCAGGCATAGGTTTAACATCAGGCAAAAAACAGCCATCAGCAGTTATTTAGGGGAACAAATACGAGGGAAACCTAAGAAAAGCATTTCTCCTGCTTAGCTGCTCATACCATTTGAATTTCATGTATCTTTCACGTTGCAACAGCTTATCTAATACAAATAAAACCTGAAAAGTGTGGATTTGTAATTTGTTCCTGATTGCTTGGATACCTTGGAATATAATCTTTGTGTAATTTAATCTCAGCTCTTCCGTGAAGGCCTCAGGGGTTTGTTAGAGAACAAACAGCCACATAAAGACTGATTAGCTCTGAATTATCTGCTGTGCTAAAGTTTAAAATGGGTTTAGGTTATAAAACATTAACCCTAGCAAGGAGAGCATCAATCAGAGGAGCCAAGAGGTCCATGGTAGCTCTTGAGGAGCTGCATAGATCAGGAGGGAGAAACTGCTGGCAGGATGACTACCATGGTGGTGGCAGCATCATAATGAGGGGAAGACTTTCTCAGGCACATTAAGGGAAAATGGTTAGAATTAATGGGAAGATTAATGGAGCTAAACAGACAGCCCTAAAAAGTACAGCCAGAGCTTCTGTGGAGGATTTTAGTTTAGCCCAGACCTAAATCTGACGTCCTTTAAATCTGCTGCTTTTCACGGAATCTCCTTCCAATCCGTGAAAATGTGAACTATACAGCAAAGAAGAATTTGGAAAAAAAAGTTCAATGTCCAAAGCTGGTGGTTCTAAAAAGGTAAAAACGGCTCACAGGTGCAGAATACAGAATAAACACATTTCAGGTTTTTTTGCATTAAAAATTTGGAAACTATGCATAATTTTTCTCCAAATTATGCCTGTGCTGGCCCATCGCATAAAACTCCAATAAAATGCAAAAAATGGTTATGGTAATAATATGGAAAACTGAGAAAAAAATTAACTTTGTATTTTTTCATATCATTCATTTCTTTTTTGTGTTTTGTATAACGGATTGCGACGTGAACAGCTGCAAGTCCGGACTTTCATATTTAGGCAGCGATAGGAGTCGGTTCAAGGAAAGTAAACAAAATGGCAGCAACTTGCTGCTCAGAAAAAAAAAAAAAAAAACTACAATAAATGACGAAATCCAGACATTGGATCAGATATCACTCCTAAAGAGCATTCAATTTTGTGTCGCCATTGACCCGCTTCTGGCCTTGTGTACACAAAGTCTGTAGCGCAAGGCCACATGTCTGTCGCCGTGTGAGTCATCATAGCTTTTGGAAATTTACTGCTTCAGACCAAAAGCTCGGGTCGACGTGTAAAGTGAAGATAAATGTAACCAAACTAATACCTGTTGAGCTCCGAAATCCTTCAGAGCTACTCTAATTTAACAGCTAAGGAGGCTTTGACTGCCAGCATCTTCTGCATAATACTGACATGGTAAGGACGTGTAAACTGGAACTATCAGTCCTCCGTATGCCTTAATATTTAGGATGTATTCTCTCTCTCTAGATATATATATATATATATATAAATAAATAAAGGGGTGAAATGCGCTGTTGAATGAATGAAGAAATAGAACTAAGCGTTAAAATGACATTCTAGTATAAACTCAGGAGGCAGACAGTGCAAAAAAATAAACTCTCACAATCACTTTGCATGGCTAAGTACACCCAACGAACTACTTCCATCAGTCTGCGTGACCCCACATCGTGCATCGTAGCGCTTTGACTACTTCTACTGAGGCTGTCTGCGAGTCAGCGTGTGTGTGTTTGTGTTTCACTGATGTGGTTGCATAAAGTTTAGAGGACACATTAAGCTCAACTGACTTCAAACACCCTGCTGTGCTTTTAGTAGAAGGTCTTTTCTAATTCAGAGAGTGTAAATTAGCAGCAATAAGGCATCTGACGTCTGTTAGTCTCCTTATGGGAAAGCTTGTTTTATCCTCCTGCATGCTGCAGGCCCACACACACAAACACACACACACACGCAGACTGACCTCTGCATGGTGACATCTTTTTAAAACATGCCGTGGATTGCTATAGCATGCTTGAAAATAGCATAGAGAGAAGTGGGGAAAGACAGACAAGTCGAAGGAAACCGATACCGACAGGGGAAGTTGGTGCAAGATTTTTCTTCCACACAATCCTGCTCAGCTTGTGACTGTAATCCGTTCTCCCATCATCTTAGTTTACCATCCCTCGTCCCCCAAAAACTCTGCCACATCTACGATCTCTCCCAGGGCCGGGGCTATACCCGACTCTCCCCCGGCGCTATGCTTCCCTCGCCGCCGGCCCCTCCCCGCTTCCCCGCATCCCCGTGTCCCGTTCTGCTCCTGCCGCAGTCCTTAAGCTGCCCCCAGTGGTAGCCGGTAAACGTAGGGCTGATGGGGATGTGCTTGAAGATGGAGTATCTGTGGAAGAAGTCCATCCCAAACGGCAGGTCGTAGGATCTCATCCCTTCCAGTTCGGCAGTGCTGAGGCCAGTTCCTCGTTTCAGCTTCCTGATGCCCCGCTCCTCCAAGGACCCTGAGGTTACACAAGCAGAAATTAATCTAAAGTTGGCTAAAATTGTATAATGTGCAACGAATTATCTCTCTCTACGACTTTCTGAAGATGAACCGCCTGCTATTTGTTAAAACAACAGCATTAACTAGGTGTCTTATGGAAGAGATTAGCACCTTTAACGAGGCTACCATTACTATAACCAAAGTTTCCCTGCTTCTTCCATGCAGAATGTAGATCCTAACCTTTACTAAGATTTCAGACTCACACAATATTTAAAAATCCAACATGGTAAAATTTAAAATCATAAAGAATACAGTTGAAACCAGACGTCTACATACATGGAATGAAAAGACCCACGCACGTTTTTTTTCTCACTGTCTGAAGTTAAATCAAACAAAACTTATCTTGTTTTAGGTCAGAATCACCCAAATTATTGCCATTTGCCATATGCCACAATAATCAGAGGAAGAATATGTCCTATTTATTTGGTAATGTCTCGATTATTGTAATATTTATCAAGTAGAAATAATTTAGCTAATTCTAACTAACCTAAAACCAGCGATGTCTGGTAAGATTTACTTCAGACAGTGAGGAAAAAAACGGCGCATGTCGTTTTATTCGCTGTATGTAAACATCTGGTTTCCACCATGTTCTCTTCGACATGTCTGCGGGTTACTCAGGACCTGGTCTCCAGATAATTAGCTTATGTATATCCAGCTATTCGTAATTTGGCAGCACAACACAAACGGCACCAACCACTAACAACATTTTTCGTTTCTTTTATATCGTTTCGGATCTTTAGACCTCTTCACCAATTAAGACCTGACCCACGGTTTGGGAACCACTGGCCTGAACAGAGAGGCAAACGGCTGAAAGGAATGAGGAGAACTTATAAAACATAAGAAGATTTGTCCGCAACATGATGCTGCCACTAGCTTTAAAAAAAAAAAAAAAAAATATTTTTATTTGTTGTATATCACATGGATACAGTACAAGGAGGGGAATGAAACCCAGTTGGGTTTATATAGAGTTCCAGTCCACTTGCATGAAAAAACAAAAATAGCATGCAGACAAATAAATTGAATAACAAGAAAAGGGGAAAAACATATTTTGAGAAACATGATTATCCTAATTAAAGTAACTTAAAGTTACAGATGTTGGAGGATAAAGGTAAAGGAATAAAAGTAAAGAGCAGCATATGACCATCAGTAAGACTATAGTATCCTGCAGGGAACTTTAACAAAAAGCTATCATTTTAAGATCAAAAGGTCTTTCAACTGTTTTTCAAAGATAAGCAGAGAATACCTGGATCTTAGGGACAAACTTAATTCACTCCATAGTTGAGGGGCCCTAAAGCTTAGGTCAGTTTTGTGACCTGAAGTTGTAGAGAACGGGAATACAAGATTTAATTCTCTATGTCTTGTTTGATGGATATGAGTTTCAGCAATAAAAGAAAAAAGTTTTGTAATGTTGGTGGGAGATCTTCTCTCTTATAAATAAACTTAGGAATGAATATGCATGATAAATAAATATTAACTTTCTCAATTGATAAAATCTTGTATCTGTGAAATAGAGGTGCAGAAGGAGCATATTTAGAAGAGTGGAAGATCAAACGCAAGAACTTCTTCTGAATTTGAGATATTTTAGCGAGATAAGTGGGAAAAGTAGCACCCCAGACAATATTGCAATAATTCATAAAGGGAAATAAAAAGCTGTAGTAAATCGTTAGATGAGCAGATGAGTGAATTGAAGGTAAAACAATTCTTAAAATATTTAACATTTTAGAGGATCTTGTACAGACTAGATCAACATGTTGGACCAAGTTAAACCTTCATCAATCAGAACACAGAGAAATTTCGTTGAAACCATTTGAGTAACTGGAGCTCCATAAATTTCTATACAAGCATGTTCTTTGGGGTAAAATTTATTAATATTATGAAATATCATGAAATTAAATTTTTTAACATTGAGCGTTAGCTTGTTAGTGCGAAACCAATTTGATAATATTTTTAACTCATAATTATTCTGAAGGGGAAGAGTAGTCCTCAAGCATGTATAAAACGGTACTGAGAAAAGTTAGGTTTTTTTAATTGCATAAAGGTTATAAATAAAAGCAGGTTTTAGTAAAAAAATTAAATAAAAAATGAAGAGAAATAAAAGGAAAAGCTGCATATTTTCGTCTGCCCATCGGTACCCTGTTGCGCTCCGTAGGTGGCCGCAGCTCTAATCCCGGAACGTCTCCTCACTCTCTCCTGCGAACAGATTCAAAACGGCCTCGACATGCTCTGGCTTTCTACCCAAACCTGCATCTGCTCAGCAGTCACAGCCAAATTGTTATTTTTAAAGTCTTTCTTTAAATCGTTTTGCAAACCCCCCAAACTGCCCCCTTCTTGTCACTTTCATTAACCAACATCACTCACGTTCTTCAACACGCAGTAAAGTTAGAAAAGGGTGAATGAAAATCTTACCGGGTATAGTATTGTCCAAAATAAAGGCAACGCAACCTCCAACAAACATAGCGGTGGTGAGCAGCACGTTGAGGACTTGGTCGACTTCAACTATGCCTGAGAAAGATAAGACAAAGAGTCAACAACTATCTAATTTGTTATATAGTGAAAATATAAGCGTGAATTTTGTGATTGATCAACTTATTTTAGGTTTCTAAATGGATAATATGAGGGGTTTATTAATAAACAAAGTAAATGTTGCTACACCTAATGGTGGTGCTAAAATATTGCTTTGAACAAATAAATATAAAGTCCAACTTCTCAATTTAATGTCTCAAAGGAGAACTACAGGTTCAAGGTAGGGCTGGGGGATATGGCTTCAAATCTATATCAATATAATCTGAAGCATGTAAAGTAACAATATTTATTGCAATATGTTCTTTTCTTCTGTGTATATATCTAAAATAGTTTTGAAACGTCTCACATACAAGCAGAACGACTTAAAAAAAGAGCATAGAATTCCATTTAAGGAACATTTGTTGTTCAAAAAGCATTAAAAAAAATATTTGAATATTGTTTAAAAGAAATGCAACACGAAAATCCTCACAAAATCAATAAAGATGAAGGTATTTTAAATAAAACAAGCTAGATGTCAAAAAAAAAAAAAAGAAGAAGTGAAAAATGGTTTAAACTGAAGTGCAAAAATTTAAATACAGAAAAAAAAATAGTTGCGCTTTCCTGACTGATTATTTATAAATTTTATATCGCACAAAATAAAGCTTTTTCAATAAAAATATGCTTCATGGTCAACAGGTTTCTTTTCTGTTAAATGAAAAACAACACATTTCTAAACTTGCAATATCTATTGTAAATACAAACACTGTACCAGGTATGGAAGGATAAATGCTGATGTTCAATGTACGTAGGCACAGCTTGATTACATCTTTACCGGCCTACTAGTCATGCACCGTTGTAGTAGGCCGATAGTCAAAATTAGGGACGATATCGTTCTAATGTACTCATACAGTGTACCTAACCAATACCATGAACCGCTTAAAGTGTGGGAAGTTTCATAGAAAATGTTTATTTTTCACTTGAAATTTTTGTTTCGTGGTAACTTTTACTAATGTACCATTGTTTCTTGTAATAAAGAGAAGAAAATAAACCCCATCTTCCAAATCATTGCATTTCTTTGTGTAGTAGAAGTCTCAGTATTGGTACCAACAAATACTCAGATCAAAGCACCGGTTTGAAAAAAGTGGTATCATTGCATCCCTAGTCAAAACCTCTACCATTGGCTAAGTTTATATCATTTGAAACTTTATATCAACGATGGGTTGGTCAAAGCTATTGACGTTTACCAAGATTTTAAAATTTCGAATCTAAAATTTTTTGCGTCGTCCTGTTTCTACAAGCCAAGCGTAGTTTTCTGTGGATTTATCGAGTGTAGAGTTGTGGAGCGCCACCACTTTTCCACCTACCTAGTGCTGCACACTGCTGACCATCTGGCTGAAGTAAGGTTAACTTAATACACATCCAGGAGACACAAATCAAGCAGACTTGAAATAGGTCTGGGGAGGAACTAAAACTGTGCTACTGCAGCAATTCTCAAAGCTCTGTTCACTGTTTGAGTTTTACAGCACTTGCAGATATATTGCTATTTAGAGCTTTGACTCACTGACCTTTTTTGTAGGTAAAATAGATAAATAGCACCATATAAAACTGAAAAGATATATATTTTAGCATATCTGTTTAGGGATGCACCGATCCATTTTTGTCGCTTCCGATACAGATATCCGAAGTTCATAATCTGCTGATACCGATCCAAACATTACTGAATTACATAAACTGTGTGCTGTGAGGAAAAGGCACTAGGGATTAAACGATACCACTTTTTACAAACAAATACAATACCAATACTTGGACCTGACTACTTGCCTATATTGAGTACCAATGCCGATACTTCTACCGCAAACAAAAATGCCATAAATTGAAAGACAGGTTTTTATTTTTTTCTCTGCTTGTTAAAACAAATGATGGTGAATTAGAAAAAAAAATATTAATAAAAAGTACAGCAAAAGTAAAATTTTAAGTGAAAAATAAACATTTTCCGTGAAATTATTGAAGTTTCCACATTTTAAGTATCGGTTCAGGGTATCTCTTAACAGATATTGAAACAAGTACATTAGAACGGTATCGGCCCTGATACCCGATACAAGAAATGCAACCTTTTTACCACAATATACTTTGATGACAGTTACCGGCCCATACCTAGTGCCATCCATCACCTTGGTAAAGTAACGGTGTGTTAAAGCTAGAGCCTGTTAGCTATAGTGTCTGTTAAGCAGCTGACTGTAGGATAGCAACTTGATGATTAATTAAGAGCTAATATTAGCTCATTAGAAGGTTCTGCTTGGGCTCACCGGTGACTAGCGGGTTCTGTTTGAGGTAGCTGGGCAGCATCAGACCAAAGAAGATGGAGAAGCCCAGAACGAAGAGGTTCCTGGACGAGTTGAGGTCGACGAACTGCAGGTTGGAGAGCCCCACTGCGGTGATCATCCCAAACAGGGTACAGAACAGCGCTCCCAGGACTGGATCAGGCAGAGATGCAAACAGGGCGCTGAATTTTCCCACGAGCCCCAGCAGCAGCATCATGGCAGCGCCGTACTGGATCACACGTCTGCTGCCCACCTGGTGGAGGAAACGGAGAGAAGAGCTTATAGAAACATAATGACTTTTACGTTAGATCGTTGTTGATGTTGCTCAACCCAGAAAGAAAGACAGCACAAGAAAGCAAGCAAGAAAGGGGTTTAAAATGGCATTTATTCCAACTTTACAAAATTACAACTACAAGAGTTCCCTAGAAATGAATAACTAAATGTTCATCATTAACCAAACACAAAACATCTTTTGCAGCCCATAAGGTGACCAAAATGTCAATTTTCTTCGTTAGTTTATAAAACTCAAATTCCACCTTAAGCCTTGCTGCTATTTGTCTATTAAACAACTCTAGAACATCCTGTAAACCTTCTCCCTGTATCACGTTTCCTTGTTTTCCATATGACTAGTTTAGCCATACCTGAAATAAAATTCAACAATAAAACCACAGCTTTCTTTTTCACAGTGTAATATGGACCATAGATAAAAAGACAATGTGAAAATTGCATCCCAAACCCCTGAGAAAGCATCAACAAAAATTTGAAGAGATCTTTTAGCCTTGGACACTGAATAAACAGATATTGGATTGTTTCTTCCTGAAAGCAGAAAGGACAACCACTCCCAATACCAGGAATAAAGTGTGCTAGATATCTGTTTGTAGCTATGGCCCCATGTATAATCCTCCACTGGAGGTCACCAGTCATCAGTTACTCAACAGGGGTTTATACAGGGACCGCCAACAGCCATCCGGGGCAGAGCTGGAGCCAAAAAACCCTGTCCACCTCGACACCTGAACACCATGCAGGGTACGCAGATTCAAAACCTTTACTGCAACAAAGTAAAGAGTCTTTTTCTTCAGGACCTCAAAAGATCGTAATTTCAGTGTGTGAAAAGACAGCAACTTCTCACTTTCCTGCTGCCACAAACCGACAGATAGGGATCATGCAAGAAAGAAAGAAAGAAAGAAAGAAAGAAAGAAAGAAAGGTAGCCGTCTATTACCTTTGTAATTCCAAGGACACCGATATTTGGACTGGAGGAGGTGGAGCCGTTTCCTGTCCCAAAAACACCATCCAGCACACAGGAAATGCCCTCTACAAATATCCCCCTGATGAACCAGAGCAAAAGCATTATTTACACATCTGTATCAGATTGACCATTAAATACTTCAGGCAGAGCAGGGATACTAAAAGAGAATAAGGACTTACCGGTTGATGGCGTGGATAGGAGGAGGAGGAGCGCAGGAGAGGCGAGCACATGCGTAGTAGTCACCGATTGACTCAATGATGCTGGCCACCACAGCGCTCATCATGCCGATCACACCTGCAGCCGTGACGTTGGGAGTTCCCCACTGGACTGTGGAGGACAGAGGATAAATCGTGGATAAACAGCTGCAGTTCTGAAACTAAAGGCTGAGAGACATTGATATTTATCCTAAAAATTAATTTCTCTTCCTCACGTCCTCCTTGTCGTCTTTAGGAAACTTACAGGGATAGGGAATCTTGAACCATGGTGCAGCTTTCAGGATTCCTTGGCGTGCATCAGTGCGGGCGTAAAAACCGTACTTGTTCTCCTCCGGCGGGAAAACGTCCGTCACAGTAAAAATAAAGCACAGCAGCCATGACACCAAAATAGCCATGATGATCTGCAAGCAAGAGAGAAGAAAGCCTTTTTCAGAGATTAACCAGAAGAGGAAAACCTTTTTACCTGAACCCTTAAGTCTCAAATCTCATTATATGCTAAATGGGGGATAAAAAAGAAGACTCCCAACTGATTAAATCGCACAAGCAAAACATGGCTTGGAGTACCATAAACTACATCTAACAGATAATATTTAATGATTTCTAGTGTTCCAAGTTGCTTCCAGCTTCCGAGATCACAATGTAAGATCTTAAATGGAGGCAACCAGAGCCCCTTTGATGAGACACATCAGTCAAACAGACAAGGACCTGTGGTGTTTTTAATTATTTGGCCTGCAGAGGGGATAAAAGGACTGATTTACAGGCGCCAAGGGGAGAATGTGATTACCCTAGTTGAGTAATTTGACATATATGAGAACAAAGCTTTAAATAAAAACAACTCATGATGAGAGAGAGAAACAAAATTATTAGAAGATAGAATAAGGAAATTTCTCACTTTTTGTGCAAAGGGACAAAACAGATACTGTGGTAATTCTGCATAAGGTTTAAACTTTTATCATTCAGAAGGTAAAAGACTGTTTATAAAGTTTGCATGGTTATGGGTCTGACACTATTGTTTATGCAGGTAAGCTTTTAAGTCATAAAACTCTGGGGTGAGTTTTTATTGCAAGCTGTAAAAAACAGGATGTCTGTAGAGGTGGGGTGTTGCCATAAAACCATAAATTCAGAATGAGCTTTTAAGAAAAAACGTCTCACCCATATGACTGTATAATTTTCTGACAGCCAATAAGAGCTAAGACACTGTATGAAAATGTTCTGATTGGAGAGATTAGAAACGCCTAGAGGCCGGGTTGTCTATAAAGCTGTGAAATGAAGATCAGTTAATGGTTCAGATTTCTTTAAGTCTGGACCACAGAGGAACTGACGGGGGCAAAATTCCTCTGTAAAACTGCAATTTGTTAATCTGTTCAAAATAAATGTTAAACTGGAAATTGGCTCCATTTTGTCTCTGCTTGAACATACATTGAATTACTTATGATAATTATTTAATTCAACAACAAAATTGGTGACCTCGACGTGTGCAGGGTTTTGGACCGAAATCCAGTTATTTTTTAAGTTAATAAACGGACATGTATTTGCTCTATTGACAATTTGCGCAGAGTTGCGTAGTTTTTTAATTCTATTGATTGGTTAATCTAACATTGGGTAATGTTGTCATGCAAGTTAAATATGTTTTTTGTTTTGAGCAGATTGGCTATTGCATGCCCGGAGTGTTGGAGCTGTCTGTCTGTTTTCCTGTTTCTGGCAGGATTGACTCCTTCTTTTCGCTCCGTAGAGGAAACCCGGTGCATGCTGGGTGATGGAGTTTTTTACTCTGCGCGCCCGGTGCGGCCTGCTCGTTCTCCGGGGCGGACAGTGGAGCAGACGGACCGATATCTTCAACGACTCAAATCGGAGCCACAAGTGCGGATCGGGGCCCGAGAATTGGCCTTCTCAACTCCGGACAGGACGCTGTCGGAGAGAATCTTCAAAGCTGGCAAACGAAAATAGATTTTAGGGGTGCCTGGGACGCACTCGGTTGAATCTGGAACGGATTACTTTGGAGAGGCTTGCGCTTCCTCAAGCACGCGCGTGGGCACCGCGAATTGAGTAGTGAAATGGTCCGGCAGTGTTTTTTTGGTGAGCTCCGACGAGGTTAGTGTTTTAAATTCTGCTTGTACAAGGGTGTATTACTGTGTGTGTGTGAGATGTTTTTTACGCAGGCGCTTGGCGAGAAGTGCTGGTGATGTTGCGTTTTGTGTTAAAATGTTATAGTATAAATAATGAACTCGAGTATAATAAATAAATTAACATAGATAAATAAATATATAACTGAATATGATGGATAACTGAAATTAAATAGCTATAAGAATTAGTTGTGAACATTTACGACAGGCCATCAGAGCGGCCGCCCTAAGCTAGGAGCTAATACTGTGTGAGTTTTTGCTTGATAGCACGGCTAATATACGACAGCTGTGCCTATATGTTTTGATAAATAAATTAGTGGTTATAGGCGGTTTTCTGCCATCTGTTCGAGTCTTTTGAGGGGTTTTCTGGAAGCCGGCGCCAGGAAATTTCTCAAAGCGGACTACGAAACTTGTAACAGACTGGTCTGAAACCTCCGCGATAAAATAATTAATTAGGTCTAAAAGCCACCGCTTATAATGTGTTTTTTTTGTTAATGGTTTTGGGCTGTAACGGACGTAGTTGAATCGGTGTTTGCTGTGCGGGACGGCTAAAATTGGAAAAATATGTTTCAGTCCGCGTGGAGGAACAGAAGAATGTTTTGTTCGTGCCGAATTAAAGTTTGGTACAGTGGTATAAATTGTGCGGATGAAGTCCTGGTATTGCGGTAAGTCATCTTCTAAAGTGTGTGTTGTGATTTTCTGGACTGTTTTCGCCGTACGTTTTGTGCTGTTTTAGCTTTCGTTTCACAAAGAACGCTAACGGTAGCACGTTGCTATAGGCTGTTGTGCTAAGTTAGCGGTGGTGGCTAACTGCATGTTCTATGTGTTGCAAGCTAAAAGTTGATTTTGGATAGAAAGTGATTACAGACTCCTGCAGACGATTGTCTTGTTAGGACTTAAACGAATTTGGATTTTGTTAAATTTTTCTGGTTAATTAGGATGTAACACGGCCAAATTTATTTGGGATAATTATGCATGTTACAATTAAACGTAAATGACTAAGAACAGTTACTCATGAGTCGATTCTGACTTGGTGTAGTTTTAATTTTTGATTTCATCTTTAAAATTAAAAAGAGGGAGTTTATAGTAAAAATAAAAGATGCATTTTTGAATCTTTAAATAGGTGGATTTTTTGCTTTTTTGATTGATCTAAGCAGGAGTTGTTAAGTTGGCCTAAATAAAGATAAAGCTATAAGTAGTAATTATAAGCATTTAACGAAAAGCAAACGGTATTAATTGGAAAGCAATAAACTGGTTTAAATTATTTTAGTAAGCACCGTGTTGAATGGTACAGAAAATGAGTCTGTGATTTAAATAAGTATCATTTATGCTAAAATTATGTTTGGCTTATTTCTGATGGCTCTATAGACTTTAGAAATATAGCTTGATCTCTGAATGAACGACCTAAAGGAGACTGGTGTTAAATTATTTACACAATTGAACATTCTTAAGGATTTTATGGACAAAAATGCTTATTGGAGTTATCAAAATTCAACTGGGGCTCAAGAAATAACCCAGCACATTTCAATTCCGTTACAAATTAAATGTTTTTATCATGCAAAACAACACTTATCATAGTGATAGTTTATAAACTAGTGGGATTTGAATGTTTGGTTTTAAAAAAGAAAACATTAAAACACAGAGTCATCTTTTGGTAATCAGTTTGTTTTTTAACAGACTGGGGATAAATTTGGAATTGGTCTAAGGATTGAAAGTAACAATTAAAGTCTTTGGTAGATTTATTTAAGAACAAATAATGAATATCAGAGGTGATCGAAATGATGGTTTAATTTGAAAGTAAGAAGTAAATTCTAAATTCATTTATTCTGATCGTGTAGAGGCAAAATGTGATTGGACCAGCTACATTGAAATAATTTTTACCATATATTTGAATGCACATTTTGTTTTGACAAATAAGAATCGGTTTTGGTTTTGAAATTTAAGATTAATCTTTCAGATGTTCTTTAGCTAGTTTTTTTGATGCTGAGAGTAAATTTACAGGTCCTAAAACATTTTGGAACAGATCTGATCCTAGAATAATGACATAATATATCATTTGATTAGTGGGGACTCTGTAACTGACAATTTATTTAGATTTTTGATTTTATTTTCTTTATTTTTTCTTATTTATTTTTATTTTTTGTTTTTTCCTCTTTCTCTCTCAAAATTTATATATTTGGTTCGACTTGGATTATGACCCAGATTTTTGAACTGCGGTCTGTTTATTAATTAGAACTTTGGAAAATGTTAATTTGGGAAGCTGGATTAAAGAAAACGTGATTCAGTGGAAATGTATTTGACATCTCTAGAAGCTTCAATTTATACATATATAATATAATACTCACCGGAAACATTTTGAAAACCTGCAGCCTGTAGGATGTCCATCCTTTCTTGGCTTTGTAGATCGGCAGGGGGAAGTGAACGTTCCGGGCATACTGAGAGAAGAGCAGCACCAAGAATATAGTTCTGTAGATGCAGAAATACCCCTCAGTCAGTTGGATGTGTCAGATAATAGGGTCCTGTTATTTCCTACACTTTCTTTTCCCTCCCGTGTGATAAATAATCCTGTTCAAAGATGTTCCAGTTAGTCCTAAATGCGTCACGGCATCACTCCAGAGGATTCAGAGCAAATCAATTATCCTAACAGCCTGAGAAGTCTGTGGCAATAAGAGGCACAAACCCACCGTCCCTGCAGAGCGAGGAGAGGCTCTCCAGCAAACAACAATGACACAACAGAAGCTGATGTCGCACAACCTTAACATCACAACCACAAACTACCGTCATTACTCAGCTCTTTAGGGATGTACGGCCCAAACCATCCAGAAAGTTCTACTTTTAGGTAGGAATAGACATCAGCTTTGACAAAAAATACGTCAGATTATAAATACAGATGGAGCAGCTGTAGACTCAGTAGAGACTCAGTTTTTGTTTAAATCATTGCAGGTGAATGAAAAGCCTTTATTAAGGAAGTGTTCAAACCCTTAAATGTCTCAGCAAATTACATTTCATATCAACCAACGAATTCTAAGTACACTGGACCCCATCCTATTCCCGGGGTGGGGTAGCACGACCACCTGTGACAAAAACTACTCTACAAACAGTTCTATTTTAATAATTCAGCCATTAAATATACCTAAACACAGTGGAAATCGTCTTAGCACTACTACAGAATCAAACAACCACAGTCTTCATCATCTATGCTCTCGGGGGAAATGGCCAATCAGTGCTTGCCAAGTAAAATAAATGGTTCTTCTGAATTGGCTGATTTGCAAACGTCATCCAAGTAGCATTTCCCCTGAGCATTTCAGCTTCCTAAGCGTTTGAATATTTTAGAGATGCTCTATGGGAAAAAAATGTCACTGAATAGACACATTTTCTGTGAATAATTTAGAGGCACGTTCCACAGAACATTAGATGAACACTGAACCGCGACTAGCAGCACCAGTTGCCGTAAGCCACTGGTAATCCCTCTTCTCTGCAGATTTATTTGCAATTCAGCCATATTGGAGCATTAATAGGCCACCAAAGGTAACTGCATACCTTAATTAGATGCAAGTCTAGACTTTGACTAGCCCACAACAAAAACTTTAACATGTTTTTATTATATTTTTTTTAAATGACATTCAAAGACGGACAAGAAAATGTGCCTTGGAGAATTGTCCTTCCGTTTAACTCCAGTGTGTTTGACATTCTCCCTTCAGGATGTTCAGATTGAAAACACATCTCATGGTTCCACCAATGTCTGCAGATCGCCCAGGTCCTGAAACAATAAGCCCGTCCTGGAACATCTCCCTACCACAACTACATTCCACTGCTGCTATGATGATATATTTTCCTGAAATGCTGTGATTTCCACCTTAAATTTCCACCATGGATGCCTTTTTGCAACTTTCACTGTTCCATGTTTTCTCAGTTTCTGGAGAACAGCTCTCACTGTGGTTCAGAGTGTGGCTAAATAAAGCAAAATCAAAAATGTGTTTAAACTCTGTCAGGGAAATACATGTTTTCCTTTATAGACAAGGTTGAGGCTCCAGTCTGGATCTGTGTTTCATATGTTTTATTATGGCCAAACCATAATACAAGTGCCTGTTTGGGCAGCTCCAACTGTCCAGCACTTCGGATTGTGTCCATTCTGCAATTCGCTCAGCCCTGCTTCAGCCCTCTACCTTGCTGTAGAGAGGGACAAAGGCAAGAGACTTCCTCACTGACATCTAATGATCTCTTATTATATCATTGTCCCAAGATGGCTTCACAAACAATAACTTAATAAATCAATAGAAATCGTCCTGTAATATTTTCCTGTATCTACTCAGTTAACTGATGTTTTAACAAGGGAATGGTACAATTACATTTTCAGAGTCAAGTTTGAAAAGCTTCTCCCACCCCTTAATATTCATTTTAGACACTTTATCACAAAGAGAAATTAAATTTTGTAAATCATATCAAAGTATGTTTAAAGAATTGTTGCGAACGTCCATGGGGAGGAAGGATCTCCAGTAGCAGTCAGTCTCGCAACAAATATAAAGAGGCCTCTGACTGAGACCGTTGCCGGTCCAGGCAGCAGAGACGATATTTCACAGACATGTCCTGGATGAAATTTTCTGGCTAGCTTTGCTAATCCACCTCATTTGGTTTTTCCGCTATTCTTTAGATCACTTTCTATAGCAGTTTATAAAAAATCACCATTTGCAGTGCAAATCTGTACTTACAGGATAGCAATGCCCCAGTGTTTTCCAGCCCTCTCGCCTGCAGCCTGGAAGCCTGAGAGCCCGATGAGGGCCACAGTGGGAGTGATGGTCAGAGGGCCGATGTACTTTAGCAGCATCCCAGGCAGACCCAGAGCGCCGATGCACACCTCGATCAGGGACGATACGATGATCGCCCCTTGGATCTGAGGGAAGGTTTCACAGACAAAGAAGAAACATCGGTGAAATAAGGTTTTATTTAATCTAATACAGCAGCTGGCTACTTAAGTAGCTCTTAAAGCCTAGTTTAAGCTTCTCCCTCTGTTGAGTTTTGGAGATATGCAGCCCCATTATCTGTGAATGCTACGACTCTGCGACCGGAGCAAAACCCAGCTTTTTTAATCTTTCTGAACGCAACAGGGAGCACACATCTGATTGGTCAACCCGAGATCATTTCACCAGAACGGTGCTCGGTACTACGTATAATTAGTAATTGTAGCTTTCGGGCACTAGATGCTTTATATTTCAAGGCCAGTTTCTCGAATATAGTCTTTTACGGATTTTGAACACAAGTAGGTATAGAGGATTTTGAGATTGCTGAGAAAACCCAGTCTCCCTTGAAATTCCAACATGCCTTGTTAATTTATCTAACTTGTGACAATGAAATCAATTTTAGATGAAAATAAATTGTACTATTAAACCAAACCTTTCAACTAAACATGCAATCCCAACGTAAAATAACTTCTCCTTTTCCCTTTATAAAATCCCAACAACCTAAACCAAAAGTCCTGTTTTATTACCGCTTTGAAAAATCCAAAATTACAACTCGATTCAAAACTATTTAGTTGTTTGGTACTCGTCATAGAAACAATAAGAACCTCTCTATTAGACAGTAGTGTTTTTTTTAACCCTTTTCAGAAGAATTTAAGTTATGTCTTATTGAGCTCTAAGGCTACAAACAAATCTGTCTGCATCTGTACTGCTTATTCTAGATGAACGTAACGGGCATTTAAAATACGATTTCACAGAAAATCCATCTTTTTAAGGGTCTTTCGCAGTGACTAAGCTTTAACATTAATTCTAATCTCATGATTTAACCAAATGATCTGGCATATTATGAGGCATTTGAGAGAAAACCATGGTAAGTAATGACGACTTTCTTAATGCTATCAGTACACACTTTGTGAAGATGGAAACTGTTGAAACTAAAAACAATGTCTGATCCACCAGAGTCTGCTCTTCTATACTTCTTTACGTTCTTTACTTGGTAGCATTAAATTCAGGTGATACTGAACCTGTACACAACCTTTTTACCCCGCCATTTCGCTCAACCAAACTTCATATCACACCAAATTTAAGATTAAGAAATGACCACAAAACACTGCCATAATCATCACGGTAGGGTGAGATGTGGGAACAGATTCGATGTTCCAGGTAATAACCCTGTTAAGTTCCCCTCTGGCTCCTTTCATCACGAGCACCTCTCCCACCGCTTTAAAATCTGATCCAGTCTGCTTGAGCTTTGTCTCAGTCGCGTCACATAAAAATCAATTACTGAACCAGCTTGCGCAGGCTGAAAAGGTTAACACATATTAGCGCCATCTGTTATATAAAGACGAACCCTGCAGACATATGTCGAAAACTGCGCCTTTATTAGGTTAGGAAATACCCAGTATTCCCGTTCTGTATGAGGAGTCATTTAAGATAACCTGAATATAATCTGATTCAATTTCTTGCATCTTATTCTGTAATCCACCACCAAATTGCTTTTTCCATGCCCAAGCGGGTTCGCTGTTCGTCTCTTGGCCTCACCTCACGTATCCTGGGGTGCCAGATGTGCTCGGTGTTGAGGAGCTCGGTCCCGTTCAGGAACGGCCGCTCTGCTCGGGTACAAAGACAACGAGCTCATTCGATTATAACATGCGAGTGTTTATTTAGGAGAAACCAGAGAAGGGAAGCGGTACCTGTGCTGTTACACTTCCATTTGTCCAAAGAAAGGATGGCTCTGGCTGGAGCAAGGAAGGCAAACGCACTCGCCTGGAACAAAGGCAGCCTAGGGGAAAATAACGAGAATAGTCCTTCTGTGAGAAAGGCATTTCAGAGATGCAATACTTATGTGTTAGTTGCAATGTAAAGGTGCAGCATGTCCGCAATGAGGGACAAAGTGTTCAAACCAACCCTGTGGTAATTATATTCCCTCTTTAGAGATGAGGATAAAAACAATCTCAGGATGAAAACAGCCATTCTTTTTTATATTCAAATTACTTCTTTGAAGAATATAACCTTTAGGAATTTTAAAATATTTTAAGCTTGCAAAAGTACTGTAGTGGAAAAAAAAAGAAACATCTTTTAATAAGGATAACTTACTCAATGGTTATTCGGTCATTTTGGACAGAAGAGGTTTTGAATTAAACAGAAAATATATTTTTCAGGCACTGAATGCAGATGCAAACATTTCAGTGTCAAATTCTTAGTCTTTTGCAGCTGAACACGAGATATGAACATCAGCGCTTATATGCTCACTGACAAGTTTCCCTCTCTTCCTCCTTCAGCTTTTTCCTTTCAGTGGCATTTCTCTGCAGACAGTAATCCACAAATAAAACAGACAGATAAGACCCGTCTTTCACCTCAGAGGGAGACAGGGAGAGTGGGTCGCTGGTGTGACAGGAATGCCACTCTTGCTGTAGCCAAAACTAGTCTCTTATGTGACTGGAGCCGAGTAAAAGAGCAAGGGAAGGACAAGAGCTTACATAACTTAAATCGAGAGCCAAAACCGTTTGACGTGGTTGGTTTTCTTCCTCTTTTCTGCTTTTCCTTCATGATGACCTAACACTTTTAAAAACAATGATTCAATTCCATCCTGAAAATGTGTTTTAAAATAAAATGTAATCTCTGCTCTAATGCCAACAATGATTTCTACTGTGGATATAATAATCCTGAGGGTTTAAAAGATTTGAATACATAAAAAAAAGAAATTTGTATAATGAGGGACTACAGAGTTGTATCACACTGGGGATGAGATTAAGATATGATATGTTGGTAAATGGGAATATCACAAACCAAGATGTCAACTTGGTGTCTCTAAGCAGGCTTTTTAAAATAATGTGTTGCAGTATTTAAATATGGTGACCAACTGTTCGCTTTTCCGAGGACATTTCCACTTTTCACATTCTTTTTACAGATAAAGGATTTTTTTTTTCTTAGCACATAAAGGAACACATTGAATATGATGAAATCAAAAGTGTTTTTAACAAAACAGAGTATTTGTTGAAGTGTTTCAGGAATTAGTCAAGTGTCCTTCTTTGGAAGTCAAAATATGGTCACCCTAATTTAAAGATCATTTCATTTAGTACATGACAAAAAAAAAACGTGACCTGGTAGAATTTGATTTTATTAGTGTGAACGAAGACCTATTTAAAGGTTTCTGGTGTGTCTTGTTTGCTGAAGCACTGTTAACCGTCGATACCTGAACGGGCAGGGCTTTGCCAACGAGACTCAGCAAAACACCAAAGTCCTCCAAAAAATTAAGAAGTCTGAAGCTTAACGCAAAATGTAGAACAAAACTTTACCAGATTTTTTTTCAGGACTTTTCTGTAAGTTGTGTCAGCACATGACTGAGGAACCCATAGAAACACGGATGAAACCAGCAGTTCGCATACAATGAATTAAATTAAATCAGACTAAAAACCTGTTTTAGGTTGGGGTATTCTGCAGGTTTAAAATCGCAGAGTAATAAACACCAAGACCTAAGAGATACAAAAAAAAAACATGATTGTTAATTACTTGTAATGTCCAAGAATGAGTTAATCTGCGCTAGCAGAGGTTTAAATAATTTTCAGTGCTTTGTGGAAACAAAAGCAGATTTATTTCCCCCTCTGATTTTGCCCTCACCTCATTCATCTTTTACACCTTACTTTCCTATGTTTATGTGCCAATTGCAAACCTCAAATGCATATTTTTATTACAATCTCATCCTTTCTGTTACCTATAGCTGGGATATGCATACATACATGACTGTAAAAAAGCATGATTGCAGAATGAAGCATTTCCAAAAACTGTTCTATAATTTGCTAGTCCCATCTAGGGTTGTCTTGAGTTTGAAATGTTTGCATCGTGACAGAAACTAAGAAGACTGCTCAATACCGATACGATTTTCAATACGGTATTGCAAATTTTGTTGAAGGTACAATGTTCTTATGACAAAATTCCTTATTCCTCATATAGGAAAAAAAAACAAGTAGGGGAGAAGCCCTTATTTATAAAATAAACATCATGTGTCACCTCCCTGCACGGCAAATCAGCAGACAAGATAACACCAAGTGTTAATATCCTTTATCTATTTACCTTGGATTTAGCCGCTTTTATTTTATTCTGTTATAACTGCCTATCTATAATGTGCTACTGTGTGCTTCCATTTGTCAATTTGCTATTGGTACAAATAAAGTTTTGAAACTGATGGACAAATAAAGGCTCATTTTATTCTAAAACAAGAGTTTTTTTAAAACAAACAAGGATATGGCACACACAAAACCTTTTTTAGCTGTGTAAACGGGGATCTGGTGTATGGAAATATACTCTGCACTGATTCTGTATGGTTTCTGTCTTATGGAAGCGTAGCACCCACATTGTAATAGAATCGCCCAAGATGGCACACGCTAATAATTTGCCCAAAGAAATTGTTACTCAACATTATCGGTTGTCATGGTGTTTCCCTCCCTATTCAGAGGTGTTTTATGGAGCAACAACTCATGCTAGCATTGAGGGTTTGTTTTTTAATCCTTCATTAAAAAGGAATTATCTTATTATGTTGTCGTGACACGATCTTCGCAGCTCGTTATGGTTGCCGAGGTGCTGCCGTCAAGGTAGATGACTTCTGATAGCTTCTTGAGGAAAACACGTTAAGACAGTCCTGCCTTATTTGCACTCACAAACATAAGGAGCGAAAGCAAAGTGGATTTTTTTTTTACCAAAACGTCAGCAGATTTACACAGTCACATTGCAACAACAAACTTCTATGTGTTTACTGGGATTTTGTACGAAGGTTAATTCAAAGGTTTGTTGGAGAGCTTTAGTAAAACAAACAGCATCACGAAAACCAAGTAACGCATTGAGGTTAGCTCATAAACAATACCACTTTGAGCCCTCATAGTGATGCCTAATATGTAATCTGAGAACAAAGGAAGAAAAAACAGGTAAAAAGATTTTATGCTTCAACTACAACAGAAAGTGTTGCTAAATGCCCTCCACACTTCACATATTAGTACATTTTTCCTTTCAATGTAGGATTATCTTATACTTTGTGTTCATTCATAACAAAACATATTGTTGTGGCTGTTAAGAGAAAACAAATACAAATCTGATGAGCTTTACAGGTGAAAACCTTTTGCTACTGGTTCCCATTCACCCCACGCCACAACTGGCCGATGTATAAAACATATTTTTAATATTTAATAACTACTCTAATCTTCAATTATAAATGTATGCCCAGAAATATAAATTGTTCTCTCTGTTCCAACAAATGTCAATGAAAGATTTTCCTGTTTTTTTCCTTTATTTTGAACCATAAACCTAAAACTAAAAGTACAAAACATTTAACAAAAACATTTTGTTGCTATAAAAAGCAGATTATTGGAGGACAATTAAGACTTCTAGGCAAATAAAGAAATAAAACAAGAGGAGCAGAAAGGAGCCAGGTTAGATAAATGTTTGTAAACAGACAAGCAGAAATATGCATTTCTGGAAGAGGATGCAACTGTGAGAACTGGGTCGTACGACTTATTCCTGGCGTGTCCGCACTTGTATTTCTGAAAGTAGGTCTTCCAAGCAATTTCTCATAAACAAATGCCTGTGGTTTAAATACATAATAGCATTAGACTTCTTCGCTTCACTTGCCAACTAGTGTGATGCAACGCTTAAACAACACGCAGCTAGCTCCCTGAAGTGCAGTAAATCTCCCGTGCTTAGTTGAAGGAAATTTTTTTCACTTCGAAGTTTATGAAACACAAGCTGCTCTCTGGTCTTGGCAAAGAGGAAGTTAAAGTCTTAAAGGACAAAAGTTACATGAACTAAACTAGGAAGTTATACTCTAATGCTGAGCAGGCACTGAAGTAGCTCAGCAAAGTCATCCTAACACCTACTCAAACCACAGGGACCAAAAGAGGAATATAGAGGATGAGGAACTTCATGTTGGCATTTATGCTCCTTTGCTTTAGAATAATAATAAAAAAAAACTCAGGTAGGCTGCTTGTGTACCTGCAGCCCAGTGTAGTTTGCAGCAGGGTGGTGATCCCCACGCAGAAGAAGATGGTCCCGATGAGCTGACTGGTGGCCCACTGATCAAAGCCGACGCACATCGCCTCAGAGAGGAGGAACGGGACGGCGATGGTCCCGCTGAAACATGTCAGGTAGTGCTGGAAAAAAGAAATTACATATGAAAAAAAAAAAAAAAAAGGAGGAGCTCAATCATAAGATGATTATTTGATTAGAATCAGAAGCAAAGGTCGACTTTTTTCAGTGGAAAAAAAAACAGCTGCAACCCTGCATTATTGGGTACCTTTGACCACATGAGGGTTTTAGAAAATCCACAGTAAACCCAACTTGCGCAAACATGTGTGAGTGAATTCATTCTTCTGACTATAAATAACATAAGTCTATATTAAAGTTGATCATTTATTATGGATTTTCTATGTTGGCTTCTCCGATATACTGATATAGTCTGAACTAGGCCGAAAACCGGTGTTTTATTTTTTTCTATTTAAAGCAAATTTTTTAAATTCTTCATTCTTCTAAGATAATGTGGATATGAACGGTCTTGTATGGAAAAAAAATAACGTTAAATACTGTAATACCTATATGTTTTTAAAAAACACCGTGATATGAAAATTTTGCCATGCCGCCAACCCCTAGTCTAAACAACAATTCCCGATACTTATATAAATGATATCTCCACTAGATGTCTACCTAATGGTTATAGATTGACTCAGACCTGCAAAAGCCACACGATGCATTAGAAGTTTTGTCTAATAAACAAAAATATATCAAAAACTATACCTTTGATCTGATATATTTTTGACATTTTGAGCTAGAGGAGAAGTAGCTAAAGAGTTAGAGGTTTAAAACCCCTTAACATTCCAACAATTTTCAACTTAAATGTTTTTGAAACGCATACCAAAATTAAAATTAGAGCTTTTCTAGAACCATTTGGAGTTGAGGCATGGCTGGGGTCTGAAAGAAAACACTCTAAAGTTTCCATCAAAACAGTCAGAATCTAATTGCTATTGTTACAAAGTAATATGATTTTGAATACACTGGAAAAATAAAAAAATGTATGCCTGCAAGCTTTAAAAGTGGCTTTAAAAGTAGCTTACTGGTGTTTAACTGTCTGCCAAACACAGATGCTACATTATTACAAAGTCCATTTACGCCTTAGTTTCAAGTCCTTATGTAAAATATCTGCGTACACATCATTCCATTGGCTATTTGATGTGTCAATCATTGTTATTCTGTGCCGCAATTGGTTCGAAAGATACACCTAAGAAGTCTAATAACGAGTAGCTGGGGCTAATCTGAACATGCTAACGGTAGCTACCATGAAACCCTCACAAGGAAGGAATTCACAAAGGTTTTCAGCAGCAGATTATGTTTGATTGAGCATGCCAGACTTGTTGTGGACCAACTATTTTATTAGAAAACCTTACCTGGATCCTTGTGGATATAAAAAGACAGTTTTTGTTCCTGATGGCACTGATGTGAGGCTACAAAGGTGAGTTGGGAGTTTGACAAAAGCCCTTGCTGTACAGTTATGATTGTATATTTGGTTGGGATACATCCTAGGAATCTCAAGACTCATCGATTTCAAGATATGTATTGAAGGGGTGTCAAGAAAAGAGGCAGACCTGAACCGTAGGTATGACACATCTTTTCCACAGCACACAGGAATGCTATAAAACTAATGGTATTAAAAGAGTAAAAACCGACATGGATAATTTCCGATATTATATTTTAAAGCCAGTATTTTCTGATAATGACTTTAGACTGATATCATCTGACATCCCTGTCATTTATACATTAATGTACCAGAACATAACTGGAATAGTCAGGTCGAACCTATGTGATTTTTTTGACATACTGTAGTGTTTGGGTATTATTGATTTAAAGCAGGATGGAACATGCAGAAAACCTTACAATCTGGCTTCCTTCTAAATCTAATTAGTCACTGGGCGTAAAACAATAAACAAACAGTTCGTTATAGAAGTCTGGGCCTTTCTTAAAGCTATGGTCCGCAGCGTGACCAGGGCTTTCCACAATCGCCAGCTGCTGCCTATATAGCCGAATACTCAATGAAGTCCAGCCGGCTACTAATTTATGACCAGGATGTGATTCCGCGCAATGCTGTGTACAACGTTAGCACACCCATCGTATTTTCCCTTTATTACTTCAGCATGAGTCCCGCTGTGACACGGCTCTATTCTACCCCAGAATGCTATGTGAACTGGGTTAGCTTTCAAACTCCGCTGTTCCGCCCGGTCTTTTAATATACTTTTGGCCGGTCGCACTGAACTAATATCCTTCCGCCCGCTTAAGTTGTACCCAGTGTTATCATGGGGCTCTTGACTCAGGTCTAGCTAAATGGACGATGCGGAAAGGCGAAGTCCACGGCGGCATAGTTGTTAAACCAGGCTGTCGGAGCCGTCATAGACGAGAAGCAGAGCGTCATTTTGGTCATTCAGTCCTCCCCTCAAGCCTTCAATTAGTGAAAACAAAACGATTGGTAAGAGTGTGATTTCGTTTGTTTATAAGGGATAATTATTTGCTGTTTACTTGTGTAGCCACCACTGCATTGTGAACGTGTCATGAACTGAAAATGTCTGAGAAAATAATATAGCCTGCTTATTATTCAATTCAATGATACTTTATTGATCCGGTCACTTAAGGGCTTGCAGCCGCCAGAGCAGCGCTCCCAGTCACATAATAGTAGTAGTTGTAATAATAATAATAAAAAGTATTAGTAATCTTCTCCTGTTCATGGTTTCTTCTGCCCAGAGGTGTGAGAAAGACGCCACCAAAAAGAAAATCCGATCAACAGACTCTGGAAGGCTTCTTAAAGAAGAAAAGTGATCAGTTTAAGTGCTTCAGAGTAGTATTAAGATTCTGTATTCATCCTAAAAGGGACATTCATTGTTCAAATCAAAACATTTTCAGATTTTTTTATTTTAATGATGGCATTTTAATGTACACATACACGTGTTATATTGTTGCTGCTGCAATATTTTGAGTTGGGCATGGACTCTGATCCTGAATGGGAAGATAGTGACACAGTGAAGTTGATTAAAGAGCAGAATGGAGATATGAAACCATTAAGTTTATAATTTATGTTGGAAACGTCTTTTACTTAAGAGTATTTTTCTTTTATTTTTATACATATGCTGTTGTTTACGACAAAGTTGATAATTGCACATGAATATCGTGCTGTTACTTATATTTACATTATATGGTCAGCCAAGCCCCCCCCAAGCTGGCTACTTTCATATTATTGCTGGCTAGTCTGTGTCTATGTGGAAAGCCCTGGTGACGTCAAAGAGTGGAGTAAATTTTTCAATGCAGAACGACTATAGCTCCCGGCCCTGTTCCCCCTCCGCTTCTGGGAAGAGCTAAAAGCCACACCTTATTCTACTCAGTGAAAGCAAAGTCAACGGAGAGAGAGAGAGCATCCCTGCATTTACCAACTTTTTAGAGTAGAGCTTTCCCAGTTAAGGATGTTTTTTTTACCCATTGCAAAACTCTACAACTATTGTAAAGGTTGTTTTGCAAAACAGAGTTCTTCAATTGTCGCAACCTTTCAGTAGCTGGTGTGAGCCTGCTGTGATGTCATTTCATCTACCAGGTGGAGGTGTGTCTTTGTGCTCTGAATCAGTGAATTTGGTTCACTGATCATTGATATCAGAAATATATGTCACTGCGTGCAGGTTTCCTTAGAAACTTGTTATGAGTCAAATTTGTGGCCAAGATCACTTCCTTCAAAAATATGAGAATCTCATCTCACAGTTTAAAGAACCTTATAGCACCATCCCACATGACAATTATTAGGACTCGTGAAACAGAATGGCCGTCTGTCGGGGAGACAATTTTATCGGACATTGCCACAATAATCGGGGTTTTAACAGGTTATGTTTTGATGTTGTTGAATGTGCCGAAGACAATGATAATTACACCAATCATCTCGGGACTGTGTTGCAGTCGCCAGTTTGTCACAGTGTATGAAGCCTAGTTTATACTTCTGCGTCTGCAGATGTGCGGAGACACGCAGCACCATTATCCGTTTATGCACGGGCTCTCCGTCACCAAGTACCAAGCATTCTCATTGGTTTTCTCTCTCTCTCTTGTGGATAAGCAAATCTATTTGTCAATGCTATAGGCTCAGGTGAATGATTAGTTTTGCTATAGAGAGCAGGTAAGGGACTAAAGGGAAAGATAAATTCTGACAGATTACATACTTTGCATCATAGAAAAGGGTCAGAAAACCAAATTGAAATATTTTCTTTAAGTTACTTCAATATAAATTTTAAGTCATGTACCCCAGCGTCAAAAAGTTCTAATGTGAAATAAACTTGGGTATCGAAACTAGTTTCTATAGAATTTAAAGAAGTAGGAAATCAAATATAAAAGCCCGTCATAAACATGCCCCTATCCCGATGTATAAACCCCATCTTTCCTCGGAGGAGGAGCTGGTCGCCCTGGTTAGGAGCTGGGCCATTACTGGGGGCCTGGGTCCCCCTATTGAATTATCACAAGGGAAACCTCATCCAGGCACAAACACTCCATCTTCAGGTTGTTGCATTAGTTGCCATCAATAAAATATTGTGTTAATCTGTGTCATGTTATTTTCAGTGACATTTTTCAACAGGCAGTTTATCCTTTGCTTCTATTCTCACCTCCCTCTGTCCCTTCAAGCCCTCCTCTCCCTGTGTTTTCTAGTTTTTTTGGTCTCAGTGTCCATCGCATTTTAAAACAAAAAAACAAAAACAAAATAAATTCTAATCAGGTCTACATCTTTTTCAGGGGTGCCAATGATGAAGTACATGATGGGAACATGATAACATAATATGAATCTCTTCCAAAGTGGTTCCATATTGACTGAAATGATTAATCTGCGAGCTAAGCTAATATTTACCTCTTTTGTTGTGGCTCAGCAGACGAGCGGGTGATTCAAGTCCACTATTTTAGACACAAACAGCATCCCCTTTTTTTCACACCAGTTTAAGACTAAAACCTGTTTAGTGTTGTTAAATATAATTATTGTGGTCATCTTAGAGCTTTGTATTCGCGTCATTTGCACATTTGTGAGGTTTAGGTCATCCGCCTCACAGACATGAGCTCTTTTCACCAGTGACTAAGAGATAAACGGGAGATGAAGCATGACAAATGCCCGATGTCAGATAAAAGCACTTTGTGTTCGCTTGGTTGTAACGTCAATGGTTTAAACTGGCAGCATGACGACTGCTGGGCATAAATCCCATTTCTGTGTCAGGCTTCAAAGATGATTGCCGAGTGAAAGGAGGAAAAACACAGAACATTGCATGTGAAGATCATGAGAAACCCAAAGCATTGAGAACATGTGTAGGTGGTGTCATTCTTTGTTATTTAATCCATCTTAACGTGCAGGTTTACCTGTAAACCTAAGAACACACACAGGTACCAGGGTGGGGTGTCTTCAATTGTATAGATCATGTCCATCCTCCTGGCATCCATGCTGTCTGTACTGTCGAGTGTCTCTGAAATTGAGCTCTATACATACAATGAGAGAGAAAAAGAAAAACTCCCTGTCAAAGCAGCTTTGAAGAAAAGGGAATTAATGCATAGTGGTTGGGTTTATATAGGCTACATTAAGGGTGAACAAAGTAATCCAGCAACGTTAAATACTGAAGTTGATGAGCATTTCTGAACAGCTTTGATGAAGACTGACATTTCTACATGAAAAGGATGAGATTAAGCTAGGAAGAGACTGTGGGAAAACAAAACCTTTCCATCCATGTAAGAAAAGAGCACCGTCATGGTAACAACATGAAAAGGGCAAAGTCAAGGTGAGGAGAAGAAAAGAGTGGACACTGTTCACCTCTCAAATAAATCCTCCCACACCACAAAGCTCAGTGACTTAACTGTGCTCTTTAAGAACTTTAAAGACATTTCTGGTGGTTTCTGGTGTCTGACAGCCTGACTCTTTAGGGGGCACTTATTAAAATTGCTTAAGATAAAAATTTACTTCAAAGTGTTACTGCGATATACAAGAAATAAATGTTCCTCCGTTATTACATTCAAAGCAGATAATCACAGAAATGAAGTAATCAAATATAGTCACTTGCCAGCTATGGGAGGATTGAAAATGTATACCTTCTTTGGTTGTGAACACAAAATAAGTCTAACACAAATATGCACTAATGTATGCACTAATGGTTTATACCGTTTACAGAGTCTTCCAAAAGTATACCTTAAACTTAAGGCTGGGCAATATGGCCTTAAATCTAAATTCTGATATAATATGAAGCATTTGCAGTAACAAGGTTTATTGCAATATATTGTTTTCTTCTGTTTTAATAAGTCAAAATGACATATCTCACATTTCAGATACATTGCAACAGAACAACTTTAAAGAAAAATTCAGAATGCCATTTAAATAACACTGATTGTGCAAAACGTATAAAAAAAAAAATAGTCTAATCTTGTTTCCAAAAACAGCTAAACAATTCTCAAAATATGTATGAAGATTAAGATGTTGAAAATAAAATACAACCTACCAGTAAATATTATGAAAACACAAAGTTCCAAGTTGTTTTAATTGAAGTGAAAAAAGTAAAGAGAAAAATCACTTATTTTTGCTTTCCTGATTACTTATTTATAAATGTAATATTGCACAAAAGTAATGCTTCATCTCACAGATAAAAGGAGAAAGAAAACCAGTTTGAGAGACTCTCTTTGGTCATAATGTTAATTTTACTTGTAATCAGCTAAAAACAATGTCTGTTGTAGTGAATAATCTCTGCATGACTATAAAACAGTATAAAATTAAATTAAGTTAGATGTCCTTTACCAAAACAGCTCTATCTCATGGAGAAAAGGAGAAAGTGGACCAGTTAAAGAAATTCCCTTCTGATCAAAATGTTACTTTTACATCTAATGACTTCAAAAGAATGTAAAAAGAGAACTACCATTTCTTTCAGCCGTCCTGACTACTTATTTAAAAATCTAATACCGCACAAAGATAGAGCTGCATATCTTAATTTAAAAATGCTACAACTTTCACAGGTTTCTTTTCCATTAAATGGAAAACAAAAATGATAACCTTGCAATATCTAGTCTAAATATGAACACTGAAGGTCAGTATTTATCCTCCTTGTGAACCTGGTATAAAGTACATAGGCGCTGCTTGATGACATCATCAACAAGCGCATTCAAGGTAGACCGGTATAGTGAAAACCTCTACCGCTGGCTTAATATAATTTCTACCTTACACCGTTTATATCAGCCAACCTTACTTTAACTCTTTCACATTGCCATGTTATGAGTTGATTAAATCTTTATATAGAAAAATCGCAGCTCGCAAAATGTATATTAAGAGCTGGCTGGATTTAATTAGTTGTCAGCAGATTACTTCATTACCATTCAGATTTTTATTTATTACCTTTCTTTTCTTAAAAACAAGTGACATCACGTTCACCTACTGAATTACATTAGCGGAAAAATGAAATAAAATTTAAAAAAAATCTTGATTTTCCAAGAATTAAATCTTCATAAACAGAAAATTCAATCAATCGATGAAACTGATTCATCGGCCAGCCCTATTTTAGAGAGTAAGAAGTGGTAAAGTGGTCACGGCATTGACAACCACGTTGTTGAAAATACTGAACTCTGTTTTTATTCTCTTAAAAAGTTGAGGTTTCAGCCCCCTTTACCTCTGATACTCAATCAAATCCAGCAACCAATTGGTTATTTTTAAGGTTTTGAATTCACAATCATTAGCAGTTTTGTAATACTTTTGAAAAATTGAAGTATGAACTGGATTTGCATATGTTTAATGCGTGTATCTTTCAATCGGGAGCTGCAGAATGTATCGACTTGTCATCACTACTGGAATATCAGCATGTGGAATATCACAACTGCAAAGGTATCCTTTGACAAAATATTTAAAAGAATATGAAATTCAAAATGCCAGAAAATGATGCAAAATCAATCTGTACCATAGTTTGATGGCCGCACCTCATGTTGGTGAAAAACAAAAATTACAGTTGTCACAGTTGCACTCCCAATGGTGACAAGTAATTCAATTAAGTTTATTCAAGTAACTTTATTATGTTTTTCAGTTAAAAAATATTTGCTGAATTTAATTCAATTGTTACCAATTGAAGCAATTTATTTAAGTTAGAGCTGCATTTTCTTTTTTCAGTTTGATCTGGTAATCCTAGTTTCTGTAATAATATAGCAGAAATATTTTACTGACATCATGCAGGCCATTTCAGACAATCACTGATGGTCAAACGGTTACACAAACCTCTGGACAACAAATTACAGACCCAAAAGAGAACAACAACTAACCAACATGACCAAAGCAATACAGTCACCTTCTAAAAGAGAAATCTATATTCACAGCCATGTAGTCTGTTCCTTTTAACATTTGATTCTTGATGCATTCTTGAAGATGAAAATTACTGGTAATAGTGAAACTGTTCCACCAGAGCAGGTTTACTGTTCCCTTCCTCCAGCACCTTTCACTAAAAACATACCTGCCGTTTACAGGTTGACAAGTGTCATTAGAAACCAGAAACTCTTCTTATAAAACAGCGGTTCAAAGGATGCTTCCCATCAGATGTTCAGCTCAAAGAGTGATGTTGACTGGTTACTACTCTGTCATCAGAAATAGATGTCTGACTGAGCTGTTTTTTAAAGCCCTGAGATTGCTGTTGTGTTTTTATCCTCCAACTGACAAAATTACATGTTAGACCATATTTCACTTCCACATTTAAATTTTTTGCTACCTTTTCTGCTCCATGATTATCCTTGGTGTAAATTGCCATCAGCTCCGTGTTTTCAGTATCCTGCTCTCCAGTGGCACCGCCAACTCCATTAACCACCACCTGAAAAACGCACAAAATCAACATGGGTTGGATTTTTAATTAGTGGTGTTTAATATATAGGACTGGGTAAAAATATTGATTCATCAGTGCATTACAATTATTTGTTTCTCAATTCAATATCGATTAATCAAATCCTATGAATCGATTCAGTCACCAAGCCAGTTGCGGCGCTGTGTGCAACACTCTAGTCAGAGCGTTCAGCGTTGTACAACACACGGACAATATCGTACAGTTTTTTTCTGCTAAATAAACCATGATAGGAAACACGCTGGGGTCAATTTGTTATTAAAAAAATTGTGCTACTGCACAAATAATTAAAAAATATACTTGTATATTTACTTATGGAATTATTATTATTGAAGCTAATAAATCAATATCGAACTTAATCGAGATCAAATCAAATTGGGAAATTTCTGGAGCCGATGAACAAACGAATCTAGTGCTAGACTGTGAGCTGGACGACGTACGGTCAAAACAAAATTGTTCATTTCTATGTTGATCGATTTTAATCATCCGTCTTACCGAATTTTAAGTCCTGCCTTTGTTCGTTTGTAACACTTTAACGTTCGTTTTTTTCCAGACACAGGTGAATGATATGAAAATTAAAATGATTATGATTCTAGCAGACATTCTGTGTTGTTCTAAGGCTGAAAGTATAATTTTTTTTAAAGTTGGCGCAAGCAACAAATTGCATCTTATTTCTTTGCATCTAGTACTGAACTTTATTTTCTACACTGTGTCGAAGAGCGGGTAGCAATGAAATCGGTCCTGGCTTGACACACTTTCCCTCATTAAACGTTCCGGAAGTTTTCTGATCTATTCACAGGTATAGGGTTATAATACAAATTCATATCATAACGAAAATAAACACCGGTTTTCGATATGAACCGGTATACCGCCCAGGCCTACCTCTAAATATCCTGTAATTTTCTAATTGGCCGGCACTACCCTTCAGGGTGTGACTGTTCACCAAAATAGAAAAATTTCAAATAAAACTAATACTTTTTTTTTTAACTTACAATATTGCAGGCAAACCCTGCCTGCAGGACAGAAAGCATCAAATCAGACTTTTCTGTCCATACATAACCCATATCTGATTTCATTATGACAGTCTGAGAAGCACAAATCCCACTCAGGTCACTTTCATATTTGTCACTAAATGAAATACATATCCAATGTTTTTGAAAGAGGCTGTAGTGTAGTCGTTCAGGTCGCATTAAATCTGTCTTGTGCATCACTGACATGAGACAAACGGCACTAGTGGGCGAGGGAGGAGGAAAGCGCCTGAACAAACATGGAGGATGCTGGGTACAGAGCCAGTTAATAGACAGAAAGTGAGATTTTGGTTTTGATTGGTGAAAATTTTGTTGGTTCCGACTGGGCAGGAACTTACAAAGAGCTGCATTAAAACAGCTGTTCACACTGGAGAGGGTTTCCAGTCGTTCACACTCCAATTAAAATTCAACCATATGAATTTTTTTATGAATTGGATTTAATAAAAAACAAAAAAATTGTAACTGAGCAATAAGACCTGCATATCTCATTTGTTCCAAATTTTGTAAATGAGTGATATCTACCGGAATAGGATAAAAATCTGCTCCATGCTTGACCTCCTCTTCATATTTTCCACCCTCGCTGCTGCTGTCCATCGATTTGGAGGTGGTGTTCTTCCCCACGCCCATCTTTTCTTCTCTGTTGTCTTCTTCCTTCTCCTCCTCTACCTCAATCCCTCCTATATCTCTCTGCTCTGGTGTGAGCACTGCAGACGAATCCCTCAAGCCAATATCATCACCATCGAGGAATTCCTCACCTGTCACAAAAAAATGAAAAATAAACAAATCCAAAAAAACAATTAATATCCTGATCTGCATAAAAGCTCCTTATGTTCTAATTGAAACAAAGAGAGGACCACAAGAGGCTTCAAGGTTGTATTGCCTGGATTGATTTGTTCTTTTCATATTTTATAATTCGAGGAAAGAATAGAGGGCATCAACCTCCCAGTTACGTTTTAAAAACAGCCCAATTTGCCTCTTTGCTTCACATCAGGCCATTTCAGTTCTGTTTTTGGCTTCCGTAGGCGTTCTCGCCTGCTGTAGATAATAAAAAAATTACTGTGAAGGCTTGGCGATAAGCTGAGAACTAAAACGTTTTCCTTCAATGTTTCATCTCTGCCACAAATCCTGTTCCGATCAGATCCACAGCTAAAGTCCTGATATGATGATGGTGGATCAATCATCCAATAGGGATACATATGAATCCGAAGAGATTGTTTTGATTATAAACCCTAACTTCCTGTTGATCCAATACATTAAAAAGGTCCAGTTTGGATGCATCATCTATCATTTAGAATTCGCATGGATTATTAATGTGATAAGATGAGAAACTGACTCCTCTAACCATCAGGTAAGATCTGACAGTCTGGCAGGGTAATGAGTGAAAGGGATAGAAGGGAAGAGAATGTGAAGAATGGGGAAAATGAGAAGAGGAGGAAGAGAGTAATCAAAACTGAGATGATATTTAAAAAAAGGAACAAAGACAGAAAGAAAGCTTTCAGCTTGTGGTGTTAGTCACATGATGGCGGCCGCGTCTAATTCTCAGTTTCCTTACTAAACACAACCTGGACAGATGTTCAGCCCCCCGATCCCCCCCCCTCCCCGTTTCCTTAATGTACGATAACCAGAACATGATCATTACTTGATTCCTTTCGCTGAACAGCTATGCACTGCAGTTCTAATGAGACAGGCAGCTTTCATGGGTTTCATAAACAGGAACTTGGTGAAGAAGTTTCAGTGTATCGTAGAGTTTTCAATATCGTCTTAAGTGTGCCATCAATTTTGTGCAATCCTACCATCATTTCCTTATATCGGAGACTCAAAGTTAAGGACAAACTGGGAATATTTGGGTACAGCTGGGTTTTCCAACATCACATTGATCCCGACTGACTTACTAAGTCCTTTATGTCAATCTTAATAGAAATTTGAAAGACTACATTTAAAATGTCTCTGGAGGATAAAATCAGAACCTTTCTATATTTGATCATTGTAATTTTTTCAGTTGTATACAAACTTAACTGTATAATACCACACTATCCTCTAGAATAGTTCTGGGCAATATAACAATTATATCAATACTTGGTGTTCTGTTTATGAAGATTTAATTCTTTTGAATAATTAAGAAACGGTTCACCAATGCACCTCCTGGGTTCCCATAGTTCAAAGTGATATCAGCCCTTCCATCTTGTTTTACATCGTTTACTTTATTTGGACTTTCTAATTCAGCTCAACTCTGAGAAGGGATGACTGAAGTAAAACAAAGTTTGAAAAAATATATATTTTCTGTGATTTGTAATTTCTTTTTAAGAATAGAAAGAGAGAAAAAAAAAGGTATTATAAATTGAATTTAGCATGAAAAGAAATCTATGATTTTATCTTTATATCAACCAGCCTTAACCTCCTTTAAGTTTTCTGAAAAAAGTGGCAAACGGTAGGATGACATATTCAACTTTTTAAGAAAAATCTTTAAATCAAACCTAACATGATATATTCAAATGGTACACGGGAATGTTAAAGGCTGACAAAAATAATGATTTGTTTTAAATTTTGAGATATATCTCTTGATAGACCGATATGAAAAATATTATCATGATAGAATGGTTTTCCTCAGATCACCCAGCCCTACTCTGGAAATTAGAACAGTCAAAATAAATCTTTAAAAGCCCAACGTTAATGTCAGTTTTGTCAAGGATGTAAAACGCCTGGACTGTGCATATATAACCACACTGTTTAAATAAACATTTAGAATGAAAAATGAAAATATATATAAGATAAATATATATTAAAGACCTTAATGGTTTGATTGGTTTGCATGATAAAGTTTGCAGGCATTTTAATTAAAGTTGTAATTATTTAAGTGAATGGTCCTTCAAATTGTGCTGAACCAAAAAGCCAGTCTGCACCAAACGTCACATAATTTGCATGAAAGGATTCATTTGTTTTGCATATATCTAAATATTAACCTTAAGATAAAATAATGAAAAAAAATATCTGAAAGTTTCAATTTAGACGGTGCTGTCTTAAATCAAAGGTTTTGGAAAATATAGTATTAGTACTTTCTTGATAATAAAAAAAAATCATTGACATTATTTCATCCGGATATCTGAGTAAATATTGTGGGCCATATATCATTAATAAAAGTTTTAAGTTTAGATAATTGACTTTTCCAATACTAAAGTCTTTGTCATAGGTTTTTCTTTAGAGACTATGAATTTATGTGAAAATAGGGACATCATTTTGCCATATTGCACAACTTCAAGGCATGTGGGAATAAAAAAAAAAGAGAAACACTGATTAAAATAGAAACTTTAAGCCAATTTGATTCCCTAATCTAAGCTACCAAACAAATTATTGAAGTATTACAGAAAACTGCTTTTACTTCTTTCAACTCAAATCTAGCAAACATTAAAAATACACAACCATGACAAAAAAGTACACTCTGATTTAATTAAGATTTTTTATCACCAACAATATTTGTAGTGTATACATTTCTCATTGTTTTTAAATAATTACTAATAAAACAAAACAAGTTTCAGGATTTTATGATTTTAAGACTGGATTCAAATAATTTTAAATCTAAATTGATAAAGGCTAAATCTCCTATAGTACCCAGATATAATTGTTGGGGTACTTTCTGTTGTCTTTGATTTTTTATTTAGGATTCACAGATGGAACCAAATGGCAGCGCCTTTACTATTCACTAAGGAAAAAGATTTATATTTTTTTTTAAAACATAATGTAGTCAGTTTTAATTCTAAATCAAGTTCTGTGTTAAAATCTGTAAAGATCTAAATCTTTTGCCCATGTAGGTGGGAATGTGAACTAGTGCTGCAACAGTCAGGGTGTTTGTTAGCGTTGGGTTATTGTAGCTCGTGCAATTCATACGAAGCTGCAGTTGAGTGAGAAACATACAGTCAAGGGCGTAGCTAAAGAACATTTTCACTTGCCCTCAATTATCTGCAAGCTTTATAATTGTTTACAGTGTTTGAACTGAAGAAACAACCACATAATGGCAGCTATGTTTGTATAAGAACAATGCAATTTAACCTAATTAATTTACTATTAACATTAAACTTTTTTTAAATGTTGTGCGGTTAAAGAAATTGCATTACTCTGACAAACACTGGGTCATAGAGACGTTACCTAGCTCAACATTGGCACAGAAGGAAGACATTTCTCAACTTTCATGTATAAATTTTTTTACTTGCGCACCTGTTAGTAATTTTTTTATTTACTGCCCCCACCAATATATTAAAAATAAAGAACAGTAATTTCATCCAGAGTCATATTTATACTGCAAGAAAAGGATGAAGTTTTCTAATGAGTTCGATTAAACCTGAATCAGCCATGGTGACGCTGCGTCCTCTGCTAATTTCCTGCTGGTACGTTTCTGTCATTAACAGAAAACAGTATTATACAAAACACTAAAATAGTTAGATGATCCTACCCTTCAGCCCTAAAATAAGAATATATCCTTTAATTTATCTTTACTGAATAACATTTAGACCCCCCACACCCTCCCCAGCCACTACCACTGCTCGCAGTGTAAGATGTTGGGATAGGTGTAATACCTAGTTGACACATCCCATCACTCCTGTCAAGCTGGGCGGCTGGGAGCATCTGTGTTGGAGGAGCAAGAGAGAGGAGTAGTGGGAGGCAGTCAAAGAGGGGAGGAGAGCAACGAGAAGAAGAGGTGGGGGAGGAAGAGGAAGAGGCACAGAGGAGAGACACACAGGGGGGTCAAGGATAAAGAGGAGGGAGGTGAGACAAAAGTTAATTTGACAAAAAGCATTTAATCACAAACAACACGTATTAGCGTGACTAATGTGCTGATAAGAAGTTCTGCACGGCAGAAAGAGAGACTGGTTTTACAAAATCCTTTCACATGGAACCAAGCTGCAGATATACAGTAAGAAGATTATTTTAATAAGAGTAACAGGAGAAATTACAGTCTCAGGTCAACCTGAGACTGTAATTTCTTCAGATGAAAAAAAACATTAAGCAAGCTTCAAGATTTTAAACTACAGCATCTTTTTCTAAAATAGTTTGGCCTTTTGAACAGAAATCCATTTCCCCACTTATAGCGATAACTGGGTCTTGGTACTCATCATTCTTGGAGGCAAAGAAAGCTCAATGAAATCAGATCTAACAATGTGACTCAAAACAGAAATCCACTTAATTAAAAAAGTAAAATAAATAGTTGAGAGCGTAAGACGGAATTTAAAAAATAAATACGCCATTTTCTCTAACTTTCTGAAGCTAAATTTGACCAAACCTCTTGTTAGAAATACCTAAATTGTTTACTAAAATACAGTAAAAGTGAGAGAAAAATCAGAGGTTTCTTTATTAATCTCTTCAAAATGTTTTACATACATTTCCTCAATATTTGCTTGGATCACCTTTGAATTGTATGACTTGGGCTTAAAGGTTTGGGGTTTCCTCCGACAAGCTTCCCACAACAGTTGGCTGGAAATCTGGCCCATTCCTCTAGACAAATAGTGTAACTTGGTCCAGTTTGGGTCACACACGCAAACACACACATACGCATTTTCAACTTTGATGTTCTTCAGTCTCTTATTTTAACCACTTTGGTTGTATGCTTATAGTCACTGTCCATCTGAAAGACCCATTTGTGCCAGAACTTTAACTTCCCGGCTGAGGACTTTAAAAGTAGCTTCAATATTTCCAAATAAAAACATGATCTTTTCACATGATTCCATGTTTTTTATGACGAGGCGCCTACCCTTCATGCAGCATAACAGCCCCCCAGCATGATGGTGACACCCCCATGCTTCAGTTCAGAATGGTGTTCCCAGGGTTACCGTAATGATGGTCATGATTATTCAACAGTTCCTCTTCAGTTTCATCAGACCACAGCTCTCTAAAAATGAATGTCACTCAGTGTGTTTACATTGTAGTAAGAAAAGACAGAATTGCTGCTTTAGTCTGGCTGGATTCTCACTTTTGAGATACTTGTTTACAAATTGGTGAACCGAACTGGCCTACTCTTAATTAAGCTAAGACCAGCTAAATCGAGCCATTCTCAAACTGGGCACTGCCCCTTCCCGAAGTGGGGAGGAAAAAAACTGCCACCATGACGTCAACAAGACAGCAGAAACAACGAGTGTAAGGGTGTGTTCACACCGCCCAAAACGTCAGCATCAAGAGCAGCAAAATTACATTTAAGTCTACGGTCGAGTCCGTCAGAGGGGCGTCAGAGTCTCTGTGGTGCTTTGTCTGTGTCGGTCGTGCCAATTTTTTGAAACTTTTCCTTTGTTCCAAGCGTCAAAGCAGCAAAACCCAGCAACAGGGAACTAACTGAAGCTAACTGAACCATCAATAAAAGCGTTTCACTGTATTGAAGTCACCCAACGTCAACTGCGTCTAGAGATCCACGATCAGCCATTGTTTAAGACACTCGGCAGAGAAAGGCCCGCATATGCACTTCGCGAGCTTCAGCCTAAAAAAGGTATATGCGTCAAACTAGTCGCTTTGTCAGCACTGGTGTGCTCTGAACGCACCATAAATAAAAACAGTACAGTACTTACAAACTGCACTGTGCTACATCGTTGTTGTCGTCCACTTCCTTAAGGACGTATGTTGCCTACTACTGTCGCCCAGTCAAGCGGATTTCATTGAATCATTAGAATTTTCTGACTGACATGTAAACTGGGATAATGGCATTTCAGTCCATCATGGTACAGGACACGTCTTAACAGATTCAGCCAGCATCTTCACACAGCCTTTGGTTTATGGTCGATGTGCAGATTTTGGACTGAAACTCGTTCCCATCTGGGACACAGAACTAGTCTCCAACCTGAGCAGCACAATGTTTTGGACGTTCCCACTAGGTCTATAATTGCGTCTACTTTTTAAACAGATTAACGCAGAACCTTCAAGCATCTGGTAACTGTTCCCAAGATGAACCAAACTTTTGCTACGCCACAAACCTCCCTCTGATGTCTTGGCCAATTTCTTTAAATTTTCCCATCCTGTCAAACGACAAAACTGCGTTTTTGTGGCAACCTCAAGTAAATCTCCAGGTGTGCCTCCAATGAATTTCAAAGTGTCAGTCAAAGTAGAAGTTTCCAAAGCCATGACAGTAATCTGGGCTCTGTCTCACTGTTTGAAGAGAATATTGATTTTGTATGTAAACTTCTGATTATGAAAATGTTAATGAAGACATCTTTGGTATTCTCTCATTATTGTGACATTTAGCAGACATACAATTTTGCTAATTTTTACTGTTCGGTCCGATTTAACTTTAGACGGTAATAAAAAAAAAAAGGGTACATGGGTCTTCTTACTAATCGTTTGTACAATTCTGGCTTAAAACATGAAGCATTTTTTTAAACCAACATGAACTCAACCATACAGATTGTCCGAGTATAAACTAAGGGGTATCTAACTCTAGTTTTAATGGCAGTTTTGAATATGTCAGAAAATTATATAGATTTTAAATAAAAACAAAGTTGGAAGTTTCTGTTTCGATGGAAAAATTCAATACAAGAAAAATTCAGGACCTAATACTTTAATTTTTGGACTGAACCAATAAAAAGCAAACTAGCTGACCGAATGGTGCATCATCCAAGTTTCTACTCATTTAAACTGGTAATCAGAAATAGTAGCGACACAATTGCATAGCCAGAGAAAAAATCAAGTCTAATGAGCAGAAAGAATATCAGAAGGTCCTTAACATTTTGGCATAGCCAGAGGCCGGTCAAAGAAAATCAACTCCAACTCAGCTGGTGCATAAAAATGCCCTGGATGGACAAATGGCAGCAGAAATAAGGGGGAAAATACGCATTCTTAATGTAGACGTGAAACATTGTCCTCCGGCCCATGTTCAAACATGTAAAAACAAAGCAGACTATTGATCTCAGCGCCGACCAGCCAGGGGCTCTTCCAGCGCTGTGCATGAGCCGTGTGACGTGTGGCTTGACATGAAGTATGTGACTTAAGGTCTGGTGAGGCATGCCTTAACAACCGAAGAGCCATGCTGCTGCTGCATGAAATCCTCAATTGCCCCAGCTCCACCACCGCCAGAGAGACACAGCCAGACTCATCTGTGTGTTGCGTCTGGTGGTGTTGACTGGGAATCCATCCACACACACAACAAAACATCACACACACAAAAAGAACTGGAGCAAGACGAGGAAGGGAAACTGGTTATGCAATACAAGTGAAATCTGGTTTTATAAGTTTAACTTCTTTTTACATGTAAAGAGAGTGTTTGAGAGAAGGTGTTTTAGGAGACAACTTTGCAGAAATATATTGGTCAAGCTTGTGGAGAAAGGGAATGATTGATATGGGAAGAAATAAAGCCTCATCCCAGAATAGGGAGGCTGCTGGATACTCATGTAGGTAGAAGCAGGGTAATGTGGGACTTCAAAGTCAGAAGAGGTCTCAATAGATGTGCATCCTACTGGTTTGACTAAACACCAACATTGTCTATGTGTGCCTACAGACAGCTGCATTTTTTATTAATTTCACTTGTGGATTCTACTTTTTTTACAACTGCAGCAGGGCTAACGTTATGTGGGGAAACCTGGTTCAACACCACAGACACTGTTGTCAGGAAGGAACTTTAATATTTGGTTGCTGTCCAAGAAAAACTTCCAGCTGAAGAACGACAAGCTCTACTTAATAAAAGGGCCTACCCTCTGAGTAAACATGTCTGTTCATTTCTGTCTCATCATTTATTCAGTTTGTTTGGGGCGCCTTGTAGCATTAGTGTACTGTATTTCACCATCCATACAGTATGAGCAGAGATTTGGACTACCAAAGGAGGAAGATTCAGCCGACTGATAAGAAGCGCAGTAACTTCCCCCCCCCCCCCCCCCCCCACTATGACTGAACAGGTTAAATAATATTTATGGTTTAAGAAATTTGGACACCCATTTAAATGCCTTCTGTAAACTACAATAATCAAATGACGACTTCATGAAGCTTTAAGCGCGGTTCACATGGTGCGCAAACGACTGCTTGAGTCGTAGTGTACAGCCCAAGATTTGAGCGAGTCAAACTGCATGACGTCTCGCTGCAGCAGGATACGCCAAAGTCTCAGGCATACGTCGCCAAAAGCATGTGTCGCTAAGAGCCAACAGATTCCCCAGATGACAATGATAAAATGTCGTACACCATCTTTGCTGCCCAAAGCTCAATAAATTCGACCTCTTCATTACGCCACATGTTCTTAAGTGTAACCTCCATTGTTGCTAATCTTGATACTCTTACTGACGCGTTCAGACCAAAGGCTTTGTCAGCGTCAGGCAAAGCTCACAAAGCATCTAGTTTAACGCTTCTATGTTGAAGCTTGCAAAGTCTGCAAAGTCTGCCACTTCTGAGCAAAAAAAGCACATGGGCGGAGCTTCTTCCGTTGTCGGATATTCTGAACTATGGGGGATAGTATTGAGAGTGTGGCTTGGCTTTATTTGCTAAATAAAGCTAGACAACGTCGACTTTGGCAACATCGGCGCAGTTTGTGGATACACCCTATTCTATGGATGCGTTCTGAGTTGGGGGAGTTTAACCATTTGCTCCAGGAGCTACGAATGGATGAGGTTCGCTTTCAGCACTACTTCTGTCTGTTCCGCGCCTAATTTTACAACCTCCTAGGCCGCATTGGAGCTCGAATCGCTCACCAGGACACCAACTACAGGCGCTCTATTCCTCCTTAGGAGAGCCTTTCCATTTGTCTTCGGTAAGTGTTATTTATGATTTTTTAAATCTGCGTTTTCTAGACTTAAATGTATGTTTTTCCTTCTCCCGCTACATTCGAAATGCGTTTATTCAAATCGCTACAATGATAAGCTCTGATTGGTTAATGCACCACTTCAGGGCCGTCAGCACCATCAAAAGTTCAACTAGCTGAACTGCTGCGCTGCTGGCTTTATGAGCTGTGGAGCATGAAAAGCAGGAAAAGCTTGAAAAGTTGACTGTGCCAAAGTTCACAAAGTGCCGCAGAGACCGTGACGCTCCTCCAACGGCCTCCGCCATAGAATTAACATGTAATCTTGACGTTGCTGACGCTGACAGTCTGCGGTCTGAATGTAGCATTACTGATGCGTTTTACTCTCTGGAATGGTTTTCACATCACTCCCTGTGTGTGTTTGCATTCTTTGACTGTAGAGGCAGATTTTTTTGAGCCTGTCGGGAGCTGGATTTTGGTCAAACTGGACTGCGTCAAGGCTGCAAATTACAATCCACATTTTTTTTTTGTTTTCTCACAACCCTATTCACGACAAAAGATTTGCCTACGACGTCTGAAAAACGCACAGTGTTAACTGGGCTTTTCATCCGTGCTGAAGAAAAAAAAAAAAGAAAGTTAAAAAGTACATTAACAGCTGTGAAGACTGTACGTACAAAACACGAAGCAGTTAATGGTAATAAAACTTTCGGGGGCTGTACATACCTAAATTATTGTAAGCGAGCGGTATTTTAGACCACATCAACGGATGGCCATACTGGGCAAAAAAAATAAAAATCGCAATTGCACAATTTATTATTCTACAGACAGGCAGACAGTTCAACCTCCAGCGAAGCAACTGCATGTGTGAAAGGCAAAAGTTTTTAGCATTTTGTAGGTTAGTGATATTATTCAGCCACCAAATACCAGCTCATATTTTTAATTTTACTGCAGAAATTACGGACATCATTAATGGTTCCATTCAATAAAATTTTTAAAATGGATATATTGCTTTTGATAATCCATACATAAAATATTGCAGTGCATCGGCATATCAATCTTTGCTTACATCCCAAACGAACTGAATTAAATCCTGTTTTACCTATATAGATAAACAGTCAGGTTGAGTAATAATGCATTATGAGGATTAAGGACACTTATGCAGCCGTCACCTCTGACAAGCAAACTTCACAAGATAAAGCTTAAAGGGTCATAGTAAAATATTTATCAGAATCAGAATCGGTTTTATTGCCATTGTTTGAGAACAAGTTCACAAACTAGGAATTTTTTCCGGTACAGTTGTGCACATAAAACATTTAACATAAGTAAAAATAAAATAAAATAAAAAAATAAATAAAAAGAATGAGCCATAAGGCTAAAGTCTTTAGCCTTTAGTCTTTATATGCATTCAAGCAGAATTTTTCTGCAGCTTTCTTCTGAACTTTAACCGAACACACTTTCAATGTCAGCAGAGTTGTTGTGAAATCACCTGACCTGAGAAAGGAACATAGCATACCTCTGGACAGACATAAATATGATAAAATGTACACATGTAGGACTCACGCGAGAAAGCCAGGGTGGCAGGTGACATATTACACGTGAGGAGTTTGTATTTCACCACAGCGGAGGGACAAAGGGAGCGTGTAAAGCAGTGGCAAGGTCGTGTTTACACTGGCCGGCTACTTGCCAGTGGAATAGAGGTAACTGGAGATAGGAGGGTTTACGCTGAAGGTAGCAGATGTACTGGTAGCAAAGGAATGAGAGGAAATCCTGACTCACATACATAATGAGACTGTAAATATACTAATGCATATATAACAACAAGCCAAAAAAAACTAATCTATTCCTACTAGGTAATTTTGGGATGGAGTTTGAAATGACCAATTGACGTAGATTATTAAATTACCAAACTTTTGTTAAAGTTAAGAAGATAAGTAGAAAAAGTATTTTTTTTTTAAAGAGCATTAAGGAAATGATTACAAAAACCAAAGGACTGTGATGTTATATGAATGTGCAACTGAGTAGGAAAATAGAAAATACAAAAATATTTACAGTGTGTATTTTTAGTTGTGCCTTAAAAAGTAAAAAAAAAAAATGAAGGTATTACTCGCAAGAAGTTCACAGAATACAAACTGATAAAAACAGATGTGCAAATAACAGCAGCAAAACTGTTAATTAATAGAGTTAAACTACGCAAATTACAGCAGGAGCGTAAACGTTATTGAGCTTGCTGGGAGTAGTTCTGGTTACAGAACCTAACATCTGCAGGGAGGAAGGACCCGTGAACCCACAAATACTGGTGATCCTCTCAAAAACATTTATAACAGGTTATTTTAATAGTTCTAACACCAAGCAAACCTCTATGGGTATTAATACGCATTATGAAAATGGCCTCAGCCCTACTGCAGAAGCAAACATCTGCGGTCCTCATCTCCACTGTTGTCGGTACAGCTAAGCAGCAGCAAGGAAAATAAACGCCGCTCTTGGATTGGCTGCTTTGCAAAAACGGCAGCCGTTTTATCGTGTCGAGTAGCTTTACATCTAGGTATTTCAATATCCCAAGCAACATTTTCTTTTGGACACTTTAGAAATTCTCTGAGAAATGAACAAATATTTTACATCATTTACTGCATGTCCCACAGAAACCTCCATGAATACTGAACCACGTATAAAAAAATAAAAATAAAATAAAAACCATTACATTTATAGTTATAATGTTGGACTAAGTGTCTGGAATAAAGGGTACTAAATAAACTAACTACAATTATTTTATAGTGAAGTTATTTTTACAGGATTAGAAATAGATTAAAAAAATTTACTTGGCAGTAAATTATGTATTTTTTTGATTATTTACAAAACTGTAAAAATTAAAAAAAACGCCCATTTGGCTCTTTATCCCCAATTATTATAATGAAAGTGAATTTTTCTAATTGAAAGCTTGAGGGAATTTAGTCCAGCTGGTGTAGCTCAAAGGTCTGAATGACTAGTAGCAAAGGAACTAAAACCTACAACCCTTAACCCTGCTTTCCACTGCTGATTTGAATACTCGGATCTGAATTACGTCAACTTACCAACATTTAAATGTTTTTAAATTAAATGCAAACCTCATTTAAAGTGGATAAGCCGAGCAGTGCAAGGGAGTGGCATTTTAACTTCAGCTTGAATTAAGATACATTTTGTCGAGCTCTGTCTAATATAATGATGCACTAATTCTCTAGGAGCTTCTGTTATATTTAAACCATTACTCATGTTACTTGAGTAAAAATATCAAAAAGTGGAACATTTTTGAAAGATTATCAGCTGATGCTTTAAGGTTGGAAACACATCCGACAGATTTAGCTAACCATTTATGTTTTTTTATGGATATCAGTGCACATGCCATGCTGACTCCACAGAACGCATTTTATTTTTTTGCATGCTAGCTATTCTGTGGAAAACTGATCCATGCTTAAATCTATTACACAAGTGACAAGATCTTGACCACAAGTTCGCTGAGTAATTTAACCACTAAAGCAGAAAAGGAAAAAGCAAAAGTCACTTTTGCATGCGACGAACATCCTGTTCTTGTTTTATAACTTGAACACGTGTAAATATGTTGTGTCATTGTTCTTGTTTCATAACTTTAACATGTTTTGTAAGAAGGAAAAAAGCTCAGTGACAGAATATTCACTTTAGATTTTAATTTTAAATGAAGCAAAAATTATATTGTAATAAGGGATTATTGTCGAACATATGTAACTGGTAAAAGTTTTATTTTAGATGCAGGTCCTGAATATGAAGCGTATCATTCATGAATTTAAAAAAAGAGAAATAATCGGCTCAGTTCAACTTATATAGCACCAATGTATTAATGTCAAGGGGTTTGCAAGGCAAACATGTTTAACTCATATCCAAAAACTGGATATTAAATTCATGCTGAAACATGATAGGAAAATAGCAAATTATGTTATTAGTAAGATCAACAGAAATAAGTAATTAAATCCTATTTTCCTCAATCTCCTCTCTCTTTTCCATCATTGTGACTACATCTGAGCTTTGGTATGTTGGTCTCTCTGGCCACTCATTATTCTGCCAAATATTGCATCAAAACCAGTCATTGTAATTGTGATTGCAATTGCTGTTTGATATAGATGGCAGCCGAAAATCAAACAAAACCAACATAATCTATTCAAAAAGATTACAATTTACCTGAGTGAAACAAACTGGTTGGAAAAGTTGTAGGAAATTCTAAAGTGATTTATTAAGGTTTTAAAAGAGGAGCAACAGAATAAAAAATCTGATTTTTATTACCAACAGAAATTATTCCTTCTTAATAAAAACATAAATAAGAAGATGTGCTTAAAGATGATCTCCATTTACTTTAACACCTTAGCTTACAATGAATGAATAGGAGTAGTTTTTCACCTTTGTTCTCACAACATACACTGTATCTGTACAGTTATAGGCTGTTAAACTTCCCACAGTGTCAGGCGCCGTTTTTCTTTCCTTTAAAACACAGCAGGGATCTAAATTCAAGCTATTCGTTGTTGCTTTAAGTTGGTGGAATCCTTTAAGCCAACATGAGATCAGACTCACACTGCCGCCTGGTCAGGCATCCAGTTTCACTTATTTGTGAAGTAACAGTAGAGAGGCCTCTCGTTCCTTCTAAACTTCAACTAAAAGAAAAGAAGAAGAAAAAAACCTACCTGTGAGGAGATACGGTCCAGTTTTTACAGCTTATAAAACTACAAAAAGTGGGTCATAAAGTAAAAGGCGGCAATTGTACTATGTTGCAACGCTTTCATGAGCTAAAACCGGCATGTGTCCTGGCACGAATAAAGCTGGAAAACTGGGTTAGTGCTCTGCAATAATCAGCCTGTGATGTCTAAAAATAAGTGATTAGATTTGTACTAAAGGTCTACACTGGCAGATTTTGGTCATTGACAATAACTGAGCCATTACGCACAATATGAAATGAAACGAGTACTGTTGCCTTTTGCCCTCAAGACAAAAACCAAAACATGAGGGGAACATTAATCAAATATCATAACCTTTCCAGAAAATATCGCAGATCACGCTGCAGCCATGCAGAACATCCAATGCCATGGTAGATAAAGTTATAAACAAGTTTATTAAAATAGTTAGTAATTGGTAATGGTAGCAGGTTTGAGTTCGAACTCATTGGAAATCTTGAATATGGTCATTGTTCTAAACATTTGAAGCAGTATTTTACTGTGGTGCTGAAAAGTCAAACTGGAAAAGCCAAAACACTGTGATGCTGAATTCATACTAACATTTAATTGATGACAACTTTGGTTTTAGGATAAATGAGAAGTTATGCTACATTTGTTATTGTGTCATTGCCTTTTAATTTTGTTGCTGTAGTATTTGACCGCTTGTTGTTAAATGCACAAATATGTTCAATAAAAAATTAATAAAACTAGCAAAAGGGAAGTATGATTTATGTAATTCACCTCAGTACAAACTACAATTCCAATTGATGCTAATGCAAAGTAAAGAGTAAAATTAAGCAATGGCATTTCATTTTATTCAGAGAGGCTATGAACTAGTAAAATTTACTCAGTTGCTTTTACTTGAGTCATTTTTTGGGGGAAATGTATTTTAAGAGAGTTTTTTTTATGCTGTACCTTGACTTACATTTTTTTTTGAACAGCTACTTTTTACTTTTACTTAAGTAAACTATGTTTAAGTAGTGCTACTCTTGAGCATAACTTTTGAATACTCTATCCACCTCTGATTTTAATTAACATATTTAGGTATAAACACCTATATTATAGGAAAAAAATTAAAAATAGTCCATATGCGTCACGTGTAGTCACAGCAATTATTAACAAGTAGCCTACTCTAAAACGATACTTTATCTGTTTGTCACAGCATTTATCTAACTAAACCAGCACGGACACTGAAGACACATCAGGTGACAAACTTTTCACCAAAATACTGAAAACATCAATAATCTCCATAGAGGCTACGTAAACAGTTGTTGCATGCTAATTTGGAAAAAGGAATAGCTACAAAGCTGATGACTGGAAACAATGAATTGGATTAGTGTGGAAGATATTTAATTGGATCTGAATTCAACTGTATGATCAGAATAAAATGGAATAAATTGGAATTAAATGAATTTGGATAATGCATTTCATATAAGATCTTGTTTGTCTATTTTTAAAGATGTGGAATAAACTAAAGTATTATAAATTAGAGTGAAGTTTCTACAACTGTCAAAGTTTAGAGTAAGTAATCAACTTGTGTGAGGTCTGGAGAAACTTCACAGAAAAACAAAGCTAAATAAATGGGAAAAACACGTTTGTGCTAAAAATGTCAATGCAGGTTCAAAAAGAAGAAGCTGCTCTTGTAAAAAACAGATGAAAGAAAACTTTTGTTTAAGCATTTCATGTTGTCATTAATGTTCCCGTTCCATTTACTAATAACACTTGTGTACTAAAAAGTAAAAAAGCTGCTTAAAGCAATATGATCAAAAACTTACAGCTGATTCGTCCTGTGGCGTTACGTTACACCTGTCAATGTCCTTGTAGATGCTTCAGAGTGAAACCCAGGCAAACGCCACAGGAGAGGTTTTCTTCTTGATGTGAAACTGTGGTGGTGCAGCAAGGGAGCGGGCTGCTAAAAACAAATAAGGCTGCTAAAGATAAGATAAAAAAGGACTATTGGGGAGCGATAAAACCATTGGTAGGCGAGGTTCCTCAAAAACCCTCAATAATGCCAGATTTAGCACTGGATTAAGCCCAAAACAATGACCTGGAATAAAAACCCACGACGTGAAACGGCCTTTCTGTTAAAAAAAAGAAGTGAATATTCCAGACATTTGTTTTTAACCTGTTTTAACCATGCTTTAAAAGGTCTCTGGGTGCCACAAAATTATGGATGGAAGCAGAAACTGTGGCTCATTGTCTAGAGTAGTCGTCTTCAATCTGCAGGTAGGTTTGATTTCAGCTTCCTGTTATCACATGCCAACATTCCCCTGAGCAAGGCAGATAACTTTGCATCCCGATCTGTGCACTGGTGTATAAATGTGAGTGAATCTAGTGTAAAGCGCTTTGAGCAATCAGTAAGACAGGTGCTATATAAATTGAGACCATTTACTTATTAACCAGAACCTCGAACTTCATTACAGATTTCACAGTTTAATTAATTAGCGAGTTAATCTTTTCCCCTCCATTTTATCCGAACAAATTGATAATATCTACTGACAGCAAAAGGAAAGTATTTGGAAAATAAAGTAATATTTGACTTCTTTAGGCCGATATGCTACATGTCCTGGTCAGGGAGATAAAACTTATTTTGTCTTTCTTAGGATTCAGACAAAAATAATGACGATTTCAGCGGCTTTTCAACAAAATGTGCTTTCATTATTCAAATACTTTGAAGAAATGCACATTAAAAATACCAGTACAATTTAACACAAAACCTTTAAATCAGGACATGGCATCAGAAGGGGCTCACGTGACCTGCTTCGAGGACACCGAGACAGAGCAGTCAATTAGTAACCCTCATTAGCTGGCTGCTACCAGTCCATTTATCATCTGTCAGGCTGCTGAATACATTTTGATTAAACTTAGAAATGAAGTAGGCCACTGCTTTGCTCCAGTTTTTTTCTTTACAACTTCGAATGACCTCATTCAGTAAGAGGACAGAAAGCTGAAGGTACATTCAAACTGCAACTTGGAAATGGTATATCCTATACACACTGATTCTGCTCAGTCCTTTTTCTTCCCAGTGAACATTAACTTGTTTGACCTATCGCTAAATATGTATAATATCCATCTATATCAATTAGGCTTGTGCCATATACCAGGTTGTAGGAAATACGTTTATTTTAAGATTTATTATTACATACCTGTGGCTTTTAAAATGTCCCCTCGTTTCTGCACTCGGTCCCCAGAATCGAAAAACGCTTTAAAAAAACAACAGGGTCGGCCAGCCAGCTTCAGCTCTCATTGACTGACTGGACTGCAATGTTTTGGGCTCTGTCTACACTCTGGTGAGTAACTGGTTAGCTTTAGGCAACAGCTGAACCAGAGCTGAAGTGAATTTGACTAAGCTTTATTGACAAACTACACCTTTAATACTATAAAGTGTCATCAAATGTGTAAAAGATTAAAAAGTACCAAGATAAGCATTTAATTTAAATTACTAACATAATTAAAAATATGTCTAATATAATGGTTAATATTGCTTTTCTTTCTATTTACTGATGTTGCTCAAGTCTCTTGATTTGTTTCTGTGCCTTACAAATATATGATAAAAAGAAGCGTTTGAAAAATGAATTTAATTCTTAGTTAAAATTAGTTCATTGAAGAATAACAAAATGACCAGGGAGGCAATTAAAATATAAATTTTAAATGTGATATTTATCGATATCGATCAATATGACTAGTCCTTTATCAAAATGCTCTTTTTCTATATCGTCCAGACCTAGTTTTCATGCACAAACCCTCATTATGAAAAAACTAACGGAAAAATAGACATGATGCCACTTGTAAGTTAAAGGTAGTCGATCTGGCTTTTAAAGAAGGAAACATACCCTTTGGTAGCAATGAATCAATGATGAGATGTTGGCGACACCAGCGGGAAAAACTCTCAATCCAATTAGACGAAAAAAAGCTCGCAGAGATAATAAAAGCAGATTGTCTAAACATGAAGTCTTTCTTGATGATTGGTTGAAGACACAAAGAGAGGACGGCCAAGGTGTTTCCACTGTGCTGAAATGTTAATAAAATAAAGCTTCCCCAAACACCAATCACTTTCCCGACAATTCTTGGATGCTTGGATTTCCCCAGTGTGGGACAATTAGGGGAATTTCTGTTCTATTTTATATGTTGCATCCCTTTGATCATCTATGCTGCTGATACTTGAAGGGTTGCAGGGGGGCTGGTACCTCTTCTCCAGTAGTCACTGAACAAGAGGAAGGGTCCTCCATGAACAGATTGCCAGCCAATGGATCTTGCTTATGTAGTGACCATTTTATTTCTGGACACTTCACCCAAACACACAATTTAAAGTTAACTTTTACATTAGCATTTCTAATAATTGTCATCTAAATTTGTCCACCGTTTTAATGATAATGGCTTAAGAAAGCTGAAGAGTTATCCATGGCAGTGTACCAGAAAAGGCAGAACAGTAAACTAAGCGAATATTTTGCTTTTATTAAGATTCTTGGCGGATTTCCTATAGTTATTTTGCAGTGGATTTTTCTGTCTTTTTGCCAACAAAGGAACAACATCACATAAAACTTTCAGAATAACAATCTTCGTGATGTCTGCATGCTGCTGTTTGTATGTCGTGTGATCACAGCGAGAACCAAGATATATTTTTTACTTTTTTGAGGTAATGATTGATTAATGACCAGATATTGATACAAATAAAAAGCACATTCACATAACCCAGCTGCCAGTTGTTCCCCTTACAAAGGAAATTGTATGCCAGGTTATCGCAGGTCCAGTAAAAGGTCAGCTCCAACAGTTTCTGAAGTTTTAAAAAGTATGCCAGGAGTTTGGTAAGGGTCATAGATGTTTAATCTTTTTTTAACTTCCTGGTATATAAAATAATATTTTCAATTTTAAAATGGGAGGTAAACTCATTTGATTACATTCATTCCTGCCAACATGGCGCCAACGCTCTCAGGGTCATGTGACATCCGGAGCTCTGTTGTTATCTGAAATACATAATTTAAAGGAACACAGCACAGTTACAGCAGATAGTTGGAAGGAAATACCTGAATAAGCCTGGCTGTCACTCTTTTCTGGACATTTTTAGGCTGAATGGAAGCTGACACGACCGAGGGCAGCATCTAAACGGAGCACGCGTTCCTCACAATCTGACATTTTCTGTTTATAACAGAATCACACTGACCTTTCACCCAAAATCTGGGGTCATAAAAGGTTTCTGATCTGCATGACATACCAGGTATCATTCAGTACTGCCACAGAATAACGTGAGCCTTTTTTGTTCCTCTTCTTAAAAATAAATAATAATAATAATAATAATAATGATAAATCAGTTTGAAATAATAATCGAGAGTGTTTTGAACACCTTAATGTTCAACAATATGGGCTTCCTAAGGCAGGTAGAGTAAAAAAGGCATGATCAAATTACTGTTCATAAGTCACCCAATCCAATCCTCTTTTTTAAACGAGCAGCAAGCCGACCGAGAGGCCACGAAGGCGTTCCTCTAGATCATTCAGATGTCTCCCCACTGAAGAGGACGGAGCAAAACTACCTTTCCTCTCAGATGATAACTAATAACTTGGGATGAAGACTAGATCAGCACAGACATTGTAATCAGTAGATGTCGCTCACTTCACTCACAAGTATCGGTCACAAGAGTAGAGCTGTGTAAACCGAAGAGATCCACATGCAAAATCCACAAAAATCAATATATTGCCCAGCCCTGCAATGTTCCATCAAAATATTCAATGATTCTGAATACAATGGGTCCAATAAAAGGGACCACTGCCAAATAAGTCTAAAATAAGAGCTACAGCCTTCTGCCGTCGTGGGTATACCCTACCCTTTACTTAGGGCATGTGGAGCAGTTCACTGCTAAACAGACAAAGCTTGCAGCTCATTAACTTTAGTTTGAGAATGGACTGGGCGTGTTATCTTAAAGTCACTTAAATTAGTTTGTGAACAGTGTGTACAGTGAAGGAGTTTGTAGCACAGGAGGAGGACCTGGGGTCTTTCTGTATGCCTTTGGGTGAACTGGTCCCTCTAAACTGTACAAGTGTCCATGGTTCAAAAACATCCTAGATGTGTCCTTTCTATATCTCAGTATAACCACTCCCATATTTAGCTTAGAGGCTGATTAGTTTGAAAATATAACAAGTTTGCATGAACAATGATGCTGTCTAGGAATACCTAAAGATTAGCAGCAAACTCACTCACCCATCTGGATATAACGATCAAGTCAAATCATCAAAACGCTCATAACATTTAGCTGAACAACGCTCGGCACCCTTTCTAAGTTACTTTTTATAACCCAAGTATATTCGTTAGCACTTTGCGTGGTTCCTTTGCAACAACATTAGTGTTTCCTGGATCGGAATCAAATCCCACGCGCGAGTGAGCAACACTCGCTTACAACATGGATATTGTGATCTTTGGCTGTGGTTCAAATAAAACTTTGTTAAAAGGCCAAAGTTTATGCATACTGGAAGAAATCCGTACTCAAGCTGCAGCTTCACCTTTAATGACGACGCCGCTGACTGCATGTATACATGCGAATAATCAGAGTCCGTAGGCTTGTTAAAAATAACACAAAGCCAGAGTTTAAGGGCATTTTTAACAGTGCCGACTACAAAGCAAACAGAGCATACAACAAAAAAAACCTCCAGCACAAAAATATGCCATAAAATGTATGAATTTTACAACTTAAGTCTTTGTGCCATGTATTAAAAACAAGTCTTATCATTATAATGCAAGATTTATACATAAGGCCAGTTTTCACTAGCTGGCTCAGTCTCCATACCTCATTGATCCTCTAACCCCCACTTTCCACTTAAAGTGGAAACTGTACGACACGTAATAGATGCCTTTTACTCTCGAGTTCAGCAGAGTTTTAGATGATTCTAAAATGCGTTACACCTCGCTGGTCCCAGGAGATTACGAAATCACAGGAGAAACGCCCTTGCATAACTTAATGGATACTTGCAGGAAGGAAAAAAAAACGACATAATTATATGTCAATAAGTCTGAACTCAACACGCACTCCCAAAACTGCAGACATTTCTGTCCTTCCCTTTCCTAGGGCTGGGCGATATGGCCTCAAATCTATATTGCGATATATTCTATAGCATTTGCAATAACTATATGTATTGCGGTATATTCTTTTTTTCTTTATGTCAAAAAAACTGCGAGTTTCCAGATAGATTTGCATTAGAACAACTTCAAACAGTTTTAGAATGCCATCTAAAAGAACATATTTTTTCAGCAAAATGTATTTAATATCAACTATTTATTTAATATTAAATTACTTTTACCATAATAATGCTGCACAAAAATTCTCAAAATGTAAATAAAGATGAAAATATTTAGAATAAAATCAAAATGTATCGAAGTTAAATGTCTACTTTTCTGGTTACGTATTTAAAGATATAATATTGCAGAAAAAGAAACCTGTACATATTTTAATTAAGAATGCTTCAACTTCAACGGGTTTCTTTAAATAAAATAAAAAATAATATTTCAATAGCTAGTGTGAACAACATCGGTATCCTTGGGAACCTTAAAAGTATATAGGCTTGACGTCATCAAAATGCATAGGCTAACTGCAGTATAATCAATTATCTACCTTTGGCTAAATTAATATCGTCTTTACCTTATACCTTTTATATTACCCACTACTACCTTCTTTTTCCACGTTGTTCTTGTAAAAATGAGTAACTTTTATCATAAACTGGATGATTATTTACTTCAGGGATTAAACGACTGCCTTCAACTCTGGTGTCACAGGTAATGAATGACCTGCAACAGCAGGTCTTTTTTCCCCTAGTTAAGCGATTGGAAATCTGCATCTGTGTCTTTTATTTTGAACATTTTTCAGATGTTTTACACAGCTCCTATTTCAGATCTTCTGTATGGACTGATCTAAACTGCTGAGATTATTATTATTATTTTATTTTAGAAGCTTAGCATGTAAGGAACTAGACCCGCCGGTACATTTGGAGAGCGCCGCAATACAACGCTTCTGGGACATGTCCGATTCCCCTTGCTTCACGCCCAGTGGAAACGGCTCATTGACTATAACGACTATCGGCTTCATATTACGCTTCCCGCTGCTAATGCGGCTGGTAGAAAATAGTGGTAAGATAAGGAACCTGCTACGACTTTAAAAGATTGCAACCGTTCTCGGCAATTGGTGTCACCGTTCAGCAGCAAAAGGTGCTCACAGTATCAGAGAACAACAGGAGTTGGACAATGGAGGAAGCTGGGATGGTTGCTGCGTTTCGACACAGCGATGGTCGGTCCGCTTTTCGTAGCTTTACTCTTCCAACTTTATGCTGGTTGCTTGGATACACCTGCAAACATCATTTCCCATAGATCTACAACTAATCAGAAGGAGCTCAATACGAGTCCTGCCCAGCGACTCTACTAGGCAATTTTTTCCCAAAGTACCATATTTTCAGACTACAATCCGCATTTTCACATGTTTTAGATCACGATGTGGCTGATCTATACATTTTTAATGGCTAAAGGCCTCCGGGGGGCTCCTGCGCCTGAAGAACCGCTCCTCAGCTGTCTGACACGGGAGAGGAGTGGAGGTCAGCACCGCTGGTCAATGGGCGGATGATCGCTTTATTTTGGATCAACATCAAAAGCTGCATCGTTTATTTCTTCTCCTGAACTTCTCCAGATTATTTAATCAAAATCCATCCATAATTGTTGAGTTATGTTGCTAACGGACAGACAGCGGGGCACAAAAACATTACCTCCTGGCAGAGGTAATTAAGCTTTAAGTCGCTTTATGTGAAAATATCTCGTTACAACATGAAAACCTGCGGCGTATATTCAGGTGCGGCCTATAAATGTAAAAAACCTTATTTTCTTTTAAAATCTAGCTGGTGCCGTCTATATTCAGTCAATCTGAAAATATCAGAAGGCAGGTTTGGTTCCTGAAAAGGTCAGGAAAGCGGCCCGGTGAAATGGAGACGTCCGAAAAATTACCTGGAAGTGATTTACTCCATTACAGCAGGAACAAACAAACATTTATAAGATTGTCATTTCCAAACGAACCATGGATGAATGCAGCCTCCACAGAACAACATTACCACGGCCGTCCTTTATCTTATCAAGGTTTAATGTCCCTGAATGCAAAGGCCAAAAGCAGGAAGTCCACATGATGCACATGTAAACACATGCAGTTACTATACTCATACACCCAACTGTGGTAAATCTCTCGGGGGGTTATCATGAACAAAGAAACAAAAAATCCTAATGGGTTGGTAAGCTCTTAAAGTCATAAATAATAGTCGAGTTGGTTTTCATGTCTTTATTAAAACTATTTTTTTTTAAATAATTTTAAATGTGCATACTTAGCTTTTGTGAACACTTGGGTCAAAATAAAGTGGTGAGTATCTTAAAACCTTGAGGAATCTGCACTTCACAAAACATACGGATAAGCCACAGTTCCTCGGGGAAAAGAACGAATATGTTTTTGTTTTTTTTAACTATAAAAAGGACAGAATGACCAAACTGCATCTAACACTAACGGAGTCGTTTCTTTATGGAGCAAACCTTTCTCACGGGGCTGGCTTACGTGTGGTTTCTAGAACGTCTCAATGTGGAATGAGTGGGTAACTTTCAGTCATCAGGCTCCTCTCTTATGGACCCCAGTTTGAATTAGGAGTGAGTGGGTGGGAGCGCAGACACCAGGTCCACTTTACAGACCAAGCATAAAGTCCTTCTGATTAAGTTCATGGGTTAAGACCTTGAGGGATGCTGATATCAGCCCAGCTCAAGTTATCCAACATTGTTGCTTCACGTTTAAAGGAAAGCTGAGGGTTTCTAAAGTTTTTATCAGTGTTATTCCCTTGTCTTTACTTGGAGGATGTCGTACTGCAGCAAGATCGTATACAAGCTAAATAAATCCTGAAAAGCTGAAAAGATGCTGTGTTCTAGCCACAGACTGTATATTAGATGGACGAAGCCTCTGAACTGTAACTTACTGGGCGGTTTTTCACCACCGCCATCTTGGCTGAGTCACGCATCTCGCCACGCCCGGAAAATACAAAAAATGGCAGAAGAGGAGAAGATGAGAGTAGGGGTTGTGAGTGACTGATCGGCACTCTGAGTCGATGTAGCTACAGGCTAATCGAAGCTAACAGAGATTACCGGGCAATTTTAACCAGAAAACTACAGCTGAGCGACTCTGCTACCCATCTACCCTCTAGGCAGATTCAATAATTATGTCAAATAAAAGCATGGAGCCCTGCTGGTCCGTAACTTTCCCTAAAACTAAGTGAATTTTAATTAAAATAAGTTTTGATAATCAATATTTAAAGAAGAAATGTGATCATCTGAACCCATCTTCGACCATGCTGCATCATCTTAGATGCACAGCATAAATATAATTTTACTTAACCAAGAAAATAATAATTTGAGCACCAAGTTCTTGGATGGTCTCTAAGTGCGATCAATACCAAAGCAAGCCAAGCTGAAAACTGGCTGATATTCACCTAATAATACAGCTTTCTACAAGATATTTGTGAACCATTTCTGATAGCAACATTAGAAAAAGCTGAATAACAAAATAAAATTTTAAAATTAACCGTCCCTTTATTATATACCATCATTATTGTCTCTAAGGCTGCGTCTCTTCATTCGGGTTTTGGTCATTTCACCCCGACTACTCGTAGTTGAAGTAGTGTAGTTATCACCCAAATAAATTGTTCCCAACATCAGGGCTAAGAGTCACTTTTATTTGATCAGGAATCTTAATCTGTTGCAAATAAGTAGATTAGTACGGAATTGTTTGTTTATGGGAAGCAAATGGACCAAAGATTGGGTTTAGGAAACAAAATGAAGCAAAAAAGAGCCAGAGAACGACCAACATGGTTTTTTTAAGGCCGATACAGATGTTTTAAAAAATGTTGTTGCCGATGGCAGATATCTAAAGATGGTTATTAAGGCTGATATATATGTACTTTTTAGCAGCACAATGATTGTGAAAGACAATTAAACACTCACTGTGTGCAACATAAATTAAAAAGTCAAAACTATTTAAATATGTTTATTTTCTTCAATTGTCAAAGAAAAATCCCCACAAAGTAAAGCCCATTACAGCATGGTAGTAAATAATAAAATCTAAAATAAATATAAAAATTGTGCAGTCAGAGATTAAAAACCCAAATTTAAGAGTAAAATATGAGTGGGCTGCCTCACGGTGGTTCTGAGTGTCTGGGGGTCCTTCCTTTAGTGAAATAGTGGCAATAGCTTTTTTTAATATCGGCTTTTGTTATCATTTATTTTATTTCACATAATGGCCGATATAGAAAAAATTAAACATAACGACCGGCCTCTAAAAAGAGCTGCTGGAGTTTGCTTGTTCTTTTAGTGGCCTCTCCACCCCCAGCAGCAGACGCGCATGGTTGGTAACCCCAGCATGGATGTATTGCTGTTAAAACGAAGATGTTTCGTTCCACTCTCACCTTGTGCATGCAGTGATGGGAAAACTCATTGCACTGAAATTGTCTCACAAATTTCGGCCAATTCCCTGAACATCTCTCTGGATCAAAAATGACTCATTGGATTGAACATTAACACAACTGTTTACCTAAATTGACTGAATGTAGCTGGATTTTTAATCCGACCTGTTTTATTGTTATGTAAAGTCCCTCAGATTACTTTGGCGCGATGTAAAGGGTTTATATGCGATTCAATGCCTTCAAAAGCGACTCTAAACACGGGGGGCCTTGATTTGTTCGGTCACAGTAGCGCATCAGCACACCCACGGTCACGCAAATACCCGGAGACCTCTAATAAACCGGAGGAGAGACCTTATCATCTTTAAGCAGCACCCGGTCCCAGTCTCCAGATGTGACAAAGGACTAATTGGTAATTTGGCTAACTGAAAATTCACCTGTATGGCAAATCAGTCACAGAGGATTAAAAATGGCTCGGTTTTGTACACACCTGCCCGATGGTAAAGAAGACGGAGCCCACTTCCCCTCTTGGCTAGCGTTGCGTCCGCTGGCTCGTCCCTGTGGCTTGAGTTGTTGTTGCTGGCGGAGAGGCGGGAGACGACCAACCGGAGAGCAGCTCAGACACAGAAAAACCCGACGAGGTGAGTCTTGCACCGCCGAAACCAGCTCCTGCTCCTCGGTTATATATACATGTAATACCTCGTACTCGTTTAGAAACACCTCCTAGGCGTGCGGCTACTGCCCCTGTATCGGCTTTCATAAAGCCACGGGTTTGAAGAACCTCACTGCGCATGCTCACATCACCCGGTGACGACAACGGCCAGTCTTTAGCCCTGCCTCTGAGTCTAGGTCCAGCCAATCAGGAGCGGCACGGATGTTACATAGCCTCCATCATTATCAGAGTGCCGGTCTGAGCCTGGAACAGTTTCTGAATTATAACCTTTCTTGCTTAAGCATCATCGTTTTCTCCTACCCACAGGCAGTAGCCTAAGAAGAGCCAGCGCTCCGACCCTTCACTAATCACAGTGGGTATTTCTGTCTACACCCCGCTGCAGGTTTAGGTTATGTATTCTGTAACACTGCCACCTAAAGGTTGATTCCTTGCACTGCGTCTATTAGACAAGCTTTATGTTGAGTCATCAGTGGCATAACCACGGGGTTTGATAACAGGGCCCAAGCTGCATGCAGAGGGTAACAGTGTCAAGTTTAGGTTAAAATGTCACCGTCTGTCTGTAGCTGCTTACGTTTACTTATCGTTGTGGTGGTTTGTATCCATTTGTTTCATTCTTACACTCAAGATTTACAGTAAGAACTGGAATAAAACACATCAGGTGCACGCAGGTCATCATTTTGGCGACCTTTTGTTTTGAAGAGGTAAATATAGTTTGACTTGTAATTTAATAAACATGTAAAATAATAAAAAAACAAAACAGACATACACTTTATTTAAAGTAGGCCACTCAAAGTCCTATCTGAAATGGAAAAGAAGACACACAAAATGATTTGCATACAAAAATATAGCAATTTAGGGCTTTTCCAGAATGGACTTGTTATAAAGCTCTTATTTAAATTATTTACAGGGCTGGTTATTTAAGCACACATTTGAATTTCTGAAGCAATTCTGCTTTTTAGGCAAATCCATAGATGTTCAGTGTAGCTGAAGTCAGGGCTTATGTCACCGTTTTCCCATTCCATAACCAGTTTAATGTGGGTGTAGGACGGATCCGTGTCCTGTTGTGTTTTATCTGAAAGATTAGGAGGTAATCCTACATATTCATTGTTCTATCCCACTTTGTAATGCATGAGTAACACTGACAGCAAAGCACTGCCTCCAGATGGAGAAGTATAAACTAGGCTTAAGCATGATGCTGTGACTGCTATGCTTGACAGTTGGTCTTCTTAGGTTCAGCTCGACTCCTTTGTGACCAACAGATCAGTGTTTTTTACCGTAAATCTCCAGAAAGGATTTGGCTTGCTCACATGGACAGTTAAAAGGGTTCAATCTGATTGAATTGCTGTCAGTCTTGGAGCTTGATGTTAAACTTGTTTTGATGGACACAGAGACTCTGGGCTTTGAGAATTAAGTCTTGTTGGCTTCTGAACCACCCAACTAAGTTTCTTTCAACTGAGACGGGGAGCTGGGGTAACGTATTGACTGCTGTACACATGTGGTTGTTTTAACAGGAAGATAACCCCATTACTCACAAGCTCTTCTGATGTGTTTTTAAATATTCAGCTAGCATTATTCCATGACTTTGCACATGGCTCCAAAGAGTCTGCTTAAAAAATTTAGACCCTCCTTGGATTTCAGATTTTAAAAATAATTAAAGTGATTTTAAGCATATCACCCTGAAAAAAAATTGAAACGTCTTAAAAAAAAAATAAAATAAAAATCTTGCCTATCAAGATAGCCATATTAATTATGGTAACGTTTGTGTTCGGCTTTTTTTTTTATCTGTGACCATTTTAAATTTACATTTTGAGAATTTTGCACCCCGGGACAATTTAAAACAAATAATTGAAGTTAATTTAAGAGAAGCAGCTCCTATCAAGCCAGCATCCTGTGATGTCTTAAGATTTGGGTTTAATTTATCTTTTTTGAAGGTAAATTTATAGTTAAATTGAGTTGGATTATTATTTGCCATCTCTATAATTATGCTCATCTGTGCTCTCTCACAACCTCAGACCTGTTGAGTCTGGTTCTGCTGAAGGTTTTCTGGGCAAAGGGAGCAGTTCCTCTTCACCAGTATTCTTTGCTTGCTCAGGATGAGGGAATTGCAGCGAAGCAAAGAGTTGATGCAATCTGCTGAAGGCCTTAGACAGACAACTTTTTCTGCTGGCTTTCTGCTGAATTGCAACTCGATGTAAATTAATTGTTTCTTATTGGATTTTTTTCAGACCCTTGCTGTTCTATAACAGTGTCAAAATTACTTTAATTTAATTTAATCTGAACCAAATGCAGGTAATTAAAAAAAAAGTTGTTTTACTTATTTGCTGGTTTGTAGGGTTTATGCCTTTCCTTCCACAAAGAAACCATCTTTTAAAGGAAGGCCTTGTGGGTTTTTTAAAATAAAATGCTTTTTTGAGAGCTACTTTATACACTAACTAAAATATATAATTCATATTACATAATTAATAACAGCTTTAGAGATGTACTGTAAAAGCCCTGCAGCTGTTTTCTTTCACTTTACAGGTATGCTGTTTATGCTGTTCAGTTTATGCTGAACATAAACTAAACAGCATAGTTTATGCTGTTCACCACATAAAATCCCAATATTATTTTAAATGATGCTGCTAATTCTCCAATAAGACTTCAAAACTGAATTAAATAGTACATTTTATACAACCATCCGTTTTTCATCATAATGTTTCAATTTTCAGCTAAATATTGCAAACTTGCTTACACAGTCCTGTGAGCTCCTAGTCCCCTATTCAGAATTAAAAAAAAATAGTGCTGGTATTGAAATTCAGTATTTTCATCACAAATACAGGTAAAGCCAAAAAAAAAAAAAAACCTTACCACAGTATCCTTAAAACTTTTGTCCCGTTCCTCTGAAAGAATTGTATTAGCGTACATATTTAGTAATTGTTTTTTTCATAATACAAACGAATCATTTAAGTTGATGTTTCACAATGGAAATACAAGCAAAAATATCACAATTTCTAAAAAAATTATACCTAAATTATAGATATTACTAGCTAATACTAATATTACCTACTTTAATTTCTTTGTTGTCCAGTGTCACTAAAAAGCTTCAAACCTAAAAGTAGAAATAACTTTTAGAATTTTGATCACATCTTCGCTATTCTGATATATAAGTTGTAGAATACATAATTTATATTGTACAATCTACCTCAGGGTTATGACTATTTACTGTGCGTGTACATTTTTCAGTCAAATCCCTTGTGGTCTGAATTCAGATTTCTGAATAGGAGTAGGACTTTATCAAGACTTCACTGCTTCCTGTGTACTATCGGATACGCTTCAAAGTCTCAACGTTTGTTGGGTGGTTTGGCCCCTGCTAACATTTCATATCTAATTATTCTGTATGCTCCAGGTGGGCCTCTCTGCTTTGCTGGCCATTATTTATTACAGATCCCTAGTCTTCACTGCAAGCTTTTTCGATCTGTGCTCCAAAACTGTGACATTAACCACCCTCGGATATTAGATTTTCCCCTTCCTTTTTGATCTTCAAGACAAATTTCTATTCTGCTTGGTTTAGTACCTAGCTTTTATTTCTAGGTTTAAGTAATTTATATTCATTTATTTACTATTTTTACTTTTTAAACATTGCTATGACTGTGTTTATTTGCTGTTTTATAATTTCTTGGTTAAATATTTTATGTGCTGCCTCTGCACAGCACTTTAGTCAGTTCACATGCTGTGTTTTATTGTGCTTTAAATAAATGGTGTGGTATGGTCTGTCCGCTGCACACCTCTGAACCAAGTATATTTTTCTCCAATAACTAGTTAGTATTAAAGCATAGTAAGATAGTACGTAAGGCAAAGATAATATCAACATTTGTTTAATAGAATGCATGTGGCTTTATCGCTGAAACAGAAATAGAAAGTTTGTGAAATTGGTGATATTTTTGGATCTTTAATGTAGTGACTTCACAAAGGTCCATCTGCACCTTACATTGTACTGTGCGACTGACAGTCAGCATGCTCGCATACACTGAACCAACATGTTGCCGACTTAATTCAGCATACAAACACTTTTCACAGTCCTTTTGCTTGTCCTGAGCACTGTAGGAATTTGCGTTTTCAATCAGCTGTGTTGACATAATATTTGAGATTGTAAAAAGATATAACTTTTTAAATAATTTCAGTGACTAACATAAAAAGTATCTACCAGAATAACACAGGAACCTCTTAAACAAATGCTCAGTTCTGGTGTTGCTCCATCAATTCAGTGCAGCACAGATAAGACCAATCAAATGCAGGATATACATAACTAATTACTATACATATTTACAAACACACTGGTTTCCATCAGTGGTCCATCAGATGCAGGAATCTATAATGCCTTTATACATAATCAGAATTTTTTTGTGTGCAAGCTTATCATTCATCACCTATTTCCAACATGCTTAATTCAGTGTTTTTTTGTGCATTTTTAAAAAATATTTTTCCTTTGAACTAAAACATCTTGAATTCAGTCTCTACATGAGTGTGTACATTGGTAGTAAAGCTAGTTTCCACGAGGGCTCGGGTCAGGACAGCGATCCTTTATCTCTGATGACAGACACACAAGGAGCTCTTCTGTGGTGCCGGGGGGGGGGGGATGTCACCCAGGGTGGGAGCTGATCGTCTCTCTGTAGCAGTCCTTTAAAATCCAACGACAGTTTCCTGTTGCAGCTGAAGGAGTGCACAGGGGAGCGGAAAGGAACGTGTGTTTCCTGTGTTTTCACAGTACCTACATCGTGATTCGGTAGCGGTTCTAAGTGTCAGTGCAGAGCTTGAGGTATGGGTGAGGCGGCTGAGTAATCAGACGTGCTAATGAGGGAAGAACTACTGAGAGAAGCCAGCTCTGTTTTATATCACATTTTCAAACAGCTGCATCGAGTTCATGATGTTCTCGTCCTGTAGAGACAAAACCAAAAATGAGAAGCTAAGGTTTAGGCTGACTTTTAGAACATATGAGAAAAACTTTTTTTTTAACAAAGTATAAACAGCTTTAGCTTATGGTGCTGTGAAAAAGTATTAAACCCCTTACAGTTTTTGCTTTCTTGTCACACTTACACATTTCAAATCATCAAACGCACTCAAATATCAGACCAAGATATCCTGATTAAAAACAAAACACAGTTTTTAGATGTCAACTGATTGCTTTTAGACTGTATTTAAAACTTATTTAGTTGAGCCACTCATTGGTAGCAACAAATGGCATCATTTTTTTGTGAAGTATGATGACAGAAGGAATCTAGCACATTATTTTGATTCAGCCTTACAGGTTGTTTTTTTACTATTAACAGCCTGTTGAATGTCATGCGACAGAATCTCAATCAGATTTAAGAACATACTTTGACGAGGCTACAGCAAAACCTTACATTTATTTACATATATATAATTCTTTGAGCCAGTCAGAGATTATTTTTTTTCCTTTGGATCACTGTCCTTCTCCATTACTCAACTGGGCTTGAGCTTCTAGTTTATGGTAAATGTTAGTTAAAGCAGGTAATACAGCTACAACTGATCTTTGTGGGTTTTCTCTTCAGTGAACAACTATATTAGCCTGAAATCGTCCACCTTTCTTTATGAGACAAATCAAAAGCCATTTAGAAAGATATTGTTGCAGCTTAAACACTTGAAGGTGCCCAAAAAGAAGTAGGAAATAACAATAGCCTGTAAACAGGTTTCTTGATAACTTTATCTCAATGTTTATTGACGGTGTGGCGAGTCCAGTAAAGGTTTCTGTAGATTTCAAGTTGCTATATTCACACCTTTTACTTACTAGTCGCGTTGTGTTGACGTGTGGGAGAAATGACTTTTGCCAGAACAGCGGGGCAACTGGGAGGGACTTTCACCCAGGGGAACGTTGGGGAAAAAGGACTTGAAAAACTTTCACAGCTGCTTGCAGTTGTAGTTATATCTGTGGTTGTAAATAGAGATCCTATTTCTACTGTGTCTTTTCTTTGTCAGTAGCAACATAAAGTGTTCTTGATGGGGTATTTTTCATTCAACCAATGTTTCAAATATAGACTTAAATTTGATGCAGGGAGTTAGATGGGAATATTTCAAAGTAATGCGAGTTAACTGATTAGTTACGAGTTGGTAAATGCGTCTATGGAATATGTCATTTAAAGATTTAAGATTTAAACAGACAGATTTGAGCAGGATGCCCTATGACCTTGTTCTCTTTACAGTGTGAATGCCATTAACCTTGCAGGAATACAAATTCAGGCTTTATACCTAAAGGTATCGGGTATAGGAGGATGCAGAAGAGTTTGAGCGTGCTTCAGCTTTGGGGACAATATATTTTCTTGTGATTCTGGCTGCTCTACTAATTAAACATCAAGAACACCTGACAAACTGCAGCCTAATCTTTCTTAGAGGAAGAAAAACAAATTTTTCACATCAAGAGCTACAGATTAGGGTAATGTCAAAGAGGCGTTCCAACCTCAAAAACTTAATCGCTAAAAATAAATAGACAAAAAACCAGTGGAAATACAAAAAGCTTGACCAAAATGCTGTATTTTCCCACTCAATCTTAAGTTAGTGTTTTCCATTGGACATTGATAATCTTTAATTTATTATCAGGAAAAAAAACTTCTTGATAGAATGAAAATATTTTTAGATCGAATGTGGCAGAGGTACGAGTGGTTTTGCGTTTTAGTGTACTGTTCGCTGCTGTTTGTGTTGTTTATAACATAAAAACAAGACGTTGTTCCGTATGTGGGATTGTAAGTCACCTTCTGACACGTCTCGATGAACTCCTCTATGGTCACCACGCCATCTCTGTTTTTGTCCATTTTCTGTTGGAAGAAGAAGAAGAGGACCCTTATAGAGGACAAACACATCAGAGTCGATTCTTTTGGCGTGGAATACATTATTATACATTATTTTAGCATCAATGTGTGCATTCAGAACCTGGAAGAACTTGTCAACGTGCTCTGAAGGTGCGTCGTCCCGTACACAGGGGTACGTGTATCTCCCCATCATGTCATAGATGGACTTCATGATTTCAAGCATCTCCTGAGGAATAGAAAAAAAACATGAAACTACCATTTATAGCTATTTATGGCCATCGTCACAACACTTAGAAAACTCACACAGATAGAGATTTACATCTAGATAAACCAGCTTTACGTCAACATTTTTTGTTTATAAACTATGTATGATGATAAAACATATGGGTACAAACTGGGGTGCAAATTAACTAAAGGGTGAATAGACCCAGAGGTAAAGTTTAAAGAGGCTGATCAGTGGATTGATATTTACAAATGATGCTGATATATTTTTGTAAGCCAGACTCCAGTGAGTTCTACTTCTCTTGGAGGCCCCCTGCTGGTTAATATTCCCTATGCAGCAGATAAGCAATTGCTACAAGGCTGATTCTAATTTGAACTAACGTACATTTTTTAGTGTGTGTTGAACCAAACAATTTGATCAGTTTCACTTCTTTCTGAAATGATTCAGAAAAAAAATTATTGTTTAAGCATATACTAATTTTTTGAGCTTTTTGTTGATTAAATCCCCCTAAAAATGACCTGTCAGAGAAAGGCTCGATTGTGCCAGAGCATCACTGATTGAATGGGATTTAAAGAAACCCATTAACCTAGCCAACATATTTGTGGTACTTGAGAGAAACTGGTTAAACGGAAAAGAAAAAGTAAATACGACACAAAAAATCCCCACAATACAAAAATGGGTAGGGAAATATGGTTACATTACTATTACCAGGGAATTACTATTAGTATTTTCCTGCTATCATATATCCTAATTTTCATTATTTGCACATCTGTTTTCTCACAGTCTATATTCTACTAACTTCTGGGAATTAATACGTTTACTTTTTAATGCATAACAGCACATGCAAATTCTGTAAATACACTCACATTTTTACATATTTTTTAAATTATCCTACTCAATTTAATATTCTAATCTATGCCACTTCATTATGCAACACTGCACAGTGCTCAGGGTTTTTAATTTTGCCCTTAATGTAAAGTTTTCCAAATGCTTATAATGCCTGTCACTTTGTTGCTGTTAAAACTGAATTTAAATGATTATTCTATTCTATTGTAACAGATTTGGCATTCAGCATAGTAAACTCTACATACTTTAATTGTTAGTTTAAACAAATTTAAAATACAATAAAACATGAGAAAGAATAGAAAAGCAAAACCTCTGTGTAATAAAATAAGCATTTATCCGTTTTCAATAACCGTTTTATTTTTCAAAATATTTCCTGAAACCAATGCTCACCTCTTTGGTGATGTAACCGTCCTTGTTGATGTCGTAGAGGTTGAAGGCCCAGTTGAGCTTCTCCGTGACCGAACCTCTGAGCAGAACCGACAGGCCGATGACGAAGTCCTCGAAGCGGATCGAGCCGTTTCTGTCGATGTCGAACGCGTTGAAGAGGAAGTGAGCGTAGGTGGTTGCATCTGTGGACAGGGAGAATCATTGATTCCGCCTACTGCTTTTACCGGGAGTGTGGGACAAAAATGTACAAATCAGGGACAGATAATGTAAAAGCTACAAAGGAAGAAGTTCTTAAGGATGCGATTGGTTTGAAGGATATTTGGACATTTTGTTGGATTCTGCAGGATTTGCTTTGGAATTTAATCCTCTTTGAAACGTTGCCTTTCTTCTACAATCGCCAGAGTCACAATGGGTCACTTGGCTGCTTTATACTCTCATTGCTTGGTCTGTCAATTTATGTGGCTAGTGAGGTAGGTTTGCATCCATAATCCCAGATGATAAATCAGTTCAACATAATCCTGCTTTTACTTTTAAAACTTTACTATTTTCTCCCTGACCTGTCTGCTGTGCTCCTTCATGATGCTGTTTGTTCACAAATGTCTACTAACAAACCTCTGAGGCATTCAGAAAACATCTGTTGGACTCTATTTACTAATTCAGTGCCTTTTGAAGGAAACTGGTTATCCAGGTTTTTATTTAGGGCCTTCAGTGTGAAGGGGCCTGAATTTAGATGCGTACCGTAATTTTAGTTTTCACTAAATTTGTCAGCAAAATTAATCTTAAACTCATAAGATTGTGCTGTACCTCTTGTTGGTCTATCATATAACATTTCAATAAGACACTGAGGTTTTGGTGGTGACAAAATGTGATGAAGCCGAAGGAACACTAATTAAATAAACGAAGACCTTGAACACCCTCCATCTCACTGCACATCATATTTTTACTTACAGTCCCTTAAAGGACAAGAAAGGAGTGATGGTTTTAGTGTCTAACCTCCTTGGGGAAAGAACTGAGAATAGATGGACTTGAACGTCTCCTCGTCAACCATACCACTGGGACACTCCTGCAAATGAAAGTGGGGGAGATGTAGCATGCTAAAAACAATTAATGTTCCTATTTAAAAAAGCATCGCAATAAAATCAACATAGAGCGTGCATCCTCGCCACGGTTTGACCTACGTTCTTGAAGCCTCGATAGAGAGACTGAAGCTCCTTTCTGGTGAACTTGGTCTGGGCCTGCAGTTGGTCCAGCCCCTCGGGCTGATGACGCACCGTCGACAGCTCCAGGTCGCTGTCGCTGCTGTCTGTGGGAGCGAGAGACGGAAGGAGGACAGGGACAGATAGACGGACAGGAGGAAGGAGAGAGAGAGAAGCGACGCAGAGAGGGAGAGATGAAGAAAGAAAGAGCGAGGACGGGACAGACATCGAGTGAGTGAACGCAGGCAAACAATTGAGGGTGAGGGTGGGTTCACATATTTAACAGGGAGGGAAAGGAAAACGTGCAAGTTTGGGGGGGGGGGGGGGGGGTGAAAGGCAATCTGCTGAGGACCACAAAGGTGGAAGGAAGGAAGAGGAGGAGGTACTTTCTTTCAGGTGAAGATATCAGCAAATCTTTTATTTTTGTCTAAATTTGAAGCGTTTCAAAACTCAAACAAATTCAAAATTGCAACTTTCTTGACCGGTAGTTCAGTCATGCCCAGAGAAAGTAGAACATGGCTAGGAAAAAAAGAAAAAAAAGCAGGGAAGCCTTCTCCAGGTAAGCTGTGTTTCTCTTGCACCATACTCACCATCTTCAGACACAGAGAACAGAGGAGGAGGAGGAAGAGGAGGAATTGGTGTTGACACCGAGATGAATTGAAAGAGAGTAAATGGAGAACGGTGAGAGAGTGACAGTAAGAAAAAGGAAAAACAAAACAAAGCAAAACAAGAGAAAATAAGTCAATTTGGGTCAGATCCTGGGAGGTGTAATGGAGAGGAAAAGATGTCCATGTCAAACACTCAGCAGAGCAGCGACACATTAAACACTGTGAAACATTAACCAAAATCAACAGTAAGGAATATAAGGGGGGCGGATCCGACTACATCAAATCTGTTCCTTCCTTTTGGTTCATTTGGTTCTATTAAAAATTACTCTTTGTTTGATTACTTGAAGTAGATCTCTGATGTCGCCTAATCTAAAAATTGTTTTTCTTTCTGTTATAAAACATATTTTTCCGTGAAATAAAACACTTGTTCTGTTTATTATTGGAACATTTCTTTAACTTGCTTTTATTATCATTGTAACCCTATAAGATGTATTTAAAAGCCTTGGAATAAATGTGTCTCTTGATGCAGCAGCTTCATGTTTAATTGAGAATGTTAGAAAAATTCAGTGTGTATAAAACCACTAGCTGATAAATGATTTTAAAAAAAGTTTAGTTTGACACAAATTGATCAATGTCATACTAAACATCCACTCAACCATTTTCTATCTCGCTATTTCTCGCAGGGTTGGTGGTGTTGGAGGGGCGTGGTTGTCAACTCCAGCAGTCATAGTAGAAAAAGGCCATACTAGAAACGATTAAAGAAAATCAATACAAGATAGTTTTTGCTTGTACTGAGCTAAAAAAAATATGCCAAAGGAACAAGTGAAGACGTTCTTGAAAAGATGTATTGAAATAAGAGAATATATAGAAAAAATAAGGAAACAATGGCAATAAACAAGGGATTTTTACTTTTTTCAAAATCATTTTCCGCAGTGAATTTGGGATGAGGCGGGGTATACCCTGGACAAGTCACCAGTTCATCACAGAGCAACACAGAGACACACTGGACAGACAACTGTCCACACACAGTCACAACTAAGGACAATTTAATGAACCCAATCAACTAGTCACCATTTTGGGCTGATGGAGGAAGCCGGAGTACTCTGAGAGTACTCAACCATGGCTTTCTGTTTCCCAGTGGTACTAAAATCATCCAAGCCAAAGCAAGTGTTGATCTTTATAAGTCAGGATATAGGTACAGAAAAAGATGCTGCCAACCAAAAACTGCACAGATCTACATTCAGTTTAAGAAAACAATGAGCTTAAAACAACTGGAGCTGAGACAAATAAGGCTGGATGAGGATCCAAGAAAGGAAGGGAGGGTAAAATGTTTTTTTTTTTTTAGAGAACTGCAGCAAAACGTAGCGTCCTGCATTCATCATGTCTCCATAACATCGTTTGGATGCTTCTTATGTGCCATATGGTTGTTTGGGAGAGAGAGGAGGACAAGATTGAGCTTTTTAGTAACATAAACTCTTGGTAGGTTATAGCATTGGTAATAGCACCCCATGCCTAATGGCACGGTAAATGATCTGTAATGCTATGGGCCAAAAACGCAACCAGGGGTTTGAACCGGCAATCCTTAGATTACAGATCATACCTCCTGAGCCATAGTTGACCGTATGTTGTAAGAACATTGTTAGAGGCCATGATCATGAAGTCTTTGAAACGCCATAAGATTTTACAACAGCAATTGAAAAGCTTTGCATTGTAAATTAAATTCACCGTCCCGAAACGCAGCAATTCCTTTATATACGCAAACAAAAATACTGAAACAGACAATTAACAGAAGTACACACATATTATCATCAAATATATGCTTTGAAAATCCAGCAAACACACATTTGAGCAGTTTGAACAATGTTCTTATAAGATATAACAAAGCTGCAGAGGAGGAAACACGTGAGAAATGTAAGTTGCATACATTTTTAGATCATTAAACACACAAAAAATAATTACAAAAACAGAAAATAATAACAGCAAATATAGATAAATACATCCGTCCATCCATTATCTATGCCGCTTACCCTTGTAAGGCTGGTGCCTATCTCCAGCATCTATTTTGTGAGAGGCAGAGTACACCCTGGACAGTTTGCCAGTCTGTGACAGGGTTACATAGAGACAGACAGGACAAACAACCATCCACGCTCACGCACCAGGCTGGGACTCAAACCCAGGACTTTCTTGATGCAAGGCAACAGAGCTACCAATTGCACCTCTAGATAAATACATCCTAAATTACGTCTCAGTAAAAAATGTGATAAACCTAACACCGTCTTTCAGCAGGATAACAATCTCGAATACATGGCCATAACAGCACAGAAATAAATCACCAGACCTAACATCATGCTTTTCCCACAAACCAGTACTCACCACTTAATTCTGCAGGAAACCTGTGGAGTGAGCTAAGGTGAAGAGAGCAAAAGAATCAGCACTGTAGGTTCAGTAGCTAGAGCGATTGTGCAGAGATTACTGATCAAAGATTCTACTCCCTTTCTGCTTCAAACCTTTTAAAATCTTACAGAATAAAAAGACTTAGGAAATGTTCTAAAAATTAAAAACTGAATTTTCTCTAAAATGTTCTGTTTGAAGCCTTGCTACTGCAGCAGGAACATTATTTTAGGAGGTTTTCTTCATGTTGATCAGAGTTGCCAAGTTGTTGAGGGTGCAGGTTTATATTTTCTACATCTTCTATCTAAAACAATCCATAGTTTATTTTTAGTACCTTGAGTGTATTTCAGAGTTTTTCCATTGTTATGATTATTATCACCCTAAAGCCACCTGAAAGCTTGACAATTTTGTCTATTTCCGTCTCAAGCATAAACACACAATGAAAGCCACAGTTCTGCAGTGTGCATTTGTGTCCACATACGGACTCACAGCTTAAGTTAATATAGATTTAATTGGATGGTAGGTGAATAATGAGTTTGGAAAACTATAAAACTGGATGAATTGGTGACATAGTCAGGTAGCCATTATTACTTTGGGATCCATTTTCTTTTATAAAATCTATTTGACTCGTCTCCTTATTTAGGTTTATTGCCCAAGTTTGTGCACGCAAACATGGATTTGACTTAGTTTCCACTTTGCTCTCAATTTACTGACGTTTTTTATTTAAATATATAAAATTTTATGAGGAATTACAATTCTTTTCCCTTGTAAACATGTATAAATATCGTGTTTTTCAAAAGAGGACGAGGTGGAGTTAGTACAAATATGCATGGTATCGATCTGGGAACTCTGGAACCATCTCTTTGGTGTTTCAACAACACATATAGGTTCTGTTCTTATGTTGTGAAATTCCTGTCAGCAGTCCCAGGTTCTGTTGGGTTCCCACTGTTATTCTTGGACTAATTAATCTCGGTCCATTAGTTAAAACAAAGGCTTTTGCTCTGAGAACTTGCATGCTTTATGCATCTTTTAACATGAACCCTTTTATGTTCTAACAGACTTGGTCTTTACATTAGGTTTATTTCCACTAATGTTAACGAAAAAAAGGAGAAATTGCTCAGAAGCTCAGTTAAAGCGGGTGTTGGAGAGAACTAAATCTGAGGCATTTTTAGTTTTTTCATGAGGGGACCTTCAAAATACACCCCAGATAATAAAATGTGAACTCAAAATAACCAGAAACAATAACATCCAAAATGACTTTGCATGTTCAAAAGGTGAACAAGTCACTTTTCAAAATAAAACATTTTTAACTCAAGGATTCTTTCTATAACTTCCAAGATTCTTTCTGGAACCAAAAAGTCCCTTAATTTACCTGTGTTTTTCTGAAATTAATACATTTTTTTCTGGAACTATTATATAGGTAACTGGGTACCTTATTGGAAGTTACCAGGTACTGTTATGAATTTACAAGTTTGAACTTTCCAGGAATTTATATGTACTTCTGTAAGGTACTTTCCTGGAACTTTTACTGAACTTTTCTGGAGCATATGTAGACTCAACAAAAATATAAATGCAACACCTTTGTTTCTGCTCCCATTTTTCATGAGATGGACTTAAAGATCTAAAATTCATTCCAGATACACAATATTACCATTTCTCTCAAACATTGTTCACAAATCAGTCTAAATGTGTGATAGTGAGCACTTCTGCTTTGCTGAGATAATCCATCCCACCTCACAGGTGTGCCACATCAAGATGCTGATCTGACATCATGATTAGTGCACAGGTGTACCTTATACTGCCCACAATAAAAGGCCACCCTGGAATGTGCAGTTTTTTGCTTTATTGGGGGTCTGGGGACTCAGAACCGGTCAGTATCTGGTGTGACCACCATTTGCCTCATGCAGTGCAACACATCTTCTTCGCATAGAGTTTATCAGATTGTCAATTGTGGCCTGTGGAATGTTGGTCCACTCCTCTTCAATGGCTGTGCGAAGTTGTTGGATATTAGTGGGAACTGGTACACGCTGTCGTATACGCCGGTCAAGCACATCCCAAACATGCTCAATGGGTGACATGTCCGGTGAGTATGCTGGCCATGCAAGAACATGCAAGACATTTTCAGCTTCCAAGTATTGTGTACAGATCCTTGCAACATTGGGCCGTGCATTATCTTGCTGAAACATGAGGTGATGTTCATGGATGTATGGCAAAACAATGATCCTAAGGATGTCATCACGGTATCTCTGTGCATTCAAAATGCCATCAATAAAATGCACCTGTGTTCTTCGTCCATAACAGATGCCTGCCCATACCATTACCCCACCACCACCATGGGCCACTCGACCCACAACATTGACATCAGCAAAGCGCACACCCACACCATGCCACACACGCTGTCTGCCATCTGCCCTGAACAATGTAAACCGAGATTCATCCGTGAAGAGAACATCTCTCCAATGTGCCAGACGCCATCGAATGTGAGCATTTGACCACTCAAATCTGTTACGGCGACAAGCTGGAGTCAGGTCAAGACCACGATGAAGACGACGAGCATGCAGTTGAGCTTACCTGAGAAGGTTTCTGACAGATTGTGCAGAAATTGTTTGGTTATGCAAACCAATTGTTTTAGCAGCTGTCTGAGTGGCTGGTCTCAGACGCTCTTGGAGGTGAACCTGCTGGATGTGGAGGTCCTGGGCTGGTGTGGTTACACGTGGTCTGCAGTTGTGAGGCCTGTTGGATGTACTGCCAAATTCTCTGAAACGCCATTGGAGGCGGCTTATGGTGGAGAAATAAACATTCAATGCACGAGCAACAGATCTGGTTGACATTCCTGCTGTTTGCATGCCAATTGCACGCTCCATCAATGCTTGTGGCATCTGTGGCATTTTGCTGTGAGACAAAACTGCACATTCCAGGGTGGCCTTTTATTGTGGGCAGTATAAGGTACACCTGTGCACTAATCATGATGTCAGATCAGCACCTTGATGTGGCACACCTGTGAGGTGGGATGGATTATCTCAGCAAAGCAGAAGTGCTCACTATCACACATTTAAACTGCTTTGTGAACAATGTTTGAGAGAAATGGTAATATTGTGTATCTGGAATTAATTTTAGATCTTTAAGTCCATCCCATGAAAAATGGGAGCAGAAACAAAGGTGTTGCGTTTATATTTTTGCTGAGTGTACTTTCAGGACTTACCAGGTACTTTCCTGGAACATACACTGATTTTACTGCAACTTATTAGGTACTTTATCAGGTACTTACTTATTAGATACTTTTTGTGAGCTCACAATGTACTTTCCTATAACTTACCAGACACCTTAATGAAATTCTAAGCAAATTGCAGTGTTGAACTTAACACTATGCAACTATGGAATGTTTTGTACAAATAAAAGGCACTTTCATGGAAACCACCTGGTACTTTCTGGGACTTAACAGCTTATGTCGTAGAGCTTTTAAAAACCTCTGGCTAAGTGTCATGGGAAATATCTTGTAAGTTCTGTGAAAATGTTGGAGAAAGTTTCTTTGTAAAACTTATGAAAGTAACAAAATGTTATCTTATTACTAATATTACACTTCCGAACTTCCTCTATTCTGATAGTTGTCTAATAGTTTTCCAGATTCAGTAAACACTGACTATATATAGTATGTATATATATATATGAATGGTTACCGTGGCTTCTACTAATTTTGGTGTAATTAATCAAAGACTTTCAGGGAAATAAAAAAGACATGAAACAGTAAGTATGACTTTGCCTCTAGTGTGTTAGATTTCAATACATCGCTTGAGGACACCTCTTAGAGTTTCACAACCCACCATGACGTCTTGATTATTAATGATATCTCTATGGATTAAATCAACCTCCGCAGCCACCCCCTTTACTCCCCACCCCAAGAGTAGCCCAATGTTTTCTCACCGGTCTCGGTGATGTCGATCAGACCCAGCAGGTGCATCAGCTTGAGGAACATGATCACCAAACAGACGATGCCGACAGTTTGGAGTCCCTCCGTCTCCCATCTCACACTCATCCTTCCCTCTTCTTCTATTTTTCTTCCTTTTTCAGTCCTTTCCTCTCAACTTATTTTTTTTTCCACATCACTGATTAATTGGTCCACCTCTCCATTATGGAAGTCTCCCTGCCTCTGTCGCTCTTTTCTGTCTTTGTCTTTGACGGTGTCACTCACTTATCGCTCTTTTTCTGCCATTCTGTTACTCCATCTAGCCCTCCCCTCAATTGACGTTTTAAATCAGTGTGGGTTTTTTTTTTTCCTCAGCACTCTCTTGTGCTCGTTTTTGGATTATTCTTGTCAAAAACAAAGAGAAAGATGTTATTGTTAAACTTTTTTATTAAGTTTTATGGATCAAATCATTCTAACTCTATCTTAAAATAGTGAAACATGCTGGGATCCCACAAAAATATCTATTGCATATCCATCTATCTAATCCATATAATCCAACATCATCCCACCTACTGCTGATTGAATTCACGATAAGTCAACCTAACGCATGCTTCCTCCGTATCACAGTTGATGATTGATAGTTCCAAAGAAACAATGCTCACAGTTCCTTAATACCAAAACTTACCAAAACAAAATGTGCTTAACTGTGTTGTAACGAGAAAGCTATTTGTTTTTAAGGAGTCAGAGAGGAGGGAGAGGGAGACAGGTCAACAGGTGTCCTGAATCTCATTTTTCCACTCAGCTCGGTGATCCACTTTCTAATTGTTCCTTCGTCTCCCCTGGGGTCTGTAGCACAGATTTAAAGTCTCATTAACTCATTCGAGTTCTGTTACAGTCATACTCGTGTGATAAAGAGAGACGAAGAGCTCTCACAGGCTCTGTGACACTTGTTCTGAAACTTATCTTCTTCTTTGTCTCCCCCAAGTGGTAAAAAATCGCACAACAAAAACAGGAAGATGGATTACTTTTCTCTGACTTTTTTTCCCTCCTGACTTTGTATCGAAACACCACAAAGTTTTAGGGAAGTACAGGAGGAATTTAGTCAACAACACCACAAAGAGAATCAGTTTACTTCTTGCTAAAGGACATGGATATAAGGAGTTGGTAGGCAGTATCATGTGAAAGGTGAGTTTAAGATGAAAACCTACAAGCAGGGAGACTTCAAACTCTTATGATATTCAAAAATGGAAAGGGGGGTGAGGCATAAAATAGAAGAGGCCGTGCGTAGTGGCAGCATAATTTAAAGGCAACGAAAGTAGAGCCAAAGCTGGCATAGCATTAGGAGAATGACAGTAGAGGCAACAAAATAGCCCAATGAGAGGAAATGACTGGAGAAATAACACAAAGAAATTAAAGGAATCATAGAAAACTAATTATGAATGCAAAACCAAACATTAGAAAGTTTAAAATACAGCAATGACTGAGGTAGGGGATTTAAAAAACTAAAGAAGCTCAAAAGTTGATATGATCATGATAGAATCTTGCCTCATGAATTCATCTGTGTTGCAATATTAAGCAGAATTTAAATTCAGTCATGGTGACAGAAATAGAAAACCTTTCAACTCTTTATGTATCAGGACATAGAATAAAAGATTTTGGTGTTTATCAAGTTTAAAAGCTAAAATTAGCACATGCTGTCAGGAAACTTGCGTGTGGTTGATTAATTAGTTTTCTTGGAACAACACTTCTTGGTATTAACTGTTAAACCATCAGAAAGCTTGTTTGTGCCCCCTGGTGCTGCTTTTCTAAGAAAAAAGCATTTTTGGATTGAGGAGCAGAGAGGAGTATGTGGGTTGCGGCCATTAAAAAAAACAGTTCTTAATTAAAAATCCTCTCTGGCAGCTTTTGTTGGTGGTCGTATGAGTTTGTGGGACGGCTCCTTAACCCCATAAGGCACTTCTTGGATCAACTTGCAGTTGCTGTTTTCTCAAGAGTGACTCATGCAATAAAACTGGGTCACGTGCGCCAACTGCTGGTTACAGAAGGGAATGCTGTCGCACAGCAAGGTGTGACCAAGCAGACCTGAACCTCCAGGGTCACATAAAGACAATAATAATGGTCAGCTTTCTATCACCTGAGGAATATTTCTAGGATTAAAGGAATGATGACACAAGGAGACCTAGAAAAACTCATTCATGTTTATCTCTAGTCGCCTTGATTACTGTAACAGTATCTTCACAGGTCTACCTAAAAAATCAATCAGACAGCTGCAGCTGATCCAGAACGCTTCTGCTCTATGGAGGACTACGGGGGTCATTGGAAAAGCAATACAGCATTTTGACGATAACTGCTTAATTGTGAATTAAAAATATAGATTGCTAAATATAATTTCAAATTCAACAATTAATCCATACAAAAAAATACAAATTTGAAAAACATTTTGTAACTACACATTTTAAATTTAAATACTAAAGAGGAATTGCAAATTGTATTTATTATTTGATTATTAAATACTGTGATTTGAAAATGTTTTTCAAATCCTATTTCAAAATGGAGAATTAAATAACACAATTAATAAATGACATTGTAAATATCTTTCCTTTTCATACATTTAAAAAACCTATTCCCTTTTCTACATCCGTTTTCTCTTTCCATCTCTCATTTTCAAATCCTTTTTGCAATCGCATTTCCTAAATGGTTTACCCTCTCCTTTTAGCATTCGTGTGACCCTCCTGGTCCCTGAGAACACTGAAAACCAAGTTCAACCAATCACAGCTGCTCCTCGAAGGTAACCAGCTCTCTCATTGGTTAGACAGCCACATTTGAGTGGAGCTTGCCGAGCTGTGCGCGCGCCAGTGCAAACAGAGTTGTAACTGCTTCAAAGTTTCGCCTTATCTGCTTCAGTCTCCTTAAAGTACTTGCATTATCGGACCAGGAGGGTCACACGAATGCTAAAAGGAGAGGGTAAACCATTTAGGAAATGCGATTGCAAAAAGGATTTGAAAATGAGAACTGGAAAGAGAAAACGGATTTAGAAAAGGGAATACGTTTTTTAAATGTATGAAAAGGAAAGATATTTACAATGTCATTTATTAATTGTGTTATTTAATTCTCCATTTTGAAATAGGATTTGAAAAACATTTTCAAATCACAGTATTTAATAATCAAATAATAAATACAATTTGCAATTCCTCTTTAGTATTTAAATTTAAAATGTGTAATTACAAAATGTTTTTCAAATTTGTCTTTTTTTTGTATGGATTAATTGTTGAATTTGAAATTATATTTAGCAATCTATATTTTTAATTCACAATTAAGCAGTTATGGTCAAAATGCTGTATTGCTTTTCCAATGACCCCCGTAGTCCTCCATACTGCTCGTGTTCTCACTAGAACCAAGAAAGTATCACCCCAGTTCTAGTATCCTTACACTGGTTCCCTGTAGCTCAGACTTCAAAGTGCTTTTATTAGTCTAGAAATCCTTGAATGGGTTAGCACCAGAGTACATTAGAGATCTGCTATCACGGCAAAAACCATCCAGATCACTCAGGTCCTCCAGCTCTAGTTTACTGACCATCCCTAGAACCAGAACCAAACATGGGGAAGCAGCTTTTAGTTTCTATGCTCCTCATATCAGGAACAAACTACTGGGAGAATGAAAAGCTACAGAGACACTGAACTCTTTTAAATCTAAAATTAAAAGTTACCTATTTAGACTCTCCTATGAGTAACAGTTTTTAATTGCTTTTTTTTAATTGTCAGGTAAATGCTTTCTTGTGTTAAAAACTGTGAGCTTTCTTCAGCAAGATCAGTTAATTAACTAAACCTGTGTTTTTTACTCACTTGTCCCTACATTTTTGTATTTTCTTGATTATTTTCTTATTGTAACTGCTCATTTGTATTCTAATCATATGTAAAGCACCTTGAATTGCCCTGTGTTGAAAGTGTGCTATACAAATAAAATTGCCTTTCAAGTTCTCCTCATGTATGTTCAACCGTTCATTTGATTAATGTGTGCTGACACAGAGTGACAGATAAAACATTTAGGGCACTGGAGTTTGGACACCATTATCCTATGGTTAGGTTGTTCTCTAAACAAGGCACCGTGAATCATGGCCAAACAGCTCTACTTTGCTCTTTTATGTATCACAGTTCATGCAGATGTGGCTGTAATGCTGTCAGATTTTTTTCGATAGAGGAAACTTTCTACCAACCCCAATTTTCATTATCATGATCTAATCTAGGCTTTGCATGGCCAGACATCGGGATGAATTTGCTGAACATCCACTCCTGGGACAATCTGCAACTTTCCCTAATGTTACCAGCTGTCAATAATCTATATCACTGTAGAGTGATGGATCTCTAATGGGTGAGCGGCATCTGCTACTCTAATGCCATCGTTGTCATGTTTACTTCTTGCCGTTGTTTTTTTTAAAACACAGCTACGTGCTCCGGATCAACTTATTGATTACAATAAGTTTGATCAGTTATTCAACTACACTTGATAGCAGAACCTGGTAAGAAATTATGTATATAGTTGAGGGGGATTTTATGCACAGGTTTCCTGTGTAAACTAAAATACATAAAAGTGAAAGATCCTGGTTAGATTAAAATAATTTTACAATGAGATCTTTGTTCTTTAATTTTAAAAGCTAAAAATTTGATAAGACACAAACTATTGTTTTATTCACTGCTCTGAAAGCTTGATGGGTATAATATTCAACTGATTACTAAAGAATATGATGAACGAGAATCAAATGAGAAACAGAAAACACAAGATTTCTGTAACAGCAAGCCACTCATTCCTCTTTAAAGAATGTTTTTTCTGATATCACCCTAAAATTGCAACAGCAGACTAGAGCTGCAGCCACACTGCAACATTTAAATGTTCAGACAAAGGTACGAGCACTGTGCTGCAGTTATCAGGTCCTCATAGTTCAAATTCAAAGGGCCTTTTAATAACCACTGATCATATAAACAAAAAAAGAAACAATCTAACAAACTTTATGGGGCCTGTTGTTTGACACAGGGCCTCTGATAAACCACCGATGCTAATAATGTAAACTAACTCCATGCACAGTCACTAGTACCCAAAGTATACAATACAGCATGTAAATGTAAAAAACTTTCGGCACCAACGTCCCTCTCAAAGCTCGACTTTGGAAAAGGAATTTCCACACCAGCATTTTTACCTAAAATGGACTTAAATTTTCTGGAAAATCTACAGACCAGGATGTGAGGCTAAAAGAGGCAGCTGAGACGTTTACTCAAGTTTGCATGTTTAGATGAAGGGAGAAGAATAACATAGCCTTCAGACGAGTAAACTCAAAATGAAATGAAACTTTATCTCTGAAGTTGCAGGTTAGGGGATTTAGGCCCCTTCAGGAGCAACTGAGATGCTGTGCGTTACAAACAGAAATCACATTAAACATTATTTTTCACTATAGGTCAACTATCTGGAGTAAATATGGCTTCAGGTTGTTCTATGCGTTGATGCTACAGGGAAATGAACAAGATACTGTTTAATCCATCTGATTGAAATTGATTTTTTTTTTTCACTGAAAAGAAAAAGTAAAAAAAATCATAAAATATACGGATAAGTTTAGTAGAGGTGACTGTGATTTTAAAACGTATTTTACCACAATTTGTTTACAAACAGCAAATATTCCAGTGGGATTATTTTTGTTATAGGACAAATTAAAGTAAAGTTTCTCTTTAAAATAGGAGAAAAATGTAACTTTTTATTACAAATAACAATATGAAAAGTATGACGTGCATTTGATTCTTTTTTAGCCCCTCTAAGCAAAGTGTTGTACCTAAACAACTACAAAATAGACAGAGAATCTGCAAACATCCGTTTTTAAGCCTCTAACAGGTTTTCCCCTTCTTCCATCTTACCATCAATTTTGAGCAGTTCCCCATTCCCTGCTAAAAGAAATTCCCTCAGCATGATGCTCCCACTGCCATGTTTCACCAATGGGGATAGTGTCATTTTTGAGTTTTGTACAGTTTTAAGCCTCTTTCAAATGACAATGCTTTCTGCTTGTTACTCTTTAGGAAGGACAGATTTATGAAGTGCATTTTATGTTTGAAGTTAGAATACTTTTCATATTATGGATTCAAAAGTACTTTGTTAAATATTTAAAGTATTGTATATTGTGTTATAACCCAATCCTGCTGCAAACTTTATCCCTGCCCTGTCTTCTTTGCTCCTTGGTCTTCATTATACTGTCCCCCCATGATCTCTAGAAACTTACACTGCCTTCTGGAAATCTGTACTGGATTTTCTTCTTATATATCAGAGTTGAAGGGTCCACTTTACAATCATGTGCAACTTGGCCTATCATAACGCAAAGCCCCGATAAAACACACCAACGTCTGTGGTTGTAACATCTTGTAGCAACACTCCTAGACCATAAATGGTTTTTGAAGCAAGTGTTAACCTCAAACAGTCAACCTCTTGTTAGATCTAATGACTCAAGACAAACACTGAAAACAAAAACAAAAAAAATCAATCCTTCATGTCAGTTAGGTCATGGTCAGGGTGTGTAGAGTGAGAAATCCCAGACACGGTCTAAAAACAAGATGTTGTTGTGGACAAAGCTAGGGGGAAACATTTAATGGAGGCAGGAAATGAGATTTATCTCCACGAGCCGCTGAGATGTGCACTGAGTTGACGCCTCCATCCTCAACTGTGACTGCTCTGTTTTTTTCCTAAACAGTTAAACAAGATGCAGGCGATGGGCTGGGAGATGATGAGGGAAGATGAAGAGGCTGGAAGGACGGTGAAGAACGATGATGGGACGCTTTAGAGGCCACCGAATGGATGGTCAGTGTCCTTCAAGGTCCTGGAGGAATACTCCAGGCTCCATATTTAGGTGGCCTCAGAGAAAGCCTGTTCAATACCGCATTTATAATTAATGTGAAATAATGCTAAACCGGGGTGGATTCCCAACCACAAGAGGAGGAGGAGGGAGTTACTGGAGAAATTGGAGATTGAGAGGCTTGATAAATCATGAAAAGACATTACTGGTGTTTTTGTTGAATTTATGACTTTATAAAGCCTGGCCATATGAGAATCACTAATGTGCCGACTGGAGCCTTCCAGCTGTAATTGCATTGGCACGCTTACGGCGGGGCCACTCTGACTCACTGGCCCTCAGCCTTAAACTCTAATCAAAGGGTAATACATCATTCAGAGGATCTGATTTCTTGGTTACAGTCCCAAACATATCCAGACCCCCCCCCCAGACTTTAGAATGTATTAGACAGAACACCCATTAACCTTTCCTGCTATTCTGGACCTGCAGACTCACAAACAGCTGAAGCTAAAAATATCTAAATTAATCGATTAAAAGGACCTGAAGTAAACTGATAGTTAACTAAAGTAATTCAGATATTGCTTATTGAAAAAGAAGAAATATAATTATTCCATACAAGGTCTTTATCAATAAATCCTGAGTATTTTTTATTAATCTAATGTGTTTTTATGCTAATATGTTTAGGCAACTTGTTGATATGGTAATGTAGACTGTCAATTTTCTAATTACAACTGTTCAGATAACGGGCGGGTTAGACAGCATAATTACCTTTTTTTTAATGGCTGCACTTTATGAACATGACTGAAATAATTTACATCAAAACAATTAGTTACACGACATTTTAATGCTACAGTATTTTACACCGACATGTGTTTTACAACTGATCTTAGTCTCAACCTGCTTGTTGTTCACATGTGAGATAAAATCGAAAAGAAACAATGAGATTTTAAAATTTTTTGAGGATATATTTCACACTCTAAGGTTTGTTGAGTATTTACAATGGAAAATATATTTGTATTTAAAATTATTTAAACATAAATTTGAAGAAAAAAAAAAAAATTTATTGAGATATTTGAATTTTTTTTAACTTAAATACATCTTTCACATAAACATTTCAAGAAAAACACATCATGAAATATTCTTAAGTTAATTACTTTACCTCATTTAATTGTTGATTATTTTTAAGTAAATGAAATTTAACAAAATAATAATAAAAAAATACATAAAATAATAATAATAATAATAATAATAATAATAATAATAATAATAATAATAGGTAGAGGGTAAAATAAATAAATACACTTCAATGACATGCAAATCAGTTTCTATCTTTTATTTAAAGTTTTTTTTCAATTTTCCTTGAGATGTGCTATCTATCACTATTAACGTAAACCTAATTTTAAAAATGATATTGTTCTGAGACTTTTCATTTCTTTGTCATTGGACAAACTTAAAGTACAAAAGCCTATCATCCCGTCACACTACATCCCTAGATTTTAAATTGATTATTAAAGGATTAATAAAACTTGAGGTAAATTTCAATTAGTCTAGATTTATGAAGAATACATGTAATATAATTAAGAGTAACATTTGATATGTTTGTTTTTCAATCCCCAGCAATGAACCAAACTCCAGGTTCCTGTCTGCTCTTACCTTCAAATGAGGAAATGGGCTCCAGGATGCCGAACTGCTTGAGAACTGCCATGAAGAGGATGACGACCACCCCGATGGCGAAGAGCTCCATGCCCTGGATGCCCATGGTTTGGAGAAGGAGGTAGCCCACTCAGGGCCCAGCCCGGACGCAAAGGTCTGGCTTCACCACAGAGACCAGAACCAGCCTAAGTCACGACAAATTAAACCAGTCCAAAACAGATGTTTATAAACAGAGGAGAGGACTCAGGGTTGGAGGTTATTCCCAGGCCTGAGACACGTGTAGCGTGAGAATCAGACGAAAGTTGCGCTAGTGTCAACACTGATGCTGACGTGGAAAATATTTGGAAGCCGACATATATGGAAAATCCTCCTCTGTGAGCCCACCAGGGAAAATGGAGTCAGCGTGACAAGCCATGTATCATGGAGCATCAAAGCAGGCGTTCAGAATCACTTTTCTGACTTACTTCTTACAGCCCAGCCTCTCTCAGCAGACAGATACTATCACCCCCATCTCTTAGTTTACACAAACAATTCCCATTTCAATGAAGGATGAAAATGCCATTCAGGGAAAGTGAAGAGTGCAGCGACGTGTCAGCGTCCATTTTCATGATTTTACTGCCATTACCCATATAGAGATTTTCTGAAACGGATAACATACCATAATCAACAAACCATCTCTACCCCATTATAGACCTAAACCACAGCAGCAGTTGAGAAGAACTCATATCTGAAGCAGAAACCTTCTACAAACTGAGAACAATCTCATTTCCTGGTGTTGCAGCACCACACTAAAAATACATCTCAGATCCAAACAACCAAAAAAACCGATCAGACTCACGAACTCATCATCTAAACAATCCAGGCAAGCCGTCCATGTCTGCAGCTGCACAGCCTCCACAGTGATCGGTAATCCTGGCGTAGAGTTTCCAGATTCGTCTCCACAGATCACAGCTGTGCAGGAGCTCAGGGCTGCTGTCCAATTCAAAGTGCAGATATAAAAGCTCACTTAGCAGTGTCCTGGCAGGGAAATCCTGAGAAGCTGAGAGGTGCTGTGGGGAGTGAAACCTCCTCCCCTGATGTCTACCTCCACTCCCTCCCTCCATCCCTCCCTGCAACTTCCTGAATTTATCTTTTTGCAACTTCTGTGTCGAGTAGTCAGCAATCTTTTTGACTTCCCATCCGTCGAAATGTCCTATTCTTTCGGGGGGGTTTCCATAAGGCACTGCTGTGGTCCACCTTAACCTTCTGGCTCTCTACAATGGGTCCAAAGGTTTCACAACTTTTGAACTGTTTACACTGTTTTTGTAACATTACAGATACATAAGAAACTAACTCCACATTAAGATTAAATATACTGAACAAAAATATACAGTAAACTCAACACTTGTTTTTGCTCGCATTTTTTATGAGATGAACTCAAAGATCTGAAACATTTTCTACATACACAAAATAACAATTTCTCTCAAATATTGTTCTCTAATTTTGTGATAGTGAGCACTTCTCCTTTGGTGAGATAATCCATCCCACCTCAAAGGTATGCCATATTAAGATGCTGATTATGTGATTATAGCACGATTATTCCAGAGGTGTGTCTTTTCTGGGCACAATAAAGGCCACTCCGAAATGTTCAGTTTTGTTTTATTGGGGAGTCTGGGGACTCTGAAAACTAGTCAGTATCTGGTGTGACCACCATTTGCCTCGTGCAGTTCAACACATCGCCGTTGCATGAAGTTGATCAGGTTGTGGCCTGTGGAATGTTGGTCCACTCCTCTTCAAAGGGTGTGCAAAGTTGCCAGATATTGGCAGGAACTGGAAAACGGCGTTGTGTACCACCCCAAACATGCTCAATGGGTAACATCTCCGCTGATTATGCTGGCCATGCAAGAACTGGGATGTCTTCAGCTTCCAAGAATTGCCTACAGATCCTTGCAACATGGGGACACACATTATGATGCTGCCACGTGAGGTGATGTTGTTGGATGCATGGCACAACAATGGGCCTCAGGATCTCGACACGGTATCTCTGTGCTTTTAAAATGACATCAATAAAATGCACCGGTGTTCGTCATACCATAACCGCACCACCACCATGGGCCACTCGATCCACAACACAGACATCAGAAACATTTCACCCACATGATACCACACACTCTGTCTGCCATTTGCCCTGAACAGTGTAAACCAGGATTCACCCATGAGGAGAACACCTCTCCAACGTGCCAGACGCCATCACATGTGAGCATTTGCTCACTCACGTAGGTTACGACGACGAACTGTCGGCGGCAACCCGAATAGACTATGACCACAGATCAGATGAAACAACACGGTGAATTTAAGCATATTAAAATATAAAAATAATTCATATTAAGTAGAGCGCAGATTCAGCCTCTATGAGCGGGAGCCCAGTTCAGCTCCATGCAGAGCAAACAGGCCACAGCAGATGAAATGTTCATAATCAACGCATGTAGATTATTAATTTGCTTAATATGTGATGGCACGATGCAGATTCTCTCTTCAGTTTGTTCAAATGAAAATTGAATACTATTTCATATGTCATTATTAATTATTTTTTTTAATTGATGGGTAAAAATACATTGAGACTGGATTTTATTTTTTACCCAGCTAGTTAAAACTAAACATTTTAGTGGAAGCTCTGTTTGGAACCCCTGTGTCCGAGTTCATCATTAAACATCAAAATGAAATGAGAGAATGACACCACTCTAAATAAATCAGAATCTTTAAGCTCAAATGGAACGTGCAGATTCCCTCACAAACAAGCCAAATACGCCTTTAAACCCAAATACACCATACCAACTGTCAGGCATGGTGATAGAAGGAGCATGCTGAGGGTGTGTTTTGCTGCCAGCTGCACTGGTGTTTTGTAGAAAGTGGTTGTAACAATAAAGAAGTAGAATACATCAAATTCTTCACCTAAAAATGTTCTACAACTGGGTGCTCAACGGCCACACATCAAGCAGGCGAAGCAGCCTCTGGATTGACCCCTACCTTAGCCCTGTGGAAAATTTATGGTTCATGCTTAAAAGCCAGGCCTGTGCCTGGAAACCAATCATTTTAAATGAGCCCTACCGTTCCTGAAAACAAGAGTGGTCCAATGTATGCATATATTTCAGCCTGTGTATTTCATCTTAATGCTGTGTGAACTGTAAACCAAATTCTTGTTCAAGATCATTAAAAGTATTTGTTGTAATCAGTCTAACACGAAACAAATGGTTCATATAACTTAATAAATGCCTAAAATGGATAACATTTGTGTAATTTCATGCAGCTTAGTTAAAGCATTTTGTTATATTCTCATATTAGAATTTGTTTAGACAATTCATCAAATACAAAACTACAACTCAGATTCCTAGAAAGTATCTTTCTTTCTCTCTTCTTTCCTGAACCCGATCTCTGTGTTCGTTCTGTTTGCAAATGAGGTGAAGTTAACCTAACTCCCAGAAGGAGACTTTTATAGAAAGATCATGTTACTGAGACACCTTTTTCTTATAACAAGCACATCACTACTTTCCTTTTAATGGTTTCTGTGGCATGCACCGTAGATAACCTGCAGAAAATAGTGCATGCGCCTGTCAGAGTAGCATAAGTTATGACTCCGCAGGTACTAATGCATCAGTATGGAGTGGGTGCGCAGCCAGAATGAGAGAGATCAATATCTTTATAGAGATGTCACTATTTGTGTGGGCCTTATTGGAAGAATTAAGACAAGATATTAAAGACAAAATCTCAGATCTGCCTCATCAGTGAAAAAGACTGTGTGCGTATTTTGCCGTAAATTGAGGCTAAATTCAAGAGTAATTTTTTCATCCAAATGCTGACTTTTGTTCTGTTGAGTCGTATCTGTTAGATCCTGCTTTAAACATCTAACCTTATTCTCCTGTATATTGATGCGGTGGTATTTGCACAGTCTTCACAAAGAGTGTGTGTGTGTATGTGCTTCTTGGACCGAGCCATTAGAACACTAACAGGTTTTTAAAAGGTGGGCCCTGTCATGCCTGCTGACACAACATTCTGTAAATAGTGAAAGAGGATCCATACAGTTTCCTCCCAGACGGGTCGGCAGAGAACTTCACAGAGAGGAAGTTTTTCAGTGAGTTTTAGAATTCACTTTAAAATCTAAATATTGACTCTTAGAGCCTTGTGTGTTCAAGACCATCCTTACGTCTCTGACCAGTTAGAGATTTACATCCCAAAAGTTCAGGTGTTACATGTGACCCCAAAAACCACTTTAAGACCCGATGGACCACTTCTTTCAAGTAGTAGCAGCTCTCTTTATGCTGTGTAGACCGTTTCTTTTAAAAAGGCTTTTAGTTAAATGCCGTTAATAGAGATCTCCTGCCTGGTGTGAAGGGCATTCATGATTATCCATCCATCCATCATCTACCAGTCCAGCCTCTGCAGGGTTGTGGGGAGCTGGTGCCTGGGTGGGGTTCACTGCAATAACTATCCATCTAACCGAGTCCAACAATCTTTTATTCCAGCCATAAAGTATTTTTAATCTTGTTTTGAGACCTATATACTAAGCAAGAGCAGAAGGTTTTAGATAATTAATCCTATTTAGAGGATAAATGTCTTATTTTGAGAATTCTTATCAAGTCCAATTGTGTTACTGCACTAGCAGATTCAAATACTAGATTAAAGTCTAAACTTTATTAAATTAAGTGAAATAATCTGGCTGTACAGAAACACAATTCCACTTGTTAAGAATTCTCAAAATAAAACATTCGATCTAACACCTTCTGTGCTTGCTTAGTATATAGGTCTGAAGACAAGATTTAAAAAAAACTTTTTGGCTGGAAACAAGATTGTTGGACTTGGTTAAATGGGCAGTTTTTGCATTTTACAACCTGGAAAGGTCGCCAGTCCATCACAGGGCAAGACTGAGACAGGCAGGACAAACAACCACTCGCACACACACTCACACACAGACAGACAAGAGATATGGTGATAAAACAGCAAAAACTTTTTTTAACTATCAAGGATTGAGAGAGTTGCTGTCTTTCTCCAAATATGACAAACGGGTGGAGGTCGAGGCTGCCATCTACTGGGGAGTTGGTGATAAAGAGACAACAGCCTTTTCAGACTCTGTAGTTGGCACCTGAATTACATCCATCTAATCTTTGACTTGAGAACATTTACTCAACGAGGACAAATCGGGTATTGAGATATAACTACTTGTATGAAAATCAGCCATATGACAACAGTTGGTACTCCAAACAGTCAGATGAAACTGACTTTACTTTCTGAAATTTATCAGAGTATCTTGGAACTTCTTATTAGCAATCCTCGATTTTGTGGTGTGTACGTAAATATACCAGGACACAGATTTATCTTAGCCAGGGGCCTCTACAGGTTGGACAAAGAATATAGAAACCATTATTTGTTATCGCCATAACAGCCATTTGTATATTAGTCAGGGTAAGAAAACTAAGAGAGAGAGAGAGAGAGAGAGAGAGAGAGAGAGAGAGAGAGAGAGAGAGAGAGAGATGGCTAAGTAGAAACCAAAATCAACCTTCTTCCATGGTCTTACTCCTTAAATTGCTATTGGCAACCTCTGGGAGAAACTCTATGGGTAAAGATACGTCTGAATACAAAAAATCCAGAGAATCACTGTCCTATTTTGTGATTTGATTAATTAATTTTTACCAGATAGGCAAGATAAGGTTTTCCTTAGGCCCAATGTGTAATGAGATGTCCACTAAACTACTAATTATAAGGTTTTTGTTAAACCATCTTCAAAGTCAGAATACAGCAGCATCAAGTCTTTGTCCAGAGGTGCCTCTGAGCATTCAAGTAAGAAACAGTCAAAGAAGTCCGCAGTGAAGAGGTGGAGATTACACCTCAAGAGGAGTGACCAGGTGCTCCTACCTGAGCGATGATACCTGGCTGCACTGGTAGTGCAGTGGGAGAGGCAGCTGGGCCGAGAGAAGCGCCTCCTAGCCTCCACAGAGAGAACCGCCATCACTGCTCCCATCCTGCAACTGCAGCTTACGCCAAAGATCCAAAAAGGTCTGACTCTGAAAGCCTGAACTTTAAAAGCTCGGTGAGAGAACGGTCGGAACGGCAGCTGATGGTGAAAGAAAGGGAAACTGCAAAGCTCCACACCAATGAAAGTAAGAGCTGGAAGAGGCGGAAGGCAGAGGGAAGGTAACAGACTGCCTGGATCAGAAGCTTTTTGAGGAGCATATATGGAAATCTGTTTGAGCTTGGGACGCAGACTCACGGTGTGAGGGAAAGAGATAAAAAAAGGTGGAAAGGATCAAACGGCTTCGTAGAGAGATTCTGACCTTTCACATCACACGGAAAACCGACTAACCTTTTCTCTCTTTTTCTGTCATCTGTCTGAACTTCCTCCCTTCTGGTGAGCTCCCAGAAACACACCTCTGCCTTCAAAACATCCGTGAACCGAACCATACCTCCATATTTTTACCATCGTAGTTTTATGGAAGACAAGCATGGCTCCATCCTTTCAGGCATAGTTAAAATGATCAGTTTGTGAAACATTACTTTAAGAGCACAGAATATTTTGTGTTTTTTCGCCTACTATGAATGTTTCATCATCAAAATAACTTTATTCCAACAAAGTATGTTTGATTGATTTGAATACCCAAAAGATAAAGGTATTCTATATGAACATTAAAATATTCCCCCACTAAATCATTTTAGTTTAGTCTAATGTTCAAATATATTAATGTGTAGAAAATCCCTACTTTTTAGCAGCTTTTGCTACACTTTGTAATCTTTAAAATTGCAGTTTTCTTTCACCAAAAATGTGAACATTGCATACAAAATAACACAAAAAACAATCTTATGCTAAATTAGAATTTTATTTTATTCAATATAGAGCTTAATGCATCAAAAACAATAGATCCGTACAGTTTGCATCGAAAATCTCAAAAGCAAACATTTTCGGACACTATAATATCAGGGCCGTAGGATCCAAATGCCCTTAAAGGGTATTTTTCTCAATGATGAAAGCAGTTTATTCTGACATGCTTGTTCTAAGTTGTCAGTGGTCTGCAATAAAATGTTTGAATTTATAGCTGGAAACTGAGCATGGCATCCAGTTCTACTCCAAAAATGTATTTTCTACAACTCAATTACTATGTTATTATTCTGACAGATGATATTTTAAAGCAAACAAATAATCCTTTCTATATCATTATAAACTCTACTGGACACTCCGCGTGATGTCACTAGCCTCAGGCTGGTTTCTGTTTGGTTTTCAGGGAAGGATTCACGTTTTTTGAGACCTGATAAAGTTATGCTGCTTTTACAGCATTTTAAATGTGAGATCTCACCAAGGAATTGCACAATGTGCGACCCTTGATCATCAAACAGTTCATGGTTTTTGGCTTTTCAAGAGCAACATGCAAACTGAAGAGATCAAATGTGATTTAATGCACAAAAATGATGAACATTTGTGCAGCACTTTTCAGAGGCAAAAAATTTAAATGCTTGATAAAACGATATAAAGAAAAAACAACCACAAGACAATAAAACCGTTAAATAAAAGGACTAAAACATCAACAAACACAGTAAGATATGGGTGTTATTCCAGGAAGCGAGCTAACTCCAAAAGACAGGTTTACTTTGACAATCCTGGCTCAATTTCCCACATTCGGTTCCACAAACGAGGCGAACCTTAAGCACCGCTTAGTCAACATGGCAACTTCTGGTTTTTGATGAACCTGCTCTGTTGCAGGCTTTACTGTGAGGCTTATTTTAGTTTGATCAAATGATTGGACAATCCAGGTGATGTCACACTGTTGGGCTGGTATTCTGCTGCTGTTCTTTCCCTCATCACACCCACCCTCCAATATAAAGTTATTAAAGCGGTTGCAGCAGCTACTGTTTCCTTTTTGGTAGTTAAATTATGTGCGGCTTTTTTATATACTGGGCTGGAAAGATCTGCTTAATGGACTCAGCTGTGTTGTTTTTGGCTCTGGAGATTTAGCAACTGAAATAAGCTTTATATACTCCACCTAAAAAAAATCAAAGAAAAGAAAACCAGACATCTGAGCCCTTAATATAACAGAGTTTCATTGTGGTACTTTGTGCTTTTAACATTCACTGTCAGAATACTGTTTGAGATAAAGCTCAACTGTAACTATAGGATACAAGTTAAATGGTAGGATAAATTAATACTGTATAACACCAACGGTAACATTTTATCATATATATGTCTATCCCAGAAGTTCAAAGCTGTACAATAGCATGATATAGTCCTTTTAAATAAAACCTGTTGTTGAAAGCCTGCTGTCTAAAAAAACCCCTCAAAAGAATCAAGATTGAAGCGGCATATTTGGGGAAAAAGTATCTCCTGTGGTCTGAAGATCATTCTTGGACACTACTAAAAACCTCTGAAGAGATCTTAGATAAGTCCACATCAACCTTTAAAATTCAGAACGTCACTTTTATAATACATTCCAGGAAGAAACAGCAGCCATAGAAAGAAACTGAAGTTTATCTTTATTGCATTCCTTTAAAAACCTTGTGAATGCTTTCTGGAGCTTCTGGAGATGTTCCAGCTCCTTATTTTAACAGGTAACATGAGGTTAACATTTGGGGTTCTGATGTCTTACTAAATAAATGAACCTAATGAGATGTTGCTTTGTATCAGGTGGGCAATGCTTAATAACAAGAGATTCAGTCCTTTCTAAATTTAACTTTAAGTAGTTATATAAATCAACTGACCAAACTATGATAAGACTAACAAAATTAAAAAGAGCTTGTAATATGCTTTCTCGCCACTAGAGGATGCTTAAGCTCAGGATTAAAGTTTAAAGTAAACTGAGCCGCTGATCAGTGGAAAGATGCTCTGAGGTTTGTTGCATCTTTCTCTTTGATGGACAATGAAAAGTCACCAAAACGAAAAAAATTAAAAAACAAGTTTCAGGCAATCTATTCAATTCAATTCACTTTTATTTATATAGCGCCATTTCACAACTGATGTCCTCTCAATGTACTTTTCAACAAAAGTCATTTCAATACAATTACACAAACATTCAAATCAGTTACGTTTCTGTGTAAGGAATCCCAGCAGATTGTGAATCTCTGTTATGAAAGCACAGGTGATCTGCAGATAGAGTCGAAATACAGAACCAGCTTTTTAAGCTTCTACATTTTTAAGAAATGTTTAAACCACTCAGTGTTTCCAAAATAGCTCCTCCTTCTACTGAGGATGAAAATGAGTCTTTATGTTGCGACCTGTTTTGACAGAAAGTGCTTTTTTCCACACTCTTGTGAAAAACACCCCAGATATATCAGCTTCTTCTGCAGTTTTTTTTAAACTTCCTACCTGAGCTGCAGAAATTATCATCAGGGGAGCTCTTTGAGGGTTTTTCTGCTCCTGCAATATCTGCCTCACCCCATTCAACGGCGTTATTCGTTCCAATTAAACCCAAACTCAGCCTCCGCCCAATCCTGACAAGTTCAAAGCCAGTCTCAGCAGCATAATTAGGGCGGAAACTTTGGAAAACTTGCTCTTCATCTAAGATCTAAATATTTATCTCTTCTTTTCTTTCATGCTGAAGGCAGAATTCACCTAATAAACCAGTAGAGACCCAAAGCAACCTGAGGTGGGTTCAATTATGGAGATTCAAACTGGCAAAGTGTCAAGACAACAGACAGGAGGAAAAATAAAACAATTTTCCCTCAGCAGAGAGCAACCATCGTTAACTCCTCTCTACCATCGTCCCCTGCTGTCCCCCTCAGGAGGATGTGTAAACAGTGGAGCCTGAGGCGTCCTCACCTGTCTTTCCAAGGCACACCACTGGAGAATCTGGGACAATGGGAAACAGCAGGAGATTTACAGCTGAAAGAACAGGACCAATGAAGACAAAAAATAAAGAAAGAAAATAATGGGGAAACAGGAAATGGGTTGGATGGAAAGAAAAAGTGAGAAGTATTGAGTATTGATCTAGTGGACTGATGATGGGACGTGTTTGGTTAAATGGAAAAAAGAGGAATACATAGACAAAGAATATAGAGACAAAAAGACAAAAAAGCAACATTCATAAATGTCCAATTAAATGCCTCACTTATTTACCTCAATTCATGAAGTGAGACTTCTTTAAAATTATATTTTTCATAACAATAAAAACAAGAATATTTGTCAACTACATAAACATACCTCAGAATAATAGACCACATGGTAGTTATATCTGAATGTTCGAACATTAGGTTTCATTTGTGTCTGTTTTAATCATTTCTGCATCATTATTTTACTTAGCTCGTGTGATCAGAGATCGGCTATATTAGCTCACGACTTTATAAAAGTATATCCTAGTTGTTTGACGTGCAAACATTCAAACCTCCGTAGCAGTGCAAACAAGGGCTCTCATCTTAATTGAGAGTGCTTGAGAGATTAATTGAGATATTGCTGATTTGTGGTAATTGAGTCAATTACCAGAAATCAGCATATCAGATTAAACACAGTTCTAATATGGTTAAACTTAAATAAATATGCTTAACAGGAATTTAGACTATATAATAAAGGCATAAAAACATACCTTCTGGCATTTACATGCAACAATCAACCAAGAAAAAACCCCAGAGGAAAACTCCTCTCACTCCTGCAGCAAGGAGGAGGAAAAACAGTCAGATGCTGAGCTGCAGCTGTGCCCTTATTCAAACAGCGTAAGAAATCTATACTGAGTTCAAGGGCAAATGATATTTAGGATTATAGTTAAACCACCAATAATTATACTGCAACTTACAAACTTAGAACAATGTGGGCCTTCTAACACATATATACTTTAAAATATAGTGAATGTGATCCCATAAAGAAGAGAAGAATTTTGCACACCAGCATATATAATACTTTAAGAAATATATATAATACTGTACCAAGTGTCTTTTTTTTTACCTTTGTCTGAAATATTAACCTAAACTTGATTTTTAATGCTCTAAGATTTGTATTTCATAGGATTTGCAGCAATAATGCTTATTAATGAAATTAGTCTTATTAAAAGGTTAAGTAGAGTTACTTGCTAAAAATATATTCAGTTTCATGCATTTCAAAACTAAAGGCAAAATATCGAATCAGGACTCAAAATCGGATCAGTTTTCAGGTAAAAAAATCGGATCGGGATCGGAGGCCTAAAATGCTGATCGGGACATCCCTAGTTGAATGTGGCGGAGCAAAGTTAAGACATGCCTTTCAGAAGCGCTAAAAATAGGTGCTAAAATAGCCGGAGCAAACATTTCAATGCTGAGTAAATCACACTGCGCCTGGAACGCATACTTATTGGCCTCTTCTCTTCACAATATTTTGTGTCTTCTTACAGAATCGGCCATATTTCATATTCAGATTAGGGAAAAGCACTAAATGGATTGCGTGCATCTTGTTACGGGTTTAACGACGCTCTCTGGGTCATGTAAGTAAATTAGGTACCCCGTGTTTTTGCGACACTGCGCTGTTTAGTGCAAACCGTTAATAAATCAGGCCCACAGTGTTTTGGTTCCATTGTTCTCCACTGCTTCTTTCATGATTAGCTACAGTACCACCGATACTCACTGACCAGGTACCCAGTTTTTGCTCCATGTTTACTTCTCCCTGCCTTTGTAGGTACGCTTTCAGTTGTTCTTTTAAGACAAATACCCTGTTCTTTACCTGCTGCCTGCACTTGGGTCCTACAATTTACTTTACCCATTTTGACACAATTAAAAATAGAACTATAAAAGAAGATGTACTGTGATGGACTGGCGACCTGTCCAGGCTGTACCCCGCGTCTCGCCCGTTGACAGCTGGAGATAGGCACCAGCCCCCCCGCGACCCCTTGAGGACTAAGCGGTTCAGAAAATGGATGGATGAATAAAATAAGTAAATACAATCTCAAACATATTAATACAGCATTATAAAGATGCTTAGAAAAATGTGATGTAAACATGAGTTCCAATGCCAGTCCCTCTTATTAGAAATATATAAAGGCATTTAGAGCTTTAATACATTTAATTCTTACTGCTTGTATATTTTTTTAATTAGAAGTGAAGCCATTTCTAAAGAGTATTTAGCAACCAAAAATGTATAGATTTGTGGAAAACTCTGGAATAACTATCAGGTTTAAGGAATCTACTTTCTTGGGTCAGGATACTGACAGCCTGCCAGTAAGTTTACATGGATATCACCCTGAAGAGGCCGGCACCTTCATATGTCTCAAATCAACCAGAGGCAGAGTTCTTCTACTTAATCGTAGTTTATACTTCTCCATCAGCAAGTCTGCATCGAGATGCAGACGTAGTTTGGAAGACGTTTTTCCTTTTATACTTCTCTGTTTGTGTGTCAGTGTTGCAAAGCAATTCCCCACCAGGACAGCAGGGCGTGCTTCCTTTTTTTGGCAGGTCTGCCTACCATTGCAGTGTTGATTCTGCTTAACTAAAGTTTTGTTTTCTTCAGCTTGCGAACACATTCCCCCTTTAAGGAGCAATGGCTGACAGAAAGTAAGTTTTGATTGAGCTGTAAAGCTTTTCACTATAAGTACATAGAATAAGCTAAAAACGCATGTTAACCTCACAGCACACTGTTTTGTTGTTCTCTAGACCTTCTTGTGTTCTAAATCGCCAAAAGACCATATTGAATAAACTTTTTGTCTATAGACAGTCCAGAAACAATAATGTCTAAAAAAGGAATTATGTCAGATCTGTTCTGATGTGCGGAAGAGCAACAACTGTGCCTCGACATGCAGTCAAGTTGGACATCAAATTGGTTGAAGTCCCAAGGATCTCTGCACAGGAATCCGAGAGGGTGCAAAAGAAGGTGAAAGCTGCCGCCGCTGTTTCTCTGTGGTTTAAGCCACTTAAGATTGGAGCCTCACAGGTGTTCCAAGAAGGGCTCCTTTAAAAACTGACATCCATGCATATGCAGGATGCTAACTAAATTAATGTTTTTATTCCACCAAATTATGGGCAGTGTTTCTTGGCTTTCCTTTAACCTAAATGACTCAGTGAAGATTGAACTGCAACATAGATAAAGGTGTGTGCCAACAAAGATCACAGCTAGTCATCACCCATTTAACAGCATGAGGGCTGAATGTGCTGCTAAAAGCTTCTTCCACATGAAGAAACATCAGAACAAACCAGAGGGGGAAGTAATGAAGAGCAAACATCAAATGTCTCTCCTTGATTCGCTGACCTGTAAGGTCTTTGCCTTGGGGTCCCCTGCAGTGAGCATAAGCTCTAAAATTAGCCGTTTAAGTCAAAAACACAACAAATATGTTGCAAACCATGCAAAGCTTGACATTTTGTAGCGCCCTCTTGTGCTTAAATGTGTGAATGGTGAAATGGTTGATGTGGAAAGCCGTGAGAATCATGCTCTTACACACTTTAATTAATTAAAAATATATATTTTTAAGCCACTAATGGTTAATGTATAGTTTATCAGCTTTTGAAATTATCTGAATCCAGACTCAAGTTTACAAAACCAAACATGAAAGATTATGATGTTATTTGCTAAAAAAAAATAAAAAAAAATAGGACGGTTTGTGAATGGCTAAGTACACCCGCAAAACAACAGGTGTGCGTAAAATGCATAAAGGTTAAAATGCATATAAAGAGATATTTTACCATGGTTGCAGAAAACATTGGACAATATACACAGCTGTAAAAAACTGTATTCCATCTTTCACAGTTACTGGATGTTTTAGACAATAAAAGAACCTTTAACATCAGACTGAAATGAAAATAATTTTCTTACAGAGAGCAAAATTCAGGGAGGCAAAGAAACCCCAGAGAATCAGTCCTCCACCACCTTGTTTTATCGTTGTTGAGATCCCCATTTTCTGAAAACTCTTTTAGGTTTCCTTCAGATAAAATAGGATTCCAAACAGTTTTACTTTTGTCTCAACAGAATCGTCTTTGTTGTAATCACAATGTTTTTTGGAAAGTGTGAAAACTGACCTTTATAATTCTTTTAGCAAGCAGGGTTTGTTATTTTAACTCATGGGTGATCAGCTTTGTTGATATTGTTCAATCATATTCTCTGACCTTAAGGGAGGTGAGGCCTGTCGCGCCTTACATCTTATCCTTGATTGTTTTCTCAGTTCGGGAGACCGATGTTATTGGAAAAATTAACTTGAAAGCTTTTTAGAGTATTATTACAAAAATGTGTTCTAAAGCCTATTCCCTGTGTGTACACAGGGAATAGGCTTACCCCGTACATTCCCTAACTCACCCACCCTAAGTTACACCTGAAATACATAAACACCATCACAGTCTTAATCTTTCAGTAACCAATCTCTTTGCTCCAACACGGATCTCCCAACAAGGCAGCATGTGTCTTTGCTGATTGTGTGGATTGCGGAACGAAGCTCAGCTGTCCAAAATTTAGAATGTTCCCGAAGATGTCCAGTGTCAAGCAGGTAAGCAGTGATTATTGGTCGATCAGAGGCACACACATTATCTTCTGAGTTTTGCAAACATTTCAAGCCCGCTAGATGCTTTAATATCAATACCGAATTTGTTTTGTTAGGGATATTACCAAGATAAATGGTAAAAATTCAGGACAAGTATTAAGGAATTTAAGAATAACAGCCCTGAAATTAATAACAAAAAACTGGTTACAGAACGGTTGTCCTCGTTAGATAAATGGAAAAATTGTGAAGTTAACATATAAATTTAGAGGAAAACTTCAAATGAGAAACAGACTTTCGGCTAAATGGGAGAGCTATAGGGAAAGCATGAGTGAATGTTAAAATACAAGATAAAATAAAAAAGATAAAGATATTTATGCAAAGTTAAGAAAAAGGAGGGAGACTGGGAAAAGTAGAATCCTAAAAAGGAAAAGAACTATATAAAAAAAGATAAATCAACAACCACATTGGGAGCACTTAGTTTTCTTGTTAATCTTTATGTGTGTGTGTGTGTGTGTGTGTGTGTATGTGTGGACCTGGTATTACTATCTTTGTGGGGACCAAGTGTGTGTGTGTGTGTGTGTTATAAGTATATAGGCCTACAGGTTGTCCTGCCGTATTAATATACTATATGCATGAAATCATAGAATTACAAAAAAAGATTGTTGAAAAATAATCATATGTGTCCATCAAATATAGTGGGCTCCTTCTATTTTAGTACGGGGGGGAAGATCATGGGAGGAGGGAGGAGCACTTAAAAGTGCGTTGTACCCTCCGTGTTATGATGGCATGTAGGTATATATGTGTATGTGTGAATGTATATATATATATATATATATATATATATATATATATATATATATATATATATATATATATACTGTATGTGTGTGTGTATGTAAATATGTAGGTATATGTATAGGTGTATGAGTGGGCACGTGTGTGTATGTATGGGTATTGTTGGCGTCTATATATTTGTTGGCGTCTATATATATGTATAAATATGTATTGTTTGCTTGTTTGTTTGCTTTTTTTTTGTTTCCCTTGTCATCTGTGAATGAAATTTTTCAAAACTTGTATCACTATGGTGTGACACTTATTATGGAAAAAAAAATTTTAAAAAAAGAAAAATGATGCCAATGCCAATTTTTGTTATCTTTTAACCTACTTCTTGTTGATAAACGAGTGCTATGTAAGTGATTTCTCAAGCCTACAGGTCAGGGAGTATAGTGGACCGTCACCCTATACAGACTAAAACTACAGTATTTGCTGAAGTTATGTGCCGAAAAATCCCTGATCTGCACATTTTTGTTTCACTGTTCATATCTAAAATATTCCAATCCAAACGCAGCTTGAGAAGATGGAGTATCTTTCTCTGTCTTTTTTCCTGCTGGTGATTGCCAGGCAACTGCAGTGGTAGCACTGTGGCCTTGCAGCAAGAAGTTCCTGGGTTCAAATCTGTGGTCTTTCTGCATGGAGATTGCATGTTCTGCCCTGATCGCGACTGGACCTAAACATCTCCCGAAGGACTCCAAGTGGTTCCAAACTTGTCTGGGTGAGTAAATAAATGTAATATTTGACAAAAATAATGTGTCCGAACTGGACTTTCTTTAAAAAAAATTTTTTTAGAGGTTTCAGGGCTATATGAACTAGAACTATTCTCTGGTCCCGGATCCCTGAATCAAGTGGACCCTGGGGAAGGAATCAAGAAAATAAACCCATCTTTTAATCCACCGATTGCCTGTATCAAGGTTTTGATAACAAAAATGTACAACTTTTTCAACATTATTTTTCTAGTTTATTAGATGTCATCTGTTTCCGTAAACTGCTGGTCAGCTGGCTGAGAGGCCCGTACAACACTTTGGCTTGACTAACAAAAAAAGATCAATTCAACTATGAGAAATATTCCCTGCTGTGAAAAAAGATGCAAAATCACACATCCTTACGTAGGACTAAATACTAATTGCAAAAAAATAATAATAACCTACATACAATCCAAATATCAACCTCCTCGTTCTTGAAGTTTGTTTGCTTCTTCACATTTTTCCTCCACAAATGCTGAGCTGCATAGCTTCAGTTCCTGCACTCTATTAGAGTGGGCAGTTTTCCTGCTCAAACCCTGCTCACTGCTTTGACCTCTCCACACCTAAACCACCAAACACTACCTCTGCCTTATTTCTGATACGCAGCTTCATCTCAAAGCTGCTATTTTTAGCTGCCCACCATTATCGAGTCATGGGTTTGATGACTGCCAGTGCTCAGTCTCTATTTCCTCTGTACTGCTGACCTGAAGAAAGAAAGCTCAACACTGGCATACGCTCTTTTTCTTCTTGTAAGGCTTGCTGTTAGTCCCCAACACTGAGCATATTTTCACATTCAAGAAACAACAAAATGCAGCAAAATAAAATACAATAGAGATATATTTTTTTCCCTCAGAGGGAAATTCTGGTGCACCAGCAGCAAAGCGAAAAACAAATGAAAGGATGCAAGGTCAAATAAAGATTAAAATACACAGTAAGGGTAAATTTTCAACATAAGAAAAAGACCTGTACAGTTATTAAAAAATAAATCTCAGATTCACCCTGCTCATTCTTAGAGTGAGGAAATCTGATGTAACAAGAATATATCTCAGAGAAAGTTGTGAAAGTGATCCTTCATGACTAATTAAAGTCACCAACCAACTATAACCGAACATCTTCACCTGTAAAAGCTGAATAAATGTTATCCAATCTCTTTGTAAAAAAACTTGCAGATGGTGAAACTCCTTTAGGCAGTGAAACAGTCATCTGATAGAGCCACTTGGAAGCGCTAATGTAGTGGAACGGTCCGGAAGAATATGTAAAACTTTAAAGTGTGTTATAGTACACTGATAACACACCTGTCTAACCCGATTACCTATGAGGTTGAACCAATACTAGGATGTGGAAGCAACAATCACGTCATTTGGCCTAATCAAAACTGTTGGGATACGAAAAGAAAGTGTTTGCTGCTTGATATGCAGGTCATTTATTTTAATAAGTTATCTAAGTCTGAAGCTCGGGAGAAAACTTTGACTTAACAGGCTTTTCCGGCTATTATCGATTTTGGTTTTCTCCATGAGTACTAACCAATTCATTTTTTCTCTTTATGCACCACAACACACAACTCTTCTGCGCAAATCATCATTAACAGCCAATCCAATTTTCAGTTAAATATCAAATCCTTTAGGATTAGAAAAGTAATTTCCCAGGACCCAAGGCAGTTGTGTTGAATACTACGGTCTCTACTGAGCCACACTATGCCCCCCAAATTAATCTAGACTGACTTAAAGCAAGAACGATGAAAGGGAGAGTTTTTTAAACTTTCTTCAAATTTAGAAACTGATATGCACTAAGATGGCTACTGTATGTTCTCAATTAATTTAGCAAAGCTCAGAGGATGATCATGTCATGGCTTTGTAAGCTTCTGACAGGTTCATTTACTGTATGAGTTAATCAGAGGCACACCTGTGGATGGGTTAGAGTACTGCCTCAAACACACTGCCTTCTGTGACGTCATGGAAAAATAAAAAAATCACGAAGATATCAGGAGGAACTCTGTACACTTCCTCAAGTTTCGTCTGTCTTGTTTCCAGATGGCGTCACAAATTCTTGATCTGAATTCCACTGAAAGTTTGTGGGCAAAGATTAAAAAGTTTGTTTAAGTCTAAACCACAAACCTGGATGAGTTACATCAGTTATGTTACGAGGAAGGTGTTGTAATTCCAGCAAACTAGCTGGAACAGCTTTAAAGGCAATTCTGACAAATACTAAGGAAATGCACATTCATATTTAATTGTGAAGAAAGAAATACAACTTTTAAAAAAATTATGGTCATCAATACTCTGGCATTTAGAAAATAGAAATAATTTAGCTAATTCCGATTTACCTAAAACAGGAGTCGTTTTTTTCATATTTCTATTTAATATCATAATAGAGAAACATGAATTTGAAATATTACCTTCAAATCAGGCTATTGATTATGATTAGACTTCATTTTTCTTTCTACCCTCCTTCTGAGTCTACCAGATCCTTCTAATCTGCACAATGGACAGTAGAAGTCCATCCCAGTGACCAAATATTTTATAGGAGTGTTATTACACAGCCTGCAAAAGATCAGAGAGGAGATTTTGTCCATTTCGTGGTTGAAGCATGTTTGGTGGGCCAAGTTATCAAATACCGACTAAGTTCTGTGCTGCCTATAGGAGATTTTCTCCTATGTTTAAAATGTACTAGTATGCTCAAATGAGGAGAAAAGCATTTTAACTCTCATAACAACATAAGTTCTGCTGTATCTGGACCTGTACCCGGAAGATACCTGCAGCAATTAAAGTCATATCTAATTTGTACTTTAAAGTTATGGTTATTTCCCCTTCACTTTCTGCCTGATACCAATAATTTGTCATTCTAATGACCAGGTACGATTAATTCTATCACATCAGTGTCAAGACAGTGTCTAACTCAAAAAAAAATTCAGATTTTTTGGAGTCGTAAGAGAGGAAAAGGCGTGTCTGTCTGCATGAAGGGCAGAAAAGATCAGCAGGGAAAAAAGAGACATTTCAAAGATGTGTAGAGAATGGTAATGCTCACCCAACACTTCTGATAAATGACTATATGAAGTTCAGTGATCTCTAGATACTTGACCCTGAGGTCTACTGCCAGACACAATCAGTCAGTGGAGCCCACTGGGGTTTGCATCAATCCATTCAAGTCAACAATCAATCCAAACACACTGAAGACGAATGGCTGCTGTGGAACGCATTCCTGTCGGTCTCACCAGCTCTCATTCCCGGTCCGTTTGTGTCCCGTCTCACCTTTGTCCTGCGGCTGAGTGCTGGCGATGATCCATTTCACCAGGCAGCACTTCATCAGGGATTTCCTGGAGAACCTCGGCTTCTGCCACTTCCCGGAGTCCTTCACCCTGCCTGGTGCTGGATCCACACCGTTGGCATCTCCCAGAAGGCTGCCGTCCGCCATCTTGCCGTCCGCCTGGATAGAAGAGAGGACCGAGAGAGGAAAGAGGGAAACTCTGCTTTATTACAGTAATCTATTCGGGGCGAGGGGGTGGTGGTCTTTATATAAAATAGAAAATTATGCTTTCTAATTTTAGATTTTACGCATTTGGTGAAGAGAGAGCTGAGCTAAACAGCGAAGATCTCGATTTACGGATCTACATTCTTACTCTCATCTATGGTTACGAACTTGACCAAAAGAAAGAGATCACCGATAGAAGAGGCTGAAATGAGTTTCCTTCATAGGGTGGCTGGGTTCTCCCTTAGAGATAGGGTGAGAAGCTCAGTCATCTAGGAGGAGCTCAGAGTAGAGCCGCTGCACCTCCACATCGAGAGGAGCCAGTTAATAGTTGAGGAGTCTCAGGTATCTGGTCAGGATGCCTCCTGGTCGCCTCCCTGCTGAGGTGTTCTGGGCACGTCCCACCAAGAGGAGACCCAGAGTGAGACCCAGGACATGGTGGATGAGCTATGTCTCTCCGTTGGCCTGGGAACACGTCGGGATTCCTCCCGAGGAGCTGGCCCAAGTGGCCGGATCTCTTTGCTTAAAGATACAGTGTGTTGTTTTTACCTTTAATCTCTGGAAATATCCATCAAAACATTGTTGAAAATGAATAAAATGATGCCCAATCATTGAAAAGTATTGGCCGCTTCATAACATATGACCATAAAAATCGGGTGTAAAATACATGGGCGTGGGTCCTAGTGTATGGGGGCCGACATATTGGACACTGTGTGTCTTTCCTTCTGCTTGAGCCGTTGTGGGAAAAAAAGACTTTTATCAATTAATGATTTTTGAATACGTGGTTACTCTCCTATCCCTTCGTCCTCATTAGAGGTTTAAATGAAGAGCTCAATGAACAGACTTTTTCCAACCCTGAATGGCCGACCAACCCGATCCGAGATGCACCCAACCCAGATTGCTGTCCCCGCTCAGGGAGAGGTGCACAATCACAGCTCCCAGACTCCGTGTCAGAGGCGGAATCCCACAGAAACGATCAACATGGCCAGTAAACTAGAGAAAACATCAGCAGCCCATTCTCTTAATGTTAATAACTGAAAGCCAACATTGCTTGCTTGCAATGATTCAATATGTATTGCCCCCTATCAGGAAACTACACACTGTCACTTTAAGCTGCTGCCCCTATGGCCCAACCAGATAAGCGGAAAAATGTCTTGCACAAGATATTGACTTCTTGTGCTACATGTAACTAAAGCCCATTTGTTTTTTTTTATATGCAACTTTTTTTTATATTTAAATGTAAAGTTTTATAAGACTGTAAGAACCAGAGTACTTCTACTGTACTACTTAATGGGTCACGTACTGGACCTAAAATAAGTGAAAAGTCGAGCCAAGTATAGCAGTTTTATGTTATGATGTAGGAGTTTGTGTTTGCTTTTTAGTTTGTTCTTTTCCTTATTTAGTTAAAATGATTATTTCTGTTTGATTTTTTTTTGCCGTTTATATTTTTCTGTAGGACTTTAGGCACTTCTTTGTTTCCATATTTTCCCCTCCTGCTGTTAGGTGTTTTTCACCATGTTTTAGCCCCATCATTTCTGTCTGAACTACTGAACGTTCATTGTCCTGCTCGGTCCATGAGGTCAGCTGATCAGCTCTTCCTTATTGTCCCGAGGCCTAAACAGAATCTTAGGGTCAGCAGAACTTTTTTGGCGGCTTGTCCCAGGCTCTGGAATCTTCTACCATTACAGGTTAGGCAGGCTCCATCTTTAGTCATTTTAAAATCTCGGCTAAAAACTTATTTGTTTGACCTGGCGTTTAATTCCACATGAGGGTAGGATACTCCAAAGGGTAGATTTTATTATTTTTTATTTTTCTGTTGATATTGTATCTTGTATGGGAGGTATGGCATTTATTGTGCTATACTGTGTAACTTTGTGGATGGTGGGGTTTTGCTTTTTGGGAATGGGAAAGTACTTTGGGCATGTTTTTGTGTTGTAAAGTGCTATATAAATAAAGTTGACTTGACCTTCTGTTTTAGTTTATTTTACCTTTTAATTTTACTTCCCTAGTTTATCAGCCTTTGTTGGTTCCTCTTAGATATCTCACCCTTTGTTAAGGTTTTTGTGTACGATTGTTTTCTGTTTAGTTCTTGTTTGTCTGCTGCCTGACCCAGTTAAGTGTTTCCACCTGCTGTCTCCCTCTCACCTGCATCGGCTCCTACTAATTAGGCCTCGGGTTTCTCAGTCATTTCCTCACTGCTCCCCGGTATATTTATATAAGCTCTCTGGTTTGTCATTGTTGTTCCCTTGTCATTTATGCCATTCAGTTGCTTTGTAAGTTTTCTGCAGCATTTGAGTCCCCCGCCCACATAAACATGACACTTTCCTTCTTGGAGGCAAAACCCGTAAATTACATCAAAATCACTGCTTCTGCACAGTTCTGGGAATGAAGTCAAAATCATAAATGGAGCTTTTTGTTATTATTGAAAGGGAACGTAACAGTGGTGCTAGAAAAAGTGGCTCCACAATACTCCTTTTGTGGAAAAGAAATTAGCTCTGTGTTTGAATGTGCATCCAGCAATGTTGACAACACTTTTACTGATGCTGCCTGGAATAAATACTGAAAACATCATCTAGTCCAAGTCTCTGAGGACCTATAAATGTTTGTTTTTGCACCAAAAACAGCTTTCAGGGTGCAGAAAACCTTTTGTTTTCATATTTATCCCTGTGAAAGCTATTATGCAAGATAAACCTATCGCAGCTAATTCATATTTCGCATTTCACCTTGTTCTTCAGACAAGGAAAAACCCCAGGTTCTTCTGAGAATGACAAACTTTTCAGAAGCTACATTTAGCCACTCCTGCTGAGCTCCATCATAGCAAACACACCTACTAACACATTACAGGGATGGAAGATGAAAGAGGGGGAACACAGAGCAAAAAGCAGCCTTGTTTGTTCTGCTGGAAGGAGAGGAAAGAAAAGGATGATTGAGGGGAAAGCACACGTGGGAAATTGGAGGAGGGAAACGAACACAAACGCAAACAGTGGGGATGTTTAATGGCTATTTGATCTCTCGGGAGTCTGATCATGCAAATGCCTCACTGGAAGGTAGAGAGGAGAGAGAGCAATAGGATTCTGGAAGGTTTCTTCAAGAACCAAAGCCCATTCACATAATGAATTGCTGACTCCCTGAGCTGAAAAACCGAGGATGGTAAACTAGAAGAGTTGGAGGATTTGTTTTGATGGAGGAAGAAATCTTAGATTGGTTTCCGAGCAGCTTTCAGGTGAACAATGAAGAAAACCAGAGGAAGATGCAACAAAATGCTGAATGCGGATATTTAACATCAGCATTCAGTGTCTTACAGAAGTATTTACACCCCTTAGAAGACCATCAGAATAGAGGCACAGACAATGTGTTTTATGTGACAAACCAACACAGAATTATCAAGTGAAAGGAAAGTTTTAGATGGCTTTAGAATGTGTTACAAACTAAAACCTGAGAGGTGGGACTTGCCTTTGTAGTCTCAGTCCCTGAAAAACCAGGGACTTCCAGAACCAATATTACTGCATTTACAGCTGCGGGTCTGCAAGTCTCTTGGGGTATGTTTCTAGTAGCTTGGCACATCAGAAAACTAAGAATTTTGTCCATCCTTTTCTATGGATGGCTGGATGGATGGAAGTGAAAGTTTCTGTGATCGAGCTTTTCCACACATTTCTAATTGGAATTTAACCTGGATTGGTGAAAACTTTGACTGGGACATTCTAGCACACTAATATACTTTAACCCAAACCATTCACTTAAAATTTCAGTTTATTTATATCGCTCCAATTTAACAATACGTCACCTCAAAGCACTTTACAATAAAAGTCATTTCAGTTCAATTGTGCATACATTCCAATCAGTTTAAATGTTTTCTATTTAAAGAGTCATTGACTTGCAGTATTCTCTCCTCGTGAACAAATGTGAAGCTAAAGTAGATACAAGACATAGTTAGCCAGCATGCAGCAACAGTAGATGGAAAAATACCTTCCCTTTAACAGGAAGAAAACCAATAGCAGAACCAGAACCAATGCTCAGTATGAGCGGCCGTTTGCCACAACCATCTGAGGTTTCAACGTTTAGGGTGGTTTTTCTGCTGGAAACTGAACCTCTGTCTCAATTTCTCAATGTGCATCACTAATAGTTTTCCTGCAAACAGATTCTCCCACCTGAGCTATGTATCTGTGCAACTCCTCCAGAGTTATCTTAAGCGTTTCAGCTTCTTCTCTGATTAATGTTCTTCCATGCCTCTCCGCCTGTCACTTTATATATAGATTTCCAATTCGTTCATATTTTTTTCCATTTCACGATGATGGACTGAATAGTAGCACATGAGATGTGTAGTTATATCCAGAATAGAGTTTAAGATCCTCCTCCTTGCGTATAAAGCCCTTAATAATCAAGCTCTATCGTACATCAGAGATCTGATTGTTCCATATGTTCCTAACAGAGCACTTTTTTCTCAGAATGCAGGTACTCTGTCTGTTTTTCAAGCTAGGCTTAAAACCTTCCTTTTTGATAAAGCTTATAGTTAGAATGGTTTAGGTTATCCTGAGCTATTTTTGTAGTTATACTGCTATAGGCTTAGACTGTTGGAGGACAGACTTACCACTTTTCTTCATTCTTTTACTTTTCTCATCTACTACTCTCCAGATATATTTTTTCTGCTGTTATTGCAATTGTTAACCATGTTTTTCTCTCCATGGAGGCTCTGCCCCGTCTGGTGTCCTGCTCAACTATGGTGCCCTCTTCTGGATGGTGAACATCGGTCCAGGTGATGCTCAAAGTGACCGAGCATGCACCATGCTGTCTCTTCTCTGTCTTGTCAGACCCCCAGACGGTCGTGGCAGATGACCGCTTGTACTGAGCCAAGTTCTGCCAGAGGTTTCTCCCTGTTAAAGGGGAGTTTTTCCTCTCCACTGTCGTTTCATGCTTGCTGAACGGATTGCTGTGGTTGCAGGCCTGCATTAAAGGGGCTCAACCCGTCTACAACTTCATGTAATCTGCTGGGATTCCTTACATAGAAAACTTTGAACTGATTGGAATGTTTGTATAATTGTATTGAAACGTCTTTTGTTGTATGGTGCCCTGAGATGACATTGTTTATGAATTGGCGCTATATAAATAAAAGTGAATTGAATTTAATTAAAGGTTGGATTATTATTTTGTTATGTTACGTTGCTTTCTCCCTGACATGTCTGCTGTGTTCCTTCTTATTGGTCCTGCTTGTTTTCTATAACGTTTTTGAGACAAATATCTAAAGCTATTTAAATAACTTTCCAAGACCATGTAGATAACACCAACAGATTGAGCTGAACTGACTCATAATGCAACGGCAGCACAGGGAAATAGAATAGATTGCAGAAAATACACAGTTTAGCCGCTGATCTAGAAAAATGCATCAAGGGTACCAGAGTGGAGGAGAGTCATTTGAAGACACATTGAAACTCACTTCTTTGGAGGATTAAAAGAGAAGAAACAATCATTTCTGATGCGACCTTCTTAGTAAAACTCAAACTAAAAAACAGGTAGGCTATATGACAAACTGATGCAGGCATATCAGTGTTAAAACACAAGAAAATCCAAAGCTGTAATAGTTGTTTATTCACGGGCTGCTGAATACGGCAGAATACCCCGATCACGGCTCAACTGCTCCAATTTCAAGTATATATTCTGCTCCTTAATGCTTCGGCCTGCCCTGTCCTCTGGTAAAAGTGTCTGTGCAACAGCCTCTGAAACACACAGCAACACACACCCAACCCCGTCTTATGAGGCAGAACAAACAGCCGTGGCTCTCCAAGCAAACACAGAGCAGAGACACTGCACACATTATTTTCCTATAAATTATTAAGGATCACTCAATGAATCTTGGTTTAGATGAAACACAAACTTCGGCCTCATTACACATTTTTATTCAACGCAGAGACGTATTGACCTGATCTAAAAACAAAATTAAAAAAATGAAAACAACATTAAGATTTTTGCCAACAAAAACAGCTTTTCCTACAACTTTAGAGTCTTTATAGAGCTATAACCATTTGGTTTTTATTGAGAGGTCAAAAAAGTCCAGAATCCATATTTACTGTGGGAAAACTTTGCCAAAGAAACATGCAGCCCAATATGTCAGAGCCTGAGGGAAAGCCACCGAAAATACCACAAGAAACTAAACTTGACCTGCTTTTGAATATTTTGATCTCTTTTTAGCTCATTGCTGGCCTGTCCAATCCACTTTGATCTAATCTTGTTAGATGCTTTATTTGCTCCCTATTCTTGGTTGGCTTGAGTGTAAAGGGGTGCTATTTACGGGATTAGCTGTTGAGAGAAACGATTACTCCGCTTTTAAACTGACTCCTTCGTTAAGGTAAAATTGTCAGGAGAATATCTGGACATCTTGTTCCAGGATTATAGGTATCCTAACCCCCTCTCCTCTTCTTTACAGAGCGAGCATGTGCAGGTGTGGGTCCATAGTTTTCAACCAAAGAAAGGTGGACTATTTGTAGCAGATCAGCATTCAGATTCTGCACCAAGTGGCTGAGTTTAAAAATCATTGGTCCCGGTTTATCAACGAAATGCGGTGATAAGAATGGGCTTAGCGCTTATGTCCTTGATAAATATGCAATGTGGGCGTAAATAGAGGTAAATAAATAATTTAAAGAAAAGATTCCCAGACACTTTGATCAAGGCATGTCGTTGACCGGGAGCTGACTGCACCTTGAAAAGTTTCTGAGAATTTAGAGCGTGACTGTAGTCTTTGGGGTCGGTTAGACACGCTACAATGTGTGCCAAAACCCGGTACCTGCTGCTGCTTTCCTCCTGTGGGCTTTTCTGCCCCTGAAGCATAATTTATGGATCAGGAAACTGTTCATTCAGAGTCTTCTAGACGTTGGAACGGTTTTTATTTGGAGAAGTGTCTCCTCATTTTACAACGTTGGCTGAAGTGACACTTATTTCCAGTCTCCGGTGTGGCAGCGAAGCATGGATTCAGCCTACAGAACATATAAACCCACATGAGAAGTCATCTGTTCAAGGCAAAAATCAAAAGCCTCATTACAACAACCTTTGCAGCACTCCCACTCTCCCACTATTTGATTACACACAAATGGGCATGCATCACAGTTCCATGTATAACAGGAAAGGCAACAAGTGTATCTTCCACCAGGTTAAATTCCATTATGGCTGAATTTTTGGATCGCTACAGTCAAAATGAGGGACAAAAAATTTATATCTAGCGTGACCTCTGAGTGAAACCATCAAGTCAAAATTAATAGTACTCTCATGTTGAATATAAAAATTTGAAAACATTTAGATCCATGGTATGTGTTCAAATTCATTGATTAATTGGAGGACCCTGATGGCTTGGAAACCCGAACCAGCAGATAAGTTTGGTCATGTCTCAGTGATATATGATGGAAATATAAAAAAAAAAATTTCTTAATATTAAGGGTTTTTGCTTTGTACTTAAAGTTGTAGGTGCTCCATGTAGAAGACAATTTGACATTTGACAAAACACAGACATTGTTTTGTTTTGATGTAGGGTGACACATCTTTAGGAACAAGAGAGATCCTATTTTAGAATGAGTATATCCTGAATGACTTAGAATATAAGTTTTATAACGTGTACATCCTGCTCACACAAACAGTGAATTTTATATAATAAAACAAAATATATTTAGAGCATCACGGTCCATTGTGGGTTGTTAAGTTCCCTTAAAGCACCTTTGTGACAGGGGACACGTAAACTGAATATTTTTCGCATTTGGACGATATATATTTTTTTTTTTTAGAACAGTGATGGAAAACTCTGAAGAATATCCTTCTTTTTGACAGATAAGATAAAAATAACTAAACTGATAAAACAAAAGATTATCATGAGAGCATCTGAGCATAATCTCAGACCTAAAGACCATATTCAATGTATCTCGCTAACCATGAGCTGACGGCTTCTTAAAAGTTACTAAGGCTTTGGCACGTGACTGTGGTTGCTGTGACTAGTTGGATGCACTCCAAAAAACCATTTGTGTGCCAAAAAAACTGTGCATGCAGCCTGCTTTCAACCCATTGAAGAGATAGTTTTCAGGTCAGGAAACAGTTCGTTCAGAGTCTTCTTGAGTTCTGATTGTTTCAAATGGATAAACGTTTCCTCATTTCAAAACTTTGGCTGACGTGGCATTTAATTCCAGTCTGCAGCATTACAGTGGAGCATGGATTCAGCCTTCAGAACAACATGTAATTGTCCATGACAAGTCATCCATCCGAGGCAAAAATCCAAAACCTGATGACAATAACCTCTGCAGCAGTCCCACTGTTTGATTATGCACAAATGGGTGCATTTCAGTTCCAGACTTGTGAGACTGTGCATTAAAGCTACAGAAGGTATTTGTATTTTAAGTGCAATAATTTTTAATGTATAATTCTCTGTTCAACTTGTTTTAAATTCAATGTTATTTAAATTAACATTGAAAATGTGTTAAAGTACTATTTTGGCAAACCACCAGGAGGATCCACTCACACCTAGAGAACAGAATGTTATGAGTTTTTGGTGCCATTATGGTATGTGTTCTGGCTTACTGTTGTGCAGTTCAGCTTGAATTGAGTAAAAGAGGTGATTGAACATAGCTCCTGTCTGTAGTCCATTTATTCCTCCACACTATCATATTTTAAAATTGACTGGTAAAAAAATAGATCATGACTGGATTTTTTTGATCCTGTCAGTCAAAATGTTGGACAAACAACATGGCTAGTGCCACCTATGCTGTGAGATTACGAAAATAAAAGGTTGAATATGGAACATTTTCAGAAAAAAAACTACATTTAAACGAAGAAATACTTCCAAGGGAGGTGCAGAATAAAAGTACAACATCCATCCATTTTCTGAACCGCTTAACCCTCAAGGGGTCGCGGGGGGTCTGGTGCCTATCTCCAGCTGTCAACGGGCGAGAGGCAGGGTAGACCCTGGACAGGTCGCCAGTCCATCACAGAAAGTTCAACATTTCATTAAAAAAATTATATTTGAATTAAAATAGAATGAAATGTAAATTTTAACTGCCACAACAAGGATGTTTTGTTTACATCTACCAGCCAGTAGCGGCCGCCATTGCAAGTCAGTCAGTCAAGACAGATACGGTCTGCAAATATACTTGGCACAACTTGGCTGGCACTGGAAAAATGGCAGAGAAGCAAGTCAAGCAGAAGTTTCAGAGCCCCAGAGATATTGTTATTCATCTCAAGAGAGGAGTGACCGGAGACGAGTAGAAACTAGTGTAAATTTAGGTAAATCCTATACTAGATGGACCCACATAAAACATTTCCACGGCATCAAACACATATGGAAACGGCGACTTTCCTCCTGAATCAGTAAGCTAACTCGTTTCCTAACTTGGCAAACATTACCTGTCAGTTAAATTCCTCTATGATACATTCCTCACTGGAAATGCTGTGGCGACATGACAATGCAGCAAAATTGTTGCATTTCTCCCAGCATGCTTGATAGTAATATTACTGCAAAATTCCTGCAGCGCTGGATTTATGAATGTAGAGATTACCTTGTCCATGGGCACACCACCCTGTGACAGATGAAAGCTTGAGGGAAACCATAACTGGATTTACTTGTAACCAAACCCAGACTAAACACAATGGAAAACAACAGCCATTTCATTAGCACCTCACATTAATATTTATTATGTCTCTCTCCCCTGGATGTCTGCACATCTCCAACCTCAATTGCTCCGTCTCATCTCCTCCCCATTCTTTTCAATTTATTTCACTGTCAAACTCCTGCTCCATCTCTCTTCCTCCTATAGGCCTTCCTTTCCCACCATATTGTCAACCGTCACCAGCCTGCAGTCCAGGTGAGGCAGAGACGCAAACGAGGATCTATCCAATGGGATGGGAGACTGCCTGTGCAAGCCTGTGTATGCTTTAACTATAGAGAAAAATGAGACGAGGAACACAAGGAAGAAAAAACAGTGACAGAGAATGACAGCACAAAAGAAGAAGAACAGCTCCTACAGCAGTCAGAAAATGATTAAAAAAAACATATACAGCATCTAGGATCTCCAGCAGTGGTTTCAAGACTCTATTGTGCAAGCAATGACATTTCAAAGTTTGCTTATTTTGTTGACAGAATGTGTGCAAGAACCCATTGTAATGACTTGTTATTGAATAACCAAAACTTAGACTGCTGACAATAAAAACATTTATCCTATCATTGTCTTTAGCTGCTTGTCCTTGCAAGATCACGTGGGGATTGGTACCTGTCTGCAGCGGGCACCTCAGACAGGTGATAGTTGGTCACAGGGCACTAGTTAAAACTAAGTCTGTGATTTGAGAAATCTTTATTTAATTTGTGAATCCTGAATGGAGGTAATTTTCAGTTTTCTAGATGAAAACCCCCCACTGAAATCTGCCTTAGTATTGTTATTCTCATGTTTTAATTTAAAAGAAATATATTTATAGGGAATGTGTTTGTTCTTTCAATTGGGTTATTTTGTAGTTGTGTGAGATGGGTATTTTTCATAGTTTAGATATATTTATTCTTTGCTGTGCTATGTGTGGTCAGTGGTGGTTGGCATGGTTTAATGCTTCATGTGCTAAATTGCGGTTCCAAGTAAATAATTTTCCCATGAGAAGATCTGCCAGAAGTAGAAAATTATATATAAATTATACGGAGTTTAGTCGACTAAAATTGCAAGCATTTTTAGTGGACAAATTTTTAAAATTAAACTAAAACCAATGACAAAATCTTGTCTAAAACTAAAATAAATTTTAATAAAAAACTAAACAAATTTTTTTTTTGTCAAAATTAATACTGGTCCAGGTACGTGAAGTAAGGTTCTGAGGCAGAATCGGAGTAACTAACAAAGCAAACAGAGGCAATGGTCGGGTGGCAGAAAATATGTCAGGTACGAGATCAGAAACATGGTCATGAAAACATTTGAAGGCTGTGACATGGATGATGCTGGATTTTGTATATTCAGCAGAATAGGTGGGAACAATCAGCAGCCAGCAAGAGCGGGAAGGTGGAGCAGGAGAGCAGCATGAAACATGGCAGAAATGAGGAAATTATAAAAAATGTTTTTGGGGTTTCTGCAAAAACAAATCAGTCACTCTTTCACCGAGAAAGAAGATCACAGATGCTGGAACGTGGGTAGACCGAGTCTGTTGAAACGTTGGAAATTAGCCACCGTCTGGTTCCAGTTTGTTGCACACAATTTCAAGCAGACCTGTAACCTTTACTGTAAGTTGATATAAATATCATAATTTCTGTATATGCTCTTGAGATGACTCAGAGTGGAGTCAATACGGGCCAGATTATGAAGAAGATCGGCTGATGGTCGAGAGCTGATACTATTTGTGTCCTGAGCTCTTGGGCCTCTCAGTATGGCTGTCAGTGCGAATCAGTGCATCTGTGGGAGGATAGCACATCCATATGGACTGCATGATGTGTGTGTTTGAGTGTGCTCAAGTGTGAAGGAGACAGATTGTGTGTTATATTGATGTTTGAGCCTTTATGTGGAGACAGACTTAATTCTCTGGAGAGGCTCTGAGCTCTGCAAAGTGACTTTTCAATTAACAACTGTTCCTCCTCTTATCTCTTTGACACACTCACACTCAAATCATCTTTTTTAGCCGTAATTCCGCTTCATATTGGTGAACTTTTTTCTTAAACACAACTATGTTTAAGGATGTAGACTTTGTGCCTTTATATTTCATATTTCCCACCTGAATTCATAGTTTTTACCTTAAAGAACATTGTTATTCCACATTGTCAATCTACTGCAACCAAATTTCAGCATTTTAAATACAATTTGTTTTTATTATTATTATTGTAACAACAGTTAAAAAGTCTGAAATATCCTTCAGCCTAATATTTATCTTCAGGGTTATAAAATATGTTTAGAGGAAATTGTAGCAACACTGAGCAAGAGACAAATCACAACAAGGGGTTTAAAATTATTCTTAATTTTATTTTTAGCTCTTAATGCTTTTATTTTTAATACATTAAACATATTTGCAGTGCTCGGAGGTCATTTGTGGGCAAAAGAATTGTCTTTCAGTCCCCCACCCCCAGCACAATCTAAGGATTGTACAATTTTGTCCTGCCAGCACAAGCAGTTGAGTCAAATGGAGAAATTTGTATATTTTAAAAATCGAAACCATTTTAACACTGAAGATGGTCCTTACAACATAATGTTTCTCTTTTCTTTGCTTTCATTTTTGCATGCACTGAGTGACTTTTATAACAACAAAAACTTGGTTACACCCATTCATTAAACTCGATGTGATGCAGCAAACATTTTTAAAAGTGACCACAATCCTCATCGCATTGATGAAAGTTGACTAAAAAAAAATCTACCACTGCTGTCGATTAGGATAGTAAGGAGTATTTACATTTGTACATGAGTTTATTATTAGAGCATTGATTAATACATTTGTAGAAAAATCTACAACCTTGGTGCGAAAATAAAATGATATTCCTCACAAGGTGCTGTACCTGCTGTGATGAGCGCATGATTGTTGACCAGTACATATCTTGTTGAGTTCTTATAAAAGTCCTGGGAAGGGTGTTGGTTTGTTAGGTGTAATGGCAACAGCTTCCTCCTCCTTACATGATAAATCCTGACAAAAGTGTCACAATATCATCATGAGAATCCTCAGGACCATTTTTAGCAACTTTTGATTAGCTTTGTAGATAGAAATGAACAATAACCACTAAGAGCAACAAGTCAAGCAATTATTTTAAAGAAATGCTGTGAACCTTATATTTGTTTTTAAAAGCATCAAATTTAACTTTCTAAACAAAAAAAAGTAAAAAATTTCAGGGAATCTTTTTCTGCCGTGTGCAGCCAGCAGCTCTTCTTCAGGTTTGGAGTGGCTTCCGCTCAGCCCATCCCTCCACATACTTATAGGATAGTGTTACCACGACTGTTCAATTATTTAATGAGCCTAAATCTACCAATCACTCCACCTATTTTAAAAGAAGCTGGATCCCACAGACATGGTGTCAGCTGCATAACAAAGCCCTCTGTCTCTGCATGTGTGTGTGCCCTGCAGTCACTCTGTCTGGCAAGCCGTCATTGATCTGTGCAGGTCGACAGTGTGTGGCCACCATGAGGAAACAAGCAACATTAGACTCATGTGGTAAACCAGTATACGAGTGAGAGGGATTTATGAGACACTCTTTGATAAGTAAGACTGCTAACTTCTTTAAAATCAAAAACCTTCAACTTTATCAGCAGGGGACAAAAGGAAGGGCCAAACTGACCCAGGGCTAGTAAATTTTTAAAGCATGACACCAAAGGTTATCTACCATCAACAGCCCTAACCACAATCTACAGCTAAACAACTTATTTTTGTGCATAATCTAAACGTAATCAACTCTAAATTAGGGGTGGTTGGTTCTGGCAGTAACAAATTATTTGCACAAGAATAAAAAAAATGAGACTTCATGATGTCAGATATGACGTAGATCCGGCAACTATTGTTTTTATAAACCACAACCTAGAGAATATAAAACTAAGCATCAGAAGACCCTAGCAACCAGTTACAGTTTACAGATTTTTCCACTAAGAAGCTGATTTTGCTATATGTTCAATCAGGTTTACAGCTTAATTCATTTCAGTTAGCAACACAACCATATCCAAATATAATCAATCTCAGAACATTATTTAGTAGAGGTTGCACAGCATTTGTCCATGGATTTATATTTATCTGACTCCAGCTTTATGCATCTTTAATGTATCTTCCTAATGGACTATTTACACCGTGTAAACATGATTTAACAATTTACTTATTTATTGACTATTGTAAAGGCACTTATTGGAATAGTTGTTCCAAAACAAATTTCCCAAGAGGCCTGTAGGGTATGTAAACTCTTATTATACTGTACAGAAAATAAAAGCGGGTTAGTTGAAAACCAGTTACATAAATGCTACATGACAGTAATTCAGTGCATTCTAATTGATTTTGCATCTATTCAGTTACATCCAGTCAGATTTATTTAATAATAAAAGCTTTTCCATCTAAGAAAGCCAATAAGTTGCATCAAATCTCCTCAATGATTGTTCTGAGAGCAGATAAGTTGGGAGATGACTGCAGAATGCTCAGTTTTGAGAAAAATCTCATCTGATTTAAGTTTTACTCTGATTCAGTTGAATTAATGTGATAATTTTCTGATAATCCATAACAGATGTCGTCTCAAGGCACTTTATAAGACGAAACAGGTCCAGAAATATATCAAATCATTCCAATAAAATTCCATCATGAACACAAATTTAAAATTAAAATGTCAAAATTTCTGTTTGATCCTACTCATAATAACTGAGTCAAATTTTGTTAATAATATCAGTTGATAAAAAGTTGTCCATCTAAGGCAGTGACTCCCAAGCAGGGGTACGTATACCCCTAGTGATGCATGAGCACATTACACGGGGTACGTGAAAAGACTTAATATTTTATTTCCACAGATAATGGTTGTCAGGCATTCAATACTATTGGCTGTGCCCTTAAAAACAAATCCAAAAAGATTGGGCTGGGATGTGTTATGCTGGATAAATACCCAAATGAAAAATAATCCCAGCAGAGGAACAAACTGGATGAAGAGAACAGCCTGGAGAACAGTCTGCCCCTTCATCTATCAGAGCTTATCAAAGATAATCAAGCTTAGGTGTCTCATTCAAGACAGGCTGAAGTTAAACTCATATGGTTATTATTTTCATTGTTTTGTTTAAATGTCTTTTTAAAGAAGACTTATTCAAAAGAACACCTGTTTTTGTTATAACAAAGGAAGGTTATTTACTTTTTTACATATGTTTCATATTTATTTTCAGATACTGCTTATTGTTTATGTTTAATTTGAAGCGAAAAACTATAAAATGCTTCAAAAAAAAATGTTACGGTTAGGGAGATTAAATAAACACTTTTTATTTACTTGTGGTATGAGAAAATGTCTCCAGGAGAACACAAGTCAAAAGAAGTTGGAAACAGTGGCCTAAGGAAGCCCAGCAATCCACCTCAAGTGTAGTTTCATTCTCAGATATTATATGCGTGCTGTTCTCCCACAAAATTTGTCTCTCACAACCAGAAAAGTCTTTCTTGCACTTAAATATGCTGGGCTCCTCAACCCAAAATCAGTTTCTTTTGTCACATTCAGTGCCTCATAAGAATTTAAATCCTCCTAACAGTCGAGCCTCTGCTGCCGGTGGGTAAAACCTGCAGTCTAAGGTCTGATCTCCCTCCTCATGGATCACACAGGAGCAAACTCTATGAGCACAACAGCAATACTGTAAGGCAGCAACGTCATTTCTTCTGACTGGTTCAATTATCAGATTACCACTTTGTTGCAAAAGAGACCAAATGAATGAGTGGAGAACACAAACATGAGAGCACTGGTTTTAATTCCTAAAGAGAAATTTAAAGCAGAAAGTGAAGCTTTCAAACAAGAGACAAAGATGTTTGTGCCACAAACATTAAGTCTGAGATGATAAATTACTGTGGAGGGGGAACAGAGCATATTTGTTAGGAAGCAACATCTTTCTTTCTTTTTTAAATGAGAGCCGAGTTGTGAGTGAGAGCAGAACATTATCTAAACGTAAAAATAATGAATCCTGCTCTAAAATTGAAAATCTATTTCTCCTGATATAATTCCATCTTCTATCAGATGAAAAGTAGGAGCAGCACACTGTCAAAAAATTAGCTTCTTTCTTCAAGAGTCCAAAACATTTATTTTTCCCAGCTTTGTCAAGAAGCTGCTATGTTGCTGTGTAGAAAGAGCCAAGTGCATGTAAGGAGCAATACAATGATATTTTTAATATACAGGGAAGAAAAATACTGTCAGAAAACGAAAAAAGAGGGAAATAGGTTTGCATTAAGCAGAAAAACAAGTTAAGCATAAAGGTGTGAATGCAGTTTGAGACCAATGTTTCATTTTCATTGATAGGGAGTTAATTCATTAGTAAAAACAAGTCATGTTCATTAGGAATCTATCATTTTTGTTAGTAAGCTTCTTGGAAATATATTTTATACACTTGTTACGTCTGTTTATTTCTCCATAAATGGGACCACATTTGTAAAGAAAATGCATTCACGGATTGAACTGGAGAGTTGAGTATGTAGCTTGCGGCCGTGGAAAGCCAGCAAAATCCTCTCTGATAATGCAGGAGCATTTTTCAGAGGAGGGACTGTGATCGTGTAAATCCTTGGAAAAGTAAGGTTTGTAGTCAGTGGAGAAAATCTCAAATCAGAGAAATACTGAGACGAGATTCTGCAGCCAGAACCAATCCACTTTTAGGGACAGAGCTCCATCTTCCAATATGTCAAAGCTCACTTACCCTGTACAGTGCAGGGTCTATCAGAGGCCACCCACAGAATCTGGGGATAGAGAGACTGGAATGACCACCCTGCAGTCCTAACTAACTTTAACCTCACTGAACACAGGGGGGGTCAGCTGATGCTAATTTGCCTATTGTAACAGGTTGTTCCTGATTTCCATCTCAGGGAGAGCAACATTCAAAAAGGAGGGGAAACTCAACCAGAGTGGATTAAAGAGCAGGGAGGTGCAGAGAACCACTTTAAAGCTTTTTTCCATTCCAGTCTGTTAGATCCAGACTCAGCTTGTTGTTAAGAGACTGATATCCTAACATGCTCCCTGAGCCAGGAGGAAAACGCGCAGACACACGATTTCAGACACATAATCTCACTCTCCGCGCTGTTCAGAACAGGATTTGAGGCGCACACGTTATCAACAGCTTGTGAAGACACGCGTGACTCTCTGAATGAATGCCACTGATGAAGCCCGCGTAAACAAACAAACACACAAACAAAAAGAATGAAAAAAAGGGAGGAGGAACGCCCGGACCTAATGAGTGAGAGAGGAAAAGTCACGGTGGGGAGACTTGATGCCGGGTGACACTTTGTGTCCGCAGGGTTTGTGCTGCGCGCAGAGCGAAGCGTCTCCTCCACATGCAGCTTCCAGCTGAGCTGCAATTACATAACTTCACTAAGAAACTCCGATTTGTTGGAAAAAAAACTGTCAGCAAACGAGCTTATTGAGCCCGAGGGGGGGATCAGGAATAAGGACATGAGGATTAAAAAAATCAGCGAGAAGCCAACAAGTAGCACAGCGAGGAAATGGCCATGTAATTCATGCAATTGTATGTACTTATCTACCTAAAACCAACACCTTTTTGTTTTTATAGAATAAGAGTTCCAAATGTTGGAGTCTTACCTGCATGTTTTTGTTCCCCGTGTTGTGGAGAGATCCCTGACAGAGTGTGTCCTCTCTGCGCCTCTCCTCTCCTCTCCTGATTGCTGCTCCGCTGGATGCGAAGGAATGTCCGCACACACATTTATCCACACATGCAGATTCACGGAGAGGGTGGGGTGCAGCAGGGAGACAAGTGAATCCATCCATATTTTAACGCTGAAGAGATGCGGGGAGAGCCACCAAACTGCCTGTGGATTTATTCATCCTGCAAGTTAACCTGTAACATCTGGGCATGTGTGCAACATGAAGCCTCGCAGCTGGATTTGTTCAGCTGCTGTTCTTTAAATTAGATTCATATAACAAGGTGCTTTCTCCATCTTTAGATCGTTCACTCTGTGTGGTGTGTTCAGACTCTAATGTTCACACATGCATTGGCACTTTGCAGCTAAACTGAGGTTAATAGGAGCTCCTTAACAGTTTCATTAAAGGCTTCAACCTCAGCCATGCTTCACCAGTAGTCATTAGCTATACAGCTGCTGGTAGGGATGGGAAATCTTTCCATATAGTATCTTTGTGCATATCTTCACAGTAATTCTTTACACACACACGCGCAAAGATACACTCATGTAGATAAACCAATACTTGCTGACCAACCCTCGCCCAGAGGGGAAAAGACCTCCATCCAAACCTCAGGACTAATGCAACTGCAGGAGCAATGCAGACCTAAAAGTTAATGCTGTTTACCACAACCCAGAAAAGGTTAAACAGCCTTTACTAACATGGGAGAATGAACGGGGCTGCTTGTCAGGGGTGGGTTTTTAGGTCAGACGCCGTAAAAGAGAAAGGATGAGGAGAAGCAAACCCTATAACCGCAATTAAAGAGCATGGTGAAGGTCCTGGCTGAAGCTGGTTGGATAGTGTTTGTATCCAAAGGGAAATGAATCCTGTACCAACATGGACTATAAGGCCACTCAGAGCGGAGGAAGCCGTTATTCCAAAATCAACATAAAGATTGCAATAAATACAAAGACATTGACTCTAAATGTTGAAGACATATCTTTCTCTCTCACTTTCCCAGGTTTATTTGAGCAGGTAACATGTGCAATATGAAACATAAATGTTGCTGTTAGATGCATTGTACTAGATTTGTCTGTAAGCTATTTTGCATCTACAGTCCCTTACCGAGACACATAACAGCATATAAAACATTACAAATATATGAAAATAGGATACAAAAAATGCAAAGTACATGCACACCAGTATGAACGTTTTAAAAAGATCTCAGTGCTTACAATTCTGGGAATCTTTGAGTAATTTTTTTTGTTGATTCTTGAAGCTGCCAATAGAACTACAGGTTTTAATTTCATCAGGTAAAATATTCCACTGACCAGTGGCTTTCACAGCAAAAGTAGATTGTCCAAATGCAGAGCTTCTGAAAGGTATGTAACAGTCTGACAGGAATTAAATCCTTGTGGATTTTATGGATTCCTTAGAGCGAAAGTTGACAAACTTGCGCAATGAGGGAGGAGCCAAGCCATTTAGAGTCTTAAAAACAACATAGATGTTGTAAAAAAAAAAGTTTAAAATGTTCAAAACTAAGAAGTTGGTATTTCGCCAGGATCCTACAGTAGCGATATTGCATTGACTTTTTGTCCAAGATTTTTTGGAGCTTTTTTATAAAGTGATTCTAAGGGGCTTTGACTGCTTGGCCAGCTTGAACCTGGGATGTGACACAGTAAAAGAGATGGGACAGAATCATGGAGTGCAGGTACATTTTGGCAGCATCTTTTGACAGATATGAAATGAAATTTGCCAAGTTGAATCTTAAAGTTTTCATTAAGGCTTTAATGTGCGACTTGAAGTTGAGATTTGAGTCAAGCACCACTCCAAGATAATTAAATTCTGAAACAATTTCAGTCTTTTTGGACTTGATCTAAAATGTCAAACCTGAAAAAACTTATAAACATTGGAAAATAACTTTCTTTAGTTTTATTCATATTTAGGCTAAGACTGACTGTTCAAGCCACTCTGATTATTTCCGTTGCAAGAGTTAGGTTTTTTTTGCTGTAATCTCAGCAGAGTTTGCATGTGTGCATATAACAGTGTCATCATCATATATTTGCAAATCTATGTCAGGACACGCTTGTGGTCTGATGAAACTAAGACTGAAGTGTTTGGGCATAATGACCACCGTTACATTTGGAGAAAAATGAGTTAAGCTGTAAGCCTGAGAACATCATCATCACTCTGAAGAACGAGGTGTTGCGTGGGTGTTTTGCTGTTGGAGATAATGGTGCACTCAATAAAATAGATTGGTCTTATAGAGAAGCAATAAGTGGAAATATTGAAGCAACAACTGTAGACACCAGCCAAGAAGTTAAAACTGTTAGGTGTTCCGAACAGGCAAAGGCTGTTAGCTAAAATGCACAAATTCACATGTTAAACCTGCAGATTGTTTACAAGCTATAAGCACCCACCTATAGCTTTGATTACATTTAAAGAGCTGTCAAATCAGGCATTATAAAATGTGTCTATAAACACTAAAAGGACATTTCAATTCAATCATTTCGTTAAGAATGTAATTAAAAAGAAAGAACAAACAAAAACACAGGTCTTACAAATGTATTAATCTCTTTTCTCCCTGTTGTCACTGCAGCAAATATAAGATAATGTGAGAAAGATTCTCCTTTTTATGTGGGCGCGTTTGTGTCTGCATTGCCTGATTGTGATGAGAGTCTTTAGGAGAGAAATGCAATGAAGGCCCTGCTAGAGAGACCATATGTGCTTGGTTGGGAGCTAAATCAATTTAGTCGACGCCTTCCTGTAAAGCTGCCTGCAGCAGAAAGAAAGAGACAGCAGAACCGGGCCAAACAGTGACTGAGGGAGGTCAAGCTTCCTCACACATCACGCTGATTGTTAAATGAGAAGCCACAAAATGTAACCACCCTGCAGGACATATACGAAGGAAGTCTGTTTTTTCCAATTAAGCTGATTCCTGTTGCTTACCTACGCTGGAGAAACATCAACCTAAAAACATAGCTTCTCACTCAAAGGGAGTTAACTTTTCAACTGTAGAACAAGATGAAGAGAAAATAGAAACACAGCATGGACTAAAATCCCTGCCTGCAGCTGATTTATTAATATCCTCAACAAACACATAATTTAAATGTATTAATATATTTCTTTTTATCTTTATTGGGGACCTGGTTCCACACCTGATTGAAATCAAAATAAATAGATCAAGAATAAATTGATATATTAATTTTATAGTTATACCAAACACTTCTCCACATTCATCCAGTCATATACTGAGGCATCCAAGGGCATAACAACATGTGGCAGGAGGAAACTGGAATCAAACCCACAACTTTTGGAATGCAAGAAAACTGATACAGAATTTCATTAAAGAAACAACATCATCACATTATTTAGAGGCAATTTTGAGTATCTGTTTTAAGGTTTTAGGGTTGTGGACAGTGCATTGCAGGGATCTCCAACTTCAGGCTTCAAGGGTCAGTAAACTGCATATTTTAGTTCTTTCCTCCGTTCAACACACCGGAATCAAATGAATCATTAGCAGGCCATGATGATGAAGAAGTTAAGACAATTTGAAGTAGCTGTGTTGAAGCAGAGACTCATCTAAAACTGTATTTGGAGACCCCTGGTGTATTGCAACAAGCATTATTACCACTTAAACTTCACATTTGATCAAATTATACACACCAACTTTTTTTTTTAGATTTTGTTGGCACTAAGTAAACGGGCAAAGGGGGAACAGGTTCTGAAATTGAGAATAGAACCCACAACAGCTGCATCGAGGAATGTAGCCACAGATCAAGTAGTAGCAGAAAGAGGCTAGTATGGCTAGAAAATAAGTAAATAATCACAAATAAAATCTGAAAAGTATGGCATGCATGTATATTCTATGGTTCCCTTAAAGAGTAACTGAAAAACTGTATAAATGAGTGTCTATTAGTTCTGTCTACATGTGTAGTCATTATTTTGGCATTTTAGTGCATCTTATTTGCTCGACTGTGATGTGTGATGTTGGCCGGTACGTGTGATGTCAGCGGCACAGCCCCCTGTGGGATACAGAAGTAGTTAAGATTGAGTTGGATTGGCAAACTACTGCACAACCCCGTTCTCCTGTAAATGACAGGCTAAGTCGCAGAGAAAAACGTTAGTCTTGCTGAAAAACGTTGCAGATTCTAGTAGGGGGGTGAGTTTTATGTAACCAGTTTCCCTTATAAGTTACCTAATTAGTACATAAAATCTACCTGTGTAAAATAAAGCCTAGGGGGGAAAAAATCTATTGATAAAACTATTGGTAGTAATGCACCCAACATATTTTACCTTTATGGAGGAGTGAAAGAGGAAAGCCACTGTTGAACAGAAGTCCTTTTGTAGTTTGGCACTTTTAGGGAAGACAGCAGACATGAAGAGGAAGATAATCTGGTCAGAAGACACCAAAATGAAACTTTTTGGCCAACATTAGAGAAAGGCAAAAAAATTATCAAATTACGTAAAGACAGATAAAACAGGAAGTTACATTGATAAAATAATAACACGCAAAAAACTATTTTTGAAGCTTATTCTTAAAAACAAAACAAAAGGACAGGTAAGGACAAGACCTTGATCAGTATTTCTAAATTAGATCTGTCTTTATGGATGTGACTGAAAATGTTTCTAGTGCAAAAGGCTTGAAATATAAGTATGCAATTTATCTAAGAAAGTCTTTAATCACAACAACACGTGTCTGTTGGTATGAAAAGATCCATAAGAATTTTACATGATTTTTACAAAACTGTCTTTTTTTTATGCAAAGCTGTTAATGTGAAATTTGACGTGTTCTATAAGTAAATAAATAAATGCCCTGCGTTAAACAAAGCTGCACGACTGAATTGAGGTTTATTCATTTGATTTCTCTAAGACAAGTCACTCAAAGACACAAAGGTCATTGTTTTGCTTCTATGAAAATATTGTAACATAGTGCATAATTTCTGCTTTAAATCTTTACGTTTACTTACCTGCATATCTCACAAAGATTATATAGCAGGACAGATGTTTTGTTAAAGACAGAACCATAAGTACAGTCAGCTGGTGACTGAGGAAAAATGAAACCCGTGAAATATAATGCAAACCCTATTAAAGTTCAAGAGAGAAATTATTCTCGTAACTGAACCTTTAATCTCTAAAGTGACTTTTTAACTAACTGAAGAACCTCAGAGCTGATTGTGTTATCTTCATTTTCCCTCGTCTGTGCCATGTTATCTCCTACAGACACACACACACACACACACACACACACACACACAGTGTTGCAACCTGTAAATAAATGTACCTTCTCAAACAGACTGAGCATTATATGGAGGTCAGTGAAGGAGAACAGCCTGTTTATCTGTGGGAGGATGTTTGTAAGGACTCTCACAATAGGTTCAAGTTTCATTTCCTTCCCTTTTCTCTTATTTGTATTTAAAAAAAAACTAAACTAAAACCCATTTAATGTCAAAATGAAAACTGATTTCTACAAAATAATGATAAATAAAAATATTTTACGTAGAATAAGTGACTGCATAAGTATTCACCTCTTTCGAGTAAGTATTTAATAAATGCTCCTTTGGCTGTAATCAAATCATGGAGTCTGTGTCGATAGGTCTCAATCGGGCTGCACATCTTGATGCTTCAGTTTTCCTCCAGTCAGGCTGCTTGAGGATCAGCTGTGAACAGCTTCTCAGACCTGCTATAAAATCCTCTAATGGGTGGATGTCTGGGCTTTTACTGGGCTACTTCAAACTGTATCTGTGTAACTGGATGTTTTGGGTCATCGTCTTGCTGGAAAATACATGCTCCCTCAAGCTGCAGTCCTCTTTCAGATTCTTGTATCTTACTTCATTGATTTTAATTTCTACCATTGTAGGTCTTCCGGGGCCTGCTGCATCCCCAAAGCGCGATGCTGCCACCACCATACTTGACTGTGGGGATGGCGCGTTTGTGCTTATGTGTGGTGTTTGATGTCGGCCAAATAGTCTCCTGTCTGATGACCAAAAGCTCAATTTTGGTCTCATCAGACCAAATAATTTTCTTCCACTTGACCATGGAGTCCCTCACATGCCTTTTGGTAAAACTTGAGTCTATTATCGATCCGAGTTCTTTTATACTGGCTTTCTCATTGCCGCTCTCCAGTACAGCATTGGTTGATGAAGAACCCGGGCGAACAGTTGTCTGAGGTGTTTCTCCCCTTTTAACTTGTAGCTTCTTCAGCGTAGTCACATGTATCATGGAGGCCTGTCTCTCACCTGTCTCCTTCTTCGACGATCATTCAGTTTTTACGCAATAAAGAGTAAAACATCCAAATGAGTGAATACTTTTTATAACCACCGTAAAAAACTGCATCAGGAAATTTGCAGCTACTTTGGGTGCTTTGGTAAATACAGGTAATGTTAAAATGTAGAATTTGACTTGAGTATTTCTCTGGTCTGGCTGGCATTGGAAAAAAGAATAAAGCATGAAAAACATGTGTCTGTATTTTTTTTGGTTTTATCCCACTGACACATCCATTTCTTAGTCATCTGTGCATCCATCAATTTAGTCAAGACATCCACTTGTGGTCATTTGTGCATAATCCATCCATTCAGCAGCCATTAATTCACCATCCATTCATTTATGATAGAAGATGAATGACTAATTTAAACCCTGTAGATTTTTTTGGGATCAGAAACTGATGTGAAGACGTACTTCCTATCAAATTTGTAATTACATCTCACAAATCATTCTGTTAAGCCCGAGCATTGGGGGACAGAAAGATCTGCTTTATGTAGCACCCTTTAGGGATTTATGTAAGTTTTTGAATGCCAAGCCAGACCCAACTTGCTTCCCCAAAACAAGCATTAATTATTAATTAATTAAAATTATATCTGTGTTTTAAAACTGCTTGCCCACGGCAATTTACCTTCATTAAACTCTCTGTGTCTCTTCACATCCTGTGGACGGCCTTTTGGTAGTTTTTAAATGTCATCTTGATCCTTTACTTTTTCCATTTTGAACTAAAAACTCCAAGGAGAAAATATTAATTGCTCAATTTTGTCATTCAGTCAAGATGAATTAAGGTTGGCACTATTTTTTACAATCAACACAATATGTAATAAATGCTATTTATAGAAGACCATGGCAACAATATATTCAATATCATGAGAAACCACAGTTTACTGATAGTTATACAAATTCACCATAAATAATAAAAGAATACTGCAATGACCATCTACAAAATGTCATATTTATATGTAATTAAAAAATATATCTTATCCTTTCACATAATTTAAAGTATTTTACTTGACTTTTATGTGATAGCCCAGCACCATGTAGAGTGTGATTATTAAATGGAAGCAAAACAATATTTGGCATTTAGATTCTGTATAAAGAAGAATCCAATGAAAATGTAGCAAGAAGACTGTATTAGAGATCAACCAATATGTTGTTTTTTTCTATTGCCGATGCCAAGGCCAACATGCAGAGGACACGATCATCTCATGGTCGATATGTGCTGCGAATTTTTTGGACTGATTTTAATGTCAACATCCAGGCTGTTTTTCCCCTTGTTTTCATACTAATATTTCCTACTAAAACAACAGTGAATCTGCAACATTTCTGAACCGAAAGAGTTTTTGAACATGGAATATAACCAAATATAAAAAAAAATCAAAGGTTTTGGTTAAAACACTTGTATAATCAGAAATCACCTTGTAGTTGATTAACTGTTCTAGAGTTCTTCACTATAAGAACATTTTCTAAAACCAAATTATTTAGCCTGCACACATCTGCTTCACACAATGCAGAGGAATTATGTGCTTGGAGAGTGAAATTAAAGTAAAAAATTGACTTTTAATGTGCGTCAGCAAGACAAATTAACCACTGAAGTTGCTGCTTGGAGATACTGTATCATTTCTACAAGCTCAAGGCTGTGTCACAATGCAGATGGATAATGCAATATGCTGAAACTTTACCGTTTAAACGTGAAGTCAAAGTAAAAAGCTTATTGTGTGTGCAACTGCTCTCCTTAATCTGCATTGACTTTATTTCTTCTCAGAATAGAGATTCAAATTTTTTTTCCTTTTAATGAACGCTACGCATTTCAGCTGGAAGCCTGTTGTCATGAAGGCAGGAAAAGGTAGGACAGATCTCATCATCAAAGTAATTTAAATTCCCGTCTGCTGCGGGCGGAGATTCCCCAAAGAAAGAGCTTCACCGTCACTCCTTCGCCTTTAGATAGAGAAGAAACTGAGGAAAAACACAGACACACACCCGCCATAGCTTGGGAGTAACTCACCCCTCAGGATTTCATGTTTCTATGGAGAATATGCCTATTTTTAGACGAGATATAAATAGATCTTCCTGTAGCTCCAACGCTCGAACTCCAGTCTATCCCCAGAAGCCTTTATTCTATATCATTTGTTTTTCTCTCAATGTCCCTATTGTTGCTTTTTAAAGCTATACAGTAAAAGTTTAACCCCCCTCCTTTTCCTGTGTGATTGACAGTCGGAACACTGAGCAGTTTACTGAAAAAGTGGAAAATAAAGTGCAATTTGTCTCATTGACATTAGAGACGAGCTTTGTGATCTGAGACCGCACTGACACAGACTGATGGTTGAAAGAGAGGACTGGAGCTTGGACAAAACCACCAAAAAGTGGAACATTTCTCCACCCAGAGGATGACGGAAGCCTGAAAAAAATCCCAGACAGCTTGATTAAACTAAATGAACCCATCAACTTGCTAATCAGCTGTGTTTATTAGGTGGACATAAAGCAACAAGGGGACACAAGCAGCTCATTGAGGAGGGGGGGCAGGTGGCTAACTTTGTAACTGTGGAAACCGTTGCTAGGTAGCAACCTGAGGCATCCCCTGGCAAACGGCGACAAATATCTGATTGTGATGGGAAGCAAAACGTTTTAAACCAGAATAATGGAGAATGGTAGCAACGTTTTCACAACGGCAAAAATGGACACAAAAGGCAGTGAAAGTGTGTGAGGAAACATAATTTCCCTTTCTCCAGCAGAAATTGTAAATTTCAAACCAGAAAAAATGAATAAAAAAAGAAGATGAAAGACAGAAATTTTAGAGAATAATAAAGCTAACAAGAAAATGACCCCAAGTACATTTATTACTTTCGAATTTTACAAACCAATTTTACGTTTGTATTCTTGAGCTGAGAAGAACCCAGGAAGCTGGAAGCCCAACGAAGGATTTTATCTACTGGAACTCAGTCTTGAGCAGGACAGAACGTTCCAAACTTTTTCGAAAGCCAATGTCCACCATCCTTTAGACGCATTCCTTCTCCAGCATGCCTTAGCCAAACCCTCAGCAGCAGTAAATCAGCTCTGCCGAGGACTGTTAAAGATGCATAGATTTGATTCAGGTGTGTTGGAGAAGGGCTGCATCTACGGCTCAGTTTACCGTGAGACAAAGTGGGTATAGTTTTAGAAAACAGTCTGTAAAAATGCCACCACAATAACAAAACAAAAAAATGTCCACACGGTTCCACACAAACTGCTCTAGCGCCTATGGTGCCCATTGGTTACACTGTGAAATGTGTGTAAATACATTTAACCCACTGTTAAAGCTGTAAAAAAAAATGTGAGGATCTAATTTGGATCTATCCTCTGTTTTCAGGTTTCAACTGAATAGTTTTTGCCTGTTACTCAAAAAGTGTTAATTCTGAAATCTTTATGATTTCACACAAATGACTGAAGAGTCTTTGAGTCAAATAACAACCAACCAGTGGCTGACGACATACCTTTTCTTAACTTTAAAAAAGTAATGCTGACAGAGGGATAATTTAGAATAAAAATTGACTGAAACATTAAAACTTGATCTTGTTTATTTAAAAATGCGTACATCTGGTATTGTCGATCATTGAAGAAGAAAAGCATTTTGATTCAGATCAGAGCTAAAGGAAACACTTGAATTTAAAATTATATCGCATGAAACAGGACAATGGAGATGTTTTTTTTAGGTTTTACCTTTCATAACAGGTTGATAAAACAGTGAGGGTTGGATGCCCCTAATGTTTTCGTTTGTTTTTTCTTCTCTGACTCAAAAGCTATACCTGATCATTATGAGGACGCTGTTGCTGCATGCTGAACTGTTCACAATCTGTTCGAAAAAATATGTCATCAGTATGTCTTCCTCCCCATTTGGTTTCCTCGTCTTCTCCTCTGCTGCTGTGAAATCTGACTGACGGCAAACAGGGACAAAGAGGACATGCCATTAATATGCTAATCTGTGTGGGGATGACTTCCACACACGGAGCAGAGTCGGGAATACATGTGTGTCATCTGTGAGGCATGCTGTGTAAAATCAAAGCTTGCAGAGGAGTAGAAGTGAGGTGAAATGAGCGCACCGTGGAAAAAGGGAGCTGAGGCAAGTTGAATAAAAGCTAAACTGGAAGGCTTTTGCAGAGGGAATCCCCATGTCCTTGAATCAGGGAAATAAAAAACTGTCTCTTTGTTAAGGATGATATTATCTGACAGCTCGTTGACTGCATATCCTTGCCAGGTGCAGCCTTCCGTGCTGGTATAAATAATCCATGCAACCTGAGACAAACCGAGCACTGAGGGCTTATGTAAAAATGTTCAGTCAGAGTTTAGATGCATTCTTCAAGACTTGAATGACAAAAGGAGACAGAAACAGAGAGGAACCTGTTAAAATAGAAAGAAAACAATCTTCTGCATCTGTCCTGCTTACTGTAAGACATCAGCTCAGGACAGAGACACGCCTCCAGCGTGAATCCACTGTACGCTCTGACACCTTTCATTCACAAGCCGTTTGTTTTGCAGCTGATAAGGCGGCAGGCGGTTTGAAAAGCTCCTGAAAGACGCCTCCACGTCTCCTCAGCCTCACAAACCCGAGGGACGAGCTAGAACCGCCTACCCGTTCCTTCTGTTCCTTCAGCATAGACCCCCACGAACACAGACACAGCCTCTGCCACAGAGAGAAAGACAAAGATAGACAGCCAGAGAGTGTTTCATCCCATTCCCCTTATCTCACTGGCCAAAATCCCCTGCTTCCAGGAAGCAATTTAAAGGCCAGAGAGAGAGACAGACAGAAGTGAGGTATGAGGCACAGAGATGCAGGAATGAAGGGTCCTGATAAGGCTGCAGGTTTATTAACTAAAAATTCAGCCAAACATAAATAAATTCTTTTAAAGGGGATTTTAAATTAAATAGTTGTGGCATTATACCATGGCAATAGTATATTATGTTCTTGCACATATAAAGCCACGCGAATATGCAGAGCCTTGCACAAGTATTCAGACACATTAAACTTTGTTACACTACATGTTTTTCGTTGAGAGTTATGTACAAAGTTGACCATAACTATGAAGTGGAAAAGAAAGTCATTCATAACTTTCAAATTTACCTATGAAGAAAGATCTGAAAAGTGTGACAGTCTCTATTTCAGTATAAATAAAGCTGCTCTCTGAAGCTCCCAGGGGTTTGTAAGAGAACATTAGAGGACGAACAGCACCATGAAGACCAAGAAACAGAGCAGACGGGTCAGGAGGAAAGTTACGGAGAAGTTTAAAGTAGGAGGAGCTTATAAAACAGCATCCCAAACTTTGAACGTGTCATGGTGTCATGCTAGATTCACCTTCTGAAATTGGAATCCTCTTTGGACACGGCCATTCCAGTGGTGTGCAAAGTCAGCCCTCAAGGTTGGTGCTCCTGCGGTTTTCACAGCTGTCCATCACTCAAAACAACAGCATCAACTGATTGGTGAATTACCAGAGCATCACTGATTACATGCTGAGGAGGTAATAAGCGTCTTGATTCAGGTGTACAAAAGTAAGGACACACCTAAAACCTGCAGGACAACAGCTTTTGACATGTCCAGTTGGAACCTGTGACTTAAACTCTGAGATTATTAATCACAAAAGTATCAAAGTTGTCTACGGTAACTCTGGAGGAGCTGCAGAGATCTCCAGCTCAGGTTGGACAATCTGTCAATAGGATAACTATTTATTAAGATGTCCTTTTTGTGGTTTTCCACCGTACTAGTAGAGGACACAGCCAACACGTGGAAGGTTATTTTAAACCAAAATTTTAAAAATGTTACCCTACATCTAAAGCACTTCAACATTCAACAAACTACATCAACCTTAAATGCTGCCACGCAAATCTTGGTGATGGCACTGGCAGTGTCTTGCTCTGGGAATGTTTTTCTTCAGTAGTGACCGTGAAGCTGGTTAGAGCACGTGGGAAGATAGATGGAGCTGAATACACAGAGATTCTGACACAAAAAGATTTAAAACTGGAGCAGACAAATAGTTTCACTGAAATGATTAGAATGGTTCAGTCAAAGCCGATGAAAACCAAACGGAAAATCTGCATAAAACTTGAAAATCTAATTATCCAGATATTATCCATCCAATCTGAGTGAGTTTAAGTTATTTTTCAAAGAACCACATCTTTTGGACAGAGAAGTTCTAGGAACTGCATTTAGAACTATGTTCTTATAATTTGGTTCTTGTATTTACCCTTATATGGGGAACTTTTTCAGATTCTATTCGCACAGGAGTCGAGGACCTTGATAGAGACTGATTTGACGAAACCAACTGTTTATTTTCACTTTTTTTGTAGCTTAATTTTTGTTTGTTTTTTAATGGCGGGGAATAAGAAGTGGAAATATAGCAACGGGCAAATCTTATGAGTTCACCAGACGCCTACATCATATGAGTTCTGATGGAACCACGACAAGACCCTGTCTCTGAGTAGAAGCTAAAATGGTTCTAAGAACTGAGGGCCACAATACCTAGATCTTATCTGTCTGAATGCGCAAAAAAATGGTCTGGTTCGTGAAAAGGTTACAGGAAATTGATTTTGATTAGGTGCTTTTGTCTTTCTTTTTTCTGTCTTTTTGGTGGGATATTATTATGATTATGATTACGATTATTATGATTATGATGATTGTGATTATGATTATTATTATTATTATTATTATGTTGTTGTTGTTGTAGATGTTGCTCTTAGTGGTGGTGCTAGGGACAGAGTTAATATTAGTGTTATTACCATTAGTATTGTAGATACTTAAAATTATTACTGTTGTTTCTTCATTTATTATCATTATTATTATTATTATTATTATTGCTGCTGCTGTTAGTGATTCTGCTGCTATTATTGTATTGACTGGAAGCTTACTAGATAATATTGATTTTGGTAAGAAGGGGGGTGGGATAAAATAAGTTTGTACTTCTTCCCACTTCTTTTGAATGTGTAAATTGAATATGGATCCTGAGTTTATGCTTACTTTGTGAGGGTTTTATTTTATTTATTTTTTTCTTGAACCATTGGTGTATTGTTGTTTATTGGTTATTGCACATTCAAATAACCTAAACTAAAACTAAGAAATACAAAAAGGTTCCTACAGTCAAAAAATGACAAATGTACAACGGTTTCAGCCTTTAGATCTACAAAGCTGATGGAAAAAGTGGAAGGAAATCTGTCAAGCATAGACTAATAATGATTTTATACATTTACCATGTATCATTTACTTCAACATTTGTGTTCATTCATCACCCAAAGTGACAATACAATAAATGTGTAGTAATGTGACCAAGCTTAGAAAAAGAAAACAGATTAAAGGATTCAGGATGTTGAAAACCACAGAACTTTTCGGATATCACATAGTACAGGAAAGCTGTCTGGATGACCTATGTTGAAACTTCCTTAAAACATGATTTGCTGCTCTAACATTAAAGTCTGAATGGTCGCCAATTAAAAAGTGGAAACTCTAGTCCAACCCCTATCTTGAAAGCTTCTCTTCCCATCCTGGATGTAATTAATCCTAAATTGAAGACTGTGTTTAATTAAATACGGAGGCATCTTAAATGGCTGCGCTGTGACTTTGTGTTATCGGTCACCTCTTAAGATGACAGTCCCATCTCATTACCCAGCTCTCTGTTGGGATACAGCCTTCTTCCCTTATCTAAAAAACACGAGCTCCATCGGGTAAACTAATGCACGCTTAAAGCAGTTACGGTGCTCCTTAGGAAATAATTTATGCGAACAGCCTTTCATGTCTTGCTAAACATATTGAGTGGGCTGTCAGAAATGCAGCATTATCAGAATAATGGACATCAATAGATTGATCAAACTAAAATCAAATCCTCTTTAGCTGCGACTCGAAGCTGGCTGGAGCTTTTCCGCAGATAGGTCTGGGATTAGATTGACATGCCGTCTGCTGGGATGTTATTATCTGCTCGGTCTATGCTTTATTTTGTAAATCCAAAAAGGACAGGTATTTGGAGAGCAATCCTGTTTTGATGGGAACACATAAGAAGGATATTGCATAGTTTAAGGAAAATATCTGCGGTTACAAAGGGTCAAACAGGCCGAGGAAGGCAAAACAAAGTCTGTCTGAAAGTTCGTCTGGAAGCGGACTAAACCAAGCACTCTCCCAAGTTTTTAAAAAAAATCCCTCAAGCAGCACCTTTAGCGCTCACTAATTAACATCTGACATTTTTTAATTGTTGCAGACACTGAGGCATAAAAAGAAATAATCCACAAGTGACCAGAAATTTCCTCTGGGCTTGTTGCTAAGAAACAGCTAAATGGGAAACACAAAATGCTCATGGAGTATTGGGGTGTTCTTTTAAAACTGGATACAGCCCATTTCATTCAGTGACTTAAAACAAGAAAACCATTTCTAACCTGTCTAGATGTTGGTTAATTAATTATTAGGGATATTCAATTTAAGCTTTTTTACAGATAGACCGATATGGTATAAAATTAAATTAAACGATATCGATATAAACGAATATCAATGATAGACGTCTATCTAAACGTTTAAGGTTGGCTCAGCTATGCAAAAGCCACAGGATATACTGCAAGTTTGGCCAAATAAACTAAAATATCTCAAAAACTACACCACTGATCTGTGATATTTTGACATTTTGAATGAGAGGAGAAATAGCTGAAGTTTGATGTTTAAAAGCCCTTTATTCATGCCATTTTCAACCAAAAATGTTTTACAAACACCCAAATTAAAGTTAAAGTTGTTCTGGAACCATTTGGAGTTGAGACATGGCTGGGGTCTGAAAGAAAACTCCCTGACGTTTCCCTCTCAACTGTCAGAATACAAGTGCTATATGATTTTTAAAAACGGGAAAAAATTCAATTGTATAAAAAGCACATGCTTTAAGAGTGGCTTTTAATTAGTATAATTTTAATATGTTCATTGAAAGGGTGTGCAAAGGAAATTAAGATTTTACCCAGAGGTATGCAACATCCCACCCATTTGGCACAGGAATGCGTGTAAAGTAAGGTATATAAGTAATATAATAAAATAAAAGTAAAAACAGATAGTGATCAATTCCGATATTACATTTTAATGCAGGTATTGGACGATATTGCTGCAGGCTGATAATATCTGACATGCCTATTAATTGTTTTTGTAACCTTAAATTAAGGTTTTTGTAACCTTAAATTAACTTGTATGAGTTTGAAAGAAAGAAAGAAAGAAAGAAAGAAAAGTGAAGGTTCGAAGTAAGAATAAGGATGTAAAATAAGCAGATTACTTCAAATTAGCTTCAAATTTACATCTACATCTCTACAGACCACTCCTGAACATGTGACATCAAAACTCTGGTTGAGAAAAACAAAGCTGATACTGGCCATCTATCATTTTTTGTACTCTCAGCAGGTCTGCCACTGGCTAGGCTAAGTGTAGCTGCATTAGGACAAGAACAAGTTGAGGAAGGCAGTCCAACAGAGTTATCAACATTTCAAAAATAAATAAACAAATAATAATCATCGTACCATCCTCTGTTGGAAGTTTTTCTGGTCAATCAGGACATCCCCAATAGACTCCAATGACAGCCCCAAACAACAAAATCTAACTCTTTCTTCCTCATCTCAGAACTTCTGATTGCTGCAATGCCTATAGCCACCTTAAAGTAAAAAAAAATATATTATACTTTTTGTGCATACATTTTATACGCTACAAGAGCAGTACCTCGTTAGAAAAAGTATTTTTTAATCTGTTTTTACTTTGTAGTGTTTTTTTTATGACTGTTCTTATTTTTGTGGTGTAAGGTGGCTCAGCAGCAGGACCCTTTATTTCATTGTCCCTGGGTAGGTAATTAAGAAAGCACAAGTAAGAAATGAGTATATATTAAGCTATTAAACAAGTGATTCACCAACCAATTACACAGTGATTGAAATGTACAATTCCTTGTTTAGGTCCGCCTGATTAAATCCTATAAAACATTTTGCTTACACACTTTAACACATTTATCTAAAGTTGAGAAAATGTGGATAAATGTTAGAGACACAGGCAGCTATAATTTCCTGTGCAACATAAATAGTGTGTGCTGAGAACAACCAGTTTCTAGTTACGTCATCAGGCATCGGACTGATTTACGATAAAAGTTGACTCAGGCCACAGCCAGATGTGTCTGACCAAAAGATTAAAGCTTCATGAGGATTAAAACTGTCCATCCAATGGTGTCCAACCTCCTGTTGTCCATCTCTTTGAAGACCAACCAGTTTAGGACATGTGAAATTTCCCCTCTTGGCCTTAGAAGTGGTGAATCCCCCCCAACATCATTAGTGGGGTTTGTTCTTTAAGCTCAGGAATGCCCGGCTGGGGCATTTAAGCAGATGGAGTTTCATAACACACACCGGATTTGTGATGTCATTTCACAGAAAGCAGGGCTCAATGTTAAAATCCAGATTATTTTGTTCAATAACTGATGCACCCATTGCAAAACAGATTAATTCTGATGAAACATCTGATGATGCAATACCCCTACTGCTATCTTTCATCATGGTTTGACCTTTAGTTATCAGATAAAATCTCTGGTTTAATAGTAAAATAATATGGAGCTGGTGTAGTCTTACAGAAAAAACTAGTAAAAAGGTGACACCTAGTGGCCGTTTTGGATAACTTATTTTGTGCACAAAATTTTGGGCTTTTATGGGCAACAAAAGCAGATGTAGTCCTAAAAACAAATAGTTTTAGGTTGCTGGGCCTTAAGATCGGGTAAAATCTATACTAGGCACAACATGGGTATTCTAAATGTAAAGGATGGTAGTGATATTGTCTTTTCCAACATGGAACAAGCAGGATGTACCAAGAAAAAAAAAAAAAAAAAACAGCATTTCTCTACAGTGATTTAAAGCTGTCGCTTTTCCTTTATCTGCTTTATGTAAAGATTTCTGGGAATTGTACTCTTAACTAAACAGATGACTAATAGATAGTTTGAAGGTTTATATTGGAGCTAGTTCAGCAAACAATCCATTGCAGTATTTTTTTTTTATTCAATAAACTTCCCTTCCATATAGTGCGGTTAAAGAAAAATCGATTCTTTTAAAAACTCAAATCAAGTCACAAGTGCAAAAAGTTTTATCATTTGCCCTTTACAACTAAAGTAGAACGAAACGTCCAGGAAACCGTTTAGGGACTTAGCTCTGAAAGAGTTATGGTTTCTCTGGTTAACGGTTACCCAGTGTTGCATTATAGGCACATAATAGGGTAAAAGCTAAAAAACAATAGCTTTAAAGCATTGACCTATATCAATATCAAGTTGGAACAGATCAGATCCTGATAATCAAACTTCACTCTTGAATCAATATCCAGCTCTACTTTCAAAGTACGATTTTTTAGATCATCCTAATCTAGGCCAAAAATGTCTTGTATTTGTTAAAGGTTTTGTTGCTTTTTCCATTGACTGATTAGTTTGAGGTAATTTGCCATTATGAATCATACTTTGAAAGTAGCAAATAAATTATTTTAAAGTCAATGGATGAAGCAAAACATAAAAAAGACCTTGTATAATGTGGATACAAATGAGTTGTAAAGGAGAAATTCCTATCGTTTTGTTTACTCGATAACTTTCTATAAAAGTATGTGTTACTCTGTCCCTGCTGCTGAATCGAATTTCATAATTTGATCTAAAGTTGATCAGTGCAATTTGTGATTTTTTTTTTCCCTGTGCTTTTTAGATCTAAAATAGAAAACGAAGCTTTGGTTTCAGAGTCATTTCTTATGCTTAGAGCCGTTTCAAATTCATTAAACGTTTTTAATTTGTTCCTCGTTTGGCTGAATTGTCCAAAGATTTTAGTTTGGTTTAATTTTGCTTTAGCATTTTTTAGTAAGTTTACTGTTTCACTGTTGGTCCATCCTGAGCACACATTTAAAAAGAACTTTTAAACGAGGGGATTTATTTCGGACCGACTTTATTCATACAAAAACATCTGGGAGTTGACAGACAGTGCGAAAACCACAGGACTTATTTACACGTGTGTTATCTACAAAGAAGAACTTAGAAAACTGGTTTCCAATCCAAGACGAGCAGAGAAGAGCCTAAGAACAGACAAGTGCTGGAATTTAAACTGGGGGGACATCAGCACTTGAACCAGCCGCTGCCACAATCACCGGTGCTCCCTCGCACAGAAACCAGTCGGCAAACCGAGACAAGACACGCCTTCAGTCCTATCACTCAGAATGAGTCCCAGTCATCCGCCTCAGCTCTTTTGATTCTGACAAAGAGGACTTAAGACGCCTCTTCGTCGATCTTCGGGGCCAGGTAGTATTTGACGTGTCCCATATCAGCGATCTTGTACTCCACCACTGTAGAAAGAAACCAGTTCGGTCTGAATGACTACAAAAGAAACACTTCCAAATCTCCAATCAACAAAAAGATACACAAACTTACCGAGAGGGATATCAGCCGACATACTGAGGGTGACCGTTTTGGACAGCGGCGTGGCCTTTGTGAAGAAGTTCAGGTAGTTCAGGGCGAAGATCAGCTGGACGGGCTCATTCATCTCAATTGTAACCTTGACAGAAAAAGACAATCATGTTACGACTTAATTAACCACACAGGAGAAAGTTGCTCCCGTTACTCCTCGGCACTCACAGCCTCGTCCTCTTTGTCCACATTGCTGGTCTGGGACAGCTTGACGTTTCCCGTACCCAGCTCTCCAGAGGCTGAGAACTTCACTCCGTCCTTGGCGCAGGAGATCATGACGGCGTCGCCGATCTGAGACAAGTCGCGGCAGATGCGGGCAAACTCTCCGGAGGGCATCTTCACCACACAGCTGTACTCCTGTTCCTGTGGAGACAGACGGGGAAGCGTCAGAGGCAGTGCTCAGGAAATGTAAAAGTCATAAAAAAGGAACAATAATACTGAATTACACTACCGAGGAATAACCATACATCGCGCTTATTAAAGCAACGGCATAAAGTTATGCGCCCTTTTGGGGGACTAACATGTTAAAAGTGTGTCACACCATTAAAAACACCCAAATATTAGTCGTTACTTACCGGAATACCGAGCTGCTCAACATCCAGGTCCATCAACTTCATCTCGTAATCTGACACTTTCTCCTGATCTGCAAAAATTTTTTTTTTACGATCATCATCATTTACGGTGTTCCACAGTCACAAAGACAATAACAGCATCTTAAATCGCCATGATCAAGACAATTCCACAAACCAATATAATTATCAAACACTTACTGAGGGTCTCAAACACGAGCGCAAGTGTGTCTGCGTTATCTTCTGCTCTGAGGGTGATTATGTCCTCGTTTCCGGCACACTTCAGGATCTTTGACATACTAAAAGAAAGTGGTGAGATTTGAGATTTAGTGTAATAAACCACAAGAGGCTACAACTAAACCATGAGTACAATGTTATACTTATTACAGTAACCGTTAGCTATTTTAATCACACTTAAAGTTGTAAGAAATGATTAAAGCATTCTTGCAAATCAGGTTTTCATAAAATACACTAAAATATTTGTTAAATGTCAGTCTTTCGCAAAAAAAATTCTTATACTGTAACTTTACGTGGGTTGAAGGTAAAAAAAATAAAAAACAAAAAATTTAAGAATATAATAACTGAGTGATTTCGGACTCAGACGCCTCGACATTGCGTCGCGAACGTAGTGACGTAAACGGAAGTACAAGTTCCCGGGTTTAACAATTCGCTTCCCGCCAACCCACCCGGCAAATACTTTCGCGCGCAACTGAGTGCGCTTTGCAAAGTGTGAGCTCAGATTAACAATAGCGCTGCCAAACTGCGCCTAAATATGTGCTTTAACGCAATTTTTAGCGGTCGTCTTGGATTAAACAACAAAATAAAACGTGAGAAAAAAAAGTGAGTTTGAGAGTCAGGAAACACGCCCGGGCAAATCCGCCAAGATGGCTTCCCTGTTTGTGAAATTAACACTACGCAATTAAATATAAGCGAAACGACAGATATTTTAAAGATGTCACAATGTTTCACAATTCCTAAACAATTTTGTCAAGTCGCTGCACAATTTCTAAGTCATTCTTCAGTACTAGTCCATGTCAACACAACGGGTATTTTCTCTAAAACGACATAATATCGATTTGTTTTTTTATATTCACAAGGATTGGTGAAGTTGTTCTCACCTGCTGAGGTTGACACCCATCGCCAGGTTTCTGTCGCAGCGGTAAGAGTCGAAGCCATCATGCCGCAGGGTGAGCTGCACCAGGGAGACGTGAGAGGAGTCCATGCTCTGCAGGGAGATGCCGGACGAGCTAACATCCCAGCAGGCCTCAGTGATCAGATCTTTCAGCGCCTCCAGCACCTTCTTCAGGATGGATCCCTGGACCAGGCGAGCCTCGAACATGTTTGCTGTGGATGTGCGTCTGCGTTAGACCGAAGATAAAAGTTTGCTGTTGTTATTTTCCTCCCTGAAGAGTCGCTGCGTGGAAGCAGGAGCTGCAGGGTAAAGCTAGCAGAAAGCGGGAGAGAAAGAAACTCGTCTGGTTCTTTGTGTTGCTGGTTGACTGTGACTCAGCACAAACGAATCCGACAGCAGGATGAGAAGTTTGAGCCGTAAGCGCGCGCTATCTGGACTTTTATAATTGTCGTTTTTACGTCACTTCCTGGCGTTTGTACGTCCAACCTACCGCAAAGACGTTTCAGCCATATTGGAGAGGGCTAGCTAAGAGGCAGATAGACCTAGTTTTAATCAAGTTAGAGTAGCACTGCCTTCACATTTTTTTTCAAGCAAAATTAAAAAGTACCCGTCCAATAAATTACTATAAAATTTTAGATAAAGGATACTAAAGTACTGAGTAACTCATGTCCTCAGATAGAGGAAAACAAAATTTTCGGTGCAGACTTTCCTGTTTTCAGAACTAAGGTGAAAAAAATGCATACAAATACATATATTAAAAAAAATGTCTTTACCATTTTTTTATTTAAAACTAATTACACTACTAACAGTTACATTATTATATGGACAGTCATGATGCATAACTGTAGAAATAAGGTATGGTTCTTACAACTGGGAGGAGCTAATTAACTCCTCAAAGACTCAAATAATAGAATAATACCTGATAAATTATCTCAAATTCAAGAGAACTCGAAAAAGAGGCTCTGTGGATACAGAGCTGGATCAAAGAACAGAGAGAGAAAGAGGAATTTCAAACCATGTCTTCCATTAATCATAATAGGCAAGTTTCATATCATTGACTTCAATGTCTCTCTGCCCAACAGCCAGACACAGATTTAAATAGGAGCGGCAAAGTCAAATGAGGTGGATTAGCAGTGGTTAATAACACAAATTGTGTTATCCAGTAGGTGTTACTGTGGAATATCGTCTCTACTGCCAGGAAATTGAACTTTTAGCATGTCATGACAGTCATGAAATGATCATACAGTAACAGTGTTTAGCTAGAGGCGTCTTCAGATTAGTTGCAAAACAGACTGCTACCAGAGATCCTTCCTGCCAAAAAATATTTGAAGATAATCATAAGAGTTGCAACAATATTTCATTTTCCTTTGGTACAATTAAAGTATGTTTAAACTGAATCAAATTATAGAATTGAAAATAAAATGAACTATACTCTGTATTCTATATTTCTGATCTATTTGTCTTTTATCTATCCTGTGTATCTATTTCACATCAATCTATTAATGATCCCACATAAAAATAGCCTTATTTTGATTAATGATAAGAACAATATATTTCGTTCAAACATTTTAATCAGACCAACAGTTTGCTTATCGCCATGGAGTTATTGTTGAAGATGGCACTCACTGTAGGATTGTAAATTTCTGAAGAAACAGCTATAAGTCAAAGACTGCTTCCATCATGAGGGAAAAAGTGGAGGTGGTTGAGGAGTAAAAATACCTTGGAGTTCACCTGGACGACAGACTGGACTGGAGAATGAACAGTGAAGCCGTCTACAAGAAGGGACAAAGCAATCTGTGTTTTTTGAGGAAGCTGAGGTCCTTCAAGGTTTGCAGCAAAATGCTGCAAATCTTCTACAAGTCTGTGGTGGAGAGTGTCATCTCTTCGTCCATCATCTGTTAGGGTAGTAGCATCAAAGCCAGGGACTTAAAACAGCTCAACAACCTGATAAAGAAGGTTCTGTTCTGGGACACGTGTGGAACAACTAGAGATAATGATGTAAAGAATGATTCTTAAAAAAAATATGGACAACCCTGAGCATCCTCTTCATGAAACTATCCTACAGCAACAGAGTATCTTCAGTCAGAGGCTTCTTCAGGTTTCGCCTCAACACAGACCGCTACAGGAAACAATTTCTCCCCACAGCCATCATTGTCTACAACAACTCCTTGAAGAATGAGTTAGTATGAGCTACAACACTTAATTTCCCTCTGGGATCGAGAAAGTATTTTTAAATTGAATTTAGTTGGATCAATGACGTTTTAATAAGTGTTAGAATTTGGATTTCCACTTCCCGGATCTGACGTCATTTTCTGTGCTTACTCGATCGCCTCGTTTCCAGGACAACGAAACGCTAAACAGCTGAAAAGAAGAACTGCAACTAGCAACATCACTTCACAGCAACCTGCTGCTGTCTGTTGAAACCATAGACCGTATTGAAACTAGCTTTTAATACGGGTTTTCTTGTAGTGAAGTTGAAAATAAGTTAGGAAGGCTGGGGTCTTAGATAGGAACTACAAATATGGTAACGTTTTGTAGTCGGATTTTTTTAATCTTAGCGCGGGCTTTGTTGTTTACTTTCATGCTCTTTGCTTGTTTTAAACATTTTTCCGCTTCTATTTTTCACTGGAACAGAATCGTAACTGGATCCTGAGCCACCGCCAGCGGCCTCGGAGTCCGGAAGGGCTCAAACGAGAAGAGGCCCAGCAGCTGGACAGACAGAAGCGACTGGAGGCCGGACTGAAGCTGGAGGAGAACGCCGAGAGGAAGAGATACCTGCAGCAAGTGCAGCAGGAGCGCAAGGAGCGGCAGATAGAGGAAGCTCTAGTAAAGGTTGGAGTCATCTGGATCTCCTAAAGTTCACCATTTTTTATGATCTGAGTTGACTATAAGCGCCTTAAATTATTTGGGTAAATAATCAGGTTTTAATTGACTGAGTTAGACATAAAGTATATGCAGTATATCAACACACCTAAGCAACTGTTAAAAAGTTAACATTTAAATAATTGTTCTACAATGGCTGCCCAGATTTCTTTCTCGCTCTAGGGAACTTTCATTTAGGTAAATGCACTATATGGAGTTGTTTTTATTATTATATGCTTTGATTAATACAAGAACAAGCTACAATGAGCTGTATAAAGCTTGTAGTGACAAAAAAACCAAAAAACCCTAAATGACCAACTGCTAAGCAGACGGTAAGCTGACTGACTGGTAGAGTGAGGCGGCATGGTATGAGGTGTGCCTGATGATGGATGTTGGACTGCAGTGCCTCAGAGCTGACCTGCAGGTAGCATCCTTAGATCATCAGCATCCACAGCGACTCTTTGAAGATACTTGGATGACATAAGTCACAATATCATGTAGTTTCCCTTTGTGATATATAAAGTATTTTTGAACTGAACTGAATTATACAACTTGTGGTTTACATGTGCACGTGATTGTAAAAAAAATATCACCACAGTAAATAAAAATGAGTTAAGGAATATTTCAGGTCATTCAGGTAAACAGCAATAATTACATGTGGTATAAAGTGATCTGGAGATGGAAATCCTAGCATTGCGATAAAAAAAAGCTTTGTTTATAAAACAACCAAATTGCATTACCTTTGCTCTGCCTAATGTTAGCTGCAGGTAATGTTTCTTGAACTCCGCAGGCCGAGGAGCAGAGAGTAAACAGGGAGCGACAGCTGGAACAGGAGGAGAGAATTGCTAAAGAGCTGGCCCGCATTGCCCATGAGAAGGAAAAAGATGAGAAATTGAGGCAGCACATTAGACAGAACAGGTACACACTCGTTCTATGTAACTTGAGTTAATAATTAGAGTGAAGAAATGCTCACTGTTTGTTTAAACGCTCTTCCCCCCCCCCCCCTCTTTTTTAATGTTCAGCCTGGAGCTCAGAGAACTGGAATCCAAGCTGAAGATGGCATATGTGAACAAGGGGAGAGTTGCTCAGATTGCTGAGAAAGAAGTTCTGAGACTTCAGACCATTGTGAGTGCCGCTTTTGATAGTTCATTAGATTTAAAACATTCTTTGTCTCATGAAAGATTCTTTAAAATACTCTGTTAAATGAATTAGGTTTATTAGCCAACAGAAGATAGATCCTCTCTGTGTGGGGGTAGGGCTGGGATATATATCAAATTATTGATTTCTTTCCCTTCTTCTGAAGACTCCATTTTTGGAATATCGAGGAAATATAAATTGAACCAATACTCTTTGGTTTCCATAGTTCAACGTGATGTCAGCCTGCCCGAGGCCTTCCACGTTGTTATACAGCTTGTATTTATTGGGACTTAAAATTCAGGTCCACTCCGAGAAGGGATGATTGAAATAAAAGCATATGGTAGAAAATATTTTTCTGATATTTATTATGTCTTTTTAGGGATAGAAAGGGAGAAAAAACATATATCCATATCAAAAATCAAATTAGGAATGAAAAAAAGTTTCAAGTTTTAATCCATACCAACCAGCCCTAACCTCCTGTAAGTTTTGAAAATAAATCTTTAAATAAAAAATAACCTTGTAATGTGTTGTAATTGTTGTAATGTGCTACAGAGCAGGATACTTAAAAGATGCTTAAATAATTAATGATACTTAAAATATGTACAGAATGTGCATGAGTTCTTGTGCATTATAAAAAGTAAACATTTATTTCCAAAATTAGCATATATAAACTGAGAAATAAAAACAATGTGCTAATTACAGCTGCAGAAAATGTTAATTGTTGAATTAGTGCAATTTGGAGCGCTGATTGTAAATATTTAAGAGCAGTTTTGGTTGTAAAGTCTAACAGCTGCAGGGAGGAAGAACCTGTGAATACAAAAATCTTCATGCATCTAGGATGTCTTCAAATAGTAGGAGGGAATGTTAAATACTGACAAAAATAGTGATTTGTTTTATATGGTGACATAAAAAGACAATTGACTGATATATTTTCCACATCGTCCAGCCCAGGTAAAGACCAGAACAAATGGTTAAGCTATTCATACCCATGTGGGAGTCCCTCATAAAGGGGGAAAGCTGTAGTTAGTCCCTAAGCTTTTCTCTGTGTGTGTCTTCTGTGACGTCTTATTAGCGAGAAGAGGCAGAGCTGGCTCAAAGGATGAAGCAGGAACAAGAACGAGCAGATGCTGAGCTCAAGAAGCTGCAGCAGAAACATCACAAGGAGCTCGTTCAGCATCAGAGAGAGCTGGAGCAGCAGCTCACGGAGAAGGAGCGCAGGAAACAGGAGGCTTACGAGGAGTTCCTCAAAGAGAAGCTCCTGGTGGACGAGATCATCCGGAAGATATATGAAGAGGATCAGATGTGAGTTTAGTGGTTTTTGAATTAGAATAGATATTAATCAAAGACCTAGTTTACTGTAAGAATCCATATGAAACATTGTTGTGTAAGGTGTTTGTGGTTTATTGAGATGAAATGGTTTTTTTTTTTAAAGGGAGAGACAGCTAAAACTAGAGAAGGCCAGAGCCACGCAGCAGCACATTGAAGAGTTCAAAAGGGAGCGGGCTGAGTGGAGGCGCATGGAGCAGGAGAAGGTCGAGGCAGAGAACAAACGCATCATGGAGTTTGTGAGGCAGCAGCAGCAGATGGAGGAGAGCAGAAAGAATCAGATGAGGGAACGGGACGAAGCCAAGAAACACATCGAAAAAATGGTTCAAAAATAGCATTTCTACCTGTTGATCTCATTAATGTCCATTCATTTAAAAAAGAAAACAGCTTTACTTGTGGTTCTACTCTGATCTCCAGCTTTGTGAGAAGATGGAGGAGGAGAGGAAACAGCGTGAGGAGATGGAACGCGTCCGTGAGGAGCTTTACTTAGAGGAGCAAGAGGAGGCGAACAGACAGCGAGACATTGTGAGGATCAAACCATTTCAGCAAGAACTTTATGATCTGTGCCGATCTGTTAAATTTGAATATACTTTTACTTTGCTCCATTAGGAGGAGATGGAGAAGAGGATCAGACAGAGACTGATGATGCAGCAGACCTTCCAGGAGCAGATGGCCTTCAAAGAGATGCAGAGGCAGCAGGAAAAAGAGGAGGAGGCGGCCATCAGGAAAACCATGATGGCCAAGTTTGCAGAGGACGATCGGATCGAGCAGATGAACGCCCGGAAACGGCGCATGATGCAGCTGCAACACAAACACGAGGTGGAGAAACTGCTAGACGACAGAAGACGACAGCGTGAGGCTGACAGGGTACCGATCGCAACCAATGAGTTACTTCAGTGTCCCCTCCTGCTGGTCTCTGTTTCATTAGGAAGTGCAGACGCTGTTAAACAATTTTCCTTCTCATCAGGAACTGGAGGCTAAAGTCAGAGCGACGGAGCAGGAGAAGGAGGCGCAGAGGAGACGGATCATTGAAGAAGAGAGGCTGAAGCTCCTGAAGCTTCATGCAACCAAACTCCTTGGAAACTTACCTAAGGTCTGTATGAGTGAGTCACATGTTATCTAGAGCGTGTGTGTAAAACACAGCAGTAACATGTCTCTGCATCTATTCCCAGGACCTTCTCCGTAAAGATGACCTGGATCACTTCGATGAAGATTTCAGAAAACATTTTGAAACTCATCAGACGGAGGACTTCTCTGATTAGGCCACAAACTGAAAGTGTCTCCTTCAGGTGGCCACTAGGGGGCGGTTTAAGGCTGCAGTGTCGCAGATTTAGAGATCGTTTTTCTTTTTTTTTTCACTGCATGAAATACAGAACTGGTCGATCTTATTTATTAGTTTACTTCATCTGAACGGTTTTTTTGAAAATCATCGTATCAACATATAGATTTTGTATTTCAAATGCTAAACTGCTTCTGAAACTACAAACAGATCTTTTACACTGCAACAACTTTTCTGTTACAAAGCATGTGCACATAGGAAGTTTGGTTTTTGAAATAAAAAAAAACTGCACAGATTGACTGAGTAAAATAAAGAACGTTGACAACATCGGTTTTGTTCTGTTGTTTCTTGAATCCCAAAACAAGGTCTGTTGTTTAATAATTTTGTTTTCATAAAGTAGATGATAGGAAGAGATTATTCGATTAATTAATCAATGGATTAATGGAACCTTCTGTTATATTAAGCTCTATGAAACCCAAACCAGTTCTTACACTAGAACTGGTTTCTAGCTGCAAACCTTTTATGAGCCTTGATATATATCAATGTATTTACTGTATATAAAATTGTATATAAAAGACTTTCTGGCCTGCATCTCATCTTTTTAAGCAGTAAAAATTTAGTTTATGTATTATTTACATCATAAATCTAAGTTTAAATGATAAAATCAAAGAAATATTAGTATAATATAAAATATATATGTTCATACAAAAGTATTCATAAAAGTTGTTTAAAGCACTTGTATTTGCCAACTAAGTCAACATCTTGTAGAAGCAGAGGTGGTTAGTAACTAGCTACATTACTTATAATTCAGTAACTTTTTTTGGTTGAAAAATGTCCTTTTGGAGTAGTTTTACTAGACTACTTTTTACCTTTACTTGAGTTATAGTTTTATTAAGTATCACTCCTCTTACTTGAGCAAAGTTTCTGGCCACTCTAGAATCGTTACTCTTTGACCAAAAATGCACAAGACTCACATATACAGTTTATTTTGAGGTGAGACCTCTTGATTGTACAGCAACTTCATAATTTTAACCTTTCTGCCACTCTGAGGCTAGTGGGGGTATTTTACCCTGGTTTACTAAACATTACCTACTGTACGTATTGGTTTTACTACTTTGACTTTGAAAAAAAATATTTGCCAAATTTGGTATTTAACAATTATGCCACATTTTTCTACTTATTTGAATCTACAGAATTTACACATAGCTTCATATTTTTTTCCAATTACAAAATTTTTAAAATACAAAATTATATATTACAAACTCAAAACAAGTACTCCATACTTGAGTATCCATTTTACCAAATACTTTTTACTGGACTGATTTATTTTTTTTGGATGACCACTTTTTACCTTTACTTGAGTATAAATATGCTGGAGTAGTGCTTTTACTTGAGTACAATACCACCTACCTTTGCGTAGAAGATCACTTTCGCTGCACTTATAGCTGCAAGTACTACATGGTATCAGCTTTATACATCCAGATGTTTTTCCTCATTCTTCTTTGGAAAATTGCTTCAGCTCCGTCAAACTAGATGGAAAGTAACTGTGAACATTAACTTTCAAGTCCTACTGCAGATTCTCACCTGGATTTAGGTCTGAACTTTAACTAGGCAATTCTAAGAGAAAAATATGCTTATCGAACAAAGCTCATGCTGAATAGGTTTAGTAGCATCCTGTTGCAGGTGAACCTCTGCCACAGTCTAAAGTCTTATGTGTTCTCCAACGGATTTTCTTTCAGGATTTAGCCTCACCACTGTTAGCCAAAAGTTTGGATTTATTTGGTTTTGTCTTACTGGAACACCTTTTCCCAACTTTCCTTAGTCTTCTACAAAGCTTGTGGCAATCAACAAACGGGACTTCTTACGACACTCCTTGTGCGATAGTGCTTCATAGTCTAACTCTGCTATAATTATCTCCACAACTCTATCCCTGACCTGTCAGCTGTTCTCCATGGTCTTCATGATCCCATTTTTCTCTAAATGCTAAACGTTATAAGTCATATCAAGTATCTTCAAAGATGCGTTGTGAATGGTGCCGCTTTGGCCAGGAAGGAGCTCTGGCAACACATCTGAAGAAGCCTCTGACTCGACACTATTGCTTTACGACAGTCTTGTGACATTTCAACAGCTCAAATGTCCAGGCAGTTGAGACAAAATTAAGCAGTAGCGCATCCTGGATAACACCATCAGTTGTTGGCAAGCACTGCTAATCCACCTCCCTTACTTTTGCTAATCCTTTTTAAATCCGTTTGACCTTGTGGTTAGAAAACTGGACAGAGAGACATTGAGGTCGGGGATATAATAATCCTTGACCATTATGATTAATGGAAGAGATGGTTTGAACTTCCTCCTTCTCTCTCTGCTCGTTGGTCCTACACTGCATCAATGAACCCTCCTTTTCAACTCCCCTGGGATGTGGAGTAATAGTTCAGGTATTATGTGAGGTTTTCAGATGCACTGGATTTTATTTTTGGGTATTTGAGAAAAAGTAAAACGGTACTACCATAACGTGTAACATGAATTGTTTTCTCCCACATCACAGTACTGCTCTACTTTGAGATGGTCCATCACAAAACAAAGTTTTTTGGTCGTAACATGAGAAACGTGGGGTATGAATACTTTTGCAAGGCATTGTATACATGAGGACATACCAGCTTTCACTAACTCCTTTAACCATCAATACATCAGTTTTACTCATAAAAACAGTTCAAATATATGTTTTTTTTAATGAATCGATATTGAATTTATGTTTAAAATAAAAAACAGACATACCTCACCATACAACCCCACTTTTTATTGAATAATGAGAAGAACTTGTTTTCATAAATGGCTACATTTACCCCCTGAGCGTTTACTAATTCAGGCCACTTTACAGGTTTCTTCCAGCCATGATTGAGACAGGAAGAAAGTTAAGTGTAGCTAGAGGCAAGCAGAAGAAACACACCTGAGGTTTTAAGAAGTGTTAGCAATGCTAAACTAGGAGCGTTTCGTCAAGGTTTAAGCAAGTATATGGCTTAAAAGAGGCTGTCTTGAAGGATGTATTTGGTAGCCATAGCAACGATTGGGGCTCCTGTTGGGACTCCGGGGAAAGGACCACTCGACCCAGCGATGTCAACGTGAGAGTAGGGCAGGGGAGCATCAGAATCCACTCCATGCTGTTGACACATTCAAAGAGAAGTCAGTGATGCCGATTAATCGCCTTAATGCGGTGCAGACGCATGTGCCTTGTTTTCTGACAGCATGGTGGCACCTTGTCAAGGCCAGAGGTCATGATGAGGAACGCTGCAGGGGTCTGATGTCCTCTGGGTGTTGCAGATGACGGGAGGTTGTTGCACTGCAGGATGTCCTCGTACTCAGACGGTCCCTTGTGGAACTCGTAGTCCTCCCGTCTGATGCTGGAGATCTCAAACACATCTCCCAACACATCTCCAGCTGTGGGAAAGAGCGTCGAACTCGTGTCACATGGAGCTGCAAAAACTCAGCTACTTTTGTTTTTAGCCCATTTAATATAGCCACAAAGGGAACATCTTGAGGGTAGCTATATGTATTGGAGTCAAATAAAGGTAGAAATAAATGAAATTGGATCTGTTTTCTATCACTGAATTGTAAAATTTTCAATAGGGATATGGTCGGGCCTTTTCCAGAAGCTTCATCTAGTCCAAAACCAATTTTGGTGTGTCTAAGATCACTGTCCTGCTGAAATAGGGTTAATCGTCTGACCCAAACGGGGGGAAAGGAGTAGTTGGGATGTTCAAGAAAAACCCATAAACCTTCAATTCCTAAGTCTGCCCTGAACAGAAGACGGCTAGAACGTCTGCATCACTTTCGCCCCGTTTCATTGCATTTTGTGGTTAGGAGGTGCAGACTCAGACAAAAAGCTCCTCCTTTAAAAATTATACCTTCAAGCTTAACAGAAGACCTGCTCAAGTGGAAAAATCAAATACCTTCTGTAAAAGTTTGGGTTTTTTGGACAGGAAAGGAGACAAAAAAATTAGGCAGCTAACCATTGTGAGAAGTCTTATGTTTGTTGAAATCAACATGAGGCTTTCAAACCTAGGAACACTGTTCTACTCATCAAGATTGATTGGAGTGTCATGCAATGGTGCAATTTTGCTGCCATTGGTACTGGTGAAAACAAAGGGGCTTAAACAATGAAGATGGAGGACTTTGTCCAAAATCTTCAACTTCACCACAGATCGACCTTGAAGGGCTGGTAACTAATACCCGGAGGATACCAAAGATAGCAACGATGAATTGTCATATACACCATCTTTGCCAAAATTCAGTAATTTGGTGTCTTTGTTTCTACACACGCTCTTGCGTTTAGCTTCCCATTATTGCTAATGTTGATACTGCTACTGTCGCATTGTACTCTCGCCAATAGTCTTTCGCTTAACTCCCCGGGTGTATTTTCATCGGTGCAGACAGGAGTCAAAGATTATCTGACGCTGCTTAAAGACTGCCGGAGTCTTGATTTGGTCGTGAAAGAGTTCAATAAGCTGTCAGAAGGCCAGTCACAGTGGATTGCTAAAAAAATTCTCTATTCATTATAAAAAGACTTCTCTATGTTGGCTAAAAACACTGTGAACCGGGCAGTAGACGGTCGAAACTTAGCAACCGATGCCTAATACAAAACTAGTTTTGGAATGAATAAATAGGCCAACATGAAAGTTCTGGAAAGGCTCCAATCTTAACCATGCTGAGAAATTTGACCACGTGGGAATAGGTTAAAATTTTGTAAAGGTCCAAACTCAATAACTAAGTTACTTCTTTTAAAAACTGAGTCAAATGTGTCAAACTTCTACTGTAGTTTCATTAAACTCTCCAAGAATAACTGTTTTGTTACTGATTCAAACCATTTCGTCCAATCATTTTAAAGTTGGTTCAAACTGCATAAAATATAAATATGGAGAAATCTGCAAACAAAAAATAAAAATAAATTCTTCTCTTTATTTTTACTGGAAATTATAATCTTAGGAAACTGAGTTTATAAAACCCGAGAGTGGTTTTAACTTTGCTTTTGTCTCTGGGTAAGAGTTCAAAGGATATTAAGCTTAACTTTTGTATAATTAAAACAAATTTAACTGCAGTCCCAACCAGTTGCTAAGAACAATAAGGTAAACTTAGTCTCACCTTTCTGCCACTGAGCGGCGGTCCCATTGCGATGGGCTGGCCCATTGTCCATGATGATCTACAAGAACATTCTTTTTAATAAAGAAAAGTGTGGAAACTCTCCTTGAGTTTAGGTTTATATTTTCAGAGGACTCACAGAGTAGTTTGGTCCCATGGCTCTGATGGCGTGACCAGTCAGAGTCGCAATCGTAAAGAGCTCCGGAGACACCTCCTGCGCTGCCTGCAGAGACACACAATCACGTTTAGTGGAGATATGGCTGAAGAGAAGGTAGACCAGGTTTTTTCCTTTTAATGCAGTTTCAAACCTTCTCTTTCATCTCACAGAGCAGGTCCACCATAACCATACGTCCTTCTGCATCCGTGTTTCCCACCCGGACTCTGCGACCCGCACGGGAGACTACCAGCTCGTCTGCCACATAGCAGTCTGAGCAACACGCAGGGAGATTGGAGGTAAGAGCAGGCATTGGGAGGTGTTTAATCATTGGCTGGAGGGGTCAAGGGTTAAAAACTCACCTGCACCAACACTGTTCCTCACCATGGTCATCGCACCAACAACTTTCAGATGACTTGGCTTCAGATGGGCTAAAATCTAAAAGAGATTAGATCTGCATCAAACAGATTCTGTATGTTGGAGTTTTTGTTTCAGACAGATGACTCTTTTAAAAGGCATGTCTTAATCTTATCCTATTTACAAATGCGAAATGTTTTAAAGTATTAATAATGATCAATGACTGATTGATTATTACCTTCCAGCAATCGTTCCCAACATCCTAATTAGCAAACTTCATGGCTTGGTGGGAATTTCTGGCCTGTTTTAATGCAGTTTACATCTTAGCTTTTAAGCAGAAGCCACAGTGTCCCTACTGAGCACATCATATAAACCTCTAATGTTCTAATATGTGGGAAACTCCAAGGTTCTGTTTTTGGCCCCTCTTCTTTTTTGATATATTTTCACCCACTTTGACAAATCATTATCAGTTTTAGGCAGATGATATACAGCTGTACTGCTCAGTCAAAAACTGTTCAAGATGTTTAAATATTTGTAGTGCTAGAAAGTAGGGATGTCCCAATCAGCATTTTAGGCCTCCGATCCCGATCCGATCTTTTAACCTCAAATCCGATCCAATTTAGAGTCCTGATCTGATATTTTGCTTTTAGTATTGAAAAGTATAAAACTGAAATATATTTTAGCAAGTAACAACATAACTATTCATAAGACTAATTTCGTTATTAAACATTACAATCACTGTTTTAAATCTCATGAAATCAAAGTATTACAGAGAATTAAAGGTCCGCTTCAGTTTAATATTTCAGACAAAAGTATAAAAGCGAAACACTTATACTTTGCATAGTATAATAAAGTATTTCGAGCTGGCTATATGCTGTTGTGCACGATGCAGCCTTCCATTGTCATGGGATCGCATTTCCTCCATATTTTTGAGTAAATACCAAGTAGAAAGCCCACATTCTTCTAAGTTTGTAATTTATAGTAATATCATTATGTTTTTTTTGCACTAGCGCTGAAGTATCCCATGCTCCTGAACACAGCATAGATTTTCGATGTTATTTGAAAGCACCACAGGTGCAGTTCAGATTTTTTTGTCGGCCGCTGCAGGAGCTAAAGACGAGTTTTTCTCTGTTTATTTAGTTTTTTTGTTGCTTGTAAATGCCAGAAGGTGAGTTTCTATGCCTTTATTATATAGTTAAAGTACAGGTACGCATATTTCTTAAAGTTTACCAAATTAGAACTGTGTTTATTCGGCTATGCTGATCTGTGGTAATTAAGAGTCCTTGTTTGCTGCAGAAGTTTGAATTATTGCACAATCACTGCCAAACTAACTAGGAGGTAATTTCGTAAAAATCGGCACGACTTGTCAGTCAATATAGCTGATCTGGGACCACTAAAAAATGTGAAATTATCGGTCTGATCCGATCTCGACATCGGGACATCCCTACCATAAAGTAATCACAAAAAGTAAAAAAAAAAAAAAAGAACTCCCTTTAACATAACTCAGAGAGCAGAGAACAGTTTGGATTTCTGGTGTGGTTCTGGTTATTGTTGACCAATCTATACATCCTGTAGGTCACTCAGAGCAACTCATCTGACACAGGACCTATAGGGGGATGATCGACGAAGAACATTGGGGTAAAAACAAGAACTTGAGATGGTTATTCATGCTTTTACGTCCTCTCATCTATGCTACTGTAACACAGTTGTATTAAAAAATGCCGTGGATCCCCTTCAGTTAAAAACTGCAGCTGAACTCCCAACCTGAACAAACGCTGACATGCGATTAATGAAATGTTAAAGCTACATATTTAAACTAGAGCGACCAAAATCTACCCGTAGTAATGAGGACAAGGGATAAAATTTGAGTGGATTGCTCTTTTCAGATTGGTACACTTCAACAGCTGGTTGTTCCAGAGATTAGATGTGGCTCTAAGGGTGGACGAGCATTTTCATATGTGGCCCCTAAGCTCTGGAAGGAGCTCCCTGTCGTTGTCAGGGATCCACCCAAACTCAACATTCAAGAAACGGTTAAAGACTCATTATACCACTGCCTTTGCTGCAAGCTAATGATTTAGTCTTATTAGTTTCCTTTTTTTTTCTTAGCAATTTTATAGGTTTCTTATGAATGTATTTTATTTTGTATGTGCTCCTCTTTTTATGTTGTGCTATGTTCAGTGCCTTGGGCACCTTTTTGGTCATTGAAGGCGCTATACAAATAAAGTATGATAATGATGATTATGAATTAGGTTCCTGTAGTTTCATGTTGTCTTGAGATTCACAACTGATTTTAAAAGCAGGTGAGGACATCTTGTTCAAGCATGTTTTTCCAAGGCCAATATTTTAATATTGCCTTCAACAACCTATTATATTTATTTGTTGTCTTTTAAATCATGTAAATTTCTTTCTCTGGCTGCATGGTGGCGCAGTTAATAACAGTGTCGCCTTGCAGCAAGAAGGTGCTGGATTCGAATCCCCACCCTGAGGTCTTCCTGCATGGAGTTTTGTTACTGTCCACTTGGTTGTGTGAGTTCTCTCCAGGTACTCCAGCTTCTTCTCACATCCCAAACACATAACTCTTAGGTAACTGGTCTCTCTAAATTGCTGTCAGGTATGAGTGTGTGCGTGGTTATCTGTCCTAGCGACCTGTCCACCTTGTATCTCGCCTCTTGCCTGATTACTGCCGGAGATAAGCAACTCCCCTCTATCTATGAAAGATTCGATATTCATCAAATTTACTTGTTTACCGTTTATTTGAGAGGTCGAGGAACTGATCATTTACCTGGAAGAATCCAGCAACAGCAGCAGCTCCACATTTGTCCCTGTGCATCCCAGCCATGAAGCCTCCAGCCTTGATGTCTGCTCCTCCTGTGTCGTAGGTAATGCCCTGCAAATGTCACACAAAAACACCTTTTTTAACTCCTGACTGTCTTAAAGAGAAAACTGGAAGAGAGAATTGCAAAAATGTTTAGGAACAACAAACATTAAAAAAGGTTTTACCTTTCCAACCAACATGAGGGTCTTCTGGATCGGTCCCTCTCCACGGTACTGCAGCTTGATGACCCTGGCCTGATGACGAGGTATACCTGAAGAGGGATTTTTTTATATAAATGAAATCTTTCAGTAGAAAATCTGTGTTTGATCTATCACCAAAAGGAAAATATGCCATTTTACTGTTTGCACAGCGGTTCACTGCAGCCAGACATGGATACTCCTTCTCCAGAATCCTCACATCGCTCAGCACTTCTACCTGGAAACAAAACAGACTTGAGCTACATCGCAGAGACAAATGTTATTCTCTAGATGTACATAGCCGGTAGAGACCCAAAAATCTTGCAGTGATAGTTAAATGCAAAAAGAATTGACATCAGGGAGTGGCTAATGCAAATACACACCAAATTTTTTTTAAAGTAACTTTTTCCCCTACTTTAAAATTATGCACTAATTGTGTTGGACTATTGGATAAAATACTATGACGTTATGGTAACCTGACAAAACTTGAAAAAAAGTTTAAATTGTGAATTTTATTTTCATTGTCTTGCATGCAGGACTCCTCCTTACCTCCACAGGGCTGTTCTTGAACAGCTCCTGGACGTATTCGGCCACGCGAGGAGCAGCCATGCGTTCAGGGTCTGAGCCGCCAATGTCACGGTAAGCCAGTCTGAGGAGGAATGAAAACAGTTGCCAGGGGGCTTTAAAAGCCATAAAACACAAGAAAAAGACGGAAACGGAACCGTCTGACCCACCTTCCGCTCTCCAGAGCATTCGCTAGCTCTACCAGCTTCCTTCCCTCAGCCTCCTTCGCCGCCCACAGCCCCAGAACACACACCTTGTGGACCGAGGACTTGATGTTCGCCTCTCGCACTTCTAGGGGCTGTCAACAGAAGTAGGCACATATTAGGTCAACATGTATTGGAACATGTGGTAACATTAGAAAAGGTTGAAAATTTTATTAAAATGTACCTGGAGTGATAACAGAGCTCCTATACTTTAATATACTGGAATCTGGACTATTCCAAAAAAAAAAAAAAAAAAAAGACTACTGTACAGACAAATATTCCCATCACCCGGCTGAAAATGTTTATACTTCAGTTTTATTCCTATAAATTGTATATACATTTACACACTTCCTATCACTTATTCGTCGTCAGTATATCTCTGTTCTATTGTTTATAAAATATATTTTAATTCTTTGTATTTTTCTCCATATTTTTTTTAAATTATTTTTTATTTGTTTTTAGGGCAATAATTTCAGTTATGCTGTATGTCTGGAATATCTTACATAAATCGCAAATAAAGATGACTGACAATTCAGGGACCAGGCACATTCATATGTGTCCTTTGTAGTGGACATTTTGTTCACCTCCATCTTCTTTTACCATTTTGAGTTATCCCATTAAACCCTACGGTACTTTTTAGAGGACATCCTGGGCTTTCCAATGATTTAAAAAGTTTAAAAATGTATCTTTTGAAATAAAACAGTGCTTTTGTGAATGTTTATAGTGGAAGACATCAGGACGGTTCATGTGAATCGAATGACTTCATGGTTGTAAGAAAAATACATGAAGTATAAAAGATTCTACACAAGACAGTCAAGGGAGGTTCAGATTTGGAACTTGCAGATAAGGTAAATATTGAGGATGACTATTAGCTTGTGATTGGGGGAATTGTAAAGAAAGAGAGGATGAAGATGCAGGACAATCTGATGAATGACTCAGAACCAGAGAGGAAGCAGGAAAATCGCTCAAGCTTTGAGGTAAAGAAAAAGCTCATGAAGAATTTTGTTGTTGTTTTTTAATCAAATTGAATGTATTTTTGGGTTAATGTAATCAGATGCTGTTAATTTTTGTTTTTAAATTCAGCTGTGTTTAGACATGAATCATTCTGTTGTCCATTACAGTGGACAAGCTGAAAAAATTTTAATAAGAAAATATGTTAAAAAATTAATGATAAGGTCTTCTTTTCGGTCTAAATAGATAATGAAAAAAGAAAAGAAAATGGAAACAACTCTTTTTTTCGGTTCTCAGGAGGATAAGACAATAATTTTGCTCTACTAAACTCGTCCGACACAACCTTATCCATGCAGTTAATTTAGTGCAAGGATTTCTTCATAACCACATTCACCGGCTTCGATCTAGCTGACAGGACCATGGGAGGAGAGCTGCGAGAAGGAGGAATGCTTCTTACCAGGCTCTTATGAAAGGTTGGTAAGCATGGCTGTTCCCCATAGAGGCAGGGTGGAGAGGCTTCCCTGTCAAATCACTATGACAGCTACTGACACCTCTGGGCATGGAAGAAAGAGGCTGAAGAAGCAGGAATCCAGGTGCTGATAGGTAGTGAGCGGGGCATGCTGTGCTTTAGGGTTGAAACATTCAAGTAGGTTGGATACCACCTGATTAGCTCCATTACTGCTCCAAAACTACATAAACAGATGTATTTAACACTGTAATGGCGGTCTACGACATTTTCTAACTTCAACATTGGATGCTTTCAGTTCTCTGTCACAGGAAGTCACACTTTTGTCCTCATCGCATGTTTTCATGACCTTTCTATTTTGTTTGCCTGCCAACTTTTAACCCATCTAACAAGGAACACCCAACATCTACTGACATGCCCCGTGATTGAGTTAATTGTCGAGGGCTTATTATTTCATTTGCCTCTATTTAAACCGACAGCTGTCTCGCTGATGGCCAATCAAGCAAGTGAAACAGGCCGAACTGCTTGTTAAAACCTGTAGAGGCTTTAGTTTCGATTCTACAGGTGTTTTTCCACATAAAACTTGAAGAAAAAGAAATGATCCCTGATGTCTACTTCTTTGCTCCATCTGGAAAAGGCAATAAAAATGTTTAAAACAAGGAAGTACCGAGAAAATTGATGTCTGGCAATAAAAACCTTTCTGATTCTGAAGACTAAACATCCTCAAGGGAGTAGAATGCTAGAACAAAACCATTATTATACTGGTATCGGGGCCGATGCCATTCTAACGTACCCATATCAGTATTGTTGACTTAACACCATGAACAGATACTTAAAATGTGGAAACTCTGCAATAATTTCACAGAAAATTTGTATTTTTCACTTGAAATTTTTGTTTCGTGGTCAATTTTAATATTATTTTTTTGTATCTAATCATTTGTTGTAACAAGCAGAGAAGAAAACAAAAACCTTTCTACCAATTCTTTGCATATTTTTGTGTGGTAGAAGTATCGGCTTTGGCATTCTGTATCAGCAAGTAATCAGATCCAAGTATCAGTATCGTATCAGTTTGAAATAATTGGTATCCTTGTATCCCTAATTATAGTATTAAGTAAGATGATTCCCATAAGACAATTTTTTTTTAAAGCAGCCCAAATAAATGCAACGGAAAATGAAGGATTTTGTTTTTATTTCCTAACATGAAAATGTTTTCCTGTTTTGTCTTAAAAACATTCAACTGTAATTTACAGAAGGCTCCTTTCTCACCATGTAGAGGGCATGAAGAGCACCGAGCGCGGCCGCCAAGGAGCTGTTCTTATAGTCGTTGTGCGGAGGGCAAACCAGCAGGGGGCGCTGCATGCCTGCTTTCAAGGCGCTGCAAAATTACAACAATGAGAAACGATACGATGGATAAAACAGAACATGGAGGTGGAGTGCGGCGAGTCTCTGTTAACTGACCGTTTGATCCCGTTGACCGCAGCGTCACTGAAACGTCGGACGTCATCGTAGTCCCGGTTCACGGGGCCGGTGGAGGCAAATATCAGGCGGTTCCCAGGAAGACTGGGAACCTTGATGAGCACCACCTCATCCCCAAGGCCACTGTCCACCTAAAGGAAAAATATAACCACAAAGAACAACAGCAACTCTAATTAGAACATTTCTTAAGAAAAATAAATTATTTCTCTTGAATTCTTTAACATTATATAATGCTACGAACACAAACTTCAATGTATATTCTATGTAGGGATACACAGTATATCGGGATCAACTTTGTTACAGACTGAGTCTTTTTATTTTACCTTTAGGAATATCAATGCCATAAGAAAATATGGGCTAATATTAACAACAAATGTTTATTTTCTTTTTGATTCTCTTTTTGTTTCAGCAGGAGGAGGGGAAGGGCTCAGGTGGTTTTGTTCTGATCAAGTAACCTCTATAGTAGTGCTGTGTTGAAAAAATAAATAAAAGGGAAAATCGATTCTGAATCAGTTCTTATAGAAATCAAATTCAACCACAAATTCAAAAATGTATTTATTTTTTTAGAATAGTTTGCCGTTTTATCAGCTAAAATAGGAAGGGAAAGTCCAGACGGCAATTTTAAGTCTTTTGTCTGAAAGGGTAAATGCAATTTCCCACGTTGATCGCTTCCTCACCAATCGTTTTGTCACTGGATTACAGGCATATCATTAAGATAACAGCTAAAAAAACCAAAACAAACGTTTTTAATAGCAATGACCTATATCTATATCAAACTGGATCACACAGAATTGGATTGAATCTGATCCGATAATGATAATCATCAAATTCTTATCGATTCTTGAAATTTGAATAAATACCCAGCCCTACTGGATAGTGACGCTGCGCAGGATTATGGGGTATTTAACTGAAGCAGAGAAGCAATGTCAGTGGAGTGGTCGTTGTTTCACGATGTCGAAAGAATAGAGAAAAATATATATATATATTAACGATAATCGGTCATAGCAGCAATATTACTTTCAGATATTGGCCCAAATTTTCACATCAGTGTGCCCCTATTTTGTGTCCATGTGTTCAGTCACTTCTATACTGCCATACTATGGGTACAGCAAAACCTGTGGCTCCACTGTAGCTCCTAAAAAGCAATGTTTTAAAGTGTAAAGGTAATAAGAAATTCCAGCTTTAGTAGTAGTTTTTAAATGTGATATACAGTATGCAAAGCTTAAAAAAAAGCCATTTATGATATAACGAATATTCTTTTTTTCCACTTAATTTTTATTACTTGTACAAACATGTAACGTATAACAAGTGTCAGTGAGGTGAAGATCTCACTCAAGGATGCCACTGTCCATTTGCTTTTATATGTTGTACCCATCTCAGCCTGGGTATGTAATCCATTTCTTCCATTTGACGTTAAACTCAGCTTGTTTCAGCCTCAACCTGTATGTTAGCCTGTCCATGTCAAAGATTTCTTCAACAATGTCCATCTAGTTCACCTCTAGTGATTCCTTTCTTGGCACCTGCTAGAAAGATTTTTTACCCGGTATCTATCTTCATGTTTTACAATTTTCCCCGACAGGTTACAAAAATTCAATACTTCACGTCTTGGGCAAACTATGACCCAGTATCTTTTCCATTACATGGCTGATATCTGACCAATACTTCTGTACTTTAGGGCATTCCCAAAAATATGTATGTAACCCACATTCCAATCCCCACACAGCCTCCCGCATGTGAAGTGTGCTGATGTATATTTGCTTTTTCTTTTAAGTGTGATAAAAAAGAAAATTATTTTCTTCCAGCAAAATTATTTCCGCATCCTGGAGTTACTAGTGGTTTGCTGAGTCTCACATTTCACCAGTCCACATCTCTTAGTGTTATTTTACATTCCTTTGTCCATCTACCTTGTATATACAGTGTTGATATCTGTATTTATTGTTAATCCCTGGTATAGTGCTGAAATCACTCTCCCCGTCTTGCTTTGGTATGCATTATACAGTGTAACAATCACCTTGTTCATATCCTGAAGCAGGTTTGGTTTAATTTTTTTCTCAAAGAAATCTCTAACCTGTAAATACCTGAACTGGGCTGAGTCGTCCAAGTTATTAACTTCTTTTAATTTTTGGAAACTTTTGGCCGTGCCCCTTTTCAAAATTGTGCATATGGCTGTCAAACCCTATTTCGTCCAACGTTCAAATCCTTTGTCCAATACTCCTGGTTTAATTTGAGAGTCATAAGATATCCAATTCAGGGTTTGAATCTCCCTCTCTAGATTATAGTTTTTAACTACAGTATGCGGTGTTTCCATATAACAAATATTCTAATTTCTGAAGCATTTCCATTTATTTGTCAAAAAGTGCTGTTTATACACAATTTTCTCAAAAATGAATGACCTTCATGAATGACCTTCAATGAGGAAAGTTTGATAAATATCTTCAACTTTCTATAGTCAATGTTGTAAAAATAAGCTACTTTGTTTCATGTAGCTTTTGTTACTCTTAACAAGGGAACAAGGCTGAATATTTGGGCATATGTGCAGTGGGAAACTAATACTGCACATTATCCTCATGGTGAAACACGATTGTGGCTGAATCATGGTGTGGGGATACCTTCCTATAACAGTGGTAGGGAAGCTCATCAGAGCTGATGGGAATATGGATGGAGCTAACTACATGGGAAATCCTGGAGGAAAACCTGTTAAGAAGCTGGAAAAGACTGGAGATCATCGCACTTTTGCGTATATATTGTATTTATAAATGGTAAATACCTGGGAACAATGTATTGTACTCAATGAAATTAAACCTCCATAAAACCAGTTATATGGCTGCTTTAAGTATAATAGGCGGTGGTGCAAGTGCAGACACTTACAGAGCTGTAATCCTGCAGCGGCGCTTTCAGACACTCCAGCTCTGCAGGGAGGGTGTCATGGCTCTTGGTCACTAAGACGATCCCATCAAAGCTATAAAAACAAAACAAACAAATAAAAAAGGAGAGAAAAAGACCATAAAATCAGCCTCCAACTCTGTCTGAAAGAGACCGGATCCTTCCTGATACTTACTTCTGGTTTTTGAGGTCATTGGTCCACTCAGTGGGCTGAATGCTGGACGGAGGAATAGAGTGTCAGCAACACAAATGACTCAAGACATTGAAGAGAGTGAAGCAACAGGCAATTGTCTGCTTTAAAATGTGTGTTAAAGATAACAGCGAGGGGGAAAAACAGCAGGACCTTTGAAACCTGTAGCTAAGAAAGAAAGCAGCCGATAAGAACCTTATTATTTCAAGTTTGTCTTGTCGCTATCTGCAAAGATAAAAAAAAAAAATCCCTGCATTTACTGGTAATTGTGTCAATTTGCACCCTTTATGGGGTGCAATCACGTAATTTTGTGGAATATTATATATTCAAATCTGATGACTAATCAGATTTGTTTTACACCAGACAGAAGGTTCTGGGATCATATGACATACAGGAAGAGAAACTAAAACAGTCATGCTTGCAGATTTGGAGCCTTTTAATGTAAACCGAACCCAAATGTGTATAAATACTAAAAGCAGAACACAGGGATCAGATTTACCCAAATGTAACCGTTTAAAAAACCTGCCTGTTCAGCATTGGTAAGAAACAAAGAATAATTAAGGCAAAAATAAACAAATCTACAGAAATAAAGAGAGTAATTTGTAAAAACCAATAGTCTGCAAAAGAACAAAAACGTCACTGGGGCTACACGGTTGTTGCTTTCTACAAATCAAATGGATATAACGGGAAGCAGTGCGTGAGGTAACACTGAACCTATACGGCAATCAGATTTTAGAAAATGAAAATTCCTAATCCTACCTGGTGCACATTGTTGCTGTCCTCCCTCTTGTGAGTCTCCGAAGTGAAAGACAGCAGCCACCGGTACCAGCGGATTCTTCCTGGATCACATGACCCGCGATGCCTTTATGGAGCCAACTAGGTCCACTGTACGAAAAATGTAGGATGGAAACGCAATTTTATAGTAAAATGTGAATTATCCAAGTGGGATACTCAATCAGATAATAAGGAATGTAATAAGTATTATATTTCTGTGGCAAAAGGCTTTTTTTTAGATGAGTTTGTCAGCTGACAGCGGAATCAGTGAGCGCCAGAGGGTTTGCTGGGAAATGTAGTTCTAACGAAACACACTCGGTTAAACGAACGCAGCAGATTTCTGATATTCAAAATAGCACAAGTGCGTTAGTCAGATGCAGTCATTAAAAGAGTGGCAGCGCCAATAAAATGTCAATTGTGTGATTCGTCTCGTGTTTAACCGAGCTGGCATTACGGACTACAAAACCTGACCGGAAGTAGCTGGTTGTAGCGTTTTCTTGTGCAGATGCAGAACCGTGGAGGTGAGTACGGGCTGCAGACAGTACAAAGGGCACCAGACTGCCTGTTGGGGTTATATTCAGGAATAGTTAAGTTGCAACGACACATTCCTCCTGCGCAGGTAGTCATTGAGCACTCCACGACCTGCAGGTAAAGCATTGTGTTTTGGATTCATTAGATCAAACCTTGGAAGGAGACTTTTAACTTAAATGCTTTGTCAAATAAGTGATTTAATTGATTATTTTGTCATTCTTTTATTTGATTATTTGCTCGCACGGCGCTTACAAAGTACTGCAGGTTTCAGCAGGTCGAATATTGATTCGACCTGTAAAGTTTGATAAGTCTGAAAAGTGTGGCATGCATCTGCGTTTCTACCTCCAGATTTTAGTGCCATTACAGCTACACGTTTTATGCTGTATTTCTTTATCAGTTTTGGATATTCAAAGAATGACTTTTCTCTATATTTTTTTTTTCTTGGCTCATGATAAAAGATTAAGGATGCAGAAGATGTGAGAACATCAACATACAAGTTTTTCCTACCTTGGATTTATGTCTGGACTTAGACAATGCCTTTTTAACACATGGCAATGCATGTGGAGGTTAAGCAAGCACCCAATAAACCCAGAGGCTATTAGTCCTTGAATCAGCTCTCTGGTTCCCAAACTTGGGACCTTTGCTGCTAACCTTGGGCTGCACACTGGATTCTTGCGAGATTTTGAGTTTTCCAGCCTCACGAAGATTCATCTTGTACTGCTCCAACTAAACCGTCTGACTTGACTCCAATAGTTTGTTAGTATTGTGCTCCTGACCCGAATTAGCAAGTTTCATTCAGCAGTTTGCACCGCTCGTAAGAGGTGTTACTGTGATTGGCTAAAGGCAACTCATGGTCGGCGGACACTTGCTGTCGCGTCCTCCAATCAGGTCAAAATGTTATACCAGATGGCCCTGCCTTCTTCTGTGGGAGCAGTTCCAGATCAATGTGTAGGCTTGACATGGGGCAGATCTACGCATAGATCTGGCTGTTACCAGGTTAGTTCTCTGCATGTCATCTCCCCTTCTCCCTGTACCCATTTCCTGTCTAATCTACTGCAAATAAAAGCCACTAGTGCCAGAAAAACAATAAGCAAATACTTTTTTCTTTAATGGGGAGGCTTGATATTTTCATTGGAAAATCCCTTAAATAGAAAAGAGTAATTGTCTTATTTATACACGTGACAGAGTGACCAACACAACCACTTTTGCTGACTTGCACAAATTCTGCTTAGAGAATTCCATGCCACGGCAACCTGTGACCAGAAGGAAGGAGACGTTCCTAGCTGTTGTGGCTGTGTAAAGTTCTCTCACATACTATTGACAAACTTTCAAGAAATTGTGTTGAAAATGTATGTTTATAATGAAGCTCATCATAAACAAGTCAGCTTATGTTGATGCTGTCCTCAGCATTCTCTCATCTTTTTTAATGCATGTTCTATTACACTTGTTAGTGGTTTATGCCATACATTCTCCTTTTTAATCAATAGATGAGACTCCCCCTTCGCTCCTATTGCATCTTCAAGACTTTCATCTCTCAGAAACAGACGGTGGACGCACAGAGGCGGAGATTAAGTGGCGCAGCGATGCGTTTGGTGCAGTTTCGTCGCAGTGGTGATGGAGATGGCATTAGAGTTGGAGTGGAACAAGGCGAGGGGCTGGGTGTGGTGGATCTGAAGGCATTTGACCCCTCTATGCCTTCAACTGTAAAAGAGTTGCTGCAGCTGGGAGACAAAGGGCTAGAGTGTGCACAAAGGTACTCAAGACTGAATTTCTTCATGCTTTTACCTATTTTCCCCTGATTTCTTCTTTAATGATCTGTTTTTCAGGTCATCATTCTATGAATAAACCTCTTTTAATAAGTAATTTTCCTTCCCAGAGCACTGATGTCTGGTCAGTTTGTGGTCGACAGAGCAACCATCCAGCTGCTACCCCCCATTTTGGCCCCAGAGAAAGTGGTCTGTGTGGGTATGAACTACCGGGACCACTGTCTGGAGCAGAATGCGCCCATCCCTGAAGAACCAATCATCTTCAGCAAGTTCCCTAGTGCCATCACGGGTCCGTACGATGACATATTTCTGCCACCAGAGAGCGAGGTAAGAAATTGGAAACTTCACTACTAGAGGACCAGTTCTGAAACCTGTGAAATCAATATGGTTAATATAAACCGACTGAGTGACAGTGAGGGATACTCTTTAACTTATTTACATCACCATATTTTAAAGCCAGAAAACCTAAAAATCTTGAAACTATGAACCATAAATGAATTACATTGAGCCTTTCAATTGTTTTTAAAAGCAAATAATAGTTATTGAACCAAATCGTAACAAGAGGCGACATCACAGTTTATGACATAACTCTAATGAACAGCTTCAGTGGAGTCATCATGCATCATAAATGTCTCATAATGGCTCCAGTGGTGTTAGTTGCCAGATCTTCGTTGGCGTTTGTGAGCATAAAGTTTCTCTGGTGAGAAGACATGTTATGATGTAACTTTTTACTTTACTTTTTAAAGATTTTAGAGTTCACCAAAACTGAAAAATCTCACTGAACTTTCTCAAAATTATCTTTTTGGATGTTTACACATGGCTGGCTGCAGCAGCAACTTGTTTTTATTCTCTGTGTGCGTTGTACGAACAGACTTTATTTCAGTATTTTTGTGCTCCTTCCAACTACTGCAAAGGTTGCATCAGCTTAAGCATGTTTAGGACAAATAATCTGAATAAAAATAACCGCTAGATGGCACTGTAGTATAGGTTGGGATGACTGAAACCTTAATTTAGTCACTAATGAACAGCATATTTAAACCTAGAATTTATAATTGGTATATTGATCATGTTTAAACATGAACATGAGCTCTAAAATGGCTTATTTTCAAGAGCAAATCAGATTAACCTTAAAGGAAGGGTGAGATCATGTTGGAACATGAAAGACAAGTTAGTGATATGTGTGTAGGAGGTGATTGAATTAAATGGTGTGATTTAATTTAAAGGAACAGTGCAGCAGAATTTCTTAGATTTTCTCCTTGAACCCACAGCGCTGATGGATCTGTTCACACAGATATCGAACTCTGCTCCTAATTTAAAACCTCAGCACCAGGGTGAAACATCTGCTTTATGTTTCGCCTTGTGAATCGAAGGTGATGGGCTATCATAGTTGGCCTGTAAATCTGGTGGATGTTCTAGTCTTTCTCCTCATTGCAGAGATAAAGTCTCTGAAGGAAAATCTAAAACTCCCCTTCATGAGTTTGATAAGATCAGATTGAAGATGTTATATCTGTGCTTCTGATAGTTTTTCTTTTTTAGCATCAGTCTTTTAACCTGGTGAATGGACGTTAGGAAGGTGTAACATCTCTCTCTCTGTCGTAGCTAGACACTGCTTTTCTTAACCAGAAAGCTTTCCAACTATGGATTCTCTTTCACTATAATGAACACACTGGTGTGGGGAGCCAGTTTGTTCTCAGGTTACTGGACTTGAGACATCTATCGAACTTTTCGACCATGGCTCTGCCTGAACCTTACAGTGCAGCCATCATCACTATGTTAACTAAGGTAAATCATGTCTATCCATCGACTATACACGCTGTGGTTGTGGCAGTTTAATAAGGAGCCTGGTGTCCATCTCCAGCAGTCATTCAGTGCAGTAATGTACACTCCAGACAGAGGAACTAGAGACATAAAGAAAAATCAACTATTGATACACTCATGCCTTTGGGGCCATTTAGGGAGACCAATTAACGTGACGGTCCTGATTATGGGCTAGGAGAACAAAGTTGTTGTACCTGATGAGCCAGTTGGATTCTGTTCATAGAAGTCCATCCCAGTAGCTAGCAGTAAATGTTAGCCCACTTTATGCTTCCTAAAACCAATTTGGATGTTCATTCAGGAGCAGTCTGGTTGGAAATCTAAACAATTAACGTAGACGTTTAAAGGATTTAAAAATGATCAACTGCATGATGCGGCAATTGGTAGAATAGAACAATCCTTTATTATCTCACAAGGGGAAATTCGGCAAAGCGAGAAATTGAACAGAATTCAAGAGTCAAGATAAATGTTTAGATTAACCTCAGGTTACACGATGGGCTCCTACCTCCTGAGTGTAACATCTTAGCTTTGAATACTGACCTGTGGTCTTTCTGCACAAAGTTTGCATGCTCTCTCCATACTTTGTGGATCCTCTTGGGTACTCCAGCTTCTTCCCAAATCCCTAAAGCAGGTGTGTTTGTGCAAGGCGGTTTGTCTTAGCAGGGAGTAAGGACTGACGTAAAACCTGTCCCGGTTTTACTCCGCCTTTTGCCCAATGACTGCTGAAGATAGGCCCCAGACACCCTAGTGGCCCTGCATGGTGGATAAAGATGGTGGATCGATGGGTATTTAAGGCAGATATTTTACAGATGCAAGGCATTTCAACAAAGATGCAGATAATTTAAATCTTTAAAGGAAAAATGTTTGGTACGACAGAAAGTATTGATCTTTTTTCAACAACAAACTTAGCTGTACCTATTCATTACATTTTTCTAAATACAGCAAACCTTTTTGAACACAGTGCTGAGAATCGACTATAAGTGTGTTAAAAGGTTTACAAATTCCTTTTCAAATATCAAATGTTTAATTCAAAACGAGCTTGAAGAAATTAATATAAAAAATTTACAATAAAATGTTAGAATTTTTAACAATTAACATTTTTGTGGCCCAAACCTATTTTCATATACAAACAAAGCTTGAATAGGACTAAATGAAAACAGTTAATATTAAAGTCTAATGAGAGCTGCCGTGTGCTGCCTCAGCATGAAATATTTCTGTATTGTTAAAGTCAGTAGCAGCGGGAGGTGTGTGGGCTCAGCTTTGTCTTCTAATTCTGTTAGATCTCTCTGCAGATAGCCAAAGCTGTTGGTGGCTTTGAAATATTACCTTTACAATTTTATTAAAAACTCTTTCCTGACTTAGACATAAGCTTACTCCAAGTTGTCATATTTCCAAAGAAATAAAGAATAAAGTCCTGGGGCCTCGTTTATAGATCCTTCCGCAGACACCTTACTAAAACTGTACCTAAGCTTTTTGATTTCATAAAACCCAGCTGCATGCAATTTCCACTTTGTAAATCATACTCTCCTTAGTTATAGATATGGTCACAAATAAACCAAAGAGCTGCGAGTGGTTCAGCGTTGTTGCAGCAGCATCCCTGGTGCAAAAACAGTATCCATCCAGATGCTGCCAGTGGCGTGATCTCCAAGCAGTGCCAGTGCATCCATAGTGCTGCTTTATGCAGGAGTGTCACAGCAGTATTTATCTTTTTACTCCATAATCACACCTAATGCTACACACCATATCACAATTAATGCACCAATAAGTGCAACTACAGTACAATCTGAAGACGTACTCCTGATCATACTAAGAAATAATTAATAAATGCAGCATATTTCAGATTCTCATATTTAGTCTCAGTTCAGAGACGGGATGGGCGGTGACTGCTGGTTGAGTGTGTGCAAGGCTCTACAAATCGGAAAATTTGGCTTACATTGACAATTCACAGGCAGAATTTTCAGTTTCCTTGTCTAAAATGTACGCAATCAAGACTCTTGGTGTGCTTCAAGTTGTGCACATTCTTCCATCATGGTTTTTTTCTATAAATCAGTTTGGGTAGATAATAACTTACTATTGTGTGTAAGCAAGCTTTACAAATGAGGAAATACTTTCCAGACCATGTCAAAACACCTTTGGTTTGTGCTATTTTTTGATTAGTAGACTTTGTTTCTTCTTTATCTTTAATTAACCTGGATATTGTAAGTAAAATTAGTCTGGTGGAGTTCAGACTTTATCTCAGTCTTTTATTTTACTGAAGGAGGTGGACTGGGAGGTGGAGTTGGCCTTTGTGATTGGAAAAAGCGGAAAACACATCAAGGTGAGCCTCACATTCCTGCTGACATGCTCTGATGAAGCATTCCTGGTAAAACCGTTTTCATTCCCGCTGTTCAGGAGGAAGATGCTCTCTCCTACGTGGCCGGGTTCACTGTGGCTAATGACGTGAGCGCTCGTGACTGGCAGATGAGACGCAACGGGAAGCAGTGGCTTCTTTCGAAAACGTTTGACAACTTCTGCCCTCTCGGACCCGCCTTAGTAACTGCTGATACTGTGAAAGGTGACAGAGAATGAGGAGGAGGACGGAGGCAATCGGGTGAATCATGCAATTAACTGTGATTTTGGCTGTTTGCTGCGTCACTGAGTTAACAAGCCAAAATCAGCGGAAAGCATGGTTCCCTGAATGCGTACTGCATCTGTGACAAAAAAAATAAAAAATCATTAGAGATAATTTGGAATGCTGTGCATAATTTTTCTGTTTTTTTGCAAAAACTGAGCTAAAAAAAATTATATGCCGAAAACGGTGATTACTAGAGCAAAATTGAGTTTACCTTTCATTTCCAGTTTGTTAAACTGATTAAATGCTTTTGAAAAACAAACAAACAAAAAAAAAACGTGTGGACAAGGCCTTAGCTTATTCAGTAATTTGATTCAAGTGTGTTGGAGAAAAGATACATCAGAAAGCTGTAGAACAGTAGTTTAACAGAACTGGAGTAGGACAGGTTAACAGGTTCTGTGTTGTAATGTCGGAGCGTTACGATTTCCTACTACAGGGTAAATCGTTTGTGTGTATAATTATACCAATGCACGCATTGGGGCGTATGTGTAATAAATGAATATCTACTTTCAATTTTAAAGAGGATATTTGTTTTGTTCATAATTTCTCTCCCAGATCCTCATAACTTGGGTATCCGCTGCCTGGTTAACGGCAACACTGTGCAGAACAGCAACACTGGTCAGATGATCTTCAAGACAGCAGCGTTGATTGCTTGGGTCTCAAAGTAAGTCGGAGAAGCAGTCTGTCTTAGTCCTTCATTTAAATAATACAGTCCAGAGTTTTGTGTTCAAGTCTTTGGGATGAACTGAGTGTTATCCAACATTACTGGAACATTTTACTTGAAAAACAGCCAAAGAACTGGAGCATTCCTAATCTGATTTCTACAGTTTTGGAAAATGAAACATCTCCCTCTTTCTGTAGAGGAACGCCGCCTGTCCTGTTGGCAACTTGAAACACATTTCATTGGCATTTTAAAATTACTTAATTGGCTGTAGTTATTTGAAATGTCTTTATTGCCCAGATTTGAAGTTAAATGATTATGATAATTGTTTTCTTTTATTTTTGCAACAGTCTATAGTCTTTTAATGGTGTTTTAAGGCTCTTGCTCCCCCCCCCGTCCCTTCAGGTTTGTGACCCTAACTCCAGGAGACGTGTTCCTGACAGGAACCCCTCCAGGTGTGGGCGTTTTCAGGAATCCACCCATCTTTCTAAAGGTGATTCATTTATGATTCAAATAAATCAGATCAGGTCCCGCCACAGAATTTTGGACCACAACTCTAGAGGACAAACCAAAACATTCTGCATTTTATAGTTAAAGTCAGGGATCATCAAAGTATGTGTACAAATTTCTGATTTTCTTTTTTAATTCTAATTCATACTACAAAGAAAATCTTTTTTTATTTCTCTAGATTGAACCGTACTGAACTGGGATTTTTATGCACTATTACTCCTGTTGGTTAAGGTGGATGGACGCATTGATGAGATAGTATCCAATGCCATTCTTTCAGTGGCCAATATTGTCCAAGTTTTAGTTCTTTCCCTGGTTTAAAACACCTGAATCAAATTATGTTTTTTTAGCAGGCCTCTGCAGAACATTATGACTTGCTGAGGGGGAGTTTGGACCATTTAAATGGGCTGTGTTGAAGCAGAGACACACATTTAAAACTGGTTGGACACCAGCCCATGATAACTAGGCCAGGACATCCATGCATTAAATAGATGGATGTTGGCTAGACAGATGGTAATATGCATGGGTGAATTAATACAAAAATTTGTATGGATGGTTTAGTGAATGGATAGATGAGGAATGGACAAGAGGATGAATAGATGGCTGGCAGATTAATTAATTCAACTGTTAAGCAATGGGATAGGACGGGGGTCTGCAACTGCAGTCCTCAAGGGCTGGTGTTCTGCTTCTTTTAGACAGTTCTCTGTTTCAACCCACCTGAGTCAAATTATTAGGTCATTAGCTGGACCTCTGGAGAAATTAATTCTGAGGAGATAATTTAGCTATTTTATTCCAGTACTATGGACCAGGCTCACATCTTAAAGTTACTGGACACAAGGCCCAGAGGACTGGAGTTGGATAGCCTACCCCTGGGTTAGAAAATAAGGTCCTGAAATCCACTTTTTTCTCCACTATACTCTTTTGGGGGAGTATTCCCAAACCCAGTCCTCAAGAGCAACTATCTTGTAAAGCCTAGTTTATACTTCTTCGTGTACTCGAGGGCTGTCAGTCACCTACGTAACAACACAAGGAGTAAAGTAGGGTTGGGCAATATGGCTTCAAATTTGTATTGTGGTATAATCTAAAGAATGTGCAGTAACAATGTGTATTGCGTTATATTCATTTTGTCTTTAGATATGTCAAAATGACTGCTTATGAACATTCTCACTTTCCAGAAACACTGCAGCAAAAAAACTTCAAAAATGATTTGAATGCCATATAAAGAACATTTATTGTGCAAAATGCATTTAAAAAGATTAAATTCTTGTTCCAAAAATAATTAAACACAAAAATTCTCAAAACATAAATAAAGATGAAGACATTTAAAACAAAATAAAAGCTAAAGATTATGAAAATACAGTTCAAAATTGTCTGCTTCCCTGGTTACTTATACATTCGATATTGCACAAAGAGAAACCTGCATATATACATATATATATTGAATTAACAATGGTTCAAGTTCAACAGTGTTCTGTGAAATGAAAAACGACAAACTTTTAATAAATATTGTGAAGACAAAACTGATCATCAGTATCCTTGTGTGCGTGGAACAAAGTGTGTAGGTACGGCTTGACATCAAAATGCATAGTCAAAATCTCTACCTTTGGCTAAATTTACATCATTTCTACCTTATACCTTTTGTATTGCCCACTACTAGAGTTGAGCCCAAATTTCTACCAATCCGTCTCTGTCAATGGAGAGCATATGCCTGTGATTGGTAAGCTCAACAAAAGCCAGAGATCGTTTCACCGGAACCGTGCTCTATAGTCAACGTAATCAGTAGTCGGTGCTGCCTTTGGGCACTACATGCTTTATATTTAAATGACAATTTATGTAATATGGTCTTTTGGCAATTTTGAGCAAAAGGAGGTGTAGAGAAACAACAAAAACAGGCTGCTGTATAATGTTTACATGTTTTTAGAGCAATCAGTGAGCTGCACTTCTAGTAAAAAGCTTTCCAGCTCAATCCAAAATTACTGTTCCATTGCTCCTTGAAGGGGGAATGTGTTTACAACCTTAAAAAATATACTCTGGTTGACATGGCAATGGTAGGCAGACCCACTCAAATAAACACAAAGGTAGAAGTATAAAAGGGAAAAACGTCTCAGTCAATAAGTCTGTCTGGTTGCAAATTCGCTAACTGAGAAGTATAAACTAGGCTTTACTTTTTAGATGCAATCCTTCCTCCAACAGCTGGATAGCCTCATCAACGTGAATGGCTCATTACCGGAGTCATCAACTCTTGTAACGAGCCATTCAGAGGATTCAGGTGGTTTAGAGAAAGAAGGCATTTATAGTTTGCGAAAAACTAACTCTCAAAGACTAGAATTGGGCACCCCTGCTCCATTTTATTTATTTCTTCATACTTCTCTAGACCTGGAAAATTATTAATAGTTAATTCAAATAGTTTCTTATTTTTCCGAACGGTAGGAACAGAGATAAGAACTTCAAAAAAATATATATAGAAAAACTTCATAACCAAAATCTATAGTCAGAAGTTTACAAAACTAAATAAATGTGTCACATTTTTATAAACCGGTTCTGCTGAAATGGAACAATGAAGCAAAAATAACATAGCTATGTTTGGATGTTTCAAAATGAGCAGAGGTTTGTGAAAGGAACATCTTCCCACTTGGTTATTATGGGGGTGGACTCATGCTCTTGGCTTGTTTTATAACAATTGTCAAAGGGACGATTTTACAGGTAGGCCACAAATAAAAATAAAAAAAAGAGTTATGAAAGCCCAACATAAAAATGTGAAGGTGTAGCTGTCATCTTGTAACTTTTCAGCGCAGTCACTGTAGAAATAAAAAGCTTCATTTCATTTTTAATTTTCACAACAAAACATGTTTTTAAGGAGCTCTTAGATTGCGACAAACTTGTTTTTCACGTTGTGACTCACACCAGCCGCTGCATGAGACATACAGTTAGCCCAGAGTTTACTTAATCTGCAAGTATCAAGCTTCATTCCTGTTAATAAATGGACCAAACAAATGAAGACGGGGATCAGATTCTGGCACAATACCGCCTTGTAAATGAGCATATCTTGTGCTCAGCAGCATGATTCATTTTCTTTTGGAACGGTTTGCGTTTTTCCTTCCCTCCATTTTTACATTCCCATGGGATTTGACCATTTTTGACCAAATGTTGAGGCAGAGAAAAAAAGCTAATTAAGTAGTAATGGTAAAAGGAGAGCGTTCCTTAAAATAGATCCTCTGTCTTCCAAGAATCCAAAAGGTGACGCACATTGCTTTACAGAAGTATTCATACGTCATTAACATTTCCACATTTTGTCATGCTAGAACCATCCTACTTTTATGTGACCAGGAAACACAAATTGCATAATTTCAAAGTGATGTCTGTAACACATTTTTTTTGTGGTTTTGCTTGTTTTGTACCTCAAACTCAGATATATGCGGAGAAATTATTCCAAAACCTATATATGCTTAGAATCTAAACCGTTCTGCTGCAGCTCTGGTTGCATCTACAGGGTCATTGTCCTGCTGGAAGATGAACTTTAGTCCCAGTCATAAATCTTTGCAGCCTATGACAGGTTTCTTTCTGTATTTGGCTGCGTTAATCTTCACATCAACTCTGAACAGCTTCCCTGTCTATCGAAGAAAAACATCCCCACAGCATGATGCTGCCACCATTAACTCTGGTATTATCTGTGCTTCTCTTGGCTGCTTTTCTGATAAATACTCTCCCTCATATCTACCCAACCAGTTTGTCACAGTAGGCTTTATAGTTGTGTTACCCTCTTTCCATTTTCAGATGACAGATTGAAAAGAACTCTTGGTAGATGTTCAGATTGGAATGTTGAGTTATAAGATGATCTTGGTTTAAACCTGTCAAAATCCTCATTTCTGACATGGCTACTGTGCTCCTTGATCTTCATGATTCTCTAATGTTCTCTAACAAACCTTCAGAGAACAATTTCATCTACACTGAGATTAAAGGTGCAATATGCAAGAATTTTACAGTGAAAAAATAAATAAAAATCACACAACTGTCTGTCCTAATCATGCTGGAAGGAAAGTGACAATGAAACAGATTTTCTTCTCAGGCAGCTGGGTGGTTGCAAGTTTCAGCATTTTAAAATGGAAACAAAGGGAGTTGTTTACAGTCCACCCCACCCCCATACTTCGGGAACCAATCACATGTGAGCCTGCAAGGTAGCCAAGCCTTCAGCACAAACACTGCGATAGCCTTTGCAATTCGACACCAACTGGACTAGAAGCTAACGTTGAGTTAAGCCTAGTTTATGCTTCAGACGCAGACGTATTGACGGAGACGTTTTCTGTTTATAGTACTCCGCTCTTCCACTCCACTCTATTGTTTTTTTCAGCGTTGCTCGACCAGGACAGCAGGGGGTGCCAAGTTTCCATGGCGTCTCTGCCTGCTGCCTACACAGCATTGTTTCTGTTTTTTTCTAGGCTTGTGAATGCCTATGAACGACAGAAAGTAAGTTTTGCTTAAGCTGTAAAGCTTTTTACGAGAAGTGCGGATTATAGAATACTCTAGAAACACATGGAAACAAACACAGCAACCATTCTTTGTGGTTTTCCCACACCTCCTTCTGTTCAAAATCGCCAAAAGACCATATTAGATAATTTATCCTTTCAATATAAAGCATATAGTGGCCAAACTCTGCATTAATTACTGATTACAGCGACTATGGAGCCCCGTTCTGGTGAAGCGATCTCTGGCTGTTGCTGAACTGACCAATCAGATGCATATGCTATCCGTTGACAGATAGTTAAAAATTGGGCCTCTACTCCGTGCGTCCTTGCGTAGGTGACAGAGAGCCCTTGCGTTGACGGATAATGGAGTTTTGTCTCTCCGTCTCCATCAAAACGGAGAAGCATAAACTAAGCTTTGACCGTAAACAAGCTCTAAAAATACGAGCTACTTTTTTTAAAATTACAAACAACTCGATATTACAGCAAAATGTATCTAATTTTCAACCTATGTGTTTGACTAATCTTCACTCATGTTCTGCTGCTGGTCCATAATTGACAACCCAGCATAAAACTCAACAAGAGACCAGAAGCTTTTGTTTTTCTACGTACTTTGGTACTCAAATTTGACAACAATGTGTTATTCTTACATAGTGCACCTTTAAGGTGACGTCTGAAGGTGATTGGTGGCACTTATCTAAGGGTGTCAAAGTAACTTTTAAGATTCTTTTGTTAAATAAACCTTTATTTTGTGCCACTTTGTGTTGGTCTGTTTCATAAAACCACAATGAAAACATGGAGGGTTATGGGGGTAACATGACAAAGTGTGAATCTAGAGTTCAAGGGGTGTAAATACTTTTGCAGGAGGCCTTTTCCAAACACACGATAATCATCCACCCACATCATAATTCACTATAACCTTTCCGAGAGGAAGGCCTTGCTGTCTGTAATACTCGTTAAATACTTGGTTATACTTAAAAATCTAGCACTGCAGGAACACCCAAATGCTTTCGGATGGATGAGGTCATTTAAAATAAGCTAAGTCCATTTTATTTCTTCCCCTCAGAAAGGAGATGTGGTGGAGTGCCAGATCGACCAGCTCGGCTCCATCATCAACAAGGTGGTTTGAACCCTTCAGCAGAAAACCATGAAGGCACATCAGCAGCTTACGCAAATAAAATAACTATATTATTTTGTTATTGAAGTGTTTTTTCACTAATAATGCTAATCAGGATGGGAAATTGGATATTTTTACTACTACATTAAACAATGTAATTAGTGACTCAACCTACTGACTCACCAGCTGGTAAAGTATCCATCAACAGCCGCCCACTCATGATGTACAGCACAAACCGTGAACCTCTTGACTAACTTTAACTCATGGAAAAGTGGTCAGGGTAATAAAAGCCTCATCTCTCCCTCCCTCTTCATTTTATTTTCTTCAAATTTAGAGGTAACTGTTCCTTTAAAAAGGAAAGCAGATTGCCCAGAATATAATGGAATTAAAATATTCATATTACCTGAAGGAAAATTCATGATCAGTATTAAGAATTTTATTTCTGCTTGTTTAATTTCCCTTCAGCTCAAAGCACATAAGCCCTCTTTAATTACCACCCACAGACAGCTTCAGGGAAACTCCAGCAGAAATGTGTTTATCTGTTGCCAATAGATGGGTTTTGACTTTTTTTCTTAGAGTAACATCTGAGTGAAGACTCATTTCATACAACGATGAGCAGATTTTTTGTTTGTGGCTCAAGGCCACACATATCGAAAGAAAACGAATCAAAGAAACAAGAACGTTAAACATTAACATCAAGCTGCCTAGAACATTTATTAAAAATTTAATTGTTAGTGTTCCAGTGCTGTAAAAACTGTTTTTAGTGAAACAACCTTCATTTTTTACCGCAAATTAAACATTAGAGTAACTTTTTTAGAGCACTTGCAGCTGTCCTACCATCATTAATTTATTTTATTATCTTCAGCTTTGAGCAGCTTTTTAATTTGTTCTGTTTTCTTTCATTACTTTAGGATTAAATATTAGATTTAATTCCTATATCGACTCAGTCTATAGAGTAGGTCAGACCTTTACATTTCTTCGCTTCGATTGGCAGATGATTTGTTTCATCAGGGATAAAAATGCATGCAACCTTTAACACTTTGAACCAAAATGGTCTCAACTGTGAGGAAGTTGATGGTAGAAATATAAAACACCAAGAACATGAGATGGGAGGCAGAAAAAGGATGAAGAGGGTTTACGAGAGTATCCAAGAACTCCAAGGAGCATCTCCTCCCAAGGAGTTGTTCGTTATGTTTCCACAAGAGCAGAGCTTATTCGGCCTCAGCAGCATTGGTTCTGCCCCTGTGAAGCAAACATAAATTTTTTAGCAATATATCTGTGACAGTAAAGTCAGCAAAGGCCTTCTTTTAAGGTCAGAAAACATATCCAAGACAGACGGAAATTCCCCAGGAGGTTCAGAATAAACAGTAGAAGTTTTGTGTAAAAGTAATATTCAGTTAATTTCTCTTTACGGTTAGAAAAAATGCCAATTTGTTTGGAAAATAAAAAAGTGAGCACTTACCATGAGCTCTGTGTTGTGCCAAAAGTGACACATTCTGATATGATCCATGTTTTGAGTTTCATCCAATTTCATGGGCTTGCTCTCAGTTTTGCTGAAAAATACTGCCATGGATAAAGAGTGGGATCACATCATTGTTCAGAGAAGCGTCTTCCAAAAATCTAGGCCCAAATTACTGATTTCTCAACATGATAACATAATAAAATGCATCAATAGCTGAGCAAAAGATCATAAACATACCTACCCAGGGCCTGTGACTGGCAATCCCAGCTATGATCCACCACTCCAGAAGCAATACTAAGTTCCTCTTTAATACTTAACGATAATCAGTAGGAATAAAATTGGGCTACTTCCAGTGACCCAAACTGAAAAGAAGTAATTAAGATTTGACCACAAAACTTTTAAAAACAAAGGGGGTTATGGTCCACAAGACACTTTTGACGTCCAAGGAGGCAAAACATGAAATGCAACAGTTGTAGCCCATGACTGGGACTCGAGCAGCACTTCTCAATTCTCTTGAGCCTGCAGTTGTCTCTCAGGCTTATGCACCCCCTCCCCTTCGGAATTTTCCAATATTATGCTTAAGATTTAGCACTATGTGAAAAGCTGGTTTCTTTAGCAAAGAGGCTTTGTTTTTTTTATCTCGATGTGACGGAGGCTTATGGTATTTACTGAAATTTTTCTTAAACATTTTTTAGCTGTGAAAACTAAATAACTGAATGTTTAAAGGATATTCTTCTTAATAAATGTTTCACATTTCGAATGAATTTGTAAACCAATCAATCTTATTTACGAGGTTATGAAAAATACAAATCAATACTTTCAACATCCTTTTATAAATACTACAAAAAAGTTTAAGCCTCAAAAAACATACATTTACTAAAGCTAAAACGGAGCTGTGATTAGTGTTCAGATGTTCTAGTGTTCAGAGGTTTTAGTTACTCTGAACTGCCACTGGGTGGCAGTAGAGTTGTGCCATCACTAAGACTTGTGTCATCACAGCTGTAGTTTGTTCCCGAGTTAAGGAAGAAAAACAGTTGCACTTGCTCTGGACTGTAAAAACAGCAAACATTAACGATTGCCAGGAAAAACTCCCATCAAAGTGAGGAATCGATTGGTCTCCCCATCTTGATGTCCAGAGGTCTGCGTCAAAGAGAATCCCTAGAGGCCTGACTCAGCATGGAGTGATCTACATTCAAGGAGGAAGAGATCCCCAGGAAAAAAATGAGTTGTCGAGAAATATCTAATACTCATCCTTAAAGAGTTCAGCCTGCTTGTGTGTGAATTGAATTTAAGATGAACCAAGAACTTGCGTTTATTTTCAGCTTGACTGTTATTTAACAGCATTTTACATACATGAAACAAAACTTGCACAGTTTTAATGACAAACATGCATTAAAGTAGTTTTTAGGAACATCTCCATGCAGCTAATGACAGGAGCTTTGCAACCCTCTCCTTCTGCTGAAAAATAGCTTGAAAGTAAAATTATAAAATGCAATTAAACCAAAGATATCTGCTTCTTAACTCAAAGTGTTTTTTTTAACAGAACAAAGGCTTTTCTCGACACTTGCGAAGAACGAGGTCAGAGTTTTACAGCAGAACAAAGCGAAGACGAGGCCTTGAGTCATTCGGCACACTTAACATTAATTGTAGAGGTACTGTGAGATGAAGCGCTGCAGCTTCTGCCTGTTCTCTGACAACTGGAACAAAGGACTAACGCCAAGGAAGATGCCTCCCGTCTGACGCTTCTGCTGAAGGACCTGAATTAAAAAAAGAAAGAACAGTGAACATAAATATAAAAACGAGGACACTTCAGCTGCACTATTGTTCTGCAACCTCTACACTGGGGGTGCTGCTTTTAATCATTGTCATATTAAAAATAAAGGTGGTAACAGAAAAATCATAAAAACCTGAAAAACAGATGAGGGATTTTACATAAAAACACCACAATAATAACTAAGTGAAGTGAAATATAATGAGGCCAAATGAGGGAGGCAGATTTTAGGCTGTCCTTTAAACATCAGAAGCACATTTCCTCTTAGGTTTGACTTGAAGCTCTCAGATACGCTGCCTGTCCGACTTCAGGGACAAGACGTGGGTGACTGATAACCTCAATAATACGCTGAAAAATTGCCACAAGGGACCTCAGCAGATATATGGGTCAATGACGCTCTATTTTAAAGAAGCAGCTTCCGAAAGTTACAGTCGAGACTGATTCAGACGGCTTGAGGGGAAAAACCTAAAACTAAGAAAAAAAGGTGATTTATAACTCTACACTAAACATTGTATTGTAATAACTCTTTTTGTAAAGTGCCTTGAGATGACATCTGTTGTGAAATGGCGCTATATAAATAAACTGAATTGAATTGAATTGAACACTGTTCTAAAGTCTGCCTTTTACCGGTCTTGTAGGTTTTAGTGTTTAAGATGATGCAAATTAGCCAGTCTAACCCTCTGATTTGTCATCATTTTGAGCTGTTTTCAAAATCACAGCAGATGGAGACGCCAGATGCTCGTATTCTCATCAGCTAATGAAAAAACAAAAAACATTTTCCACCCTCCATCTTGATGACTTGATGAAAACAACTTCTCCTGCCTTTGAAAGCCGCAGAGTGATAATCCCTCAGCACAAAACATGCAGAGTTTATCTAGTCTGATCAAAGTTTCAGTCTAATCCTGTCTTCGCTCTGAGTGAGAGGATTGTTTTTCACATCAACACAACCCAGAGAAAAAATGCCACAAGAGGAGTCTCTTAAAAATAACTCCCATTACTTGTTTAACCTCAGTCAAGTATGCAGACTGTTTCCTTCAGTATAATCAGCAATAATTCTTGGTAAAACAAACACCTTCCCAACTGGAGAGCCAAACTCAGATGTCTTTATTTAGAAACTTTATTTTTAAATCATATTAATAAACCAAAACTGTCGGTATACAGACAATACAGAACAACATCCAAAGTTAATAAATTAAGTAGGCATTTTAGAACCATAAAAAAGACCTATTAATAGTAGGAATAAAATTAGTACACTTCTGCCAAAGAAATTCTGAGATCAATTCCAGATTCATATTTTCAAGAAAAAAACTTGGAAAATACGTGATGTCAAAAACGGGCAAATTTGCAAGAGAAAACTCAGATTTCCATGATTAAAGACATACATTTTGATATTTAAACTAAGATATTTTCTGACTTTGTAAAGTCAGAAGAAAACAGTTTTGAGATTTTAAATCAGTTATTTCTGACAGAAAATGCCAGTCCTATAAGATTTAAATATCACATTTACAAGATCTGCATCTGGCTATTTACAAATGTAAGTTATTAAGAAGAATCTGCAACATGGCTGCATCAAGTACGTTTTTTTAATGGATTTATATAATGGAAATTTCAGTTTTGTTTCCCAAATGTACTTTTCAACAGAGAATTTCCAAGTTTTGCTGACATTGTTTTCCGTGGAAGAGGTCAAAGACATTTAGAAAATTTGAATTATGCTAACCGGGTTTCTGCTATTTGGAATGGGTGGATTCCTGGTGTATAGCAAATTTAAACTTTAATCAGCAGCAAGTGGGAAGTTGCATGATCAACACCAAGGGATGTGTCAGGCTGTAATGTCTTAGACTAATACGCATACTTAACCCTCCCAAATTTCAGTGCCCCTCACGAAAATCTCCCGGGGCCACCATTCTCCCGAATTTCTCCCGATATTTGACGGTGTCGCATATCATGTACACTCCCTATTTCTAATGTGAGAGAGATCGAGAATAAAACGTGTCACATTTTAAATACGAGAACAGTTTCTTCATCACAGTTTGGCGAAAGTTGCAGTGATATGTGATTCTTATGTCTACGACTGTTTAATTTCTTAACTTACATTGTTGCTGTGGACTGTTATTTTTTCAAATAAATAAATACTAAAAGATCCAAGTATTCTTAATAATTAAATTATTTGGATATATATATGATTTTCTATTTTTTAACCCCCCCCCCCCCCTTTTGAAAGTCTCCCTAATTCTGAGGTCTCAAAGTTGGCAAGTATGCTCATACGTTGAAGGAGCTAAGGTCGGCTGCAAACTCAGAACAGATACGTAGAATGGAAACCTTTGGGAGTTTGGAGGCTGCTGAGAGAAACTGAAGGCAGAAAAAGGGATCTTGCCTGTACCCAAGACAATTTGTTATCTGGAATTTGACTACCTGTGATGAACTTGAGGGCTGGAAAAACAAAAAAAAACTCCACTGGAAAGACTATGCTGACTCCTTGCCCACCGTTCCCTCGCCCCACCCATGGATCTGGAGCTCTCTACTGAGAGAGAGTTTCAATTTCAGAAATGCATACATTCCCTGATCTCAACACGCTCACCTCACCCCCGATCCTCCCTCCCACTTCCACGCAGAGGATGGAGAGTCGTGCTGACCACAGCTGCGGTCCTACTGCTGCACAGGATAATCCCGCCCAGCGTTCTGTCATGTTGTAATTTCTGGCTGTATTCCTCAGTCTGTAGCTTTGCGTTTTTGTTTTCCCTTGAACAGGTTATGCTGATAAGCATGTACGTTCTGCCACTGGTTACAATGACAAAGTATGATTCTGATTATTTTCTTTAATAAGTTGAAGAGACCTTGTGTCATACAGCAGGACAATGGTGTGAAGCGCATCAAAACCACTTCTAAATGGAAAATGAAAGACAAAAGCTTTTATAATGGCCTAGTCAAAGTCCAGGGTGTGACATGACCATAAACAGGCTAGTCATGTCTGAAACTCCTTCAATGAACCAAAATTAAAACAATTCTGCAGTGGACCAATAGTGGAGCAAAATTTCCCAGGTATGCTATAATAAGACAAATACCTAAAGCTAGTAGTTGTCGCCAAGGGTGTCACAACCTGCTAGAAGGTTTAGGGATCAATTACTTCTCAAATTGATCCAGGTACATTCTGTTAACTTTTTTCCTTAATAAATTAAACCTTCAAATGAATATTGCTCTTTCATGTACTCGATATCTTTGATAATACAATTAGTTTGATGACATTTACTGTAATTGCGAAAATTGCAAAAACAATAAATCTGCTGGGACTACATTAGGACTGATATCCTGCAGGACCCGAAGACATGTTTCCAAAAACATTAATATGAAAAAAAGGCAAACACAGCTATATTTCCCATTCAATAAGTTTGAGACAATGACCTAAACTTAAACCCCTACAGAGCCAACTAATAAGGTTCACTGGAAAACAGAAGCTTGATAAATCCCACATTTGGAAACTTTTTCTTATATTTTTACATGCTTAAAATATTAATGCAAAAACAAGCTCTTTAGTGTTAACAATCATAGAGAAGCAAGTGGAACCAGGCAGATTTAGTGGAAGGAGAGGTGCTGAATGCATCGGGAGTGGGTGGGTATGGTCAGAAATCCAGCAGGACGGTGAATTAGCCATTTCCAGGTCCAGATTGGGAAGCAGTGCTTTTAGCTGTCAGACTCCTCTCATGTGGAACAGTCTGGGTATCTGATGCTGACACTTTCAAAACCAATCTCATAACTCATCTTTTTAAAAGTGCCTATCTAGCTTCTTTTCAGTAGTTGCTTAGTATTATGTTTATGTGAGCTACTTTGACTAAACGTCTAAAGTCAGAACTTGGATGTTTCTTGAATATTTGAATGATACCGTTGTCATGTCTTCATATTATCTAACAGGACTCAGATGACATGGGGAGGAGGAAGTCAACCTGCTGCTGTTATGAGTCTGAGATCAACCAGAGCAGATCACTGGACTTTACTCAAGAGTCGTTTCTTAGGTTGAAGTAGGAGTCAGATGGCACTTTGATTTAATTCTTTGCTAATCAAATTTTTATCTTTTAGTATAAGACATAGTGAATAATATCAGGATGCTCTTATATATTGTTCTGATTACCGTTAACCAAATTGGGGAAAAAAAGTCTGTAGGAGCACCTGGGATTTTGTTTATCTTATGTCTTGTAAATAAAGAGATCAGGGCAGAATTAGACAAATCTAAGTTTACAGAGCACAGCTTGTAAATGGAGCATAATAATTCAATAAAAAACTTTTCTAGAGACTAATTCATTAGAAACTGATGAATGAATGTGAACTAGTTAATTATTAATCTGTGGATTTAGAAGAGTATTCAGATGAGCTAATTTACAACCAGTTTTTGCTCAGGGTGAACTTATACCAGTATGTTACTGTTTGAATAGTTGTTTGAAATAATTAATTTCTTAATTAATAAAATTAAAATTAATAATTAAATTAAGTATTTAAATGCAGTCAATGAATCATTATTGATAGAAAATATTTAAATTGTTTTTAAAATATAAATCTTACCTTTTCACACAAGGTAAATAAATGGAGACCTTGAAATGTCACACTGATGTTATTCAATAACCCCTAATCTAAACTGAAACTCTGTTAATTGATTTCTGTCTTCTGCCCAGTGAATTTCCAGCCAGGTCGAAGTTTTTGTGTAAAACATCACTAAACACGGCTGGCTTCTTGCCCTAAAGCCATGTTCAACACCTCTCCTTGAGACTTGTGGTGCTAAAATATATCTAATTATTAGATAAACACAGATTTTGGCTGTATTTCTTATTAATTGTGCACAGTTTATAAAATGGATCCCGAAAGTTAAAATGAAGAATGTTTCGTTATGCCTTTGAAACTGTAAGTTTATAATTAAAATTGTGCTTTTCTTTATCTGCTCTTCACATTAAAATAGACATTATATTGTTTGTAAGAAGCTAAATTAGAATATAAGAAGGCAGAGGGAGAAAAGCAAAACTCATCAAAGCTTCCAAAAATTATTTTTATTTGATGTTTAAATGTGTTTCCTGGTGTGAAGTTGTCTGTCAAGAAATACATTTTTTTTTGTTAGAGATGACAGAAATATAATTGACTTAGACTTTAAAGAAATAGTCTATCAGCTTTAAGGACATTTTTTAAAGACAAAAAATATTACAACTCCTCCATTTATTTCCAATAATAATAGTAACATTGTTGCAGGTTGTGTTCTAAAGTTTCTTCATCAGGTCCTCTTTTCTTGGGTAAAAAAATGCAATATTCATTTGTTATCTCAACAAATAACACAAACCCAAAAATATTCCATCATATTGTGTGGTTTCTAATGGTTAGACGTGCTCTGCTCTCACCTGGCCGCAACATCAATGCAGCCTTCCCCAGGGCAGTCGGACGCCATGGAGGGAAAGGCCAAGAAAATTAATTTTCCCTGTGACGTAGAAGAGGGTCACTTTTTCTGACTCATTTTCTGCTGCTAATGCAGGCAATGGGGGTTGGAGAACATTTCCACGTGCAGCATTCATACACAATTTAGAGTGACTGATTTTTTTTTTTTTTTTTTTTTTACAAAGGACAAGTATTATACTGTTTCTCACTGACCAAGACCTTCAAGGATGGAAACATTTATTCAATTTCAATCGCACTTGGGGAAAAAACAGGCAAAAATTTAGCACGCTGCTTAGAATATAGTTTAAAATGTATTTCGTCCCTAAGTTTGTTAGTCTAATTTTATTGTGCTATTCTAGTGTTTTTAGGATTTTAACTGTTTTCATCTTGGTTTTGTTCATCGTTCACCCCCCCCCAGCAAAAAAAAGAAGTAAATTCAGCCATCCATCCATTTCAATTGATCTTTGATATCAAATATTGGATCAAGTTCAGTTTAATACCGCACATTTATTGTGTCGTTGACCTCATAGCAATCGCTCATTCTGAGCATGCATGTGGAGAGGAAAAACTTCCCTCTAACAAAAAGAAACCTCCAGCAGGACCTGCTTCAGTGTGAACAGCAATTTGCTGGGACTAATGCTGCATTCAGACAGAGAGAGACAGACCCTGAAATACAGGGTCAAGTTTATCATCATGGATATCATTAAAGGAGAACATTAAGTTTCCTTCCTGGAGGTACCACAGCCAAACAGAACGCGAGACCAGATATAGCTTAACTTTTTTTTCTTTTTAGAGTGATGGTTTTATGTAGGTAAATATGACTGTGAAACTTAGTACTTATTACTTAGTAATAAAGCGATGCAATTAGACTCCCAAGATTTCTTGAAACCTTGAAAACACCACAACAAAATTAAAGCACTTCAAGGATTTCTGCTGCGTTATATGAACCGAGTCTGAACCGATGGACCTGAAGCTTCAGCGCCGAGTGGAGCTGTAATTCTCAGCCGACAGATTACACACACACACACACACACACAATGAGGGAGGCTGTCACTCACCCCGAGGTCTATTAGTGTTCTAACTGCAGTGTGTGCCGCCTCCTCTGAGCAGCTCTCTGTGAGATACAGCACAAAGGCACACATGAATCAAAAGAACAGGCACATATCCAATATAGAAAATGAGGTCGGGATAACAGAACAAAGCCTCTACCAGTGGGACTGTAATTTTTATACTACGTATTATTGAGGGCTGCCATTTGGGTAGGTTCTCGCTGTCTTGTGTGTTATTTCTGTAATACGAGCGTGTGGCGAGTGAGTGTGGGAGCTGCAGTGGCTTTCCTCTTTGGCCTCTGCAGATTTGTTAACACACAGTGAATCAGTGGGAAAAGGCGAAGTGACAAGCTTTTAAAGTTGTGACACAAAGAAATCGAGGATCTGGGTGTGGGTTTGTCGGAACTGGATGTCAGGTCGGGCTCACCATAATGCCGTTTCTTCTGTTTTGCTGTGTGATGCAGATGGGAGTGTATCCGAGATAGAAATTCAGCTTCTGTAGCAGAAAAGACGGGAAAATAGTGGCATTACTCTGACAAAACAAAGGTCTGACACTTTTTGCAGACAGTAGATGGACTCTTCATGCTGCAGCCACTACTACCATAAAGTTATTTTGTGGCTGGTCGCTGCAAAAGAAAAAAGCGTGAAAGAAGAGCATCTGAGCTGCATCAATATTCATGAAAGCCCTGCAGCTACATTGATTTAAAACTGAAAAATGAGTTTAACAGGTTTCCTTTTTATCTAAATCCATTAAAATCATTTCAAGCCAAACCACCGGAGGTGAAGGAACCTGTCACAGGTAACTAGTGACAGTGCTGTTTTCCAATTTTAATCATGTAAAGCACCTTGAATGCCTTGTGTTGAACATGTGCTATACAAATAACATTTCCTTTTACTTGCCTTACTAGTATCAAGAGATTTCCTACCAGCCAGAGGAGAGTCCATAGAGTCCAGAGCCATGGTGGTCCAGCACAAAGCCCTCAAATGTCCGGCTAGCATTCTGCAGAGGAAGAAGAGCATTTCTGGGCACTGCCTAGGCTGTCTTATCTAGAAAGATAAAGAGAGAAAAAGGAGTTTATATTTTTGTCTTACAAGAAAGTTCAAAATTTAAGAAATTGCCCATTAAAAATATCAGTACAGAGTAGAGCCCTGCACAGCACTATCTCTTTAAGCCTGCTCCTGGATATAAATCTGACCATTAACACTCGCTCCAGCTACCAGTCTATTTAATTCCTGCCTGCAACCACCACTATAATTGATGCACTGTATAAGTCTATAAATGTGTATTATTTAATGTTTTACTGCAGTAGAACAATAGCGGAATTAATACGATATTTTCAACACACATTTCTCTGCCTAGCACACATTCTCATGTAAAATGAAGCCAAAGCCCTCAAAAGTAACTCATTTGAGCACTACCAAGTACAAATTAATAAGAAAATCTATAAAATGATATCTTAAACACAGATCAAAACATCAAGAAACATTTTACATGTAGGCTAAATTTAATAAAAGCTGAACTTTAATCCAAACAATATCTCAAAAACACACAAACAACAAAAAAAGTGACAGTTCAATACAACATGGACATCTGCTTACTTGAAACATTTCATCTTTACTCTTTTGTTTTCAAACCAAATTGAGACTTGACATTACGTTGTTGATTTCATGTTTTTTCTATTTTACTTTCATTCTTTTGCATAGCTTCGTTTTGGTATTGTCTCCCTATACTGTGCACCAACTTTTATATTGCGGTCATCGTTTGATGGTCTTTCTTTTTTTTATGTACAGCACTTTTTTTCCAGCTTTCGCTAGTGAAAGTGCTTTTTAAATAATAATGATTATGATAAAATAACGGTGCAAAAATTGTATGTATTACTAAGAGACTCTAGCCTAAAGCTACTGAGCTTTGTTTAAAAAAAAAAATCACACAGACACTAACTGATCTTATGATGCACTGGAAATGATTCTGGTTGTATTATTTTTCCATCAACAGGTTTTGTGTCTGAATTAAAGCAGGAAACTTCTTTCCACTTACACCAACATTGGCTGGTGGTTGAACATCCCCTTAAAGTGACAGTGTGTACTCTTTACCATTAATCTCTGGAAATATCCCTTGGAATATTGTTGAAAATAAATAAAATGATGCCAAATTATTAAAAGTATTGCTGGTTTCACAACATATAATCATAAAAAGCAGGTGTAAAATACATGGTCACGGGTCCTAGTGTCTGGGGGCGGACATATTGGACGCCGTGTTTCCTTACATGTGAGCCTATGTGGACAGAGCGCATTTACTGATTTTTGAACAACATCACTATCCCTCATCCTCCATAAGAAATTCAAATTAACAGAATAAAAAAAAAAAAAAAAAAAAACCTTTCTCCAACCCGCACCAACCGATCAACCAGATCTGAGACCCACGCTACCGGGGTTGCCGGGCAGCCTCATCCTTTTTGGTACAAATTGGGCATATTTTGATTCATAAAGAGATTTAATTTGCAACTAATCCGTTTTTACTTTGAATACATTTTCAAATAAATTATTACACAACTTGATTTTGCACTTTACTTCGATTCTCCAGTCTTGATTTTTATTACTAAATATCAGTTATTCTCCATCCCTCCTTAAATCTTGGGACCTAGTGACTATTTCATGCCGCCCAGTTCTATTCTCGTGAGACTTTAGTTGGGTCCTGTGGGATCCCAATCCCAATGTAGGGTTCTAAATGCAGAATTATAATCTAATTTAGCAGGAAAAATGGAAATAATCTAAGATTTTTAGTTTCTCTGCAGTAATGAACAAAACTGCAAACATTCAATAACATTTATAAAGCAACACTGCTACAAAATTGACTTCATGACATTCAAACATAAAAAAGTCAACATTTTAACCATTGCGACTTAAATTTTTTTTTTTGTTCTTGAACAGAAGAAATTCAAATTTCTTTTATTATTCTGTATACTACAGTCTATGCATATGAAGCTTCATAGTGATGACCCAAAAGGAAATTATGCTTTTATTAGTAAGGATTTAATTTCCACAATGTTTAGAAAAATATTAGGATCTGAATTTGCATAGAGAATAAACCTCCTTTGAATAATAAAAAGTATTTCTAACAAATTATTATTGAGCAAACTTTTCAAATCCAATCCTGTATTAATTTAGAAAATACTTTTACTATTCGTAGTTAAGTAAAAATCTCAGCATCTTACAAATGTTCCCTTGAAATTTAGCATTTATATAGACTTTCAGTTAAATTTTTATAGTTTATTTCTACTGAAACAGCTCATCTAAGAGTGTCACTGATATCTAATGAACACTGTAGGAGAGGTTCTGTACAGCAGTTTAGCCTGGCCCACACTTTAGGCTCAAAAGACCAAGAAGTCTGTAGGGTGTATCGGGTCAGCTAAGGGGCGATTTTATTTTATCGGTAGAAACTCTGTTGATGGTCGCTTCTGCTATGAATACGCATCGGGGTGCAACTGTGCGGTATGTTCACAGCCGAGTATCAGGTGGCGCCCATTACACACACTGGATACATCATGCTGAACTGCACTGAATCAAAACCATGCCAAATGTTGGTAGTCCTGAACAGAGTAAGTTCGAAAAGGATTGCTGGACAACACTGGTGCATTGGATGCTGACCATGCGTTGTCTTTATGCTCCTCTGATGCCATCACTGTGCGTTCCCCTACACCTGGATGTTCTGCTCCTCTGACATTCAGTGTGCCCTTATTGTTCTAAATATGTCTGCTTCCCTAGATCTGTTACGTATTTGGGGTCATTTCTTACTACGGCTGCAGAGATGCTATTCAGAGGTGCACTTACGACATGAAAACCTTTATTATGATGACTAAAACATCAACTTACTCCTCCTTTCCACCGGATGTGAAAGTGGTGCGTAATAAAATATACACGTTTTACTCGAAGCTGCCCCTCCCTTCTCACCGGGAGCGTTTTAGAAGTGTATCAATTGCGAAAGCGTTCCTGCTAGCTGGTCCCGGGAGATCAAGGAATCACAGGAGAACCTAAAGGGTAGCATGCAGGGGAAAAACGTAATTCTATGCTCATAAGTTACATGAACTCAACATCCACTCCCAGAACTGCAGATATTTTAGTCCATGACTTCTCCTTTTTCATGTTGTCCTAACATATAAACTGGGCGATTCTCAACTTTAAGGCTTAACTAGACCTCACCCGTGATAAAAACCAACAAATAGGACCCACAGACTGACTAGCTTTAACCCTGGTGTCACGGATAGTGATGTTTAGTTGTTTCTTTTTTCATAGTCAAGCAATCGGAAATCTGTGGGTGTCCTTTATTTGTAAACTTCTGGGTATTTTACTTCTCCCGAATACCTGATTTCCTGTCTGGTCCGAACTAAACTGCTGAGCATGACGCAGCAACGGACTGACCACGGGCAAATGCCACCGCGGCTGCCTGACAAGCGGCTGCACCAACAGCCTCTCGGACTCGCCGCTCATAACCACTTGTGGCCACATCACAAATAAATAAACAGGCTGAATAAATTAAGTGGAGCGGAGTGGCTGCAACAATAGGCAGCCACAAATGGGCTAAATAAATAGCCTATAGCAAGGCGTCTGTTTTAATAGGCAGCCACAAATCAATAAGTATATGAATAAAAATAACAATAAATGAATCGGAGCTGCAGGCGAACAAACAACGGCCTAACTCTGAATAGGCCTATAAACTAAACAATAATAACGATGTTGGTATTTTTCCTGTAAAGGACAAATACCCTAAATTTATGCATTCTCTATTTATAAGGTATTTTGGATGTTTTTTGGTAGTCAGTGGAATTTCCTGATGAGATGATAGGTAATGATAAGTGAATGTTGGGTAGTACGAGCATGTTAACAATAGGGAATGAAAGAAAATGGATCGATGAGTGAGAAAAGGGTGGAGTAGAAAAGAGAAGAAGAACATAACCAGAGAGTCACAGTCTTTTACAACTGAGGAATAAGACGACAATCAAGAGGACACGGAGGAAAGTGATCTAGTTCGCAAAAGCTGCACAGCCTGCAGGGGCTGTGCTGTGTGTTGCTACTTCCTCCTCCAGCAGCTGATTTTTTTTCCAACATGCATACCATAAAATACAGTTGGTCTACAATTTTTTGTTGACCCTGTCCTGACCACAAGCGGCATGTGAAAGATGCTTCTCGACACTAAAGTCATCAAGAGTCGTCTAAGAAGCATAATGCAAGGGGAAAATTTGGAAACCTTAATGTTGATGGCAACAGAGGAGATCCTGATGAGACCTGATTTGGATGATGTGATAAAGAAAAGCAAATTATTGCGCAACCTGCTGCTTTAACTACATCAAGGTAAAACATTAATTTTTCAAGTTCAGGCTAAGCTATTGTATTATGTTCTGTGGCAGTTGTATTGTTTATGTGTAATGTTATGTTTCTTTGTTGATTGTCAATGAAATAAGACAAATGTGGCCTTTCTGCCAAAATTGCCGGGGCCTATTTTTGGTGATAGTCCACCACTGGTATTAAGTGTTCAAGAAGTGTAGCTTATATTTAGGAGAGGGCCGTGACACTACGCTTCTGGGACACGCCTGATTTACGCTGCTTTGCGCCCAGTGGAAACGGTCCTATACACTTTAATGGGGGCTATCAGTTGGGTTATATGCTTCACTAACATTATGTGCCGCTTACACGCCCGGTAGAAAGGAGGGGTTAGGGATACAGTGGAACGAGAGATTTGAATCATGGGTGTGAAGCTGAGAATTATGCTGCAACCATTTGATGCCATAATTTTGTTATATAATCTTACTGACGCCTTGTTGAATATATATTCTACAGAGATTCAAGGGTATCAAGTTTTTATGACATTGTGATATTATATTTGTATATAATTGAATACTGATTTAATACTATGATAAAAATAGGTAGGGATGCAACAATACTACTTTTTTCAAACTGATAGACTACCAATACTTGGATCTGAGTACTTGTCGATACAGAGAACCAATGATAATACTTCTACCACACAATAAACTGCAATGAATTTGAAGATGTTTAATTTTTCTGTTCTATGGTTGTTACAAAAATTTTAAGTGAATTAGATTTAAAAAATAGATCAATAAAACTGACCACAAAACTAAAATTAAAATGGAAAATCATTTTTTTTGGGTGAAATTGTTGTTGAGTTTCCATATTTTCAGTATCAGTTTGTAGGTTGACTAACGGATACAGATACGACTACATCAGAATGGTATCAGCCCTGATATTGGTGCATCACTAAAAATAACCCAACAACTCTCCCTGAGCATCTGGACCTTAGTAACTTAGATCTGTCCATATTGGGCAGAAAGGACGGAGAAAATCCAGTGGCCAAAAACAATATCGGAAAGCAGAGTTTAAAAGGATTCCTATCAACTTTCTTGGTCAACAGACAGATCAAACCCGTTTCATTTTGCTTCCCAGGAAAATTTTAAATTATCATACAAAACCTTGTATTTCTACAGGTTATATGTTACTTGCTGTTTTTTTTTTTCTGGCCCCAGTAATTGTCTCTCCTGCATGTCGCAGCAATTTGACCACGCAGGGCTGGTTCACAGGGTTTCTCTGAACACTTGATGTTAAGATGTGGCTGCTATTTGAACTCTGGGAAGCATTGATGTGGGCTAATCTGCAGTAGGGGGAACACTAGGTCTCCCTCTTGAGAGACAGTTTCATCACAGTGTTTGAAGGTTTGTGTGACTCCAGTTGGAAAAAAAAATCTTTCTTGAAATGTACCAGAGTGACTTTCATGTTGTTGTCATTTCTGTTTACTTAGTTGCTCCAGCTATAATGTAAAATACAACACTAAAACGTTTCATATGAACTAGCTGAACTTTAATTCTTAGAGAAGACCACCCCCTGAAGGTTCTTAAGACAATCAAAACAAAGTTTGAAGTTATTCTGCTGTGTTAGATCTCAAAGCATAAGAGATACACTCACTTGCCCCTTTTTTTAGGTACAGCTTGCAAGCAACTGGTTGGACCCATGATGCCCATTGAAGCTGCCTTAATTCTTTGTGTCCTAGATCCCATAAGTTGCCTTGGACATTCCTCAGAGACAATACTCCATATGAAAGCTTTAAACAATGTGTTTTGTCACAGGGCTGAACAGTGTGGTGAAAAAAAAAATTAAAAAAAATTTGTTTTTATATGTAGTAGGGCTGCAGCGATTCGTCGAGTAACTCGAGTTACTCGATTCCAAAAATTGCTCGAGGCAAAAACTCTGCCTCAAAGCCTCGTTAAATTCCTATGACGCGCACTATACACGCAGAGATCTGATTGTTCCACACGGACCGTTGTTTTGTTTGCACCTGTGTGAAGCACAACAGTAGCGCTTGATACAGTTTGAATTTAGTTGGCGCGATGGGAGTAAAGATGCCCATAACCGGCAGAAAATGTGTAAAGTTTGGGATCGCTACATTCTGAAAAAAAGAAGAGAACAAAGTACGGTGTATTTACTGCAAAATAGAGCTAGCATACCACAGCAGTACGAGCTCAATTATCCAGCATCAGAAAACATCCATGTGATTTTTCATCAAGCATCACCGAAACAAGGTAACGTAACCTAAACCCTTATACGTTGATGTTCACTAATTTTAATACTGTATTTGTAGGGATGTCATGATGCTGTTTGACGAGCTATGATGTTTAGCTTTCATATATTTAAGCAGTAAACTTATTCACGTTCCATCGCCAGAGAGCCTTGTCCACGCGTACACAAAACGGAGATATTTTTCTACGGTTTGGCCTGTCATACACGCGTAAATGCAGATTTTCGGCACAAAAAAGGAATCTTAAAAAAAAAAAAAAAACTCTGGCCAAAGTCGAGAACTGCGTTTTCTCTATATTCAGTATCGGATTGTGGACGGATGAAAACAGACTTTTAAGTGCCGTAACGTCTATCTGCGACAAAAAAATGCTCCAACATCAAAACATCAAAAATCCCCAAACTTCATGCTGCGCTGCAATCAAAGTAAGAAAAATAATATATTTTCTCACTCTCTCCTGACACAGAGACTCCTGTGAGTTTTTAGAATGATTAATAATTGATTATTCCTAAACCTTCAGTGCTGCTGAGCAGGGGCGTATCCAGGAGCTGAATAAAGACGGGCTAAAGGGGCCCAGGGTGGGTCTGGGACTGTAACATCAAAGTAAAAGCAGAGATGTTCTTCTAGTGGTTACCCAATCTGAGCTGGTCACATTTTAGAGTTTTCAACTGTTAAAGGAAATTTAGTCATTTTGTTTTGCAAAGGTTTATGTGATAATGTTGTCTCAAACGCTGCTTGCTTTTCAAACAATATAACTGACTGTCGAAGAAGAAAATCACAAAAACATTGCAACTTTTCAAAAAAGCTTTTCACAAAAAAGTGGATGGACTATTTAGTTTATTAACTTACATTATTGCTGTTGACTGTTATTTTGTCAAGTAAATAAATAAATATATACTGTAAATGAGCTTAGTTTTGGAGCCAAATATTGGAGTTGGAGGTCTCTATTTTTTTGAGAAATAAAAGGAACATCCTTGATCATTTTACAGCCACAAAATTTTTCATGATGCATGATTTGTTTTGGTTATTTAATAACGTAAACATTTTTTCTATCAGATTAATCGAGTAATCGAATCGATAAAGTGCTAGATTAATCGATTACAAAAAGAATCGATACCTGCAGCCTTAATATGTAGCACCTAGTTCTGCATGAAAAGTGTGAGAGAACATACATTTCTGGTGCATGAAAGTCTCAACAGATGTCAGATATTAGAGGTGGGAAAATCATACTGTTGGTTTTTTAAACACATGGTGACTAGTAGACTTCACCATACTGTCAAAATTAGCTGCTCATCTACATTTTTACACAAATTGTGTGATATTTGTTCTTGATCCAAAGGGTTAAAAATATATTTAGCCCATCCTTCACAGTTTTCTGGGAAGGCTTCTAAAAGGTTAGATAGTGTGTTAATTGGACACAAGGCTGGGCAATATGGCCTCAAATCAATATTCCAATATAATTTAAAGCATGTGCAATAACTATATGCATTGCGGTACATATATTTTTTTCTTTAGATATGTCAAAATGCCTGCTTATGAGCATTCTCACTTTCCACACATTGCATAAGAACAACTTCAAAGGTTTAGACTGTCATTTTAAGATTATTTATTGTGACAAATGTATTTCAAAAATATGAAATTCAATTTCCAAAAAAATTCAGCACAAAAATTCTCACAACATGAGTAAAGATGAAGATAAATAAAAGCAAAATATGAAAATAATGTTCAAAATTGTCTGCTTTACTTGTTACTTATTTATATATTTAATATCGCACAAAAAGACAATACTGCCTGTAAGCCTGTGATACTGCCTGTATATAAAATAAAAGTTCTTCAAATTCAACAGGATTCTTTTCCGTTAAATGAACAAACACTTTAATATATCTACCATATTTTCAGAACTATAACCCGCTACTTTTTTGTCATGTTTTGAACCATGTGGCCTTTAATCTGGTGCGGTATTTTTATGGATTTTTATAGCTAATGGCCACTAGAGGGCCTCCTCGATCTATGGATTGTACAAGTCACGCCTTCACCAAAGGATACCTTTGTGCCTCTGTGCCTTTAAGGAGACCGAGGAGAGAGAGAGAGAGAGAGGAGGGTGTTTGCACAGACGATGAAAGCAAAGTTCAACAGACAGACATTATGAGAGCGGGGCAGTTTGCGAAAACAAGTTTTCATGCACAAACCCACATCATTGAAAAAACAAAACAAAAGATGAAGTACATATGATGCTGCTTCAAAGTTAAAAGCAGTCGATCTGGCTTTAAAGAAGGAAATAGACTGCCAGGAGCTTCATGTACCCTTGACAGCAATGATGGTGAGACATTGACGACAGCAACGTGAAAAACTCTCTCAATGCAATTAGACGAAAAAAAGCTTTCAGAGGTAACACACGGAGAGAGGACGGCGGAGGTGTTTCCACCAAGTTGAAATGTTGATCAAATCAAAGCTTCCCCGAATGCTAATAGCTTTCCTGACAATCCCCACTGCATGAACCATTACATATGGTACTTAAAGGTTAAAACAGCTTCGGCTTTTAATTGGGTGTGGCTTGTTTATTTACACATTTGTGTTTTTTCCCTAAAATAGGCTGTTTCGGCTTATAATCAGGTGCGTTTTATTGTCCAGAAAATACAGTAGTGTGAAGATAAACACTGAAATCAGTATCCTTGTGTACCTCGTACAAACTATGTAGTACAGCTTGATGACATCATCAAAATGCATAAACATAATATGGTGGTATAGTCAAAATCTCTACCTTTTGGGCTAAATTTATATCATTTCTACCTTATACCTTTTATATTGCTCACCACTAATTGGATATATTTGTGTGGTCAGACAGTGATATTGAAAGAGAAAGGCCTGCATTTGCTGCTCGACCATAAAAAACAATTCAAGGAAGCTCTCCATTCACTTGAGCTAATTGGGTGACAACATGAAGATTCAAGGTCTGCAGTCAAAGAATCGGCAAAAAGACACTAATTTTAACTTAGGGGTCGCATCATACGCTGAACCTGCTTTCTGACTTGATCAAGCTGACCACTTTGTGGCCAAGTTGCTGTAGTGTATTACTTACTTTACATCCTATCATGGCACCTTGCTAGAATTCATTGATCTACAAACATTTCTGGGAAATGTAGTTGTTCCTAGAAGCTCAGTCTCTATGTCCAGGTGCTGGGTTTAATGTACTGGAAAGAATTGGAACACCTGAATTCAATGGTGACTCAGTATTTTAGTCAATACAGTTTGATTGAAACATGGATTAATGTACAATTTACATAGACTATCTTAATAAGAACTTAAAACTGAAAACAGAGGAGACTTTTCAGCTAGGCAAGGACCCCAAACACACAGCCCTAGACACTTAACTAGTTCCAGAGAAACTAATTAAACCTGTTAGAGTGGCCCATTCAGTCACCTAACTTGAATACGATTCAAGATCAGTGGAAATAAATGAACGTCCACACGCTAAAACAGGTTCCCAGAAACTTCAAGACCTGCAGACAGTTTGCATGCAAAGAACGGGTCAAAAACCGCAGACATCTTGGAATTATTAATAGCAAAATAGGCTTTTCTACAAAAAGTTCTTAGTAAAAGTGCTTTTCAATAAATGGTCTCTGTCCTTTCACTGTATTAACCATAATTTTATAAAGTTATTTTGGCTCAATAGCCCCATTAGAGCTGTATTAAGGAGCTAAAGCTGAACTATTAAATACTTATCATCCCACTGAATAAAGTGGTTGAGAAAATATGTATTATTCAGTGGCAATTAAGCCTTTAAAGCTTAAAAAACTAGATAGAAGTTGCATAAGGAAGTAGTTGAAATAAACCAGCAAGGAAAATGTTTTTAATAAACTGATAATGCTGCATTCAACTGTGCAACCAAGACTAAACAGGCAGCTTCCCTGAGAGACAGCATCTGAAAGATGTAACAGCTGAATATTTAGTCCAGATAAAATCATCATGAGCCAAAATAGGAAATACGCTGCAATTGACATCACCATCGGTCAATTTTAGGTCATCAAGAGGATGAATCGCTTTAGGGTTTGAACATTTACATAAAATAGCACTATAGAAATGTATACATATTGCTGTTGTATACATATTATTGTTTGAAATAATCAATTTTTCTACAAAGCCGCTCCGTTTGCAGAACTGAGACATAACATAAGATTAATTAAAATAAATAAATAAATAACTTTTCTTTAGTTCTTGTAAAAGTCAAACATGTTTACAGAGAAAATATTTTCGAAATCTGGAAGTAAAACTAATAACAGCAGGCTTTTTTTCAGCAAATGGACTTGAATTACTGCCCGACTGCTGTGAATGACCACCTGAAGTGAATTTATCATGTCAAACTGAGCACGGGCAGAGGGAGGAGATGGTAAGCGAATGTTTTCTGTTACTTGTTAGGGAGGCGTTTTGTTGCAGTCATTCAGCACCTGCTCCGAGCCAGCAGAGCAGAGAGGAGAGAAAACACTGGATGGATGGATGGAGTTAAAACAGGATGCTGTAAAAGAGAAATGTTGTTTGTTCAGAGGACAAAGCTGAAGTCAGACGGTGCATTGTGTACCAGCGTGGGTGGTGCTGGTTTTACAGGACAACTGCAGTGATGGGTTCAATTCATTTTAAACGGCTAATATCAGTGTTCATCGAACTGTTTTAAAATGCCTGCATAGTAAGATGTAATGAATATAAAGCTATTATCTGTAGCATTATGTCCCCCTAAAGAGGGACCTTGATTACCCACTGTAATGCAAAATGTACTTAAATTTACTGATGCTTATGCAGTTTTTTCCCTTAAAACTCTTAGTTCCATTCGAATAAATAAAAAAGAATAATACAATATAATGTGATGTTTAATACTAATATTAAAAAATAATTAGACCATTAAACAGCTCTTCTTCCTTAATAATGTTTGTTTCTCACCCTCCCTATGAAAGGTGTTAATGACCGTCATATCAGCAGTGTTCACCATAATAGTGTAGGCCAGGGGTTAGCAGCTCCAACCCTCAAGTGCCACTGTCCTGCAGTCTTTAGATGCATCTCTGCTTCAGGTGTGTTGGAGCAGGGATGCTTCCAAAAGTGGAACGACAGTGGCACTCAAGGACTAGAGTTGCAGAACCCTGATGTAGACCATAAGAAACCCAAAATGCAACATTCTTTTCTTATTTTTTATATATTTTTTAAATCAGGTTTTATTGGTCCGGCATAATTTAAGTTTCTATGAAATAGAAAGTTATAAAAATTACAGAAATAATGCCTCGAAATATAACCCTGTACATCCAATAACTTCAACACATAAGTTCCCTTTATGAACTGAATTACTGGAATAAGAAAACCTAGCAATGATATTCTAAAGTACTTGAAAGGTTTAAAAATGATCTCCTGCACACTACTACATGTTATCTAAAAGGCAATATTTTATTTTTTAAAAATCATAATGGTGTATATGAAGCACAGTTTAGAAAGACCAACCCCAATCCCATCATTTTCTCTTCATATTTGTAGTGTTAAAAATACCACTTGGATTGGTCTATAATACTTTCAGCAGCCTCATTAGAGACAGATTCTTTGTCCTTTCTGTAGGAAGTTGTTGCTCTTCAGTCTTAAATGTTTTTTAAGACCACAAAACTGACTAAAGGACAGGCGTATTTCAACTGAAGTGGATGAGCCGATTGCCCCCAGTTATACAAAGCAGGTCAGTCAGTGGGTAAGTTGCACATTTGTTAGGTTTTCTGGTAAAACTCTCCTAAAGTGTGAGCTTAGAATGTTTTTAGAGGGCGCTGAGAGTCAAATGTCTCATGTTGGGTCTTGTTTTGTCCACTTACAGCAGAGGAAAAGGCTAATTCCACGTTAGGGTCTGTTTGACTCAAGTTTGGATTTAGACAAATATTGAACACAGCTATGACAGTTACACAATGGTTTTGAAATGAAAAATGTAATGTCCTCAGGGATGACGTTGACACGGCTGTGTGTGAGAATAGGTGAGTGGGAGGAAAAATTGTAAAGCTCTTTGGATAAAAGCCCTGGCCATTTTCTGGTCCATATCCCAAAAAGATCCAAAATGAAAAAAATAAAAACAACCCAACATTTATTTTCCACCACTGGTTATCTTTTTGAGAGCCTGCAATATGCAGTGAGTAGATGACCTCATTTTTTTATTTGTAGGTCACGTTCATTACTCACCTCACGGTTTTACCAATCTATTGTAGAAATGCAATTAGCAGGCAGACAAAAATGAAACCGATTCATATATCCTTACTCTGATATAGTTTTCTCTAAATATCACGTTTATTAGATTTTGTTTAACAATCACAAAATATAATGAAAATATATACACACTAATGAATAATCGAAAGCAATAAACTAAAAATACTTATTTAGATTAAGAATTTCAAGGAAAGAAAAATCTATACAATGTGCTTCTATCTCTGCAACTAGGGTGAAATTTGTTTAACAACAGAAATAACAAATACATAGTTATCAGTGTTGGGTATAGTTACTTTGGAAAGTAGTTATTTAGGTTACGTTACCATCAATTAAAGTAATGTTAAAGCTATTCATAAAAGTAACGCATAAGAGTACTCATGCGTCACCAAAAATTAAGTCAGTTTGCAGTGCCTCACACATGCTGCAACTTAATTGACAGATACAGGCTCCTTTGAATGCACTGAGAAGTTGTGACAATGAATAACGTCATTCATCCGACTAAATTAACTGCAGGAGAACAGTAACAGGAAATAAAGTCAGCAATGGGATATTCCACATAGTGGTTGACAGAAGCTTTTCACCAATGCAGAGTGTGCGTCTTACCATTATGTTCTATCATTTTCGTTGACGAATTGAGAATAATGTGCATTCTTCTGCGATGCAAGAGCTGTACCTAATCTTAACGGGGGTTCAAAACCACACACACACACACAGGGTGAAGGAGCAGGGCACAAAGACTCACAGCGCTTCAGCTCCACTGATACATCAGCAACGTCAAGATTACATGTTAAGTCTACGGTGGAAGCAGTTAGAGGGCGTTGCGGTCTCTGCGGCACTTTGTGAGCTTTGGCTCCGTCAACTTTTCAAGCTTTTCCTGCGTTTTAAGCTTCAAAGTTCCTAATGCTAGCAACACAGAAGTTAAGCTAGTTGAACTTTTGACGGTCCTAACGCTCTTGACGCAGCACAGCAACCAATCGGAGCGACTGACGTTGACGCTGCCTAGCCAACCACGATCCGCGAGTGTTTAAAACATCCAGCAGAGAAAGACCCGCCTACGACCTTTGTTAGCTTCAGCTTAAAAATCTATCTTCTGTGTATATGCGTCGAACTAGTCGCTCTATGAGCGTTGCTTGACACTGACAAAGCTTGCGGTCTGAATGAATCATGAGAGGTTCAGGAGATCGTTGTTTCCTGCAGCCATAAGACTATTCAACAGAAACATCCAACATGTTTCCTAAATTATTTTATTATTTATCTTTTGTGTTTTTTTCTTTCTCCCCCCAATCTAAGATGTATTTGTAAACATACAAGCACTTGACAAATTGAAGTTCCCCTTTTGTGTGTGTGTGCGTGCGTGTGTGTGTATGTATGTATGTCTGTATGTATGTATCTCTTACATCCCTTCATTTCAGACTTCAATACTTCATCAGACTCTAAAAGGGACTATATCATGCTATTTTACAGCTTTCAACTTCTGGCGTAGACATATATATGCTATATCAAGTGGAGTACTATAGCAAAAGCTGTAATGCTCTGCTTGAGAAATTAAATCTGTTGGGCTTGTGCTTGGTACTCAGACACCACTTCTGACCCCACCACACTGCCAGACAGGACATGTAAAAAAAAGAAAACTGAAGGCAACAGTCTGGCTATAAACAGGATTTACAGTTATGTTGAATTATTCAGAATATGAATGAGGTTTATTTCAGTAACTCAATTCACTGAGAGAAGAACACAATATATTAATTACACAGACTGTCGTTTTCACATGCCTTTATTCTGTTAATTATGATGACTTTCTGCTCACAGTTAATGAAGGCATGACCTTTAAGTAGTGAAGTATATTGGCAAGAATCTAGTGATACAATATGTATCTAAATATATGGGGCACAATAAAATATACTGCGATTAGTTGTGATTTTTAAAACTGAATTTAACTTTAGAAAAACTGTCATAGCATTTTAAACACTTCAACTTGTTTCATACATTACATATCCAGTTTTATTACTAGATCTAGTTGTAGTTACTACTGGTTATTAGTTTCTTAAAGGACGTTACTTATTCATATGTTATTTCTATACATATTTTGATTTATTGAATATGACAGTAGATAGAATCTTTGAGCGCACTATAATGGGGTTTACTGAAAATTATCATGTTTAAAGCTGTTTAAAAAAGACCTGATTAAACTGGCTCTCACTCAAGCTTTTACTCAAAGATTTTGCAACTGAGTGATGTAATTCGTAACAAAAATGTTCAACAAATCAAAGTTTGTTTTTAAAAGGAATCGCATACAGAAAAACTTTTTTTTTATTTTGAATTTTGAAAAGAAAACAAAAAAAACCAACAAAGCCCCAACGTGTGTCGATCTTTAAGTCTTACATGGATTCCATCATGATTCTTAGACATCCCAAAGTCACCTTGACATATTTAAAGTGATGCTCTTGCATCTTTGAGCTGACTGTTTGGTCCCTCTGGAAGAACCTTAGAAGTTTTCGTGCTGGTTTGAAAAATCAAATGTAACAGGAAGAACATCTAAAGATTACACACCATGCTGATTTACATTCAAGACATGTGATTCAACTGTATAGAAGCTTTTTGGAATGGAGATTTAGATACTTCAAAGTTCTTTTCATGTCACTATTCTGGTGTTTCTGCATATGCCCTGTTGGAGCACAGTGAGTGATCTGGATGAGCATAAAACGTTTTTCCCATTTTCAAACCGTTTTGCTTCTCTGAATCATACAAAGAAGCCAAAGGGGGGTACTAAAACCTTTTGTGTACCTTGTATGAGCGCAAGTCCTGCTCCTCGCAGTCAGAGTCGCTGTGATAAGGGTCGTCGGTGGTGGTCCAGGTCAGAGTGCCTTCTCTCTTCCAGAAATCACAGATGGGAACGTCTCGGGCAATCTGCGTATGATGGATAGTAGAGCACAGGTTAGGGTTCTGTGATTTTAGTTCTGGTTTCACAAATTACTTCATTGTAACTTTATTTCATGAAAAAGTGTTGTGGGTGCCTTGAACTCATACATTTGCTAACAAGGGTGTGAAACCATCCAGTACATGTATGGGAAGAGTTAGTTAATTAACACCATCGGGTATCTGAATACTAGTGACCTTTAAAAATGTTATGAGGTCTGAACAACTGCAAAATGCTTTAAACAAGCTAGATTTTAATTCTACTTCTGGTAATTCTTGCTTTCAAAGCACACAGCTACAGTGGCTTGCAAAAGTATTCAGCCCCCTTGAACTTTTCCACATTTTGTCACATTACAGCCACAAACATGAATCAATGTTATTAGAATTTCACGTGAAAGACCAATACAAAGTGATGTACACGTGAGAATTGGAACGAAAATCATACATGATTCCAAACATTTTTTAGAAATAAATAACTGAAAAGTGGGGTGTGCGTCATTATTCAGCCCCCTGAGTCAATACTTTGTAGAACCACCTTTTGCTGCAATTACAGCTGCCAGTCTTTTAGGGTATGTCTCTATCAGCTTTGCACATCTAGAGACTGAAATTCTTGCCCATTGTTCTTTGCAAAGCAGCTGCAGCTCAGTCAGATTAGATGGACAGCGTTTGTGAACAGCAGTTTTCAGATCTTGCCACATATTCTCGATTGGATTTAGACCTGCACTTTGACTGGGCCATTCTAACACATGGATATGTTTTGTTTTAAACCATTCCATTGTTGCCCTAGCCTTATGCTTAAGGTCGTTGTCCTGCATGAAGGTGAACCTTAGCCCCAGTCTCAAGACTTTGCAGACTCCAAGAGGTTTTCTTCCAAGATTGCCCTGTATTTGGCTCCAATCAGCTTCCCTGTCCCTGCTGAAGATAAGCACCCCCAGAGCATGATGCTGCTACCACCATATTTGACAGTGTGGATGGTGTGTTCAGAGTGATGTGCAGTGTTAGTTTTCCGCCACACATAGCGTTTTGCATTTTGGCCAAAAAGTTCAATTTTGGTCTCATCTGACCAAAGCTCCTTCTTCCACATGTTTGCTGTGTCCCCCACATGGCTTGTGGCAAACTGCAAACGGGACTTCTTATGGTTTTCTTTTAACAATGGCTTTCTTCTTGCCACTCTTCAATAAAGGCCAACTTTGTGCAGTGCACGACTAATAATTTTCCTATGGACAGATTCCCCCACCTGAGCTGTATATCTCTGCAGCTCTTCCAGAGTCACCATGGGTCTCAGAATCAGCTTTAATGGCCAAGTATGACAAACATACAAGGAATTTACAGTTTACAGTACAACCTGTCCAAGATCATTACATACAACAACAAACAGATCCAGGTCACTGTTGGGCATGCAGCCACCTAGCGGTTACTCTTGGCTGCATTTCTGATCAGCGTTCTCGTTGCTCGGCCTGTGAGTTCAGGTGGATGGCCTTGTCTTGGTAGGTTTACAGTTGTGCCATACTCCTTCCATTTCTAAATGATTGCTTGAACAGTGCTCCGTGGGATGTTCAAGGCTTGGGAAATCTTTTTGTAGCCTAAGCCTGCTTTAAATTCCTCAATAACTTTATCCCTGACCTGTCTGGTGTGTTCTTTGGACTTCATGGTGTTGTTGCTCCCAACATTCTCTTAGACAACCTCTGAGGCCGTCCCAGGGCAGCTGTATTTGTACTGACATTAGATTACACACAGGCGCACTCTATTTAGTCGTTAGCACTCATCAGGCAATGTCTATGGGCAACTGACTGCACTCAGGCCAAAGGGGGCTGAATAATTACGCACACCACACTTTTTAGTTATTTATATGTAAAAAATGTTTGGAATCATGTATGATTTTCATTTCGCTTCTCACGCTTACACCACTTTGTATTGGTCTTTCACGTGGAATTCCAATAAAACTGATTCATGTTTGTGGCTGTAATGTGACAAAACGTGGAAAAGTTGAAGAGAGCCGAATATTTTTGCAAGCCACTGTACATCTTAAAGGTTCCTACATATTGTTAAGCAACATTCAACTTCAGATTCTGCCGATTAGCACACTTCTCCTATTACACAGAAGGACCATAAAGTTGCAGTGATCTACATCCTATACTGCTGCTGATTGCTGCTGTTTCTTTTACCACTATTTCACACTTGTTCAATGATACCATCTCTCCCTACAAACTCATGGTCATCCCTACTCCGTGAGCTCTAAAGTCTTCAGGGAGAGATGGAAGGAAAATTATAAACAACTCAGAGTCACTATAAAAAAATAAAGAACAAGGAGGCATATGGGGAAAAAGATCGCGAGAAAGTTCAAGCAGAATCATGTGAAATGTGGGATCAGGGTGAAAAGACCACAGTATTCAAGAAAGAGAAAGTTCTGACAGATGTCTAGATGGAGGAAGTTAACTGCAAACCTCAGTCATATTTTGTGTATAAAAAATATTCAGTGTAAAAAAGTATTCACCTCCTTGGATGCCATTTATCTCATTGCTTCTTATAAAACTGTGATTGTGAGTAAAACAGGCTAATTTGATTGAAAAATGTAAAAAAAAAAAAACTGTCAAAGGGGAAAAAAGCTTTATTCAAAATATTCACCAGAAAAATACATGATATACAATAAGTGAGAGCATAAATATTCACCCCCTTTTAGTCAGTATTTATTAGATTCACCTTTGGCTCAAATCATAGTACAGAATCTGTGTGGATATGTCTCAATCAAGCCACACATTTGGATGCTGCGTTTCGCCCTTGCTAAAATGTCTGTCAGGTTGAGTGTGGATCCGCTGTGAATATCATGTTGTCTTCAAACTAGTTCTTTGTAGCGTTAGGAGTTCGCTTTGGGTTGTTGTCCTGCTGGAAATAAATGTTATCTCAAGTCGATGTTCTCCTGCCGATGGAAACAAATCGCCCTCCAGGATTTCCCTATACTTTGGTGCACTAACATTTCATTACCTTCCCCCCTTACAAGACTCCCAATGCCTTCTGCAGAGACCCTTCCACACAGCATGATGCTGCCACCACCATGCTTCACAGTGGTGACACTTTGTGCTTGTGGAGTTTTTTATGTGCCTGCTGGCAAACACTAGTCGTGCCTTGATGTGAGTTTTCGTCAACAGTGGCTTTCTCATAGCCAAACTTCCATAAAGCTTTGACTGCTGAAGAACCTGGGAAACGATTGTATGCAGAGTTTCCCATCTCAGTTTCTGAGGCTTGAAACTCCTTCAGTGTAGTCAAATGTGTCTCAATGCTCTCTAAACAGTCACTAAGTTAGTTAGAAATGAGAAGAATAGAACAGAATAATCCTTTAATTGTCCCACAAGGGGGATATTTGGTCGTAACAGCAACAGCAAAAAAAAAAGAAAAAAACATACAGTCTTGGCCAAAAGTTTTTAGAATGACATAAATATTGGAAATTGGAAAAGTTGCTACTTAAGTTTTTATAATAGCAATTTGCATATAATCCAGAATGTTATCAACAGTGATCAGATGAATTGCATAGTCCTTCTTTGCCATGAAAATTCCTCTGCATTTCATTGCTGTCATGAAAGGACCTGCTGACATCATTTCAGTAATCGTCTTGTTAACTCAGGTGAGAATGTTGACGAGAACAAGGCTGGAGATCATTATGTCAGGCTGATTTGGTTAGAATGGCAGACTTGACATGTTAAAAAGAGGGTGATGTTTGAAATCATTGTTCTTCCATTGTTAACCAAGGTGACCTGCAAAGAAAAGCGTTCCGCCATCATTGCCTTGCATAAAAATGGCTTCACAGGCAAGGATATTGTGGCTACTAAGATTACACCTAAATCAACAATATATAGGATCATTAAGAACTTCAAGGAAAGAGGTTCAATTGTTGTTAAGAAGGCTTCAGGGCGTCCAAGAAAGTCCAGCAAGTGCCAGGATTGTCTCCTAAAGAGGATTCAGCAGCGGGATTGGAGTGCCACCAGTGCAGAGCTTGCTCAGGAATGACAGCACGCAGGTGCACGCATAGTGAGGCAAATACTTTTGGAAGATGGCCTGGTGTCAAGAAGGGCAGCAAAGAAGCCACTTCTCTCCAAAAAACCATCAGGGACAGATTGATCTTCTGCAGAAAGTTATGGTGAATGGACTGCTGAGGACTGGGGCAAAGTCAGATTCTCCCATGAAGCCTCTTTCCGATTGTTTGGGGCATCTGGAAAAAGGCTTGTCCGCAGAAGAAAAGGTGAGCGCTACCATCAGTCCTGTGTCATGCCAACAGTAAAGCATCCTGAGACCATTCATGTGTGGGGTTTCTTCTCATCCAAGGGAGTGGGCTCACTTACAATTTTGCCCAAAAACACAGCAATGAATAAAGAATGGTACCAAAACACCCTCCAACAACAACTTTTTCCAACAATCCAACAACAGTTTGGTGAAGAATAATGCATTTTCCAGCACGATGGAGCACCGTGCCATAAGGAAAAAGTGATAACTAAGTGGATCACTTTTGCCTTATGGCAAAACGTTGAAATTTTCAAAACGTTGAAATATTGGGTTCATGGCTTGGAAACTCCCCAGATCTTAATCCCATTGAGAACTTGTGGTCAATCCTTAAGAGTCGGGTGGAAAAACAAAAACCCACTAATTCTGACAAACTCCAAGAAGTGATTATGAAAGAATGGTTTGCTATCAGTCAGGATTTGGCCCAGAAGTTGATTGAGAGCATGCCCAGTCAAATTACAGAGGTCATGAAAAAGAAGGGCCAACACTGCAAATACTGACTCTTCGCATAACTGTCATGTAATTGTCGATAAAGGCCTTTGAAACATATGAAGTGCTTGTAATTATATTTCAGTACATCACAGAAACAACTGAAACAAAGATCTAAAAGCAGTTTAGCAGCAAACTTTGTGAAATCTAAAATTTGGGTCATTCTAAAAACTTTTGGCCACAACCGTACAAACTGAATAGGACACAGAACAGAAACACACATAATTATTACAGAAGAAAAATATTTATATCATGTACAATAGTAACAAAAGCAGGACAAAGTGGTAACCCAGTTTGTAGTGTGCAAACAGAGGAGGATACCGGAAGGGGTTAAAATAATTAGAAAGTTAGAAAAGTAGAACTTGTGCATTGTACTGTGTATTAAAAAGTAAATATGTAACTTCCAATGGGGTAGTATATATAATCTGTGAAAAATAATGTGTAAGTCATAGCAGTAGTGTTGTTCGGTTGATTACTGCAATTTACAGTGCTGTTGTAAGCATCTATGTTTGTTGGAAGCAGTTTAGATTGCAGTCTGACAGCTGTACGGAGGAAGGAATTAATGGAAAATGTTCCTTTTATTTCTTGATGATGGATTTAATACAACTACAGGGGATTTCGGCGCCTTAGAGATGTCTTTTTTGTATCCATACTGACTTATCCTTTTCACTAACCTTTTCACAGGAGTCTTTTTATACTACAACTACAGTCATAGTCACTACACTCTGGTGAACTCCATTCCACACATTGTATGACTACTAGCACCAATTCGCTGGACCTCTGCTGCATTTTAAAGGGGGGAGGTGACATTTATGCAATCAACTATTTTATGTAACAAATATTTTTATTTATCATTTTGTAAAAAAAAAAAAAAAAAAAAAAAAAAAAAAATCAGTTCTCACTTTGACGTTATCTTTTTTTGGCATTATTTTGCTAAAAAAAGAAAGAATTTGTTTATAATGATTGATTTGTAAAAGCAATTAGAAGGATTAAACATCCAATGAGGTAAATACTTAATATTTACTAAAAATCTGTTGTTTTTCATCTTCCATTTTTTTTGTCTCTTGTCAACTGACAAGTTTGAGCAAAAAACAAGAGCCCTGAAAGCCTATGTAGACCACCTATGCAGGATTCTGACCTAGGAGAAGGTTCCAGTGCAATGAAAAACGGAGTCAAAGATATTGTCAAACACTTGCTGGAAACAAACCCAGTCATCTGGACAAAGCAGGCAGCACTGTGAGGATCATGTTCTTGAATTTCTCTAGTGCATTTAACACACTTCAGATTGATTTATCCATTAACATAGTATAGAAGGCACAGGTGGAGGTTTCAACAATCGCATGGATCAATTACTTCCTGATAAACAGACCACAGTTAAAGAGACTGAAAAGTCGTGTTTTCCGACCAGTTGGTTTGGAGCACAGGATCAACACAGAAAAGGACAAGCTATCAAGTACAGAGGAGGACCAGTCTTTGTCATGGTGTGGATTCAATCATTTAATCTTGAATGTGAACAAAAAAGGGGATAACTGTAAATTTGAGGAGAAACAGGAATAAACAAGAATAAAAAGTTGGAGACATATAAATGCACCAGTGTTCTAGAAATAAGACTGAACAGAAGACAACAGTGATGCTGTCCACAAGAAGGGACTGAGTAGACTGCAATTTTGCAGCAAGATGTTGGAGATAATCATCACGTTTTTTGTTTCAGGAAAATAAATATTATTTCCCTATTATCTGTTAGGTTAGCAGCATCAGATCCAATGAATACAAACCCTAATACGCTGATAAAGACAGATGAATCTGGTCTGGAGCTTATAGTGCAAAGAACGGAGTTTTTTTTATATCAAAAACATAACGAGACAACCCTGATCACGTTCTGTGAAACACGGCAACTCTGTAACAGAACCTTCTGATGACAGCCTGCAAGATCTTTTCTCCTCTCTGCCATCACCATCTACAATGAAGATTTGTTTTAAACTTCAGGAAACTGAGCTCCTTTCAACCTTCAATTTCAATGGTAGGCATTAAAAAAGTATTACTGAATTTATTTAACTACCTCCGGGGACAAATCCGAAGTGTAATGAAGGTGAGAGAACCTCGGCTCCAAATTCAGTGGCAACATCTTTCAGCTGACTGCGAGGTGTAAAGAACGTGTGCATTGAAAGCATAATCTGAAATGGGCCAAGCTTTTCTTCAGATTTTCATTTTTTTCATTTTCAGTCCAGTCCTTGTTCGTGTAGATTGTTAGGAGTTAAAAAATGCTTAAAAATAAATAAAGGGAACAAGTTGTGGAAAAATGGGGTGTCATCCCTTCATAGCAGCTATTATCCTTGGTATTCTTTCTAAAACTCAAACAAAAGAAATCCTATTCAGGTCTTAGTGCGGGGCTTGGAGCAGGGCTAAGACTTAGTTGCTCAATATGTGCAGACAAAAAATGGTTAATCCTTTGAGTTCAGCAGCCCTTTTATATCTTAGCCACAGGTCATAGTTAAACACCTGAACAAACAAACACTGTTCTAAAATGATCAGCAACTGTAGTAAAAATTTGGGGGAAAAGGAGCCAGAGATCAAAGGAAACCTAAGAAACTTTCAGAAAGCCTCTAAGATTATTGATCAGGAACATTTTATTACTTTTCAAAACGTCTGACTCATTGGGAGCCTAATATAAAGAAATGAAGGATGACTCGTGACTTTCTCTTCTCCACAGTGCTGTAAGTTAAAGCAATTAAAATTAAAAGCCCTGCAGTATAACAGTGAAATATCAATAAATAATATATATAAACAAACTAACTGCAAAAAGAGGTAGCAAATCCAAAACTTGGGGGCACATTAAAAATGTGTTTATAAATAAAACAAACTGGAGAACAGAATCTTTAATAACAACTTAACTTCAGGGGGAAAAAAATAGAGTTGAAAACAAACACTCCTTTTTATTTATTACATAAGACTAAACCTTTACCATTTTGGTAAAAAGGGGTTACAAGCAGTATTTACAGACCAATGTGATTATAGAGTTTTCGTTCCTACAAACCCAAATAAGAAAAGGTTGGGACAGTTTGGATTTGGAAAACTCATAAGAAAGGAAATCAATGATTTCTAAATTTACTTTGACTGGTATTTCATTGCAGACAATATTTTAAAAAATTCTTCACGTTGTGTATGGTCAGCTTCATCTCATTTGTAAATATACATCCTTTCCTGTCATTCAGACCTGCAACCAAAGGGCAAACTCCGCCCGCAGAATGCAAAGTTAACAGTAAGTAAAAAGGAGCAACTTCCCATCGATTACCATGTAAAAAATGTCACCTTCACACCAGAAATAAACATATTTACAGTCTGGTTCACAAAACCTTTTTAGCAGCATTTAGGAAAGGTCTAGTCCTTTATTAGCAAAAATGGGTCGAGGATCACCAGTTTGCCAACAAATACTTAAAAAAATTATTGAAATGTTTAAAAACAATTTCCCTCAAAGAAAGATAGGAAGACATTTGGATATTTCCTCTTCAACAATGTGTAACATAACTAAAAGATTCCAAAATATCTTTAGGAATTTCAGTGCCTAAAGAACAAGGGTGCAAGCCAAAGTTGAACAACCATGATCTCTGATCCCTTAGTTCACACTGCATTAAGAATCGGCATTAATCTATAAGTGATATCACCACAAGGGGCTCAGGATTACTTCAGCAAACCTTTGTCAAGTACCACAATATGTATGTACATCCACAAATGCCAGTTAAAACTGTGCCGAAAGGAATGGATGTTAACACAATCAAGAATGGTAATTATGGTCGAAGACTTCAGTTTTATTTTCATCAGAGCGCTGAACATGTCTCCAAAAGTCTTTGTCTCTTTTTTTTTTTTTGAAGTAACAGCTTCTTTGTGTCTGAATGGCCTTTCAGCCCATGTGAAACAGAACTCATTTTACTGTGAAAACCAGGATCTTCAAGGGTCCTCTGCTTTAGCTCTAGTGTTGACGTATACATTTCTCACCAAAATACGTTCCTGTCTCATTCTATATCACATGATGGTCTGAACATTTTCATTCTGTTTATTCATCTGAATGTTTGATCAGAGAAACGTGGCACCTTTAGGGTTAGAGAAACTGTACTCAAGGATGAACCTTATTTGTGGAGGTGCCTTGATTGATTCAGTTTGATTTCTCCATAATATCACACAAGACCAGTGCGTGTCTTAGGGGTTACCTAATAAACATATACACAGGTTTTGCCTCCACCCGAATCCAGCGTTGCTGATTAAAAACGATGACATGATCATCTAGACCTCCCCAAACTTTTTAAAGCAAACTTTAAACTTTGCTAATCCTAGCTAATGCTAATAACCTGTTACGTTTTGTCTAAATTAATGCTAGACAAACAAAAATGTTTGAGGTAAGGATCTAGTTTCGACTGTACAGAGAGAGACATTCTTAAAGAAATTCTAATGATATATGATTTAGGCTTGAAGAGCTTAACTTTCAAAAATCTTTAGCGGTTCTTACTTCTTCCATGATGAGGATGCCACAGCGGACCAGACTGTCAACAGCATCCAGAGCAAAACTCTGAGCCGACTGACAAGGCTGCAGAGAGAAAGGGAGAGAAAATGGCTGAGCTCGGTGGTAAATCACAGTCAAAGGCAAAAACAGCTCACGCTTATCACCTTTCCAAGAAATACAGATGTAGACAGCTGACAGAAAGCATGAGGTTTGGAGTAGAGATGTAGCTAAGATCACAAGGGGAGAACGAGGAGCAGCTGGAAGGAGGCTGAGAGCTGGGGGAGATATTTCTTGGTGATAAATGGAGTGAGAAACAAAGCTACAAGCAAAGGAGACAAGAAAGAGCAGCTACTGAAATGAAAGGTGGGCTCACAGAAAGGAAAAGTATTAGTGGCTGAGATTCGTAGCCCTTGAAGTCAGCCTGATGAAGCATGCACATTCACAGAAACACCCACACACCCACACAATCCAAAACCTCTCTCTGGCTGAGATAGAGGCAGCAGAGCAGGATGAATGGCTGTTCAGCTCCATTAAACATCCATTGAATGAGACACACTGGGTGTGCATTTGTGTGATATGAATACAAACTCACTGGCATGATGCCCGGAGGCAGGAGATGGCAAAGCTGCAAGGCTTTCTCCGTCAGCTCTGACTGACCGAGCACCACGTCAAACTCCATGTCACCTCTGACCTCCTCTCCCCTCACGCCGTCGGTCTTCACCCTGCTGCTGACGCCGCTGAAGACCACCTCGCACAGCATGGCCGACACAGCACACGCTACGACCAAAAACATCCAAGTTATTGCTGAGGCACGTAGAAGAAAACAAGCCATTGGCAGCGGGACACGTCAAGATCGTAGAATTTGGCTGCATTTCACAATAAGCAGCAGTCCTTTTTCTTATTTTTATTCTGCACACTGTTAGTACAAAAAAATCTTCCCAACACTGTTCTTGTTCACACATCACAAATACACGCACACAAAAAAAATCTCATCACTTTTTAAGGCTGAAATACTTCATTAGCCCTTAATTTTTCATTATTTGCTTTAAAATCCCTGAAATATAATAGTAATAATTCCTCAACTTATTCACTACAAGTTACTACCCATGTGTGAATGTTTGACACAAAACCACACGGACCAGCTGCTCCACTTCGCTCTCCAAATCATTCATGCAGGAATAATGAATCATAGTAAGAAACATCATTCTCCAGCAGTGCCAAAACAGGGCTACAGCAGGTATTTCTTCACCTCAGCAATCCTGTCAGTATGAAAATTAGAAGCAGCGGACGGATAGCTCCGGGGCTAAACGATGACTTGATACAGGGACTCTGGTACGGATGCTGGATTTTAGGCTTGCTGCCGTTCGATGATTACCATACATTGCTGATGCACATTCTGTTGCGCGCCAAACTCTTCAGCCAGAGAGGAGTGCACTGATTGAATAAAACATTGCCATGCATATTTAAATATCCGCAAGTAAACGTACGGCTCTAGGGAGAAACAAAGCGTGGCGTTACGTGTCAACAAAAGTATGCTCACCAGAGGTGACCATCTGACCTGTTTATACAACCCACAGTGGTGCCTGTTGTTAGCTGTTAACTGTGGTGAGGCTAGAAAATAAGTTCTGTTTCTTCTGGGAGGAGAATCATTTCTGTTATTTCATGATGCAACTTTATTCAGGTATGTGCTAGTCTGAGATTCTCACTGCATGATAACAGAGTAAAAATCTGACAGGATAACAGTATTAACACAAAAGGGTAAAGATGTGTAATTTAATACGGAAACACAACGGAGCCCAAAGCAAATTATGTTACATTTAGTCATTCACGCTCACATTTACAAACCAGTGACAGCCAAAGATGCCTACAGGCGCACTGACAGAGGCAAGGCTGCCAGACACAAGGCTGCCAGACACTGACACCTCCACAAGTAGGCAACGGGTGAAGTGTCTTTCCCAAGAAAACAATGACAGAGACAGTTGGAGTTGAGGCTTGAACCGGCAACCCTACAATTACAAGACCAACTCCTTTTTCCTGAGCCACAGTCACCCCATCTGTCCACAGTCACCCCATCTGTCTAGCAGCGTGGTTAGAAAGTAGGGCAGATAGATGTTGAAGTTGGGGATACAATCCTCACTCATTATGATTGATAAAAGACATAGTTTGAACTTTCTGCTCCTTTCTCTTCTCCCTGGTCCTGCTCTGCATTCAAGATGCCTCCTTTTCAACTCCTCTGGTATATGGGGTAATATTTCAGATATAAATTTAGCCTTTTGAGATGGTAATCAGCTTATAAAAGAATTATGGAGCCTGTTGTGAATTTACCATGAAATACTGTAAATTCATCCTCTTTTTGCTCAGCTCTTATGCTCCATTCACACCAACCCCATGCGTCAGCTGCGGCAAGATTACATGTAAAGTCTATGGTAGAGTACGTCAGAGGTCCGTCAAAGTCTCTGTGGTGCGTTGTGTATGTTGGCTACGTCAACTTTACTTGCGTTTCATACAGCAACGTAGCTACGCAAGCAATGCTTGTCCCTTTTCAGGTAATTTGAAAAAAATTCAGCTAGCTGAATTTTTGACGGACCCAACGCAGTTAACGCAGTGCGGCAACCAATCAGAGCGTCTCACTGTAGTTATATCACTATACACGTATCTTGAATGAAGCGCGGGTCCAGTGAAAACATTTTCAACAAACACAGATTTCAAAAAACAGAAATAACACTTACCAAAGACAGATGGACAGGCGCTCCTAAGGAGGAATAGAATACCTGTAGTTGGTGTTCTGGTAGGAGATTAGAGCTCCGATGCGGCCCGTGAGGTCGTAAAATCGGGCACGGGACAGATGAAAGTAGCGCTGAAAGTGAACTCATCCATAAGCAGCTCCTGGAGTAAATGGTTAAACTCCCCAAACTCAGAACACATCTGAAGAATGAGCGCTAATGCACCCAATGTCAAAGTTGCGTAGCTTTATCTAGCAAATGAAGCCAAGCCAATGTCTCATTACAATTAGCCATAGTTCAGAAGGTGTGGCAACAGAGGAAGCCCCGCCCACGCGCTCCTTTTTGCTAAGAAGCGGGCTATGGAAGCTAAAAAGTACATACGTTAAACTTCATCCGTTGAGTGCGCTGCCTGACGCAGACAAACTGTGGGGTGTGAACGTACCATTAGCCTGGTTCACACTGGCCATGGAACAGAAACCGCTTCCATTCGCCACCCTTGTTTAACCAAAGTGTAGATCAAATCAGACGTGAAGCGCTGCGATCCTACACTGCCGGTTTGAGTCATGAAGCAATCGTTTCAGTCCCTTGTCTATGTTTTACGCGAGCTGCCAGTAATCTGCAGGAAATCTCCCCAACCCCCACAACACAAACTGGTCAATTTTCAATATGAAAGCAATTAAAAAAAATAAAATGCTGCGATTGACAAATGTAATCATATTTGTCAATCTAAACAGATCATAGAGCTGAAACTAAACACACAAATACACACAGGCAAAATGTGAAGAGTGGATACTTTTTTGTGTGTGTATTTCAACGGTATATCTACACTAACACCACACACTCTCTCTCTGGCTGTGTGTGTGTCTCAAAAATTGATAAATTAAACAAATGTATGAACTTCCTGGTAACATAGACATGGTGTAATAATTTTATAAGGTTATTTATAATCATGATTAAAGGTCCCATATTATGCAAAATGCACTTTTTCATGTTTTTCACACATAATTATAAGTTACCGGTGTCTGTGGAGACCCCCTGAAGTGTGTGCAAGTCTGTGCTCTCAGTATCTCTCAGTATCTCTCCTTCCCTGCATTTCTGTGAAAGAGCCTCCCACAAGCTGTTTCTATTTGGGTCCTCTACATACGTATGTAGAGGACCTGGCCCATCCCACTAGGCCGTCCCACTTTCACCTGTGAAGATAAGCCCTCCTCTAAGCTACTGCCGTCTGCCACATTGAGCAACACGCCACCGACAATGCCCAGTGGGAAAGGACGACACGCCAGCTGCTCTGTTGCAAGCTGCAACAACCAAGACAAAAGTCTTTTTGCAGTTCCAACACAAGAAGATGTGAGGACCCAGTGGATATCTTTTATTTTTGAGGGAAACTCTCCTGGAACGGTCCCGAAAATACTACATGTATGTGCTAAGCATTTTACACCGGAGTCTTTCAGTAACCTGTTTCAGTTCCAGTCAGGCTTTGCCACTAAACTGTGGCTGAATGTTGGAGCCATACCAACTCTCCGTGAGCCGCCTTCAACATCAGAGGAGGTAAGATGTCATGTTTTACCATGTTTAATCAATGTGAGTGATGTGTTGGCAATATAGACCGAGCGTTAGCTGTGTAGCTGTTAGCTGTGTAGCTGTAGCTCTTAGCTGTGTAAGGTTAGTTGTGTAGCTGTAGCGATTAGCTGTGTAACGTCAGCTGTAGCTGTTAGCCGTGCAACGTTAGCTGTAGCTTTTAGTTGTGTAAGGTTAGCTGTGTAGCTGTAGCGATTAGCTGTGTAACGTCAGCTGTAGCTGTTAGCTATGTAGCTGTGTGTGAAACGAAACTTTCTGTCTCATTATACCACTGACGCGTAGTATAGAACGGTCACAGCAGCTGTAGCCTTTTTACATGAATGCTGTTACTATTGGGCATTAGTGAAAAGGCTTTTAATGTTTATATGTTGACGTTAGATTTGCTCCTGAGAACGGAGGAGGAGCGGTGGGTGTTGCGGGGGTTTTGACGGAGAGACTAGACTACATTAGCGGCTGGTCCGCACACTTGGTTGCAGCTTGTAATGCCAAGATAACGAATTTCACGCAACAACAGCTGCTGCTAATCAATGATCATTAATGGGGGAGAGCTGTAGGCTCAAAAAAGAGTGCACACGATACAGTTTGCCTGTTCTGGAGCTTCAACCGATAAAAGCACAGACACAGTGTGCAAGACTACTATGCCAACTAAAGCTTTTTGTGTACTTTACTACATGGAAAACATACTGTAACATATTTATGGGTCAAATATATCAGTTTGGAATATCGCGCTCCTGCTAGCGGCCATCATTACAAACTCTGACTGCGTTGTCATGGTTGCGGGTTGGTGGGGGCACGGCCTTCGGGAGGGAGGGGGCGTGGAAAGCAGCAGCTCATTGCATTAAAGCCACAGTGCAACCAAAACAGCTTGTCCAGAATCAGGAGGTTTCAGATACATGCTGTATGCCTAATCTGAGAGGAATTTTCCTGCACACACGGCAAATATATACTCTGGGGGCCTCATTGAAATATTATTTTTTTCTAAATGTAGCATAATATGGGACCTTTAAAAGATATATCTGAATAAGCAACAGCTGAGCAGAAGCGCTTGTCCACGGTTACGGAAAAATACGCTGGTGTGAAGGAGGGTGGGGGCGCAGATGGTGTATGATTTTTATGAGCACGCCGCTTCAGTGGCGTTTCTGCGGCCAGTGTGAACTAGAGGGTGACAATTTTTCGGGATTCCCACGGTTCACGAGATTCCCGCGGGACGGGAGTCAATTTCACTGTTTGTAACGTGATCGGGACGGGAAACCGGAAATTATATACATATATATATATATATTTTTTACATTTATCTTGTCAGATATTAGGTAATGAGCTTTAACAAATTCGGTGCTAATGTGTGTGGTTATTAACTCCGCTGCAAAATGCAATTCCATCAGGTCTACTACACTGCAGGCACCAAAACTGAAACTGCTACGTTGTTGCTACACCACCTGGATAAACTGGTAAGCAGATGATATCCGACTGTAAATGTTTGTATTTTAATAGTTTGGTAGTCAGACGAATCGAGTCCATTCATGACGTGGTAAGGTGGCCAAACAACAAGAATGCAGGATATGGTTAAAGATGGCGGATAAAGCTAAATAGATAATCTTTGATACTTTGCTACGCTATGGTTTAAAGGGGGGCGGGGGAGCGAGCGCCATAGGAGGTAAATTACTAATCTACGGGACGGGAGTCTTTCTCTCTGGATAAGATTTTTTTTTGGGGGGGGGGGGGGCTGTCACGTGATCGGGACGTGACGGGAGTATTTTTTTGGGATCGGGACGGGACGGGAGCGACAATTGATTCCCGTGTCACCCTCTAGGGTTAACCCGGCGTTATCCTACTTAATTTACAACCTAAGCAAACTCGTTTTAAATGTCTTCAGACACAGGGTCACAATGACCATTCTGAAGTCGTTCTGCTGCTTGGTATTCATTTATGGTTGATCTCAAGAACAAAAACTGAGAAACGCAATATAGTAAAAAAAAAAAACCCCAAAACATTTAATATTTAAAACTGTACCCATTTGTGGAAATTCTGTACCGTTTCCATATTGAGTATCTCATAGTTTAAAAAACAAACACTCCTCTTATAGTCTTTAGCAGTTAGTAGTTAATCTCTACTTTCTTAACAATAAGTATTTTCAAAATACCACTTACTCATGTAGCAACATATCTCACTCACTTTCTTCTGCCTCTCGGTAAAATCCAAAATTCCTCATTCCTGCCAGTTCCTACCTGTTCCTCATTTCCTTTTAGTAAATTTCAGAACAACTGCAACCACTCTTCCTCTTGCAAAAGCATGTCAGGCTTTTATTTTTGGCTCCACGCACTTCAATTACATTTTTTTTCCAGTTTTCTCTGGAGAAAAGAGTGACCTTCGATGATGTATTGAGGAAAACAGATTGCTTGTTATGGAAGAGGACCTGGAAGAGCAAGTGCTAACAAAGAAACTAACTGCCAAGCCGATCATGTGTGGACAAACGCATAATGAGAGGCTGAAGAGAAGAGCCGTTATGCCAGGCACATCTTAGAGCTGACCAACAGCAAACCACTACACGTGCTAGTATTTGTTCACTGGATGGATTTTTTAAGGCTACATGGATGTATTATGCCACATGTACTCTTGAAGGACAGAGACCGTTAGCCACATTTCTTAATCTAATTACAATGGCAGTCATGACCAACAAAGCAAGGCAGGTTTATTTGCCTAATTCAAAGTGCTTTACATGATGAAAACATTAAAATCCATTGCATTGGCCTAATAACGGAAGGTAAAGAACAGTTTGACTACAGACTAATATTTCAGTTAATAATAATCTAAATGGCCTGTACTTGTATGGCACTTTACTTAGTCCCTTTTGACCCCAAACGCTTCACACTACATTCAGTCATTCATTTAGGCACACACTGACACACACATTGACACACTGATGTTGACCGAGACAGTCGGGGCTTGAGCTCGAACTGGCAACCCTCTGATCACAAGCTGAACTCCTAACTCCTGAGCCACAGTAGCCCACTCTAAACAAATGGGGTTTTATTCTGTGCAAGCTGCCTACCCATGTTTGGTTCATATTCTGGGGATGTGGAGTAGATTTAAAGTAGAAGACCTGAGTGGACCTGATAGAGATCTGTATTGTAGTTTGGACATTCATTGATTTATAAGCTAGCATAATTATTTTAAAGACGCACTCCGTAACTTTAAGACTATAAAACGTGTTTTCCAAACGTTTTGCCGGCACACCAGCATTTATGAAGTTAATGTCCTGAGCTGTCACTGCAGGGGAGGGTCCCGCCGCTGAAAACCGCACTATACAACTTTTATCTGTATGGAAGTAGTGACTGAGTTTATCTTTACGCCAGTACGCTACACCAAAATTATATAAAAAACAGTTTTGAGACTTGAGCCACGGCAGATCCAAAGAAAGCTAAGAAGACGCTATCAGAAGAAGAGAGGAAAAGAAAAAGAGGAGGCAATAGAGCAAGAGCAGCCCAGTTCCCACGCTGAAAGCTGCCGAATCTTCACTGCCAGAGAAGGCTGTTCAATTCAATTCACTTCACTTTTATTTATATAGCGCCAATTCAAAACAAATGTCATCTCAAGGGACCCTACAATAAAAGTAATTTCAATACAATTACAAAAACATTCCTATCAGTTAAAAGTTTTCTATGTAAGGAATCCCAGCAGATTGCGATAAGTCATTGACTAATGGAGATTTGTTTTTGCTTCAAGTTTGACTTTTATTATGGCTTCTCCTGATGTCAACAATAGTAGCGGGGGTGGAAACAGGTTTATTTTACAATTTTGTAAGAGAGCGTGTCTTATAACAATTTTTATAAGAAGTAATACCAACAATGGCTTCCTGAGCCTTGCAATATTGGAATTAGGGCTGCAGCGGTTCGTCAAGTAGCTCGATTTACTTGATTCCAAAAATTGCTTGAGGCAAAAACTCTGCCTCGAAGCCTCATTAAATTCCTATGACGCGCACTATACACGCAGAGATCTGGTTGTTCCACACGGACGGTTGTTTTGGACAAACCTGTGCGAAGCACAACAGTAGTGCATGATAGAGTTGGAATTTAGTTGGCGCGATGGCGGAGAAAAAAGATGCGCACAAACGGCAGAAAATGTGTAAACTTTGGGATCGTTACATTCTAAAAAAGAAGAGAACAAAGTACAGTGTATTTACTTAGTATTTATTTAGTAGACCTGGCATACCACCGTAGTACTACCACAATGATCCAGCATCAGAAAATATCTGCAAGCTGTTTCAACAAGCGTCGCTGAAAAAAGGTAATGTAACCTAAGTCTGTTTATACTGATGTTTGCTCATTTTAATACTGTATTTGTAGCGATGTCATGATGCTGTTTGACTAGATGTTTCACGTTTGATATTCACGTTCAATTGCAAGAGAGCCCTGTCCACATGTAGCCGGGTATCTCACAAATCTGATATATTTTTCTACGGTTTGGCCTGTCATCCACACATAAATGCTGAACATTGCTACTTTTCACAAGAAAGTGGATGGACTTTTTAGTTTATTAACTTATATTATTGCAGTTGACTGTTATTTTGTCAAATAAATAAATACTGTAAATGGGCTTAGTTTTGGAGCCAAATGTTGGAGCTCTCTGTTTATTTAAGAGATAAAAGGCAAAAACTTGATCGTTTTACAGCCACAAAATTTTTGTTATGCACGATTTGTTTTGGTTTTTTAAAAATGTAAAAAAAATATCAGATTAATCCATTAATCGAATTAATAAAGTGCTAGATTAATTGATTACAAAAAGAAGAAAGATAGCTGAAGCTCTAATTGGAATCCTGATTTATCAGAACATGTTACTGAAACACTGTTTATCCACATTGATTTGTATTTTATTGAGTGAAATAAGTATTTGGACCCACTAACAAAAAAAAACTTATTAGTTAGTAACAAAACCTTTGTTTGCAAGCACAGAGGTCAAACGTTTCTTGTAATTGAGACCAGGTATGCACAAATCTTAGGTGGAATTTTGGTCACCTCCTCTTTGCAGATCATCTCTAAATCACTAACAGTGTGTCCAGACCAAATGCGATAGGAGCGACTAGATCTTCAGGTTTACATGTAAAATAAATTACATTTACATGTAAAATTTATGGCACATAAAACCCACACCTGAGTTCCAACTTCCGAAATAAATGGAATGTAGCAGGAAATAAAATTCTTGCTGAAACGACTTTCCTAGACTTTAAAATTGTAGGTCTCAAATTCATATTTCCAAAGTGGCTACGTTTACATGGACACAAGTAATTGGATTAAAAGCCTGATCGGAATAAAAATGCTTCATGTAAACATGATATTCAGATTACTCTGTCCCGATCAAACACATTCGGATTAAGATTCCGATTCATTTATTAATGACCACACAACAAGTTGGTGGAATTTGTTATCAGTACAGCATGACGTGTCATATCTGTGTCAACACACAACAATCAAAATTTAAATGAACAGATACACATAAATACTTAGACAGACTTGATTTAATTTCCGTACGTCTGTGAAAAAAAAAAACTGTTTTTGAGTCTGGCTGTTTTCATTCGGATTCAGAGAGGTGGTTTATTCCGATAGTTAATCCGATCGTGGCACATGTAAACTCCTATTCCGAATGTAGAGGTGTTTCTCAAAGTCAAGGCACGTCACAAGGCGAGGTCACTGTCCTTCCGAGGACTTCTGAGGACACTGTCCGTCCTTGGTCAAAAAAACGGTTTGGAACAGACTTGCCTTACGTGACCGCAGCTGCGGAACTGGAAATATATAACGAGAGTGTTACTTTTTTTTTTATATATGTCAGTTAAATCAAATATGCAAACGAATTAGTACCTGGTAGCCACCGAAGCTGCAACTACTAAGCAACTAACGAACCATATATACCGTATTTTTCGGATTATAAGTCGCGTTTTTTTTCATAGTTTGGCCGGGGGTGCAACTTATACTCAGGAGCGACTTATGTGTGAAATCATTAACACATAAAAAAAAACAAAGGAAAGGCAGAGTTCGATCGTCAATCAAATTCAGGGATTGCGAGGAGGGGAGTTCAAAAAGTGTCCAGCACAGTCTTAGAACAAAGGAACAGCTTCTCTCTTTACAAAGTCAGCGGAGGACCTCACGCTTCGATCGGTAGCGGCAGAGAGCCCAGCTGGCAGCTGTGTGTGGATATTTCAACCAGCTCGCTTCTGTGCTGCGACTCCTCCTATTTGTCTAGGCGTCCAGTCAGCTGCAGGAGGAGCCCCGGTCGGTTTGAGTGAGTGGTTTTTCACCCAGCTGGGATGGATTTTATAAAATAAATTTCCCCTAGAAATGCGACTTATACTCCAGTGCGACTTATATATCTTTTTTTTCCTTCTTTACTATAAATTTTGGGCTGGCGCGACTTATACTCCGGAGCGATTTATAATCCGAAAAATAAGGTAAGTGCTTTGGATCTAAAAAATAATATTACAAAAAATAAAACAAACATTTTAGATATAAGCCCGATGGTTAAAATAAGTTGACTTACATTTAAAATGGAAATTTGCCCCCGTAGTAGCTGCTGCCGGCTCCTACCATGCTGTATTCTGGGAAATTTTTGACCGAGAGAAGGCATCAAGGCACGTCTGATTTATCCTTGGCTAACAAACGGAGGACAGATTCCTTGGTAGAACATGAACATTGGAACACGCCTTGGCGGTCCCTGATGACGTATCTCCTAGGCAACCGGGGCGGGACCAAGGCATCAAGGAGAGGTTCCTTGGCATTGAGAAACACCCCTGGTCATTCCTGTTTGTTAATTCATGTGTAGACGTCTTATACGTCGTCTTAATTAAATAAAGGGATTCGGTTGTAATTCAATTGAGTAAATAAGAAGGAAGGCTTGTGGATGTACAACTGTGACCAGAAAAAAAGAAATAAAAGCACGCTCTGAAGTACATTGTAGTCCTCCTTTTCAAATGGCAGCAGCCATGTTTGTTTACAATGAAGTCTATTTCTTCTTCTACGGCCGTTTCCCGTGTGTTACTGTAGATAGTTCTGCGCATGTCAAAATGATTTATGCTGTTCAGACATGTAGCGCATGTAAACACCTTTTTTAATCGGACAGATGTGAAATTTTAATCCAATCTATGATCGGACTAGAGGTATTTTGCACATGTAAACGTAGCTAGTGCAAGGTCAGAACAACTTGCCAAGGCCTTCATTAATAAAATAAGACACTCAAACATACTTGGTCTTAAGGTGACATTATTGCTTTGCACAGGAAATTACACAAGATTCAATCAGCTGATGGGACTCACCTCCGACAGCTTCCAGTATAAATGCGTGTGTCACCTTCTGGGCCTGAAGAGAGAGGTGAAGAATGGAACCAGAGGACGGACGAGGCACAATGACAGGGTCTTTCCTAAAAGAAAAAAATATTCTAATCAAAATATAATTGTTATGATATGACTTTGTCTTCATCTGCGTCACTCCTCCCTCCCTATTTGTGTCTCCCTAATCCTCCTCGTTTTTTGTCAGTCTCAGTGTCCTCGTTTGTCTAATTGTAGTCAGGTGCTCCTTGTCTTTTGTCCTCAGCTGTTCATTGTCTTCCATCACCCTTCCCAGTATATATGCTCCCCTTTACCCTTTTGTCCCCGATGGTTTGTCGTTGATGTCCCCAGAGTTTGTCTCATCTTTCCAGAGCCTCATCAACATCTATTGTTTATTATTTTTTAACTATTAATAAAATGGTCCGTAAAAGCTGCAAATGTCACTCTGCATCTGGGTCCTCCTTCAACCAACCTATGATAATAATACCTATGCAAAAGTTTTCACCACCTTGCATTTTGGTTTTTTAACCAAAACAAATAATAGGAAAAACTTAATTGTAAAAGTGTAAACTGATTTCTAAAAAAGTAATGACAAATATATGTAACATAAAATAATTGTTAAATTAAATACTCACCAATTTAAAGTGATTTACCTAAATTCAACAACAGTCAAGCCAACTGGTGCTAGTCACACAATGTGTGGATTGGAGATCACCTGAATGCAGCGACTGTGTCTGAAGGGATTGTAGTACAAAGACACCGGTGTCTGGAAGGTCCATTGGTAGGATTATGGCCCAAATCTGCCTACATCAGGCCGAGAGGCCACCAGGACACCTGTGACTACACTGAAAGAGTTACAAGATTCAGCGGCCGAGATGGAGAGACTCTGCTCTTCACCAGTCAAAGTTTTATGGGAAATTGGCAATGAGAAAGTGGATGCTAAAGAAAACTCATATCAAGGCTAGAGTTGGCCAAAAGCCAAGTAAGAGACTCCATGGTCCAGTGAAAGAAAGTTTTTGTTCCAATAAGACCAAAACAAAACGTTTTGGCCACCAGACAAGCCACTGTTTGGTGCACATCAAACACAGCACATCACCGCATTATGGGGGCAGCATCATGCTGTGAGGATGCTTCTTGGCAGCAGGCCCAGGTAGGCTTGCAGAGGTAGAAAGTAAGATTAATACAAGAAAATAAAGGGAAATCCTGGATGGAAATTTGTTTTCATCTACAAGAGAACTACAGCTTCAGAGAATATTTATTTACTATTTATGACCCAAATCATTAAGGTAGAGCTAGACATACGTAGTTTGAAAACAAAAGGTGGATTCTCTGGACTGGGCCAACCACAGCCCAGACCTTAATACAATAGAGACTTGGCCACAGTAAGGCAAGACAAGGCAAGTTTATTTGTAGAGCACAATTCATACACAAGGCAATTCAAAGTGCTTCACAGTTGCATAAATTAAGAAAACAGATAAACAGAACCCCCCCCTATCAAATTAAATAATAATTAGTAGCAAGAGTGCAGATAAAATACTTTCAATTGCCAAATTTACAGGTAAAAATAACTCTTTTCAGCCTGGATTTCAAAATGTTTAGAGTTGAGGCTTGTCTCACATCCTCATGAAGACTGTTCCATATTATAGCTGTCTGAAACTGAAATGCAGCCTCACCTTGTTTATTGTTGACTCTGGGAACCACCAGGAGACCCCTCCCTGTAGTTCTCAGGGCCCGAGATGGTTCATATGTCTCTAACATGTCAGAGATGTACTTTGGTGCCAAACCAAGAAAAGACTTGTATACAAGCAGAGCTGTTTTAAATTCTATTCTCTGAGCGACAGGAAGCCAGTCCATTTGGCTGTTTAAGATCAGGTCCGAGGCCATGATTACCCCTAGATTTATAACCTGATTTTTTTGGTTGAAGACAGAGAGACTCAAGATGTATGATAACACTTTCTCTTTGTATCTGTGGACCAAAACAATGATCTCAGTTTTGTCTGAGTTTAACTGGAGAAAGTTGCTTTGCATCCAAACACTGATCTGTTCAATACAGTCACAGAGTGTATCTATAGGCCCATGTTCACCTGCCGTCAGTGACACATAGATCTGAGTGTCATCTGTGTAGTTATGATAAGACAAATTATTGCTGTTAATTAGATGAGCCAATGGAAGCATGTACAAGTTAAATAAAAGTGGTCCTAAGATTGACCCTTGGGGGACTCCACAGGTCATGGGAATTTTGTCTGAGACACAGTTGCCAATTTCGACAAAGTACGTCCTGTCCTCGAGACAGGATTTGAACCAGTTTAGAGCAGTACCAGATTCCCACCAAGTTTTCTAACCAGTGAAGTAAGATCCCATGGTCCACAGGTCCAGCAGAAGTAAAACTGAGACTTTGCCTGCGTTGGTGTTCATGGTGATGGTGTTCATCATTTGTCACCTTGATCAGAACTGTCTCAGTGCTGTGGTGGGGCCTAAAGCCTGACTAGAAAGAATCAAACACATTGTTAGACAGGAGAAAGTAAGTGAGCTGTTGATATACTACTTTCTCTAGGACTTTTCCTAAGAATGGTAGGTTTGATATGGGCCGGTAGTTGCTCAGTATTGTGGCATCATGGCTGCTCTTCTTTAGAAGAGGCTTAATGGCCGCAGTTTTTAAGGCATTTGGGAATGTTCCAGTCTCAAGTGAGAGGTTAAATAACTGACCAAGTTGTAGTAACAAGCTGCTCAGCACAGACTTTAGAAATTGAATTGGTAATTCATCAAGGCAGCATGTACATGAACTCAGACCAGAGATAACCTCTTCGATTGTTTTGTCACTGACTGGTGTAAAATGTGTAAGCTCAAGGGGTTTATCTGGAAACAGTTTTGCTATTTTTTTGGGTAATTATGGCATTTTTAATGCCTTGGACTGGCCCAGTACTTAAAAAAATGGCTTTTTACAGTTGATTCCCGTGGAAACTAACAGAGTTCAACAAGCTGTGGCAGGAAGAATGGAGGAAAACTGCAGTGCCAAGATGTGCAAGCCTTACTGAGACCTATCCACACAGACTCCATGTTCACTGTTTTATGTTACATATTTTTTTTCAATATTTTGTATTAAAAAAAAATCAGTTTTCACTATGAAATAAAAAAAACGGTGTCATTTTTTTGGGGTAAAAAATAAATAGATTTTGTTGATTATGATTGATTTATAAAAGCAATGCAAATGGTACAATTATTCAAGGGTGGTGAATACTTTTTAAAGGCACTGGAGGAACTTTAAGTCACAAAAAACAGAAAAAGGCGAAGAAATACCCTGACGGCAATGTAGCAATGATGAGGTGAGGTGCGAGCAGGGAGAGTGAGTAGCGGACGATTTCTGGAGGAGTTCCCCCAAAGCCAACATCTCTGTTTCTGAACAAGAGCTCCTCAAGGAGCCAGGCCACGTCACGACACAGGACAGATGTACTCACACCCTGAGGAGAAGAGCAAGAAGGAGATGTTTAATTCCAAAATCAGACGTGAGCATTAACCATCTGGAGATATGAGTCCGAAGCTGCTGGGTATGACTCAGAAAAATCACTGTCACACACTACTACACTGAAAACCAATTTTGTTTATGAGTCTCTAGGAGTATTGATGGATATTGATTGGTGGCAGATTTTAATGCAGAATGGGTATGATGTGTACCTTGTTGTGTTTGTAGAGCAACAGACTGGACACAAGGCTGGTGGACATCACAGCTGTGCAGGAAGCTGCCACTATATTAAACACACATATACATATTCTGAGATAAAGCTCAAATAAAAATTCTGTGGGATTTACGTAATCCTGGATTTACAGAAGATGAGGTGGAGGATGATGGCAACACTAAGGTCTCTCTCTGAATGACTCTCGTCTTCAAGTTCAGGAGTAGAATGCAACGTAGGCAGCAGCCATGACATCCGTCTCTTCCCAAACACGCTGTCAGCTCTGAAGAGAAAAAGCGTGAGATGAAGGTGCTTAGCTGAAAGTTGAATCAGTTCTTACATCCTAAACTTTAAATTACACTTCCTTACCACTCCCACCTTCTGATAGTCAATTACAACCAACAAGAGCTTTTAGATAGCTTGATTATTTGTTGCACATTCAGACTGCTCAGAGCCTCGTTCAAAGTAAATTTAGCTGCACTCTGTATGATAGGAATCAAGTTAACAACAAGGAAAGCCAAGCAATTTAATCCCATTATTGCTATTCACAGGAATCCTATCAGAGCTTGTTTCTCTTTGAAATCCCCCTAATTTTAAAAACTGCAGAATGACGGCTCATAGAACAAATTTATCTGCAAATTACGACCTTGTTCGTGGAACAGGTTTTAAAGTTGCATGGTGTCAATAAACAAGATGGAAGTCCTGAGTTAATGAGGAAAAAACAGAGCTGATAAATTAAAGACAGAAATATTATAATTCTAAATAAATATTTATTAATATACATCGGCTCTCTAGACTGTACAAACCCCCTACAAATGTTTAGTTTTTTCCTAGGTTTTCCTAAGTCTATAAAACACCAAGGGCCTGCTTTTATGAAGGGTTCGCCCATGTTAAAACCGGCGAAAACCGCACAGCATTACAAAAACACGGTGTAGCTGATTTACAAATATGGCGCAGAGAGCACTGCGTCTGTTAAACCTGGAGCAAAACGCATGCAATCCATTTAGTGCTTTTCCATATGCTGAATATGTATTTAGGGCGTTTCTGTAAGAACAAGAAAAATATTGGAAGAACAGGTAAACAAGTTGCTGTTCCAGATGCAGTGTGGTTAACAGGCAAACACCAAAACATTTTATAAACAAACAAAACTTTAGTAAATCGTCTGTTTTTGTGTCTATTTGTACCGCTTCTGAAAGGCATATCATGTGCCAGCACATTCAACACAAGTTTATTACTGAGAAATGAAAAATTTCATTCACACACAGTATAACCTTATAGTAATTTACACTTTAATGGCCATAAACCTGACAGTTATGTCAATATTTACCAGTTCTTCCCCCCAAAGTCGCATCATTACAGACTGTGCGCTCAGTGTAGCTGCAATCCTCAGTTTTCCCCAGAGTAGTTATAGTCTTCCTGGGTTCCAGTTAAAAAATAAGTAATCATGTACCACAATGACAACTTGCTGTATATATGACAATTAAAACTGAAACTCATACAATTCAGATTAAAAATGTTCAAGATAAAAAATTTTCGACTGCAGCTTGACATTTAATAGAAACCATGATAAACTGCGGTGCATTTCAACACCACAAGTAGAATATGGACATTTTAGAGACCTTGTTCTAGACATGCTGCAGCATTGAGTACAGAGCAACACATGTACACAGCAGTAATATTAAGTTTATTATTTATTTATTAAGTTCCCATTGACTCTGTCCTTTCAGCACACCTTCAGCGACCTGCATCACGCCTCACACTGCATTACCTGTCTCTGCCCTGGAGTACCTGCCTCTGTTTTTGACAAGCTGAAGAGAATCAGTGGATGACTCACAGTTTAAAATACACTTTGACCCAAAATTTGGCGGGCAAAAGACCTGAGTTGCCTTTTCACCGGTCTGTTGTCTCCACAGTTTTGCTGGCGTGAAAATCTTGTGCACTTTGTAAATGTTCGCTAGCTTTTTTACTATAGCAATTGTCTTTGTTTGTTCCTAGTTAAGGTTAAAACCAAAATGTCGTGTGTAGTTTATTTGGCTATGCCCCATACCAAAGAAACATATTTTTCATGTCATGTACTTTAACGTAATTGATTTGCTCTTTAAAATATTAAACTCATGCTGTTAACCTCAACTACCTTCTTCACGCATCCTTTACGTTACTCCTTGGTACCCTAGATGCCCAGAATGTAACGGAGCAATCAAAGCCTTGTTAAAATGGCTAACAATCTTTTTACATTTTTCCACTGGTGTTAAAAGAATTCATCTTTAGTGATGAGTTTCAAGCCTTTGAGGTTGGAAGGGCTCTTTCTCATTACTAAATTTTTCTATCCTCCTCCACGGGACTATGGCTGGACTCCTCCAAAGCATTATGGTTACAGTGGGTCCGAGTCATTTGCAGTCAAACCAGAGCGCTCCCAGCTTAGCATGTTGCAGCTCAGCTCCTGCTGAGTTGGAGCAGATATTAACCCCGCTTAGGCTTAGAATATTGAGTGCTTGAAGCCGCCCCTGGCTGATTCTACCAGTGCTTCGATGTAAATGTAAAATATTTTGTGTCTAAAATAAAAACTGCACACTAAAATCACAGATTTCCCTCACAGCCCCAGTCACTTCCTCACCTGGTCAGTTCTGAGTCTAAACTGGACTCTTAAGAAATACAAAAAGGAGTGGGAATCAAACTCTGAATTATCTACTTATTAACTAATTATATTATTAATATTTTTTACGTCAGTGTGGTTTATATAGATACATAAAAGAAACTTTTACTTGACTATTTTACAAATTTGACCTAGTGATGTTTTCAGATAATTTAAAATCATTAAATACCAAAACAGAAATTCTGCACTTTTTCTTTAAAAATGAAACCTTGCCATCCATAGCTTCTTATTTTCCTGGTAGAGCTAAATCTCGTTTTAATACTTGCAGTATTTTCACAAGTAGGCAGGTTAGACATTCTCCAATCTTTCAACTACAGGAAATCTACTGTAGAGTGGGAAAGGTAAAAAAAAGAAATAGTCCAAAAGATCTTGGGAATCAGATTCTTGAAAAATTTGGCTCAGAGTGTCTTTGATAAACATTTTTTACTAAAAGTGCTGTTACTCTCTAACACACAATTTTGGTCTGCAAATCTCAAGGTTTTTTCAACTGAATCATTTCAAAACAATTCCAACACCAAATGATGGGGGTATTTTTTTAAGCTGATAATAAACTCAGGCTTTGACTTCAGCTACTGAATATTTTAGCAGAGTGTCCTGTTGAGCCATGTTTTTTTTTTATCAATTAAACTCATTTACCCACCTGAGTTTAGCCTCACGCACACAGTCATTCACATGCATGCAAGTACACCATCAAAGAAGTGTTCATTAATTTATTAGAAAAAGATTGATCTTTATCTCTACCCAGGGATGGGATTTGCAAATGTTTTTGGCGTCTTCTTAGAGCCCCTTTTTACAAAAATAATGTTCTTCTGGCATGTATTAGGGGTGCAAGGCAACTTGTAGGCAATTCTTAGGGCAACGTATCAGGGTGCTGGGTGAAGAAATTTGAGTTTTAGCAGTGTATCTATGAAGAGAGGTCTAAAAACACTTAGGTCTGAAAGCAAGTTTGGGTGTGTTTTCAGCACAGCTGCAGTGACGCAAACTAAACAAAAACATGCTCAGCTTTATTCATCAGTGAACAAAGCATGAAATAAAATACCTTTTTAACTAAATAAACACGGACTCCTTAAAAATATTTATTCTATATAGAAAATTGCTGTATTACTACAATTTACAGGCTAATTAGAAGGAATCTAATGATGTGGCACAATTACTTTCAGTCAGGTACAGTTGAGTCTCCAGATATAACGACTAATTTAGTCACAGACTTATCATAATGAAACATCGGATACTTTTACAGATTTCACAGAGTTCACCTTGAAATACAGAGGCAGGCTTTAAATGTGGAACCTGCAAAGGCAATTATAGGATGTACACTAGAAAGGAACAAAGAGAAAAAACAAAGGACCCAGAGAAAAAAGAAATTAGGGGTACAAAAAAAAAAAAAAAAAAAAAACAGGCATGGAAGAAAGGAACTAAAAAAGAAAGAAAAGACAGACAGAGGAGGAACATCAGCCCCTGATCATTTCACCAGAATGGGGCTCTATGGCCAATGTAATTAGTTACTGCAGCTATATATTGCAAAGCCAGTTGATCTAATATCGTCTTTTGGTGATTTTGAACACCAGGAGGTGTAGAGAACAACAGACCGCTGCTGGTTTAAATACCTTTTAAGAGTATTCTATGTGCTGTACCTTTAGTAAAAAAGCTTTACAGCTCAGAACTCACTGTTAGCTATTGCTTTTTGAGTAGAAATGCATTTACAAGCTGGAGTAAATAAACTCTAGTTGACCAGAGGTCAGAAAACTCTGTCAATACTTGTGTGTGTGGATGCAAACTTACTGATGGAGAAGTATAAAATAAGCTTAACTCTTCAGAAAGTAAATAATATACAAAGTGAATTTAGTAGAGCATATTTTTACTCTGAATTATTTTTTTGCTGTTGTCAATTGTAAGCTAAAAGGTTGTCCAGCCCATGATGAAGGATTTTGCAGTGGCTAACAGACGCATATCAATTTTCTGCTTAAACACCGTTTGGACTTGTTGTGCGGAAGCCCAACGAGACGAAATTTACTTCTGGTTTTCAGCTGTGGACAGTTTGATCAAAGTGCTGATGGTTCAGAACACAACAGGTGTTCAAAGGATCACCGGCTTTGGTGTGCCGGCCTGTGGCAAGAGGCTGCTGTGGCAAAAAAAGTATCAACAATGCATACTGATGTGTTACAGTCTGAGATCTCATAGATGCAGAAAACAAAGTGTAAAAACCTATTTGGAGAGCTTGAAACATGGTTGCTCACACAATGCAGGAGACTTCCCAAAGCCCAGCCAAGTTTTAATTCAACCAGCTGAAGGAAAGAGGAATAAATGGTAAATGGCCTATACTTACAGACGTGGACAAAATTGTTGGTACCCTTAATTAAATCAAAGAAAAACTCATAATGGTCACAGAAATAACTTTAATCTGACAAAAGTAATAATAAAAATTATATAAATGTTGACCAATTAAAGTCAGACATTGCTTTTCATCCATGCTTCAACGGAATTATTTAAAAAATAAATGCATGAAACAGGCCTGGACAAAAATTATAGTACCCACAACTTAATATTTGGTTGCACAATCTTTTGAGGCAATCACTGCAATCAAAGTCCCATGCTCTTTTAAAAGATGGCATTGCAGTGACGGAAAATTCTCCACGTCCTGCAACAAACTTGTGCATCGGTTCTGTTGCTCTTTCTGTGTCTCTGTTGTGTATTCTCCAAGCCACAGACGGTCGCGGCAGATAACCGCTTGTGCTGAGCCTGGTTCTGCCGGAGGTTTCTTCCTGTTAAAAGGGAGTTTTTCCTTCCCACTGTCGCTGCATGCTTGCTCAGTATGAGGGATTGCTGAGAATTCCACGACGCAATCTTCTGTGGTTCTGTAATTTCTACACTAAACATTGTATTGTAATAACTCTTTTTGTAAAGTGCCTTGAGATGACATCTGTTGTGAAATGGCGCTATATAAATAAACTGAATTGAAATTGAAATTGAAATGATTCCTGTAACTGTCAATGAGACTTCTGCACCTCTCAGCAGGTATTTTGGCCCACTCCTCATGAGCAAACTGTTCTAGTTGTTTCCGGTTTGAAGGGCGCCTTTTCCAGACAGCATGTTTCAGCTCCTTCCAAAGATGCTCAATAGGATTGAGATCAGGGCTCATAGAAGGCCAGTGTTTTCCTCTTAGCCCTTCTTGGGTGTTTTTAGCTGTGTGTTTTGAGTCATTTTCCTGTTGTAAGACCCGTGACCTGCGACTGAGACCATGCTTTCTGACACTGGCCAGCACATTTCTCTCTAGAATCCCCTGATAGTCTTGAGATTTCATTGTACCCTGCACAGATTCAAGACACCCTGTGTCAGATGCAGCAAATCAGCCCCAGAACATAACCGAGCCTCCCCCATGTTTCACAGTAGGGACCGTGTTCTTTTCTAGATATGCTTCATTTTTCCGTCTGTGAACATAGAGCTGATGTGCCTTGGCAAAAAGTTAAATTTTTGTCTCATCTGTCCACAGGACATTCTCCCAGAAGCTTTGTGGCTCGTCAGCATGTAGTTTGGCATACTCCAGTCTGTTTTTTTTAATGATTTGTCCTCTGGCTCAAACAGCGAAGGATGTTCCGATCTGACACTGATGTTCCTTGAGCATAAAGTTCAGCTTGGATCTATTTTGAAGTCTTTCTAGGCTCTTTTGTTACCATTTGGATTATCTTTCTCTTTGATCTGTCATCAATTTTCCTCCTGCAGCCACGTCCAGGGAGGTTGGCTACAGTCCCATGGATCGTACATTACTGAATGACGTGCAGCTGTAGTCACAGAAACATCTAGCTGCTTGGAGATGGTCTTATAGCCTTTACAGTTAACATGCTTGTCTATGATTTTCTTTCTCATCTCCTGAGACAACTCTTTCCTTTGCTTCCTCTGGTTTATATTGAGTGTGGTACACACCACGTCACCAAACAACACAGTGACTACCTGGAGTCCTATATATAGGCCCACTGAGTGATTACAGGATTGTAGACACCTAGGATGCTGATTAGTGGACATACCTTGGATTAACATGTCCCTTTGGTCACATTATTTTCATTCTTTTCTAGGGGTACCATCATTTTTGTCCAGGCCTGTTTCATGCATTTATTTTTTAAATAATTCCGTTGAAGCATGGATGAAAAGCAATGTCTGACTTTCATTGGTCAACATTTATATAATTTTTATTTATTATTACTTTTGTCAGATTAAAGTTATTTCTGTGACCATTATGAGTTTTTCTTTTATTTAATGAAGGGTACCAACAATTTTGTCAACGTCTGTAAATAGTGCTTTATCTAGTCCAGAGGATCCAGAAGTGTTTCACACTTCATTCAGTTACACTGTGTCCACACCAAACGCGATAGGAGCGACTAAAAAGCGCGTCATGTGTCTAGCTGTTCGCGTGTACAAAGCGAACTGGACGCGCTTCAAAAATGGTATTTTCACGGGCGAACTGGCCTTCAGCAGAGCTGGGGCCAGAGTGCAGCTGCCGGTGGATTATGGACCGAGCTGATGGAGGACTGTGTGTTCGGCCCGGGCTTCAGCGGAGCTGGGGCTAGAGTGCAGCTGCTGGTGGATTATGGATTGGGGTCTCCAATCTGACGGAGGACAGAGTGGATTACGTGTTCGGCCTGGCCTCCGGTAAAGCTGGGACTGCTGCACTGGGGGTTTAGTGAGCTACAGATACAGTCTAGCTACGGCGGAGGGATCCATAAACTGCAGCGAGCTTCTCATAAACACCGGCTCCTCGCCGCCTGGAAAACGTGACCTGCTTGCCCAGTTTGTGCCGTGAAGGTCCAAGCTTCGCCTGCCGAAACACCAACTACATTTCTGAGTAGCTGTCCATCTGTCTGGGGCTCGTAAAAGTTTATAATATTTGAGCAGCGTGGGACGTGGTGCGGGAGCTGCTACCAGGAAACCAGGTGAGGAGGCTGTTTCAAGGCTGACTTCTAGGCCGAGAAGTGCTTTTACAGCAACAACGGCTCTTTTAAAAGCTACCCACAAACCTCTTAAGAGCATTCCTGTCTAAATAGTTTAACCTATTTATAATATTTATTTTTTCCCTGTCTCTGTATAGAAAACTGCTTGTGTTATGCAGCTCGGGGTGATTAGCCACGATGTTTGTCAGTATTTTCCTCCTGTGAAGAGGAGTCTTCCCGTTTACAGCAATAATAGAAGAGAGCGGTCATGGAGCAGTCAGAGCAAACTTCTGCTAAAAAGTTAGCTATTCCCCGGCCACAAAAGGCTACATCCACATCAGAAAAAAATCCAAAGAAAAGTCCAGAGACCAACTCAGCCAAAAAAAACGCCTTAGTGACCGTAGTAGGATTGTCATAAGAGATGGGTTTCAACAATCGATACCTATTAATCTTAAAGGGCAAGTCAGAATTTTTGCAACCTGGACCTTATTTATAGGACGTGTAAGATTCATTTACTCACCCAGACAAGTTTTGAGACATTTGGAGTCCTACAGGAGAAGTTTATATCCATTTGCAATCAGTGTATACATCCAAATAATGGGAGTTAATGGGGCAACCGAAGTGCAGCTTCTAAATAAAACATTATCTGCCACAAAACTCCTTTACTTCACCAATGTTTTGCTAAGAATCGCTAGCACTATTCCACTGTGAGTTTGGAGCGTCTCTGAAGTGCTTTGTTGTCTGCAGGATTTTTACAGGTGTTTAATCGGACCGATTCCAACTAACCAGCAATTTCAATTACGTCCCAGCCATCCGTCATTGTAGTCTGTGTAGGTTGTGGAAATGGAGTCTTTCAAAGCTGAACTTTGTCCAATTGGTCATTTGGTTTGTGCAATTTGGAAACGCACAAACACGAAACATGTTAATGTTTACAGTGGCAGGTTCTGCTCTGTTAGATAAAAAAAAAAAAATCTCTTGCTAAAAAAACTCCGGATTGCAGCTTTAACCTTACTGTTCAACAGCAGTTGTCGTGATGAAACGTGGCATTTGAAGCACTCAATGAACCATTTAAACTCTATTCAGCCATAAAAAATTGACATAAAAAAGGGATTTTAGCTCCATAATAACTATATTTACTGTTGCTAAATCTGTAGCTGTGTGGCTATTCTTCCTAATAAGCATCTGTTAAAAAACCGTTTGGACAACTAAACTTGTCATTACCACAGTACAGCTGCTTCAAACACTGGAGAAATTAACACAAAATCTCCACAGTAGCACTTTAGTTGTCCAGACGTGTAGCTGTGAATTGCAATCACACACGGCCGTGTAAATACTGTTTACTGAATGAGTTGACCTTGCGTTCTCGAAGGACCAACAAACAAGTAACTGCAGGTGCATCACTTAAACACCGAGGTGTGTTTAATAAACATTTCTGGCCTCTTACCTGGAGAAGTGTGGGTGCAGCATGAGTATTATTTATGCATCTTAGCTCTGCCCGTGTGATAGAGAGCTACGCACAGGTGTATGTAAAAACTCTCCATCTCAACTGAGAATAAGCAAACTGCTCAGAGTTATTGCACCTTTGTAAATAAACATTTCACACGTGATGATTTTTAATTTTTAACAACCCACTCATCCATCTGCTTCCTTTGCAGCATTAGCATGCAGAGGCAGAAGCAACCTTAGAGAGATGAACCAAAGTAACCAAGAAATCATGCCACAGCATCATTCTGGTGTACACATGAACTGAGAGCAACAATTGTTCCATGCTGGTAACAATTCAATGTCTTTAACGTTCTTTACTACGTTTAGGAATCAATTTTCATATTTCCACTGTAAGCATGTAGTGGAGAGCCCCTCTCTGAGAAGAATAAACACATGATGAGAAAAGCTACTTTGCTAGTTAGGCGCCAAGCAGAGATTGAGAAGGGATGTTATTTTTTTCCCCCCGTTATCTTTTTCACTGGCAGCTGTAATGTTGATGGTAATTGGAGCGAGTCTAAGAGGATGAAGCTCTCATCAGGTCTTGCATCATGCCAGCGCCAGATTTAAAGTTTACAGGAAAAGTTGTTCAAAGTTGAACAGAAAATAACTTTTCTAATTTCACAGATGGTGGATAAGATGACAAAAAGCAAACGGGAATTCTTTTGGGGTGGCTTATTACATTACAGTTTTCACACTCAATCTTGCACATAAGTTTTGGTTACCTGTTGTTGAGGACAACAGGCAGCAACAGGTCCTGTAGAGGGAGCCATTCTTCTACTCTGCACCTCCTTGACTCACACATCTCCTACATATAAAAACACAAAAACACAGGAAAGCAGATGTTCTACATCATTTAACAATGTTTCAGTTGGCAGAGTCAACAGAAGTAGAGTTTGTCTAACATTTGGTAAAAGATCCGTACACTATTAATCCAATACAATTATCACAAAAAGGCATCAATCTGTAAATAAGTTCTGTATTGAAAGGCTAAAAATCCCAAGGTAATAAAACCAGATTCATAATATTTTTCCCACTTTGGAGAAAAATGTTTGCAGTGATTTATATTGCATAAATTATACTAACCTGCTCAATTCAACATGCCTCCCTCCAAGTGCAAATAAGTGTTTATTAGTGGTGATATTAAACTTTTGTACTAGTGGTGACACGAGGGTGGGCAGATGTTTATCAGGGGTCTATATATTAAGGCAAAAACAAACTCTTTCCTTAACCTGGTATCTAAAGAACAGGCCTTATTGATACTATGTGCATCTAGGCTATTTATTTATATGATCATATGCAGGTAAAAACAGAATTTCAGCCTTTACCTAGCTGATCTTCCTGATTGATGAGTGCCACCTGTGTGCTGTTATAAAAATGGGGATGCGTGTGACCATACGCCATCAAACATGGCCTGCACATGTGTGCAAGTCACCTTACTAGCGGACATAAACAGAGACCATAGATCATGTCTGTCTTCATTTTTTCTCCTGTCCATCACCTTGATTGGCACCGGACGTGTCCGAACAGGTTCCCAAAAGGGTAGGCGGCAAAGCTACCCTGGCCAACCCTCTAGCTCTGCCCCTGGTGCTTCTGAAAATTCATCATATGCATAATGAGGTTTTTATTAGCCAGTCCTAAGATTTGAAGTCCTTCTAATGAGCAGGAGCTGACGTTACTATAACTTTTTTTCCCATGACTGTATGGTAAATACAGTAACACAGAGCTGCCCCTAACCCCGAAATGAGTTTGTGCACTGCCAGTCAGCTGGCTGGAAGAAGGGGCCTAAACCTTTCTCCATCACTTACAGGATGGACAAATTTGGCTGCTTGTAATTACTATCCTGAAAAACTGTCAATGTGTGGAAACTGAAAGCATCAAACTAAATTTTATGTATCAGTAGAAATTCGAAAATCACTTTTATTTTTATTTTAGCAGCATTTTGAACAAGACTCGAGTTTGCTTTAAGTAAAAGATGTTATTTTGTTTGTGTTGTGTTGAGAATTAACCATGATGCAGTGTTTTATTTTATTTTTTTACTTAACTTCCATGTTCTGAGTCTGTTGTACTAGCCCCTGCTGACGTATGGTGAAAAATATGTCTGTGTTGACCCTCAAAGCATGTTCGATAAAGTTAAATAAAATGAAAAAAATTATATTATGGTTTATCAATTGGATGTTAACCTAAGATCATAACCCATGCCAGGTTAGTGTGGACCCATAAAAAAACAAGTGTGGAAATAAAGCAAGGTTGGGGAATTAATTGTCCATCTTAGAGCAAAATAATTTTAAGGAGCAAAATATTTTAAAGTAGTATATTTACTGATGATTTTGGTCAATTAATTCCCCCCACACCATTCATTTAACCTGACAATGCTGAAGGGTCTAAATGTCCACCGCTTAAGCAACTCTGTGTCAATCAAAACAATGTGAGAGAACTGTGATGAAGCTCTTTGTTTCTTTTTTTTATATTTCAAATAATGTTACTGTACTAGTGTTGAGTCTGTGTGGGATCAACTGACTTTTTAAGGTGAACACTATATGATCAGCAAGAAAGAAAATTTAAACATTTGTGCTGTTGGTAAGAGGAGCCGAGGAATTGCGGGATTAAGCCGCTTTATGAACTATCAGTAGTCATTAAGCAAGGATGTCTAAAGGAAATTATGCCAAAATCTAGAACCCGATTTAAAAAGGAAAATCTGATATTACAAAACATTAAAAGAAGCAAAGGGTCCCTTCTCTATGAGGTTGGGAAAATTGGATCTTTCAGCAGGGCATCAGACGCTTATACATTTGAACCATAGACTGCATACTCAAAGGCCACTTTATTAGACACACCTGTCCAACTGCTCGTTAAGCAAATTTCTTATCAACCAATCACATGGCGGGAACTCAATGCATTTAGGATGTAGACATGGTTAAGACGATCTGCTGCAGTTCAAACCGAGCATCAGAATGGGGAAGAAAGGTGATTTAAGTGACTTTGAACGTAACCTGGTTGTTTGTGCCAGATGGGCTGCTCTGAGTATTTCAGAAACTACTGATCTACTGGGATTTTCAGACACAACCATCTCTAGGGGTTTACATACAATGGTCCAAAAAAGGGAGAATATCAAGTGAGCGGCAGTTCTATGTGCAAAAATGCCTTGTTGATGCAAGAGGTCACAGGAGAATGGCAAGAGTGGTTAGAGCTGATAAAAAGGCAACAACAATCTAAATAACCACTCGTCACTACCAAGGTATGCTGAACACACAACAAGTCTAACCTTGAGACAGATGGGCTACAGCAGCAGAATACCACACCGGGTGCCACTCATGCCAGCTAAGAACAGGAAACTGAGGCTACAATTCCCACAGACTCACCAAAATTACACAATAGAAGATTGGGAAAATGTTGCCTGGTTTGATGAGTCTCGATTTAATTCATTCGGATGATAGGGTCAGAATTTGGCATCAACAACATGAAAGCATGGATACATCCTGCCTTGTATCAACGGTTCAGGCTTCTGGTGGTGGTGTAATGTGTGGGGGACATTTTCTTGGTACACTTTGGGCCCCTTAGTACCAACTAATCATCACTGCGGTGCCACAGGCTACCTGAGTATTGTTGGTAACCATTTCCATCCATCCCTTCATGACCACAGTGTACCCATTTTCTGATGGCTACTTCTAGCAGGATAATCCACCAATCATAAAGCTTGAATCGTCTCAGACTGGTTTCTTAAACAGAACAATGAGTTCACTGTACTGAAATGGCCTCCACAGTCACCAGATCTCAATCTCCAATAGAGCACCTTTGGGATATGGTGGAACGAGAGATTAACATCATGGATGTGCAGCCGACAAATCTACAGCAACTGTGTGATGCTGTCATGTTAATATGGACCAAAGTCATTGAAGAATATTTCCAGTACCTTGTTGAATCAATGCCACGAATGATTAGGGCAGTTTGGAAGGCAAAAGAGTGTCTAACCTGGTAGTAGCAGGGTGTACCTAATAAAGGGGCCAGTAAGTGTATATAAGATGGATGGAGCCTCAGCGACCCCTCCTTGGGCTGCCACCTTACTGCGGTGGAGGGGTTTGAGTGTCCCAATGATCCTAGGAGCTATGTTGTCTGGGGCTTTATGCCCCTGGTAGGGTCATCCATGGCAAACTGGTCCTAGGTGAGGGATCAGACAAAGCGCAGCCCAAAGACCCCTATGATGAATGACAGCGTTGGACCAAGTGTTCCCTTGCCCGGACGCGGGTCACCGGGGCCCTACTCTGGAGCCAGGCCTGGAGGTGGGGCACGTTGGCGAGCGCCTGGTGGCCGGGCCTTTACCCATGGGGCCCGGCCGGGCTTAGCCCGAAGAGGAAACATGAGCCCCCCTTCTCATGAGCTCACCACCTGTGGGAGGGGCCATAGGGTTCGGGTGCAATCCAAGATGGACGGTGGCCGAAGGCGGGGACCTTGGCGGTCCGATCCCCGGCTGCAGTAGCTGGCTCTTGGGACGTGGAATGTCACCTCTCTGGTGGGTAATGAGCCGGAGCTGGTGTGCGAGGTTGAGAGGTTCCGACTGGACATCGTCGGCCTTGCCTCGACGCATGGCTCTGGAACCCGTCTCCTTGAGAGGGGTTGGCTCTGTTCCACTCTGGCGTTGCCCCCGGTGAGAGGCGCCGAGCTGGGGTGGGCATACTTGTTGCCCCCCCTCTCGGCGCCTATACGTTGGGGTTTACCCCGGTGAATGAGAGGGTAGCCTCCCTCCGCCTACGGGTGCTGGGGGATTTCAACGCTCACGTGAGCAGTGACAGTGAGACCTGGAGAGGCGTGGTTGGGCGGTATGGCCCCCCCGATCTGAACCCGAGCTGTGTTTTGTTGTTGTGTTTTGGTGCTCGTCATGGATTGTCCATAACAAACACCATGTTCAAGCATAAGGGTGTTCATGTGTGCACTTGGCAGCAGGACACCCTAGGCCGCAGCTCGATGATCGACCTGGTTGTCGTTTCATTGGACCTGCGGCCGCATGTTTTGGAAACTCGGGTGAAGAGAGGGGCGGAGCTATCCACCGACCACTACCTGGTGGTGAGTCAATTCCGGTGGTGGGGGAGGACGCCGGACAGACCTGGCAGGCCCAAACCTGTTGTGAGGGTCTGCTGGGAACGTCTGGCGGAGTCTCCTGTCAGAAGGGGTTTCAACTCTCACCTCCGGCAGAACTTCAAACACGTCCCGTGGGAGGGGGGGACATTGAGTCCAAATGGGCCATGTTCCGTGCCTCCATTGTCGAAGCGGCTGACCGTAGTTGTGGCCGTAAGGTAGTCGGTGCCTGTCGAGGCGGCAACCCTCGAACCCGCTGGTGGACACCAGCGGTGAGGGATTCTGTCAAGCTGAAGAAGGAGTCCTATCGGGCCTTTTTGGCCTGTGGGACTCCGGAAGCAGCTGATAGGTACCGGCAGGCCAAGCGGAGTGCGGCTCGGATGGTCGCTGAGGCAAAAACTCGGGCGTGGGAGGAGTTTGGAGAGACCATGGAGAACGACTTCTGTATGGCTTCGAAGCGATTCTGGTCCACCATCCGGCGTCTCAGGGGTGGGGGAGCGGTCTGCCATCAACACTTTTTACACTAATCACAATACAAAGTAAAAAAAAAGAAAAAATGCTGCTGACCTCAACGCGGGACGTTTTGGGCCGGTGGATGGAATACTTCGAAGACCTCCTCAATCCCACCGACACGCCTTCCTGTTTGGAAGCAGAGTCTGAGGATTCTGGGACGGGCTCTCCAATCTCTGGTGCTGAAATCACAGAGGTTGTTAAAAAACTCCTTGGTGGCAAGGCATCGGGGATGGATGAGATTCAGCGGGAGTTGCTCAGGGCTCTGGATGTTGTAGGGCTGTGTTGGTTGACGCGGCTCTGCAACATTGCTTGGACATCGGGGGCAGTTCCCTTGGACTGGCAGACCGGGGTGGTTCCCGGTCAGAGTGTGTTCCAACTATAGGGGGATCACAGTTCTGACCCTCCCTGGTAAGGTCTATTCGGGGGTTCTGGAGAGGAGGGTCCGACGGATAGTCGAACCTCGGATTCAGGAGGAACAATGCGGTTTTCGTCCAGGCCGTGGAACACTGGACCAGCTCTACACCCTCGGCAGGGTCCTGGAGGGCGCGTGGGAGTTCGCCCAACCGGTCTACATGTGCTTTGTGGACTTGGAGAAGGCAATCGACCGTGTCCCTCTTGCAGTTTGCTGTGCTTAATAAAACTAGTTGATCAGACAGTTTATTCGGCTGAGCACGAATCATAATTAATCTGTAAGTGCATCTCATATAAATGCTACGATGTTGGAGTTTATGCTGTCTGTTCCTTCTGTAAAATGGAGCTAAAAACATGTAAAGCTCTTATTGCATTCCAGAAATATTTTGTTTCTTTCCTGTGCCGTTTCTTCATTCTTTAAGTGATTGCTGCGATGTTATTGTTTTGTAAGATGCATGAAACAAATGTATCAGTCCTGCTTTGTTAAAGTAGTATCGGTAGATTTTCTGTTCTACTTTTTTTCTTGTTTACATTATAGTTAAAATTTAGCTGCGTAGAATATAATAGTATCGCGCCCTTATTCCCTGTGTCCCCGCATGTTTTTTTCTGTTTTTTTCAGTGACACTACTGGTAGCTTAACAGTGGATTGATCAGTCATATATATTTAAGACGATCCTGTACATGTCACATGTATGTTTTAAACTCTTAGTTGGCTGTAGAAAAAATCCAATATTTATTTAACTACAGAATTCCTTGAGTCTACACTAGACAAAATATTTTGTTTAACTTACAAATCAAAATGCATCTCTGTCAGTTTAGCTCACAAAAAGCTGACTTTTTTTCCTATATGTGAAGTATATGAAATTTCACAGAAATTAGCCTAATGTCAGTTTTAGATGTGAAATGACAACCTCTTTAATAGTGTTCAGAAACTTTAAAGCTTTCATATCAACCATTTTCTGTGTCTCACTGTATCTCAAATTTTGTTTTTAGCAAAAAAGGATGGGACATACAGTGGGATATGTCCATCTTACTGTTTGTAGTTCCTGAATGTAAAGTTCTGAATTTTCAAATTAATCTGAATATAATCATATCTATAGAAATCTGGAGGAAAACAAAAATCTGAACATTGAATTAACATTAAAACAAGGAATTCACACATATGCGAAATTTGGCCGAAACTGATATTATACAACAATAAAATGGACGACTTTGTGAATCAAGGGGCAAACTTCACTGGCAGTAATTGAAGCCAACCCAAAAGTGAAAGAAATCCACCAGGGCTTGGCTGCAGAAAGGAGCAAGTTCCCATTGACTGCCATGTTAAAAATGGCAACTTCACAGCAGAAATAAACATGTTTACAGCCTGGGAAATTACCAATTAAGATGCAATTTAATCTTGAAACTAAATAATTAGGAGTGTGTCCTTTTGATTGACAGGTCTCAATGAGCCATCGGCGCTAGCAGTGGTGGCTAGCAGCCTGCCCCCTCTCCCGCTTGCTCCAGGGAAGGCCACAGCATAAATTCGGCCTCAGTTCACTCCCTATGAAGGTCTGCAACACCTTTGAATGGCCTTTTCCTGACCATCCATGCAACTTAACTGTTATAGAATTACAGTAAAACTCTGAAAATTACAATAAAACTGTGATAGAATTACAGTAAATTGTAATAAAATTACAATAAAAAAAATGTATAGTAAAACTGGAACCAAAATACAGCAAAAATGTAAAAAATGTACACTAAAACAAAAAAAATTACAGTAAAACAAACCAAATTACGGTAAACTGTAAAAATAATACAGTAAAACTTAAAAAATACAGTATAACAAACCAAATTACAGTAAAACTAAAAAAAATTGCACTAAAACTAAACAAATTACGGTAAAATTGTACAATTACAGTAAGGTTGTAATAAATTACAGTAACTGGCTGGCAACCCTGCTGCCAGTAATCTACTGTAAATTTTGCTGTCATTTTTCTCACAGTGTAGTTTTCTTAACCAGGCTGTAAACATTTCTGCTATAAGGGTAGCATTTTAGCATGGGAGTCAATGGGAGCCCCTAGTAAATCGTGAGGAATGTAATTTTGGTCACTTCTGTGTTGGCCAAATGTGAGGCCTTTTATTTTAACACAGGCCAAGGTGTAGACCTACTCTCGGTATGATAAAGGGAAGGTTCTTCTATCTTGGATCTATGGGAAGAACTCTTCAGTACAAGCTTAAGAAGGTGTGAGAGATTATTTTAGCCCATGCAGTTCTGTGGACATACTGTCTTCTGGACAATAAATTACTGTAAATTAAGTTTCTTCAGTGTGAATAACCAACAGGGGTCTCAAGCAGGGCTGCATTTTATTAAAACAACAAATAATTGCAATATAGTTTTAGAAAACTGAGATGACCTGTATTTTGTTACTGCCCTCCTAGGTTTCTACCATCACAATTTCCCCATCTTTTTTTTTCAATCTTAAACAGTTGATCAAGTATGTAACATCGATTATATTGAAAGAAACCTGATTCCATACTTTAAATAGGGTGCAGTGTATATAAATATAAATATATATATATATATATATATATATATATATATATATATATATATATATATACATGTATTCCAGTTGACAGATTTCTTGAATGCCAGCATATTGGCATTTTCCAGGTCAAGTTTCATGACACATCTAAACACGCACCTTGAGAGAAAACGGCTGGCCAAAGTGGATCATCACACTTCCTACTGGTTTCTTCCAGAGAAGTGACAACAGCCACTGAAACACAGACTCTAAGGCAATCTGTAAGAATATAGAAAATATATATCAGATAACAGAATGTAGTCATAATGTCAGAAAAATAGGGACATTCCAACCCTAACACCACTGATGACCATGATGTACAACAAGCACCAAGAGAAATCAGTCATTCTCTGCATGCATGAATGCAAAAACTGTGCGTTCTGTATTTTATGCGTGCTGTGTCTAAATGAAAGAACAAAATGATAGAGTGAGAACCCTATTATAGCAATTAACAGAGAGCAACACCCACTCTCTATGGCGTAGCTTCGAAGTGTAGATAACAAAGGGCAGCTTTTATCGAGACTAACAGCAATCAATGATGCCTTGAACAAATTATCAGCAAACCCTTAACTAATCAAGCACAGCAGGCCGCTGAGGAAAACAGAGGAACCGTAAGAGCCCCCAGCAGCTGTTATGTCGGTGAAAATGTTTTTCCTCTTGACCCCAAATGTGTAACGATCAGCCCTCTCCCAGGACAACCCTGAGACAACTGTGTCAGCATCACTAACATCCTGAGCCATAGTTAAGTGAGAAATATTAATAGTCTGTACTGAAAAAGGTACTCATGGGCTCAACAGTCTGGCTTAATACCTTTTGGAGAACCATTATGCTTTCAACAAACCTGTTTAAGGGGATGTAGATAGAAAGCATATGCTGTTATGGATTTAGAGGATTCTGGCCCTTTGTGAACCTGTTTTGAACAAGCTTTACACCAAGTAAAGAAAATGCACTCTTAAAAGAGAAAATACATCCAAGTGGTACATACGCCTACATCAACCATATGGCTGATGCAGATTTAAGGGCAGTTCTGATGCTGAGCAAATATGGAGCTCTTAAATGGTCACTCTGCAGAGTGGAGGAGTCTCTTTCTGTTTCAGTGCTTCCTTTGCATTTAATACTAAAACAGCATCTGAAAAGACTCATCTAAGACCTGGAGGTATCCTCTAAACTTGGACAGAACTGTTGATTTTTAAAGGGAGGGGGGTTGACCAAAGTATTTGGAGTCCCTAAAGGGTGGTGCTGGCTCTAAATGGCTCTATAAAAGAACCAGTAAGGATGTACACAACATGAGCCCAGGCTTAGAGACAAACCATTTCATCAAAGTAAATATCTCAATCAAAATGTTTGTATAATTTTATTACATTACATATAATTTCTAATGGCTACTATTTTAAACCTCTGATTTAATTTGGTCTGGGGCAGAAAAGCAGTGAAATCCCCCCTTTTATAATTGTAGAAACACAAAAACTAAATTCTAGTGGTTTAAAAAAAATGTCCAGTATAAAGTTGTATCATAAAAAAGAACAATCTAGTTTCTTTTTTAGATTTTAAAATAAACAAATACATACACTTCCAACAAGAAGATGGATATATTTCCTGCTATGGGATGTTGACATTTCTAGAAAATTATGTTAAAAAAACAACGCCCCAGTTTTCAACTTGATGACAAGATAAATCATAAAAGTATTAATGAGACTTTAGAGTCATTCTGTTGTGGAAATAGTAAATAGACTGAACTTATATAGCGCTTTTCTAGTCATACTGACCAATCAAAGCGCTTTACATTGAAGCCACATTCACCCATTCACACTCACATTCACACACCGATAGCCAACATGGCTCGGTAGGACGATGTAGAATTTGTGGGGTTAAGTGCCTTGCCCAGGGGCACATCGACATGTGACTGGAGGAAGCTGGAATCGAACCTACGACCCTCCGATTGCAAGCCAACTACTCTACCACCGAGTCACAGTCGCCTTTGTGGAAATGAAATGAAATTTTTGCATAAAAATTAGAAAGCTACTAGAAACAGCATTTGTATCTGTATTTAAAAACATCCATTAGCTCTTTCTCATTTTTATATCAAGGACCATTGTGGATGGTCCAAAGAGGCACTTGTGAATCAAGAGCCGCAGGTTGCAGACCTCTGATATAAACTGGTCTGGTCTTACGCTATAAAATGGTTTAACTTTAACCCATCCATTGAATAAAGCCAACATGGAACCGCCTGGAAAGAACCACAAAAAATAAGAGCATTCCTAAAGCTCTAAAACATATACCACATATGTAAAGCCTTAAAGGAGGTACACTATCTTTTTGTTTCTATTACATCAGTTCCACATGGGTGATGTGATTAGCTTTATCAGCTTCTTGGTTTCTCCTCCAGCTGTAGGAGAACAACTAAGTCGTAGGCTGCATATTTTGCACAGATTTCTAAGCAAATGTATTATGGATGTGTACTACCAACAAACATGAGAGATCCCAAGGAAAGACAAATCACACTAAATCAAAAATTATCTGTGAACCATCTCTTTGTGTTCAGATAAGACTCAGTCGGTTATGACTATGCTATTTTCTGATGCAAATTGCCACATTGAGTAATTCAATTACTTCCACTGACTGCATGAGAAACATGTCGATCCAAAGCAGTTTGATAACAAGCAAAGCAAACCGAACTACTGTAACTTGCTTCCTGTTGGTAGCTGAGCATCAACATCTGCCCTTCTTCCCTCCGCCTCCTGCAACATCTTGGCTTCACATTTCTTCCTCTCGCAGCTTGAGAAACCAAATCTGATGTGTTGCCCTTGAGGGCACAACAGTTACAGATGGCTCCCATTAACTGTGTGCCTGCAAGTGTGTGTTTACATGCGTGCACCTTTTCGTCGGCCTTGGTCGCACAGTCGTACGAGATGCCCACAGGAACCAGACTGACATCGGGGACAGATCCCTCTTTGATGAGCTGCCTGATGCGAGCCAGCCACTGCCCACCGTGGCCAGACTCCGCTGACACACCAACGCTTAACGCCTGACCCTCATGTAGCAGCTCGAGTACCAGCTGAGGAGGAGGGACAGAGGAGAGAGAAAAATCACGCTGAAAAAGGTTTGCAAATCCAGGCACAGGGAGATCAATAACATACAACTCCTGTCATATGTTTGTAAAATACACAGAGGCAAAGTAGCAAGATGCTGGAAGGAAAACAGAGGATGGAGTGCAGCTGAAGGATGACGAATCAACAGACATGGGGCAGAATAAAAAGCAGAAAAAAAGGAGAGTCTTAAGTTGGGGGGGGGGACTATATAACATTCAGAGACACTTCCCTGGCCTCGAGTACCTTTTCCCCTTACAAACAGAAGAAATTCAATTACCATTGAACAGCAGCTAAGCAGGCCCACACTCAATAAACAATAAAGGTCTATTAACATCGAAATACAACTGATAAACAGGCCAGCTCTCTCACAAAACACCAATATGCTTAGTCACATTAACGGTAAATGAAGGAAAGGAATAATGGAGAAATAATAAATACATAAACGAATAAGTAAAACTCTTTACATACCACTGGGGTTGTACTGCTTTGCTTTGCATTACAGCATTCTGAAACATGACCAGATATCTGGATACAAATACAGCTGCTTCTCAATAGAGCTCTGGACATCAGGTGTCTCTCAGACAGTAGGAGCCATGTTGGCAGGAATGAAACTAATGAAATTAACATCGTAGGCTGGGATTTCACTTCATTTGAGCTATTTCCCATTTTAAAATGAAAGTAACATTTCATATACCAAAAAATTAAAAAGATGAAACATTTATGTTCCTTATGATGCTCCTGGGATACTTTTTAAAACTTCTGAAGCTGTCAGAGTGGACCTTTTACCAGACCTGAGATAACCTGACATAGAATTTCCTGGGTAAGTGGAGCAACGAGCAGTTAGGTTATGTCTGTGTGCTTCTTAGGTGTGTCAATATTTGTCCATTATTCAATCACTGCTTCAAAAAATAAATTACACCATAGTCTGTTCCTGTGATCACAAGACATGTAAAAAGCAGCATGCAGACATCACAAATTTGTTATAATTCTACAAAGTTTAACGTGATGTTAACTTGTTGCTTTGTGAACAACAAGACAGAAAAATCAACACCAGAGTTACTATAGGAAGTCATCTAAGAATCTCAATAAAAGTTGAGTTTAGTATTCTGCCTTTTCTGTTACACCATGGATAACTTTCAGCGTTTATAGGCCATTATCATTAAAACTGTGGACACATCTTGATAACAATTATTATATATGTTAAAAGTTAACTTTAAATTACGTATTTGGGTGAAGTTACCTGAAATAAAATTGGTCACTTCACAAGCGAAATCCATTGAGAGACGGGTTCCAACGTTTGATTTTCTTCATCGCACTCCAAGCTCGTTTTATTTCAGAAATCCATCTTTCCCTCCGAGCTGGATCTTTTGCAATGAGATAAAAGGCTCTTTAACCTGACCTCGTGGTTTGTACACCCAGGGGCACAACACCAGTAAACCATTGTTGCAATGCTGGAAAACTGTTGAATAGCTGGACAACTACTGTAGCTTGTTTAAATCTTTTTGTCCTGCCTATGGGGTCCAAGGGTGCAATTTGAAAACATGGGACATCTCCCAGAGCTCTGCCGCATGTCTTTAAATCTTTAGAACAGTGATTTAACAGGCAATCGCAACTCAAACATTATGTGGATTCATTACTTGAAACCTGATCAACTTGAAGGTTTAATCTGTTAATTTTAATGTTTAAATTTAAATAATATTTAAAAAAAAGATGTTACATAATATCACATAACATCAATTAAAAAAGGAATTATATGCTTTTATATCTATGCTGTAGCCTACATAATCAAACACTGTTGACTTGACAGTCGTTGAGCACTCATCAACACCATTCCCAAGGAGGGCAAGCCACAAAGGTCATTGCTAAGAAGCTGGTCGCATAGAGTTCTGTACTCAAGCATATTAAAGGAAAGCTGAGTGACAGGAAAAAGTTTGATAGAAGAAGATGTGAGAAGCAACAGAAGCAAATGAAGACCTTTGAGAACTGTTAAGCATTCAAGTTTCGAGACTCAAAAGATCTGGACTGCAGCTGGAATGTTGCGCAGTCCGCAAAAATATGATTTATATAAGAAATGAAACCGTTCATTTCATTTGGAAATCAAAGTTCAAGAGGAGAAGTGTGAGGTTTCCACAATCAGTGATGATTGAGGGATCTGTTTCATCTGCTGCCGTTGCTCCACTGTGTTTTAGTCAAAGAACCCATCCCAATTATATTTTAGAGCATGTGTCAAACTCGAGGGCCCTGGGCCAAATCCCTCAAAGCTCTAGAGGACCATATAAATAGAACCTTTAAGTTCTATTTATGTGAACCTAAAAACTATTTTATCAGTAAAATCAGTGTTAATTTGAATAGTTCTAAATCACATAATTATGAAAAGGTATTTAGTATTATTTACTTTTGAGAATTACTTGTGGAACTTTAAGAAGTACTTGAGAAAGATATTTATCAATATTTTAGCGGTTTGTTAAATATAGTTTTAAAAACACTTTCAGCCACAACCGGCCCCTTAAGGAGATTCATTATCTTGATGTGGTCCAAAATAGAATTGAGTTTGAGACCCGTTATAGAGCATAATTTTTCCCTCTGCTTGAACGATTAAAAAGAGACGCAGATTTAATATTTCCGCTGGACTTGGTATGCCTGTTTTATGACCGTAGTATAACTGATTCACTGCATCATCACTAGCCAGAAGCTATAAGACGTTGATTGGAAGAAGACACCAGATCCAACAAAGTAGATGAGCTAAAAGCCCCTTTCTAAGCAACCTGGGCTTCCATTACGGCTCAGTAGAGCCACAGGCTGATGACATACATGCGACGCCCCTGCAGTAGTTTATGTAAAAAAAGTCCCAAAGATTATGGAAATGCTTTTTCTTATACTGGCGTTTAACAAAAAAAATAAAATAGAAATTCTGTGTAATAAATACATTGTATAGATAAACATAAATACCGTACATGCTCTAAAATTGTCAATCTGTGTGCAATACATATAAATAAGTGGGGTTTTCTTTTTTAAACTCAATAACTTGAGTAAGAATATTCTAATTCATTAGGGAGAGCATGCATCTTTAGAAAAACTGGTACCACAAAGCAGCAGCTTCTTTTTTGAAATACAAACCACATACAGGTGTTAATCGCTGCAGAATCAATTGGATAAAAAAAATTAAAAAAATCACCACCAAAAAAAACAAAAAAATTGTGAACCATAGATGCAGAATAATGGAAAGAAGAAAAAGCACACACCATCCTCCAATAAGGGAATAACAATGAGGGCAGACCTGCCAAGTAAACACAATCAGGTAACCAGCGCTCCTCTCATTTCTCCAATCTGTTGTCGCTGCTTTGTGTAGTCAGCCCCCAAAACTGGGATCTCTGTAGCAAAATGCAAGCCCCCTGGTAATTTCAGGAATGAATAGAAAGTTGGATGAAGCTGGGGAATGAGGGAGAGCAGGAAAAGACAGGTTGTATTGCGACTGAAGAGTTGGCTGTGATAACACTCCACCACAGAATGCCTCAGTGTGAACTGAACCGAATGCACATAAACTAAACAGCAAAATTATGATGCGCATTGCTTCCCCTGCAATTTTATACAATTACCTGCTCTTTTTCTATTTTCTTTTTTTTTTATGCAGAAGCAATTTAATTTCTGTCAGGGTCACTGCCCCTTCGTTACATTTAAACTGCTAACAGGGAGGATGTACCCACGGATAATTTCATGGCGGCATCCTGAAGTCTGTATATTACAGATACAAAGGAATGGATAAAGCAGGCGATTAAAGTTCTGTACCTAAACCGGTTCTCCAAGGAAGCTCAAGCCAGAGTTATTGCAGCTGAGATTTCCATTTTATTATCTAGGTCTTAACATTGATGACTCTTTGGATCAGAGGCTGGGCTAGACATTTCTTTTGTCCGTCATTTTGACCTGCAGGGTCAAAAAAATCCAGTCACAATCTATTTTTATCTGTCTGTGTTTTTATGTTTTTATTTATTTTTATTTTTCAGGCGGGGGGGGATGCCCGTCTCCAGCAATTGCCTGATTAGTTAACCCGCTCGGCGCCAAAGTCGCAATATAGCGACAAGCAACATTGCTGACTTTAAAGAGACACAGCTGCAGATATGAACACTAAGTTAATTACTACTTTACGTCAGGAGATGGTGGACAGCTGGTAAACAGCAGTAAAGTTCACTTTCCCACTGCAAATGACGATGATGATGATGATGGGGAGGTATGAGGAACAGTTTGATGAATATCATCAATAGTGGATCAGACAATTTGATAAGCCTGTTGGTTATTTTGGAGATGGCTCTGTAAAATTCTGAGCACAATAATTTCTATTCGGTTTTATGTAGTGAATAGACTAATGGAGGCTCATAACAAAGGAAATAAACAGATATGTTCACCTATTCTTGGAAAAAATGGCAATAAATACAAAAAAATACATATGCAGAAAATACATAGGCCGATACAGAAAAGTAAAATAATAATATTAAAAATAAAGTACCTTTTAAACTATGTAAGAAACATAAAGGCCCGTAAAATTATTGCAAACCAAAATTGCTGATGACTTATGATGTCATAATATGCAAATTAGATGTGTGAATTTGCTCTCACCACAAACTTTGGATAATGCTGAAGATTTTTCTCATTTACAGTATACCTTAATCTATAACCATATTAAAACTACATCTTGAACTTGTGATATCAAAATTGAGTATTTTATAGAAAAAACCCAGGTGCCCAAAGAGTTAATACCTATTCAGTAATATATATTAAGTAGTATTCTATCAAAGCAACCTGACCAGATAACTCAACGTAAATGAAGCGCTTGCGTTTATTAGAATAACTGATGCAGTTCCTGCATTGCATAGAACGCAAACACTCACTTTTCTTTTTTTGGTAATTTAATAGTCAGATTGTTGCAGAAGTTATTGACATGAGGCTTTGGAGTTTTGCCTTGGACAGAATAGATTACCCCTCATGGGGCTTTAGCTCTTGATCTGCAGGCAGAAGCAACGTTTTCCCGCAGCACTGGAGACAGACAAAAAATTTGAGGAAAGATTATTTTCATTGAAGTGACCAGAAGTTGAGCAGTTTCCTGACCCATAAACTACCAGAAGAAAGCCTGCGGTTAAAGCAGCAGCAGGGTCGCACAACACCTGTCTTCGGTGCACATCGGGCTCTATGGATCGCGTCTAACTGGGCGCACTGGGATGGACTGGCGACCTGTCCAGGGTGTACCCCACCTCTCGCCCCACAACCTGTGGAAATATGCACCAGGCCCTTCAAGAAGAAGCATAATAAATAATTAATCGAATGTATTTACCTGGACTCCGTGGATAAAGAAAAAAAATTAATAAATCTGTGCATTACTTAAAGCGCTCAGAGGGAGGTGTCAAAATTTATCTGTAAAAATGACGTCACCATTAAAAAAAAAAAAAAATTACGGAAAATATTCGGTAAATGCGACACCTGCTTTGGGTATATATAATTTTATGTGAATAAAAAACTTCATATGTGTGCGCTTACATTTTGCTTTTAAAAACATATATTTAATACAGCTTCAAGATATTAAAACTGCCATAATGGCTGAATATTGTCAAAATGATTAATGCAGATTTTCCGTCTCTAATCTTTTTTTTCCTACCATTTCAAAGTCTCCAAAACTTTTATGGAAAGCAGTTAGTAAGGATAAAAGGGGAAAGTCGATATATTGGTTGGCTAATACATTGGGCCAATGTTGACCTTTTTTTTAAATTTATCAGTCTGCCTGATATGCCTCTTTAGGCCAAATTCCTTTGTTCAATAATTAACGTCTAGTGGGATGAATAAAGGATTATTCTATTCTATTCAATTCTAGTGGCTTAACAAAAGTCAAATTCAGCATTTATTTTTATTTAAAAGTTTTGTGTCTTCAATATTTGTTCAGTTTATTAATTTGTTTGATTAACATTGGTTAAATGTTTAATTTTAAAATTCTGCAAAGCACAAAATTATGATTCAAGAGTTGGTTAAATTCACCATTCAAAAACGGACAAAATTCAGAAATGCTGTGCATCCACTGTTGTAGTGTGACATTTTAGCATGAAAATAAGGTGAAAACAGTTTACATATTGGCCATCGGATGACCATGACCTCTACACATTGGTATTGGAAATAGAAATCTAATACCCAACAAAACTTCTCAGATTACACATTAGTAATCCATATTTAGCTCCTGTCATGAAAAAAAAAAAGATCAGGTGGCAGTCAGTGCAGGACTTTCAAATACACAATATCCTGACATATACAACTACCTGATCGGCCTTCTCTTGCATTACACTGAAGATTCGCTGAAGGCCTACAAAAGTTTGGAGGGATATAAATGGACTCAATCAGTTCATTCAACTAGCTGAAGTAATTTCGGACTCTGAGCTGCAAAAATATACATGCTTTGGACCCTGTGGCCTTTACAGTGTTGTTTCTAATTCATAGTTTTTACTGCCTAATGGGCATTGGGAGGGCACTGTAGCAGGAATCCCAGAAGCGAGACAGACATGTGGGGAAAGATGTTGCAAATAGGACACTAGTTTTGATTTTTAACTGTTATTTTGCACATCTTGAACACACCCTCATCATTAAAAACGCACAAATAAATGCAAACAAAACAGCTTAAAGGTCTCATTCACGCATTATTAATATTATTATTTTTCCCTTTACAATTCAGAGCCCCATGTCATTTTTAGACTAGTCTAAGATCATGGGTTTTGGTTCATCATTTGGTTTTCATTAAATTTTGTACAGTAAACCTTATGTAAGTAATGCAATTTTTTTTATTATTCTTGTGTAATGTATCACATTAGTCGTCAATTGTCAAATCGAAATAAGTTATTTACAATAAAGGTGTAACAGTACTGTTTAAAAAACAGAAATGATTAGTAACGGCGGGTGGCTGGCATCCACTGACTCTACAGTTATTGAAGAAAAACGACTGGAGACATAATGCTCCAGATAGTTCACCGAACTGAGAAAAATGCAGCTAACTGTGGTCCTCTTGTTTACAATGCAAATGTGGCCTTAACTTGCCAAGAACTCAAAATTTCCACTCCGCTGCTTTGAGAGTTGAAAAAGCGGCTTTAGTTCTGGTCCCGCTGGTTCATCTATCCTAGCCATGGTCGAGCTGCAGCTTAGCTAATAGCTACTTCCTAGCATCAGCTAATGGGCGATGTATACGCGTGCTCTGATCCCAGTGGATGTGATACAGGCAGTTAACATGTTACCAGGAGTTGTTGTATGTTGTATGAGAACTGGTGAGAATTACTCGTTAGGGATAATGCAATGTGTGGTTCCTTGTGATGAGATGGTTGTCTGCTAACTATTGCTATGGAGTCCTGAGTGGGAAGCACAGTATGTTAACATGTCAGGAGGTGATCGTGACCCTCTTTTAGATTTCAATGTGCACTACAGCAATTCATCTTGGACAAACTACCTTGCAAGCACTATATGGTTACATTTAAAAGAGAAATAAATATTAAGAACAGCTCCTGTGGTGACAGTAAGAAAACGTGACATATTTTCTGATACTGTTCTTTCACGCATTGGCATTGAGAAAAGATGGCAGGTTGTTATTTACCGTATTTTGACAGATTTTCCTATGATGTAAAATTTTTTTTTTTATTCTTTTAAACCCTGAAAAGATGATATGTCAAATCAATATCAGGCTATCAAGATGAAGGCTGTCAAAACAATTCATATACAAACATTTTTGCATGTACAGTGTTTATATAAAACCCCTGGTTGTTTGTTGAATTCCTTAATATACTTAATTTGTTCGTATTTTATATACTTGCTATTTGTTTAATAGTTATTCAACAAAAATGCATGCTTCGTTCTAACGTCCAGCCAATCATGTAGTCTATTGTCAGCATCGAGCTAGTCATGTAATGCTTCATGATACGTAGGCGCAGGCACCTGAGCACATCTGGAAACCCGTGCAGATCTGCTACCAACACCGGCCGAGGTGTTTCCACCGTTTTGAAATGTTAATAAAAATCGAAGCTTCCCGAAAACCAATTAATTTACAATTCACTCGTCACACACCCTCACATGTGGTAATTAAACATTAAAACAGCTGTGGCTTATAATCGGGTGCGGCTTGTATATGTACACAGTGTTTTTTTCCCCTAAAATGGTCTGGTGCGTCTTATAATCAATTGCGGTTTATAGTCCAGAAATGATGGTAATCCTTTGCAACTGTGATACTGAGCAGTCTCTTTTTGAACTGACAGTTGTGATTAAATATTTTGTGGAGTTCCAGTGTATGATTTATTCCACCACAAACAAAAGAACAGCGCTGATAAATTGGTAAAAGGCCACCAACGTGTTACAACAATAATGTGGTCTTGTACATGCTACACAGCCTGTAGGTGAGAGAGGGATCGTCAGTAGATGATGAGCAATGTGGGGTCAGAGAACCCATCATGAGGGAAGCTGGGATATAACATAGTTATATAGTCATATAGTTATATAGTTATATAGTTAGTTATATAGTTATATAGGATATAATATAGTCAAGCTTCCACATGACAACCATTCTAAATCAACTGATTTCTAATATAATTTTGTTATGCTCCTACCCTCTCCTTTTTTCAAACAAAACAGCAGTTTCATCATGTTTTAATACAACTACAACCCTAATGTTTTTTGTTAAAGTGGTTAAATAACACAGAGCTACAATAAAGTGCATTTAAATCTGAATCAAATATACTTTAAAGGACACATATCATGGAAAATCCACTTTTTTTAGCCCTTAAATGCATGTAAATGTGTATTTTGGGTGTTTAGGAGTGCAGACAACTTACATTTATTCTCTTCTGGTGCTGTGTTTATATCTTTACATTCTTTTTTGGTCATATTTTTCTGTCTGTTTAATTTTCTCTATTCGCTATTACGTTTTCTTGGCTATTACGTCACAGCATTTGTTATTGAACTGCCAAATAGGTAATGGACTTCCGGGTAACCAATTTCGTGAAGCCGCCATTTTTTCTCCCCCACAGCGATTTTGTAGTCCAAGGTCAGTCATGTCGAAATTACAAGAAAGCAAGTCAAAATGTTCAGTTAATGGGTGTATTAGCCCACCCAAATCCCTACATCGACCCCCAGCATCAGAGCCTCTGAGAAGTGCCTGGTTAAATTTTATTTTTAGTGGAAATATACCGACATCCGTGGGGAAAGTTCTCCTCGTTTGCACGAAGCACTTCGAGGACGAGTGCTTCAGCAACCTTGGTCTGTATCAGGAGGGATTTGCCAAAAAGACTTTGTCTGATTGAGGGGTCAGTTTCTTCTCTCCACGGAAACGACGGACAAAGCAAAGCGGTAAGCTTCAAATAACACTAAAATGACAGTAAACTTTATTTTAGACATGAATGTTGTGTGTTGATATGTCGTACGAGCGATTGTTTTGATAGTTGTAGCATTGTACATTCTGCTTCTGTTAGCGATGTGTGCTAGCTCTTAGCTGAGGATATAACTGTACTGCATGCTTTGAATAAAATGATTGGGCTTTTTTTGCCAGTTTTTGTCGTGGGGTACACATGATGTACAGGAATTTAGCGACGATCGCTTTGCAATAAAAAGTTTATCTGCCGGTACTAATCGAATCGCTGCTATCCGACTACAAAAATGTCCGAACGGGGTGGAGCGGAAGGCTCTGTAACCTGGAGGGGGCGGGGCATGAAATGTTTCCCTTACATTTAAAGGGACCGCACGAAAATGAGTTGCTCTAAAGATGCTCCTCAGAACGGTATAAGGAGGGTCTGTGGGGCTACAATAACATGGAATTCAGACCAAACCACTGTGGTTCTACTTTACATAGACCACAAGTGAATGATTTACATGTGAAAAGGAAGGATTTAAAAGCATGATATATCTCCTTTAAAAAATGTTAACTTTATGAATAAACTTAACTATCTGAGCAGCAGTTGAATTAATTCCTTCACGATCAACTCAAGCCACTGAACTTTTTTCTAAAGATGTACCTTCTACTTTTGTGGCTTTCATAAAATGAGGCTTTAAATATGATGAATTGGCATTTATTTCAACTTCAAAGTGAACCTCGGAGACATAAGTAAGGCTTCCTGAACAACAGATAATTATTCAACTCCAGCAGAAATGGTGTGACACAGGTGTTGTGGAAGTCAGTCGTTTCAGTTGCATTTACCAGTTAAGGAAAACATGAAGATTTGGGACTTACAGAAGTCATGGCAGCAGAGTAGAGAGGATCCAATTCAGCTTCAAGCTCATTTGATGCAGAAGGAGGCAGCAGGATTACTCCTACTCTCTGTAAGACTGATCTATAAAAACAAGGGAGATTTGATTTAAAAAGCAAATTATTAATGAGGATTTCAGTTTTAAACCTAATCCAACCTAATGGTATCTTCAGCATTCCTAAGTCATTCAGTAGAGGATAACCAGACCTCTTCTCTTGTTTCTTGAAGACATTTTACATCTTTTTAAGTTCTAAAAAACAATAATCTGAGGGTCTCTCTCAAGTTTAGTTTTTTTCATGATCAACATAGTTCGCTTCTTCCATCTATCTCTCCCATCACCTGTCTTCCCTGTCTAAATAAACACACACAAGTACAAGGGACCAGTTGCTCGAAGCTAGCAATGTGCAGATTTTGGAAGGTGGTTTGAGAGAGGTAAAGGAAGCAATCTTCCTTTAAAAAAGAAAAGAAAACCAATACTACACAGAGAAGGTGGTTTCAGAAGTCCTTTTTTTAAAGTGATTGGGTGAGAGGGGAGATGTCTTCAAGAAACACAGGAAGTCCAGTTAATGCTGTCATATCCTGAATGACTGACGATCTAGACCAGCATCTGCAGCGACCTTGTCTTGAAGCTTCATTGTGCATTTCTGTGTTTGAGTATGTATACCTTAGGAAGGAGCTTTTAATTTGGAGAGGACACAAGGTGTACGGTACCCTCAGGCTGTGGCAGAGGAGCACGAGAGGGATGAGAGAGCAGTCCACGGCCCTTTGACGCAGATACACGTATACTAGAGGAGAGCCCTGAATTAAACAACAGAAGCAGGTTCAGATAAAACAAACTCACGTTCCCATTTACAATTCTAGAGACAGACTTTGTAGAGGTGTCTGACCACATTCATGTTTAATCAGTCCTAGAGAAATATCAGGAGGATCAAGTATAAAGAAAATACATTTACAGTTTCAACCAGAGATTTACTTTTACACCATAATAATTTGTTAGATGCCACAATTATATGATATTTTTTCAGGCTTTTGTTTTTAAACTTTCCACAAAATAAAAAGTTACATTTAGTCATTTGATAAAATTGGTACTTTGATCGTGGATTTGTGATGGCCATTTCAAAACAATTTATCATTGTGTCCTTGAGCAACTTTATAACGTATTCGATGTCATACTTTGAGCCATTTTATTCATGGATGATTCATATTGGCACATTTTTCAAGATGTGCCAATATTTCCAAATATGTTCTCTCTTTTTTAGGTGCAACAAGTCAGTAGATAAATGTATGAATGTTAAAAGGTTAAAATAGTCAACGGATGAAGGAGTCAATGGTTCGAAGAGTTAATGGATGATGGATGAATGAGCCAATGTATTGATAAATTAATTGATGGACGGATGAAGGAGTCAAGGGACGGATAGAGGAGTCAATGGACGGATAGATGAGCTAATGGATGGATGGGTCAATAGATAGAAAAATGGATGAGTCAATGGATGGACGAATGAGTCAAAGCATGGATGGGTTATGGCTAAAAAGATTCAACATTCATATGTAAATTAAATTAGCAAACCCTAATAATTACACCAGTAGTTAAGATAAGGGCTAATCAATACATAGTTACATGGTGGCACCTTCAATTAAGAAAAAGGTAACTTGCTGCTTTCCCTGCACTACAAACGTTACCTAATCTGGAACGTTGCAGTCTACTGGTACTCTACAGAAGATGAGGGGAATATTATGGTCATCTGAATTCTAGCAAAAACTGGGCATATGATGAAACTGCAAACTTAGTTATGTTAAAGGGGTTCTAGAATTTAAAAGCACATTTACCTTGTTTTTGTTGAATATAGGCAACTTTGCATATTACATGTACTATAAACTCTGTCACATCTCTAAAGTGGTTCCTATGCAAATTTATAATTTTGTAATGGCCGCAGAGTAATGGTTAAGTTAATAACACATTCTAGGAGCTGTAGTCCACTTAGACACATCTCCTTAAATTTCCATGTCCCAACACACTTCAGTCAAAGATCCATAGGGGTAAAACAGCTCATTTAATATTCAGGTCATGGTTGAGTGGTTGGGGAAAACCAGTCTTCCCACTGTTTGGCTTTATTACGGGGTTGTATTTAGCCACTTATTAGAGCTCCTGGGCCATTTTCAACCCCAACAAAGTTTCATATGATATCTACAGACTCAAAAAACTATTTCTGGCAAAATTGGCTAAAACCATTGCTCTAGAACCCCTTTAAGAAAATGTTTTATTGCTTATTTGTTTATTAAAATCATCTTGTTCCATGATGTAATTTCAGGGAAAATAATAGATGTGTGTGTGTTCATTCTTCACTCTAAGAAAGTAATGAGAAAAATCTAATTAAAGACCTGAAATGTCCCAAATTGTATGTGGTGAATAAAAACATCACAAGACCATCAAGACAGGCAACAGTGAGAACCAATACTTTTTTAGGAGGGCTTAACCTACCTAAAAGATGGATATGGCCTAATCCTATTTTATACAAGGTTATCTACTTATTACCTCACTTGTGACACAAAACTAAAAACGGTTTATTAAAAAAATGCTTTCTTATATAGGCAAAAAAATTTTACGTGTAAAAAGAACTTTCTAATCACAATTAAACAAAACAACCATTTCTAAAAGTTTCAAATGTACACCAAGATCAATACAGAAGACAGCTCAAAGAAATTAATTTTTGCCTATTTTGTGACTCTGCAACGACAGCATGACCCATTAACTCCCATCTGTTTAGTCAACCGTGTAATTAGAAGCTCGTGTTTTTTTAGCACAAGAAGTTTAAAATGATAAGACTTCTAAAAGTTTTCAGGCATTTTAGGGATTTTTGCTTAGAGTTGCTGAAAACGTCAACACGATTTGTTGATCTTGCTTTGTAGTTGATGAGCACAAACACTGCTCTAGCTGTTTACCACTTAATTATATGGTACGGCGTGGTTTAATTTCAGACACGGAGCGTAGATGTGCATCGATGTATTACATCACAGTTCCCGTGTTTCACCGGACGGACCAACACCATTGTGGCACATTTAATCATGTGCGAATAGGAGTTGTAACATTGGATATAATGGCTTTTTTAATAAATATTCGTACCTCTTGTGCTGCTTTGTGCAAAGCAGGCAGATGATTCTTGTTGACTTGTATAGTGACAAACATGGAGGCTAACATCTTCAGTATCACCCAGGACATGAATCTACTCAGGTGAGGATAGTGTGTAGAGATATTTAAAGAGAAAAGAGACAAAAAAATGACTTCAGATAAGTAGAAAAAGATGAATACATGTGTACCAGTAATGGAGAGACATAACACTTAAGAGACATAGCTAATAATAATGTGAGTAGCAGAAAGTAACAGAAAAGTAGTGAGGGTATAGTCCGGCTGAACAACATGTAAATGAGATCGATGGGAGTGAGACAAAGTAGGGAAAATAGGGATGAGTGATGACATCGGGAGGAGGCGAAGCGGAAAGCGTTAAAGAGGAAGGGCTGAGAGGGTGACAGCTGCAGATGGAGACAAAGGTCGTAGCTGTAAATGAGGAAGAGGAGAACAGAAATCGGGGAAAAGATTTTGAAAAGAGATTTGTCAGGCCACGAGAAAAGCCTGAAAAGTTTCTATGAGACAGGAAAAAAGAGACACAATTTTAGCTTTATTACTTTAGACATCTAATTTCTGAAACCGTCTCTACCTATATGTTTAAAAATAGTGTTGTTTGGATAGTATTTACACTTTTTAAACGTTTCCTTTGAACTAGTGTATCTGCAGGGAGTGAATAATCGCAAATCGTACACAGATGTGACTTTTGATTTTATTGGTCATCAGCACTCTTCAGTTTTCACATCTTTCTTGAATGTGTCAAACTCTGCATTTGTTGCAATTAATTTATTTTTCCAAGAAAGCAGTGTGATTTGGTTAGCTTCCAGGAAAAAAGCATTCGCTCCTCAGAATTTGATAAACATAATATACCTTAATATAGTGTTAGTTCATAATAGACCGATTAGGGAAACAGCTTATAATTTTTTGTTATTCAAATAATTGGCATTAAACCCCATCTCTTTTCACTTCCAAACCTGTTTTCTACTAGATTAATCTAATGACATCATCATTACTGAATAAAAAATGGTAATATAACCCTTCCATCGAAAAATGGCTATTATATGTTTGATATATGACACTTCTTTTCCCGCAGTCATTCTCAGGCTGGGAATAGAGATAATTACAACGATTACACATGCATGATTGCAATGACTTGAAAAGATTATAATTACACAATTAAATATAAAATTTGATGGGAAAAGAAAAAGGGATCAACATGACAACTTTGATTATGTGAAATCACATAAGACAGTAATTCCCAACCTGGGGTCCCAAGAGGTTTCAGTGGGTTAGAACAATTTTGTCTGTGGTGTGGTGAACAAAATTATATTTGTAAATACTGCACAATCTAAAAACCTAAAAAGAAAATTTTCCATATAGCCCACAGTGGAAACGAAAAAAAAAAAAAAAATAAGAACCACAACCAAAAATACAGAACTATTTTAGGTTTTGGTTCTAGGGTTTTATTTTTATAATTACTTTCACTGCATGTGTGTGGATATGATTTGGGGTTGTGTGGTCCCATTTGTCTTCGACACCAGCAAGGGGGTCCTCAAGGAAAAGAAGGTGGGGAACCATTGATATAAGATATAAAAAAGTCTACTAAAAAGTTATTTCAAAAATAAGAAAACTATAGATTTAAAATAATAAATGGAGATAAACATGCAAATTTGAGTTTCTGTTGTGTATAGATAATGAAGAAAACATTTTGTGATTTAAATCTGCAAGTTGTTATCACTTATTTTCTGCGTATTTTAAAGGTGATCCTATTTTTAAACTAACAGCCTCTTCACCATAGCAACTAAAGCAGCAGCCTATAGCTATGATCAATTAATACTAGAAAATATATGAGGCAACATCATAACATCTTTTTGAACCCACACCTATTTTCTCTACATTAAAAGCTAAACATTTTAGCCGGAGAACATCTCCAACTCATCCAGAGCTCTGCTGAGTCTTTCAAGCACAAGGGCATTCAGTTTTGTTCAATGGGGTCCTTGTTCATTAAAATGAAAAACATGTCTTCCGCTGGCTCATTAATTGGACAGCAATAGAGCTTGGTCAAAGAAAATAAGTTATGTAAGGCAACACAAACAGTATTTGTAATTAAGATCAGTTTATGGCTCATTTTGATAATTTTTTAAGGGCTTAATGCTGGCAATCAAAAAAGTAACATATCACAAGCTAAATAAATCGTTTAAGACAAGATGTATCTTTGTAATTACAATAATATTGAAAAACAGAATTTTTTATTTTGAATAATATTAATTAACCGATGAAAATATGAAGCACTACGCCTTGAAGCCTCATTCTCAACAGGGACAGACCGACAAACAAACCTTAGGAGTCCTGGGGAAACGCAGGTGCTAATGAGGGAAAGGAATGGTGAGGGAAGACTGAGCTTCCCTTGGCCGTCTTCTCCCTTGGGCGCTTTATGAGCTGCTCCGAGCACCTCCCTCACCCTGAAACATACGGTTACAGAACGGCCGGGTTGAAACGGCATGAAGCTGCATTTGTGCTGCATTTACACACAAACATCCGCCTTCCAGAAACACAATGGCAGCAACAAGAGCAGCAGCCCTTAGGGACATGATTACATAAAGCTTTAACTCAATTACAAAGGGGGAGGGAAAACAACAGAAACTGGGGACTCTGACAGAGATAGGGAAAACGTGAAGAAGGTCCAAAGTTAGCCTATTTCTTTTCATTCACTCTGCACATAATCATCTGATAGGCTCCATTTTCTGTATCTTTGTTTGAGTCTCTTATCTTCCTAGTCCTTTTTTGTTTTCTACACCAAAGCTCTTGCAGCCCATTTAATTTTCAGGATCATTATTTACACTCCTCTGGCATCTTTGCACCCGTCTCCCCTTCCCACTCTCTCTCTCTTCTGTTACCTGTTGCTCTGACAGACTTTTTCCAACCGGTCGCTTACGGGACTCCCATAAACCTTGCAGCCACTGACAAACAACACGCAGCATACTCTGCGCACCAGCCAGCCTCGATATCTGAAAGAGGAAAAAAAAATAATTTACAGAAGCAGGCGTCGGTGAACATGCTGGAACCATAAAAAGGCTTCAAAAGGAATAATGTAGATAACATCAGTACCTGGTTTGTGTCTCATTGATGCTCAGCAGGTTACGGGAGCCAAGGAAACTGTTTTGGCCAAGCTTTTTGCGCTAAGCGACAAACATGAAAGATGCAAATAAATGATTTGGATATTTTAATTAGAATAAATCAAAGAATTGCATAAACATTTGTAAACAAACAACTGCTACTCAAACGTCCTTTGGAAAGATGTAAATGAAAAGCAAAACAGGTCCTTCAAGCCACACTGTCAAAAACAAACGTGATTGAGCCTAAGTCTTATTTAAGTGTTTAGAGACAAGTTTAAGTAGTATAGGGCAAAACGGATTCATGGGAAGAATAAACTTGAATATATGGAAAACACAATATTGTACTGTGTGTTGCTACAGTCCTGCTGCTTTCAGTTTCCCTAAGCTAAAAAGAGAAACCACCCACTGCATGTATGTGATACAAAAATACACCTTGGATGTATATAACAGAGAAAGAGAGGCGGAGGGTGGAAAAAGGACACTGGAATAACAGATTTGGAGTTGATGAGTCAATCTGAGGATTTCTGTCCACCTCTGAAACACCTATATTTAACAAGGTTTGCTTATCAATCATCAAATAAACTATCACTGAAAAAAACATTTTTTATTTAAATTGTGTCACAATTTAAAGAAAAAAATATCTGTGGGCACAGCAGCAGATTTGAGTATGTAGATTGAGAATATTTAAAAAATCTTTGCAATCATGCAATATCTGCAACACAGGAGAATTATAAATACTAAACATAATTTTTACAAATACTATGAGTTATTTAGCTTTGACCATTTGCCAAAGAGAACATCACTCTATCAAGTATTTTGGGATACTAAGGAATTGGCAGTATTTTACTGGTATGGAAAACAGTTTGATTAAAGGTTGAAAGATCACATCACCGAAATCAAGTTTTTTTTTTTTTTAAAGGTTTTAAAGTGGACAGGTATATGAAGGGGGAGAGAGTTGTGGGACAGACATTGGCAAACGTCCACAGCCAGGAGTCGAACCGGGACAGCCACTTCGAGGGCTGAGGCCTCTGTACATGGGGCGCCCGTCTTAAACCACTACACCACTCAACGCCCCTATTACCGATATCAAGTATACATGGGTATCTGTCATGAGTGGACGATGGACTCACCAGACTCTCAGGGGTGCACTGGTGGCAACACTGGCCCATAATGGGTCTGAACATGCCCAGACAGGTGGGGGCAGTCACCTTTTTCTTGATCTGCCATTCCCTTGACAACTGCAAGGGAAATGTAAATATGTAACAAAAACCAAGACTAAAAACAAACCAATTTAGTGGTACTAAAAAAAAAAGCATGCTGTAAAGCAAAGGTAATATTTCAGAAACACACACAAAGATTTCACAAAAAGCAAACTTTTGCATTTTAACAATTCAGGAGAGAGTTACAATATTGGATAAAACAGGAGTCTCCTACAATGTGTGTTCATTATCTTAAGATGTTTTTTTTTTCATTTGATTGTGGTTGAAATGTGAGAAAATTATCCTTGTGGTTGCTCTGTATTTGTCTATTCCTGGATTTGTGATACATCAGTCATAACCTAAACAGAACAGAAAAAAACCCTGGCTCGGATACACCTAAGGAAGCGAAGGTTCCCACAACACATAACTTGCACTGCTAAATAAAATGTATATCTTTACTTTTTACAGCAAAATAACTTTTTTGATTATATCTTATTGTTTTATACTAATTGTTTTACACTTTATATACTTTATATTTAATAAACGTTATATTTTAACTTATTTTAATCTTTCGTCCCAGTGTTTCCTCTATGGGAGCCCTAGCATCGGGGGCGGTGGTCTGCTGTGGGTGCCTGGGTACCCCCCAGGGAGTGCATGGGTGGAGGTGGGGGTATAATCCCTCACTCCTCTGGGCGCCCTGGGTTGGTGCCTTGGCTGCTGCTGCTGATCTGCTGCCGATGCAGATGGCTCCCATGATTCCTGGCTCATCTGTACTCAGCCCACTGTTTTTTATTTATTTATTTTATTTTTTAAGCTTTTAAGTGTATGTGTGCATGGCTGATGGGTTGGGTTGGGAGAGGGGTGTAGTTGTGATGATGATTTTATATTTGGTTTTTGAACAGGGGGTTGGGGGTTTGTGGGGTCATTTAAAATCTGTAAAGCACTTTGAGAAACCATGTTTGAAAAGCGCTTTATAAATACAGTTTGATTTGATTTGATTTTAAAGTTCTCTCACTTTGCACAATGTTTAATAATCGACTAGAATGGTACTAAAGAACACTTTATTCAAGAAAAATAGAATTGTGTTAGTTTCAGATTAAAACTCTACTCGGCACTTGAATTCTCAGCCACACCTTAATATTGAGTAGAATTGGAATAACAAGGAACTATTAATGCCACCCTGCCCTCTCGGTCTACCAGGCAACGCGTCCTTTTGGCACATTTTTAAAACAGGAGATGTAGGTGGAGTATGACTCTGGTAGGGGGGTGAGTTTTTCTTTAAGCAGTAAAAGCAGATATAGCCAATACCTGGATAGATACATTATACAACAATAGAGCCACTTCAAAACTGGCTATGACCATATTTGAGGATAAAAAATGTTTAAATCACTTTGCGGTTGTACTGTATTTAGACAGCCTAGTATCCCAGCGGCTACTGAATGTAGCATGAGCAACTGCTGGGATATATCTTGTTATCAAATGGAATTTCTCCAACCTGCATCTCATACGATGATATTTCAGGTGAGTAATTCATTAATAGTGGAGTGAGCTATATTAGCACTGCACAACATCAAGAAAGTATTTATATATACATTTATTGTGGTCCCTATCTTATATTGATGCATTTGAGTCATTTTCTGTGGAAGAAATGCTCTTATGCTTCTGTTTCAGAAAGTTGAAGTTTGTTGGATGTGTGTGTCGGTGGAAAAAACGACAGGATTACGAGTCTTATTCATTAATGTTCACGACGTGCTAACGTCTTGCCTCAAATTGGCCCACATCAACACGACGCTTCCGCTTCCTTTGAATGAATAAGTAACGCATCTTAACTTGGTGGTGTTTCAAAGATAAATACTGTTTCTTCCTCAGCTCTTCTTTCTTATGTAAAAGATGCAACACTGATGTGTTATCTCCACAAAAAATAAGCCTGAACATGTTTTAGCCAGATGTTAATTTCTACTAGCAGAAACATGTTATGCTCTCTTCTGGCATCAAATTTAATAAAACCTTCCCATGAGCAGTTGCAAGCAAAGGTAGACGAGACCATGAATACCAATTTTCTCTGACGTAGAAAAGATTCGATTTTCTTGAACACTTTTTTTCCTATTTCCTTTCAGCAGCTAATGCAGACAATGTTGGCTGGTTGAAGAAAATTTTCACATGCAGGATGCATATGGAACTCAGAGTGACTGAATACATTTCTAAAACTCCACATATTACGCGATTTCTCTGACTAGCACAAGGCAAATTACATGTTCAATTTTCAGTTTGGTCTTTGTGGTATTTTTCTAATGCAATAAAATATTTTTTTAATGAAAGTTTTTTATTATCTTGATTTACCATGGGTGACATTAAGTGTTAATGAGATAGTCTTTATTTAAAGAGCTTAAGGGAATGTTTTTACTCTGTGTAATTTAGTTTACGGATGTACAAATTTCCAACAACTACAACATAAGGAGCTCCATCCTGGGAGGATTCTCAACAAATACTGTGTACGTTTAATTTCTCAGCTTGTTGAAATTTGGCCGCTTTTTGACAGATGTGGTCGTTTGGCTTTTCAGGTCCAAATTAAATATTAGCCCAACTTATTGTTACAGGTACAGTGCTGAAATAAGTATCAAAAAAAGACAAAACTAAATGAGTTTTTAGAACACGATCTGTTAAAATAGTCAGAACATGCAGAACATAATTCATTGTTCAGAAACCACACTAAGCTCTTTCCTAATGATTTTCTTTTGCTTTGATAGTTTTATCATATCACCATGTCAGCAAGGAATATGGACCATTACAAGATTATCAATATTTATCTGTCTGAGAATCACTAATACATGCACAGAGCATTCTAAACTGACAGGACATTCTTTGAACAATCTAAATATGTGTTCTGTTAATTAATTAGCTGGGGTATGCGTCTCCTTCACCAACTTGTATGTCAGTAATATTATTTAGTATAACAGACAGAAAAAAACACTTATCCTTCTTTCTGTGTAGTGTTGCTGTGGATGGCTTGGAGATGAGCTAATGAATCTCCTGAAATCAATGACGAATCAATGACGAAGACTCAGTTGGAGAGAAAAGGCCTGATCTAAGACAATACTACAGCAGTGACAAATCTTTCATTTAAATATCAATAATTTGAACTGCTACAGTAACTCAGAGGAAAAAGTATAAAGGAAGGAGAGAGGAGGAAGAACAGTGAAGGACTCAACTGTGTAGGCAAAGTTTTTGTTTTCATGCAGTATTTAGTAATCCTTTGAAAATTCTGTTCATTTTCTGATGGCTTGACATGACTCACTGATGCATCACATTCAGTGATTTGGTAAACATCAAACAGAATTAAGCACAGGGGGCCGAGCATGTTCTCTAGTGATTGTGAAGAACAAAGCGTTCGAGATTAGCGCACACAGGGTAAAACGAAGAGGACAGTGGGAGACAAGCAGGCAAGCAGAGTTCTTACAGCAGGTCTATTCTGCTGAATAGGTGGAAGGCTTGTGTTCTTGTTGTTTATCCCGTCTCTTTTCTCCTCGACCATGATGAAGCCCCTGTGGATGTATTGCCAGAATCCTTTAAAACAAAAAAAAAAGGAAAAATGATCAAATTATGTACAATCATGTTAAATACTGAAGGTTTTTTTTTTACATTGTGAATACGATGAAATCTTTTGAGTGCATGCAAATTGAGGGACAAGTGTTTAACAGATACTTGCCAATTGAAATCAATAAAACATACAAACAAACATAATCTTGGTGTGGAATTTCACTACATTTTTCAGCACAAGTCTGTTGAAAAGAGTAATCTTTTCTGTCATCAGCCGTTGGGTAGAAGCATTAAAGCCAGGGACATAAAAAAGGCCAAACAACCTGATGAAAACGGCTGGTTCTGGGATGACCGTGGAACCAGAGGAGATGAAGATGGTTTATAAAACCAAGAAAATTATGGACAACCCTGAGTATCCTCTTTATGAGACTATTATATAACAGAGTGTCTTCAGTCAGAGGCTTCCTCACTTTTGTTGCAACAATTTTTGCTGCTACAGGAAATATTTCCTGGCCACTGCCACCAGGATCTACAACTCCTTGAAGAATTAATCAGCTTGAGCAACAACAATTAATTTCCCTCTGGCATTAATAAAACATTTGTGAATGAATTGAATTTAGATTTGACCACTCTTCTTGGCAGGAATGGATTTTAGGTGTAATCCACAAATGTTCAATTTAAAGTTGACTTCAGAGCTTAGCTGAGGCTTAATTTTATCCTGCTTTATTCCAGATCAAAATGTTGGTGTGTGTTTATTATCAATATATAGCTGTAATACCCATTGGGTGAAAATTGTATTCATCCAGTTAATGATGAGAAATAAAAGAATAAAGGAAGGTTATCATTCTATCCACTTTGTGCAGATTATTAGCATGAGTTGGACTGAAACTACCCATGAACCAATGATGCTTCCACCACCATGACTGAAAGCTGAGAATATTGTTTCCAAGTTTAAAGGCATCAAACCTTCCTCTCATCCTTGTTGCCATGTTTATTTCCTTTGCCCTTAAATCTTTTCTCTTAAGGAGTGTCACGTGGCACAGTAGTTTTGACGGGCGCCCAAAGTTCTTAGCCTAAGCCCTTGATGTGGTTGTCCTGGGTTCGACTCATAACCAAGGATATTTGCAGAATGTCTCTCCCCTGCTTCTCTCACAATTTATGTGCTATCCAGTTTAATAAGGCCACTGTGGTCACAAAAAAAACCCCAACTTTTTTTATTGAAGGCATGTAATTTGTCCAAATGACCAGTAACAAATTTAATTTAAGCATGGAAGTATTGAAATTGATTACCCTTGCTCAAGTATCAGTGTGTGCATGGTTGGTTGTTCGATTTTGCCCTATGATGGTCCAGGGTGGACTCTACCTCTCACCCACTGATCACTTGGTTAAGACATCAGCCCAATTCCATCCAGCAAGGATAAACAGGGAAGGATGGTTGGATTGATGGATGCTGTTTCAGAAGTGTTCCTGCTGTTTGACGCTAGGTTTAAACTTTGCTGGTTCCTCGACTGTTCTGGATTTTTCTAACAGGTTTTTGTTACATGAAATTGAAAGTTTGCATTAGGCTAAAACTCTTACAGAACCAGGTGTTCCAACAAGAACATTTTCAACATACATCATAACTTGTTCTGGAATAGACTAAGCTGGCTAAGATTAAGTCCTGAACTTAATTATACAAAAAAATTCTGAGTTACGTTTAAAGTTCTCCTTCACTGAAAATCATGAAAAACTGTTTTGTTTTGTGTTTTTTAACTACAATCCGTCACTCTGAGTTGCATAAGCATGCTGCATGTGAGCATTTTCTCCAAACTCTATTCCCTGCAAGAAAATGAGTGAGTCAAAAAAAAAAAAAGCCCATTGATGGTCACAGGGAAAATTAGTATCCATAGCCTCGGCCATCAGGTTTGGGACCGCCAACAGGAACGCTACCGTTTTTGTGGACAGGAGAGATCAGAGCACTGCAGCTAATATAAGTTTACAATTAGCAACTGCACAACACGGCAGAGCATTTTTCAGGCTTGTCTTATTTGTGGAGACAACACATCAACATAAAAAAATTTCCCCAAGGAAGATGAGCTGAAGAAGAAATCTTGTGAATTTGTTGTTTGGAACACCACCAGCAAAATACCGCGCTAGGTTAGTTAATTGTTAAAATCACTTTGAGCGCAGTGACTTCACCAACTACAGACCTTACACTACTGGCTTTGCTTCAACGTTGTATTTAAAACCAGGATATCTAAAGTCACAACGGTGGAAAACCAGCTCCCAGGCTGTAATTAAAAAAATAAATTGTTCACCCAATGTTTCATTTTTTAAGTATTTTATAAAAATGCCCCATGACAATGAAAAGTACTAACTAGACTAACACACTAATATCTTTGACCAAATCCACTCAGATGTACGTGGGCGGGATGTAAGCTTCAAACCACGAATTGGAATATCAGCAGCTAAATCTTATGATCAATTTATCCTCATTGGGCACGGGCAGTAGTCTAGTATAAACAGGATAAACACATTTATCGGTCTATTACCAAAGCTGGATGAACTACTCCAAAATAGTTTTCAGGTACGTTGTTATTTCAAACTGTAATGAGCTAAAGAAAAAAGAAAATCCTATGTATAATGCTGTATGCCTAGGTCAGCTGAGGGGGCCACCTCTCCCTGCCGTACGGCTCCATGGACCCAGCGCACTTGGCTCACTCCCCTCATCATCAGCCAGAGCCATGCGAAAGCAGACCCACAGCGTCCAATGTGTGCGTGGCACTTCAGACAATGACCTCCAATCAAATGAGACGACCCGCTAAATTTTTCACGATATTACTAATCAGAGGAAAATAAACTAACGATTTTCTCTGTCAAAAAGAGGTAAGAGCCTAGCACCGAATCCCCGTCAGACTGTTGGATGTCGGACATGTGGCGTAAAGAAGACTGCTTACCCAGTGTCACTCGGGGGTCTGAGTCCTCTTGATTGAGGCTCAGTTTGAGGCCGGTAATACCCCCCGTTGCACCAGGGTCAGGTCTTCTCGGAGTCTAGGGGTTTGGGAATGCAGTCTAGACTTTGTGGTAAGCTGCATCCAAGGCTAAATACTGGCACGATTTTGATCTTACATTACTCGACTAATTTTAGTAAATAGAAACAGTGTAGTTTAAATGAATAAGACTTCATGTCCTGCCATTTGTCTCCACCAACCTCCACGGTGAACTCAAACGCACTGAAAAACAAGATTGGAAGGATTTTCTTTTTTTATGCACAGAAACCGACTCTGATGGCATTCATTAATACCAGAAAGCACAGAAAAATGAATAAAAACACCATTAAATGAGACCTTTTATTTTGGATCAATGCCAAGAAACAGACCCATTTAAGTTATTTCTAAGAATTCTGAAAAAAGGTTAAAGCAGAATTGAAATAACGTTGATATTGGTTGCAAAAAGCACCTGGTTGTTATGTACAGTGTGTGAGATTTAGCCAAACATTAGAAGGGTTTATGATCATAGTTGAGATGGTATGATTTTTTTATAACCAAAAATATATATATATTTCTTAAAAAAAAAAAAAAAAAAAATAAAAATATATATATATATATATATATATATATATATATATATATATATATATATATATATATAAATAAAGTCCTAAAATGAATGAGAATCAAGCTTCCTATGAGTATGGAAACTTTTGACAAGAATTGTAATCTTTTAAAGGTGAGACAAAACAGTGTCCTATCCTACTTTTAACTGCAGTAGTTAGTCATTTTGAAAAAAGTACAATAAAAATGTAGTTTTCAAATTTCTTTACTAACTTATGTATGCAGGCAAGCAATAAGACAGGGACATATCTTTTCCTAAGATGTTAGAGGTGGAAGGAAGCTTCGCTCAGGTGAAGCAGGCTACTCGCCAGTGAGCTATAAATCATTAGCACTCTTATATAACAGTTGTTGGTCCCTGGGCCACTTGGATATGCATTAATGAGAACTGGTCAAAATCTAATGGGCTCACACCAGAACTGATTATTGAACATATAGTTCTGACTCTGCTGGTCTTCAACTGAGTAATTAGATAATATTAAGGTAGTTTTACTGCAGAGCAAAATAGGTCTGCAATCTCCAAGGAAATAAAGCTGCCACAAAAGCCCCCATTCTGTGAGAAATATCTTTTGGTTTCCGCAAGTCTTGGTTTCCTCTACAAAACGATGAAGATGTTTCTTGATGTCGTCAACCCTCTTTAAAAGTATCTGTCTTGATCCATCAGATTCAGGAAACTCATTACGCTCAGGAGACACTCCCTTTGCATCTCTGTCTTGCACTCTGTTGATCCCGCTCTGCCCCATTAACGCTGCTAATTAAAACTTAAGCTGCACCCATGGGGATACACTCCATTTCAACAAGCTCCAAGTTCCCACATTCATTAACAAGTCCAGTGGGAAGACAGACATTGAGAAGGAGCTCAGGGAGATTTCTTAGGTATAGAGGACAAGATTGGGGTAAAACTGTGGGGGTGAAACAGGGGGTAAAGGGCATAAAATGAAGAATTAATAAGACAAGAGAATCACCAAATGAGACTATATAATAAAGGCAAGAAGGAATATATTAAAAGACAGCAGTATGCCATGCTGTGAAGGCGAAAAACTACAAAAAGGGGGTTTATTTTACAGTTTTTAAGGGTTTTAATCATCTTAATTTTACCAACATGTTTCTTCTGGCAGGAAGTAATTATTCTGGAGGAGTCCAGCCATATTCACAAGTTTAATTCACTCAAGAATCTATGTAGGGAATTAAAGATTAGGATGATGGCAAAGAGAATCCGATTTTCAAGATTTGGAGCTTATGACTAAAGATAAATCGCAAAACATGCAAAAAAAGTGATGAGAGATTATAAGAAGGGCTAGACAGCCAATAAAGGTTTTTCTTAAAATTACGGAGAACGTCGAAAACTATTTTTTACATGTTATTAAAATGTGAGTGCACACACCGATGAAATGTATACCTATATATTAAAGGCTGCTACACTCTCCTTTCATTTTGCTTCTATTTTCCATTCAGCTTCGTCTTTTGAGCTTATGTACGCAGAATTGCAAAAGACGAGCAAAAATGATTATGTTTGGGGAATTAACATATTTACGCCCACTGCACTGTTATATATATATATATATATATATATATATATATATATATATATATAAAAGAATAATATGTTTCCAGGTGAGGAAATTTAAGCAGCAGTCTCAGTGATCTTAATGGTGCATGAAAGTGGAAGTTTGTTCTTTTTTCAACCTGGACCTTAAGTTGCATTATGTTCATTTACTCACCAAGACAAGTTTGGAGCCTCATGAAGTCTTTCTGGAGAAGTTTACATCCATTTGTGATCAGCGTATATCCATATAATGGGAGTTGTGAGGGCACGACAAGTGCCACCTCTAAATAAGGCATTATCTGCCACAAACCACCTTCATTTTACAGATGTATTGTTATGAATCGCTAGTACTATTCCTCTATGACGTTCGGTTAGACAGAACTTGCTACTGCAAACATCAACATGGTTCCCGCTTGCATGTTTCCAAATTTCACAAATAAAATGACCAAGATGACTAAGTTCAGCTTCCACTGACTCGCTTTCTGCAAACTGCAAACACTACTGCCTCACAGCAGTGATACATTGAAATCATGGGTTGGTATAAGTTAGATTAAAAGGCTCTAAAATGACCAGGAAGACAACAATGCAGCACCTCCGAGACTACAAACTTTTCTGGGTGAGTAAATGAACGTAATGAATGCAATAAAAATGATCCAAATTTTTTTTTTAAACAAATTTCCCCATTTAAAGTCTATTCAATCGTCAATTTAAAGCCCTTCAATTGTCAGCTGAACACTGAGAATCTGCTAGAGAACAAGCCAAAAGTGATGTAGCATTTGTGTTTTGTGTGCAATGGTGGTAAAAAAAAAAAACTGGAAATGAAACAGGAAGGTAAATTAAGCCAGAATTTCAAAGACTACAAAAATACTATCTAATTAAATAGATGAATTTAGTTTTGGACCGCTAAACCTGAAATTACAATTTGAGTAACAACCAAACAAAATTAAATATACTGTATGAGCAAGAAGCGGGGTAGTGCACGGCGTAGAGTGGGCCCACTGGGACAATGCAATTTTTAAGGAGGCCGAAAGCAGACAATGTAGCCTTTGCTGCATGTCTTTCTGCCCATTTCTCTTTGCCCAGTTCCTGTCCAGAACTGATAACAAACACCACTGGTGCCAAAAAATCTGTAAATTAATTTATAAAAAAGCAATTCTGAATATTTGCAAGTTACATATGGCAAACATTATTCAGCTACTACATTGATTCTAGCAGCTAGCAACAGGTTAGCTAGAAACCGGTTTAAAAAATGTGGGAGGAAAACAACCTTCAAACTAACTGCTAATTTGCAACCACTCTGAAACAACTCGGAACAAGAGGATAGCTTCTTTAGAGACTGCTTTGTAAATCATTTTTGTGGAGTCGGATTAAAAATTAGTTGTCCTTACCTTCTGCAGCAGTCTTGCAACGTTGAGGACTGAAGCTAAAAAGAGACCTTTCTCACCTGCAGTTACTTAAACTAAATGACCTGTCAAGCAAACACTGACAGATACACCCAGGAAATAAAGAATACATATTAGGTAGTTTTTTTTTGTACCTTCCCTCTACATCAATGGTTCCATTTGTGTAGAAAAACTAGAAACAGACTTAAAGGAAAATATTTTAAAATATGATTTCAACTGAAATTTTTTATGCATTTTTTACCACGATGTGCACAGTGTACATCCGCCTTCAGCACATTACTGCTCAGAAGAAAAAAAAAGATCAAGATTACAGATCCACATAATAAAACTTTAATACCCGCACCAAGGAGGTAATGTTTTCATGCCTGTCTGTTCACAACATAACTCAACAACTTTAAATGAAATTTTCAGGAAATGTCCGCAATGGGACAAGGAAGAATTGATTACAATTTTGGGGTTGATCCAACATGATGTGTATATCCACCCACCGACCAGGGTTGCTAATCTCTAATCTTCTCTGTTGTCAGAGATGGAGGCGAAAGTCTGCACTCCAATTGCTTTTCTAGTTCAACAATGTGATGAGAAAAAGTGAACAGAAGTGCTGTTTTTTGAAAGTCAAAGTGTAATTTACAGGAGTTAGGGACATGCACCAAAGTAACAGATTGAAAACTAATTTAAAAAAACCCTTCCTTCCTTTTTTAATAGAGTTTAGAAGAAACTGCTATGGCAGCAAAAACAGAGATGAGCAACACCTAAATCCCTTTGTAGTTCTAGTGTTTGGTTACCATCCTATCTAGCACTGTATTGCTTTAAGCACATCCATCTTATATTTTAAAATGATGACTCACAAACCAATCTTACAAAAGTCAGCCCTGTTTTAATCCCTGGTTGAACTGACAGGTTGCATATTTTAATTATATACATTCTTTTTCTATAATTGAATCAATACCTGAGCAGCCAGGCTCCTAACAAGTACTGAAGACGTAAATCTACGCAGGGTTAGCAGTGACTGGATTCAACAGAACCCAAATAATACTGATGGAAGGACCCTTTACCCTACATGTATATTTAAAAACGTGTTCAATAAAAATTACTTTTAACATTCCGACATTATCATAGAATTAAAAAAAGGAAACACTGCACATTTTGTGGGGAAGCCAGACAATTATTCCACTGTGGGTAATTTGTAATAAAGTATTCTTCTCCTTAAGCTACAAAAAAAAAAAATAAAATAAAATAAATAAATAAAAGAGTTGCCAATTAATTTAATAATATACAGGACATATGATTAAGCCCGGGCTGCATGATGTTGCTGTTGGTAGCAATTTTGAACTGAGATCTTTCTACATGGAGTTTGCATTTTCTCCCTGTGCATGCGTGGGTTCCTCTCCGGGTACTCCGGATTTCTCCCACAGGCCAAAAACATGACTGTTAGGTTAATTGGTCTCTCTAAAATGCCCTTAGGTACGAGTGTCCCTATTGGTGTTCTGCATGTGGGTTAGAAAGTGTAATATGAACATTACAGTTATTTTATTTTCCTGTTGTGTATGGATTGTGCAATACAGAAAACCTGGCCTTGCCAGAGTCAAAAATAATAGAGTCACAGGAGAAAAACCTACTCTAAGATAATACCTTGCTGTGAATACCTAGCTCCATGGCTAGTCAAGCTTACCAATATCATGAAATCATGTATGAGTACCTCATGTGCTACAGGGAAATGGAATGGTCTGACTCATTTTGGCTGACAGAATCTTAATGCTTAGAACCCATAAAGATTAGCAGAGAAGGCAAGTTCTCAAAATATCAAATCATCCTCCCGACTTTTTATTGAGGCACTGCCAAAAGAACAAGACAAGCTGCATCCCAACTTGACACTGCCTGCAGTGGAACAGAAAGAATTTGTAGTTTCAGGTGAGAACGTCTGAGGAAGTCATCAATGTGCTAATTTCTGCCTTAGGAGACTATCGATGCGTTATCGAAGAAAAAAAGCCCACAGTTAAGAAAGAAGCCCGTTTGACCTCTCCCATTTTCTGTTTAATCCCCTGCCACTTGGTACATGATATCACTATTGATTCAAAAGCTAACAAAGTAGTCAATGGTTCCCTTCTTCAGAAAATAAGACTATGCTATGCTCCCAATAACCTAATTTATTTTTCTTATTTTTTCAGTCATCTGAAGAGAACCCTTAACCAATAAAAGAAATGTCAAAATTACTCGTTGGGCTGCTGTAATTAGCTTTAAATGTTTATTTTAAAAAAAAATGTAGGATAATGCACGGTAAAATACACTCAACAAAAATATAAATGCAACACCTTTGTTTCTGCTCCCATTTTTCATGAGATGGACTTAAAGATATAAAATTCATTCCACATACACAATATTACCATATCTCGTAAAACATTGTTCACAAATCAGTCTAAATGTGTGATAGTGAGCACTTCTGCTTTGCTGAGATAATCCATCCCACCACACAGGCGTGCCACATCAAGATGCTGATCTGACATCATGATTAGTGCACAGGTGTACCTTATACTGCCCACAATAAAAGGCCACCCTGGAATGTGCAGTTTTTTGCTTCATTGGGGGTCTGGGGACTCAGAACCGGTCAGTATCTGGTGTGACCACCATTTGCCTCATGTAGTGCAACAAGTCTTCGTCGCATAGAGTTTATAAGATTGTCAATTGTGGCCTGTGGAATGTTGGTCCACTCCTCTTCAATGGCTGTGCGAAGTTGTTGGATATTAGTGGGAACTGGTACATGCTGTCGTATACGCCGGTCAAGCACATCCCAAACATGCTCAATGGGTGATATGTCTGGTGAGTATGCTGGCCATGCAAAAACAGGGACATTTTCAGCTTCCCAGTATTGTGTACAGATCCTTGCAACATGGGGCCGTGCATTATCTTGCTGAAACATGAGGTGATGTTCATGGATGTGCAGTATGGCACAACAATGGGCCTCAGGATCTCATCACGGTATCTCTGTGCATTCAAAATGCCATCAATAAAATGAACCTGTGTTCTTCGTCCATAACAGATGCCTGCCCATACCATAACTCCACCACCACCATGGGCCACTCGATCCACAACATTGACATCAGCAAAGCGCTCACCCACACGACGCCACACACGCTGTCTGCCATCTGCCCTGAACAATGTAAACCGAGATTCATCCCTGAAGAGAACACCTCTCCAACGTACCGCACGCCATCGAATGTGAGCATTTGCCCACTCAAGTCTGTTACGGCGACGAGCTGGAGTCAGGTCAAGACCCCGATGAGGACGACGAGCATGCAGTTGAGCTTTCCTGAGAAGGTTTCTGACAGTTTGTGCAGAAATTGTTTGGTTATGCAAACCAATTGTTTCAGCAGCTGTCTGAGTGGCTGGTCTCAGACGCTCTTGGAGGTGAACCTGCTGGATGTGGAGGTCCTGGGCTGGTGTGGTTACAAATGGTCTGCGGTTGTGAGGCCGGTTGGATGTACTGCCATATTCTCTGAAATGCCATTGGAGACGGCTTATGGTGGAGAAATGAACACTCAATGCACGAGCAACAGATCTGGTTGACATTCCTGCCGTCAGCATGCCAATTGCACGCTCCCTTAATGCTTGTGGCATTTTGCTGTGAGACAGAACTGCACATTCCAAGGTGGCCTTTTATTGTGGGCAGTATAAGGTACACCTGTGCACTAATCATGATGTCAGATCAGCATCTTGATGTGGCACACCTGTGAGGTGGGATGGATTATCTCAGCAACGCAAAAGTGCTCACTATCACACATTTAGACTGATTAGTGAACAACGTTTGAGAGAAGTAGTAATATTGTGTATCTGGAATGAATTTTATATCTTTAAGTCCATCTCATGAAAAATGGGACCAGAAACAAAGGTGTTGCGTTTATATTTTTGTTGAGTTATATGTGCTATAGCTTTTCTGTGCTGTGTTGTGCCAAAAAAATAAAAAAATAAATCCCCAATGCCTGCTGGCTGTGTTCACTCGATAGAGCCGGCATAAAAAAATAAGGAGGCTGCTTTCGCTTCCAAGTACAGTGGGAACTTTTAAAACACAAAGGGAAAAAAATCCACACACCAGTCATCAATTATCTAAACAAACGACATTTATAGCTGCATATTAATGTACTTTTAATGCTCTTTATATTTTGTTATTATCTGTTTTTCACTGTTGCTGGCATTTTAGTGTTATTACGTGTTTTGTTGTTTCATTATGGTTTATTTTATCAATCCATGCTGTGTTGAACATATGGAATAAAAAGCACAGCATGAGGCACATTTATACAAATACACTCTGACTTAAAATTAAATTAGTATTCATAAAAAAAAGAATTAACTAGAATGTTTGAATAGTTGGTGTGTGCACTATCTGGTCATTACAACATGATGGAAAATTATTTTGGAGAGACATTTCACAGATCCTCTTTTCATTTGGATTTAAATTTGAATGTTCAGTTTACATACAGCACCTGGAGTAATTCAAAACTGCTTCTGTGTGAAGCAACTTTCAATTGTAGTCATCTATTACAATTGGACTATTGTAAGAATGTAATGAATTCCATTTGTCTGTCCCACCAGGCTTTTCCCATTTACATCTAAAGAATGATTTTGCTTACTCACCATTAAAACATTCCTCTGTACACTGCAGAACTAATGTCTTGTATTGTGAACCTGATGTATAGAATGGAATGTATAATATACATGCATGGCTTGTTTGGATGTGAATAGAGTCGAACAGGGAATTAATGTTTTAATCAGAACTCTAATATTTTAAACTTTCATACAGCACATAGAGTAAATACATTGAAAATTGAATAGCAGATATTTAATCCAAGGCAACTGAAAAAAAGCCAATCAAAATCCTGCATTTATAATTTTCTAGGTGAACAGCTCAATATATCATATTGATTTGAGGTCACACTGCCCAGTCCTAGGAAGCCTTTTGCATGTTTTAGTTGATTTCCTGATTCAACACACCTAAATCAAATTACTGTTTATCCACCAGCCTTCTGCAACACTGACATGCTGAGAAGGTAGTTGGACCATTTCAATCAGCTGTGTTGGAGGAGACACCAGGACTTGAGGACAAGCAAGACAACCCTGCTGTATACCTACTTAGACTCACAGGATCATAGAGGGAGGTCTGTACTCATGACCTATGTTCATTGGTTGAGGGGTATTGGTACGCCAATATGCAGGGCAGGTCGTCAGTCCATCAAACGGCAACAAAGAGACCATAACCATGAACACTTTCATACCCCACTTAGAGAGACCTATCAAACTTAACAGTCATGTTAAACTGTGGGAGGAAGCTGAGATACCCGGTGAGAACCCTGGATGCATGGTGGGAGAAGACGCCAATTCAATGCAGTAAGAGCCCAGGCTGGAACTAGTAGTACTAGTGCTGTCATCTGAACCACCATTCAGCCCTAAACATAAAACAGTTTTGAGCATAGACAGGGTTCCCACTCTTTTATAAAAATCATTCCCCAGGACTTTTCCAGGTCATTTTCAAGACTTTTTCAGCTGCTACAGTACAAGTCAAGGTATCACATCTAGGTACTGATATTATCATATTGGGAGATATTTGGAAACATTGTTCTTTTACCATTATATCGGTACTACAGTTGTGCATAGGTTGTTGCCTTTCACAATGCCACCTGTTTTCCTCTACTTGCAATGCAACACATAAAACAGAAATTATTTTCTACTTTAATTCATAGACTTCTATTTAACAGATATACGTTTAAAAGTCCAAACCCTCACAGTCTAGCTGTATTCACAAGCAGTCACTAATTTTAGCAAATACTAACTACTATTAAGACACATTAGGCATTTGGTATCCATAATGGCTTAACTTGATGGGTTATGTTGTTTTTTATTTTAAATTATTTTATTAAGTCTGTAACTGTTTTTTTTCTCCCAACTATATTGTTGAAATTGATATGTCTGTTGTAAAGCTAAATATGTTCAGATGCAAAATCCATTTAGCCTACTGGTGTATGAAATGGATCTGAAGTAAAATATTCTGACAAGGGTATAACTAAGGTAAAATGCCAGTATATATCATATATCCCAAGTGTTATTTTCTACAATTCTACCTGATATTTTGTACATTTAATTACATTGCTTAAAGATTATTCATCTTCCTCTTTCTCTCATATACTTTCGCCACAAAATATTTAGTTAGATGCTAAAGTGCATTTTGTTATTTCAGTATTGGTCATCTTAGGTTAGTCCAGTCAACCAGAAACAAGATTCAGGGTAGATGACAAGGCTAATATCTCTCGCTAGCACCACAATCATATTGAACACACAACAATTTAACACTGCTACGTTTCAAGTCTGGCTTTTACGTAGCATTACTATGATAAATGTATGGTTACCACTTAAAATCATTCTATGTGAGGTATACATCTAGATCTAAGCTGTTATTGCAACTTCTATTTATACTGAGTGACAAGACAAATAGAAAAATTATTGGCTTAGCAAAAACAGTGACAAGCTAAAGGTCACACTCTTTGTCCCTCAAATGTACGACAGAAAAGTCCTTTCACAGCTGACCTTGAACCTGAAATAATTCTGTGCTTTAAAATGTTAGAGATGACTCATCTTAATGCAGTGCTCCTCACTTCACTCATCCCACAATGCTGCCCTTATTCAAACATGCAGTGCAAGACATTTTCCAGAAAATTGACGCAAAACAATAACTCCACTCTGTTGGTCAAGAGTTGGTATTTTGGTGATTTACTCCAAGATACATTTTTACTCCAGACTGTACATCCTGCTTAGGCACGAGTCGTCATTCAGCATGGAAGCTTCACTACGTTCCTCCTTTGAGTTATTTACAACCACAGAAAAATTTGACTCATGTTAGACATTCGTCATGGGTCTACGGTCAGGACTTCTGTCAGCGTGCTCTGTTAGCATCTCAATGTGGACAGTTTATCTTGCAGCTGACAAAAGATGGCTTTCTGTCAAAGATGAAATAAATACTTGGCAAACACAATATGAATTTATTATACTTGAAGATATCAGGAGACTGATCTTTGAAGTAAGAGATGACTGCATGATTAATTATTTAATAATAGTTTATTCTCATCTCTTTTATAACAGCTGTCAAGTCTTCTTAGACATTTTTGGTTTGTGAATCAACTACAAGACAGGCTTGTTGCGTAATGCATCAGGTTGCATAAGTGTTTGTGAATCACATTTTTTTGAGAATGTCATTAATTTAGTAAATACATAACGCACATATTTGAGTGTCTTAAAAAAATAAAACAGAAATGTGAAGTACAACTTGCATAGTTTTATAAGTTTAGGACATTAAAAGATGTTCAGCTAAAGATTCGACCCCTTTTCAACCCAATATAAATATGGCAAGTTGGCTCAGGTGTCTTGCATCACAGTGTGGTTAATAAAACATCACAGCTGTCAGAGAGAGATGAAGATCTGCTTAAAGGTACACGAGAGGAGGAGAAAACAGAGGTGTAAAAAGGGGAAATGAAGTGTGTCTGACACATAATTACAGATCTTTTTTGTGACACCACAAGCGAGGAAGGAACCTTTTTATCTGACAGTATCAGATAGAAATGACTCAGTGATGATCATAATTACCATCAGATCCTATTAGCCAAAAACATGTTGATCAGTGTAATTATCCAATCCTGTTAGTCCAAAACAATCTTGACTCCATTGTCCTGTGCCTTCCAACTCCAATGTTCCATCTCATCCAACTTGAACTGTTTTTCAGCTTTAATGTTTTTTATTATTATTAGAAATCCTCAAAGGTCCCTCTTAGTCTCTAATCCTTGGTATATCTCAGATATTTTCATCAATCTGTTTGTCCCTCGTCTTTTTGACTTGAGTGGGAACACAAAGTTAATAAACAAGCACATCTTTTTATAAACAAAGGTAAAGTCCATTTCCTGATGGTCATTTTCTTCAGCCTCTGTACGTTGTTTTGTTCTGTTTAAATACTAAAGTGAGCCATCACAGGATGACAACAAACCTCACACAATCATCCGACAAACAGGACACGCATTTCAGAGCATTTAAGTCTGATACAGCGAGAAGGAAATGAATAATTTCATAGAATTTAATAGCAAACAAAGCCATTTCAGGGGTTGCTTCTTAAAGGGATTTGGTGAATTTTGTTTATAATCAGTTCATTTAATTCCATCTTAAGCAAATGTGAGCAACTATGAATAAACACAGCCCTTTCAAAATTTTGTGCTGCTCTGATGTTCTTGAGGATCTTAAATGTCACAAAAAATTGTTTGTCAAAGAATCCATCTGAAGTTAAAGGTTTGTGTATTCTTCCTACATAAGCACCTTTACATCTGATTAGTACAGGTAGATCATATGTTCTTGTCAGATGTGTTTCAGTAAATATATATTAGGTTGATTAATAATAATATATATCTAATGTGGACTGAAGCAGCAGCTTTGGGTGTCCTTATGAGTGAAATGGTGCAGTGCTAAGAAAGAGATCGGCTGCTGGGCTTTGTGAATGTATTATATGTAAGGACCCTGGGAAAGATTTTTTTAATGTAAAATTGTAAACAAGATTATTTAATTGATAGCAAAATATATGTTGCTGTTTTACTTATAATGTAGTCTTATTTAAAACATTGAATTTATTGCTAAATGTCTTTGAATTTTTTTAAAACAAACTTAATCTATTGCACCAAAACAGTATGTTTACATCCACAATCGAGCTTTTGGCAAAAATCGAGATTATACCAGATGGAGTAAAAGCAGGATATACACAATGAGCGAAGAAATGGATGATAATACTGCAGCACAGTACATTTTGTAAGTACCATACTGTTTGATTGTGTTACTCTCATTGTTACTGCTCTTTTTTGTTGTTGGTATTCCAGCTTCTGCAGTCTTGTCACTTCCCGAAGGGGGAAGCCCAGGCTGCTAATAGCTCAGCTAAGCTACTTCTGCTGTTTACACACAGAAAAATATAGTTAACTACCCGCATTCAACTCCAGTCAGACTACAATGTGTACATTCATTTCAAAAGTCCAAATTCAGTCGGAATAAGGCAATAATTTGATTTTCTCTAACTGCAAGTAAACACACTGACTGATAAAAATCCTGAATTAATTGTGGCAAAAAACATGCTCAATTGTATGTCAGGCATCAAAGCCAATGGGAACCATTATGTCATTGAATTAGAAAATGTCATAACTTTAAAGCAGCTTCCTTTATGTACATACTTCTTTTATACATTGTTTAATACAAGTGCAATGTTTCAGCATCAGAAGATGAACGATGTTGGTTCTGTTTCCATGTTTAGCAGTGATCACCTCTTGCACATCTCATAGCTTTGTGTTTCATTGGGGGTCCTATTAGCCGAACCCCCCACTACTGAAGCAGTTTCTGACGTTATGTTGCAGGAGATCACATGCAGCACTCTGACTGTCACTACGTCATTTTGTATTCCTAAGAGTGAACAGAACTTACAACAGTGTAATATTAGACCTGAAGCTATGGTCTATACCCGCTCAATAGGGACAACGGTGTAAATCATCAATACATCAAATGGACTGATGCAGGTACCTATGGTCCGTTTCTATTTTAACTTAACATGTATATTTTGGGACTTTTGAAGGAAACTTGGGGAACAGGAGAAAACTCAAGTCTTCGTTTCAGAGCACATTAGATGTAAACACAAATCCCGCGGCCAGAATTCACAACGCTGGCTGACCGTATAGGCTAACTATTATTGCACCATGAAGTCTTTTTCTCTCTTGGATCTTTGAAAAATAATAAATTATTAATATGTTGCTCCAAAAATTACACTCTATACCTTTACCTCTTCAATAAAACAGTAAACATACCAAGCTCGATCTGTCTCTCTACTGACCTTCAGATACTCCATTCAAAGCTCTACGCCCCAGTATGTAGGCCCTCATCTTCTGGATTTTTTTTTCTGACTTAAATCTATACATTTTATTTTTTCTTATTAGTACTGGAGGTGTACTACAAATACCAAGGTCACAGCCATGTAAAACGTAAAGCCTTTTTTTCCCCATAAGGTAGTGGTGAAAATCAGCAGAAGAAATTTAATTTATAAAGGTATTTAGATGGATCCACAGCCCACAAACACTGGGAATTTGTTATTTGCAAAAAATTAAGTTACATAGGCAGATTTTCTGCAAATAACTTTAAATCCACTGTATGTCTTGTCCTATAATAATGTAAAAGTGCTTCCACTTTACATATTATGACTTGCGTTCCTTCTGCTAAACCCACTGCTTAAACTTGATTAAGCAGCGGTGTAACAATGTGAAATTTACTGTTTTTGAATGCATTTAGAAACTTTGCCAGAACAGACAAACAAGTTTTATGTTGATGCAAGAACAGGAACAGAGCGCTCTCTGGCTAGGACATTTTTTTTAGTTCTTGTAAGCAGGATTCATAATCTGAATAAGGCAAGAGAAAAAATGTCATGTTCAGAACATAGGTCAAGAACAAGCTGGTTGGGTGGCCAAACCAGGTATGCAAGAAACCTGGTAGAAAGAACCAGTTTCTCTGTTTCTGTGTGTGTATGTATTTGCCTTTAGTCTTTAACTATCTGAAGTCTGATGGTTTTATATAGCTCTAAAATATTTACACTTCAAATCCAAATTAACCCCTCTCTTATTTACAGTGTAAATTAGAGAGGAGTTGGTCTGAAATGTGAAAACGTCCCTTCTCTTGCACACAATACATGAAACTGTTGACAGGTATTCTACCTAATTAGGCAGAAAGGGGAATTAGCCAAATTCAATAAGGTAAGAGAACATAATGTGCTTGAAGTGGGAGAAAAGAAGCCTCTTTTAGGTCTAGGTGTTGTTTACAAGATATTTGTGGTCATTCAGACCTCATGTTTTTTTTTAAATTAGAAGCTTTCTGCACCTTGTAAAGAAAAGGTTTGTCCATTCTATTTTACACACAGACAACCGCACATGTTTTCCTTGATATGTAGGAACTAAAGCCAATAAAAAATGCTACTTTCAACCAGCATTTAAACCCAAAAGGTTATCATTTTACTTCATAAATAGATTAATATTGATCTGAACACTGGATAAAACGATGCTTACATCTTTTGGTCTCACTGTCAAAAGTTAAAGCGGACCAAATGTCTCTTGTTTTAGGTTATTGTATGATTCATTTCTATTTGCTAAACGCTAAAATAATGATGAAACAAATGTCAGAAATTGTTTAATTAATGTCTTAAAAATCTGAAGTTTACATACAGAATGATTATTGTATCTTTCAAACAATGAAGGAAAGTCCAGATTATGAAAACATGGCTTTGGAAGCTTCTGGTATATTAACTGATACATTAGGGCTACTTAGAGCATCCCTGTGAAGTATGGGTTGGTAGCATCATGTTGTGGGCCCGTTTTCCTACAGGAGGAACTAGTTCACTTCATAAAATAGTTGGCATCACAAGAAAAGAACATTTTACCAAAAAAGATAAGGCCAAAGTGGTCACAAAGTAGCAACATAGTAAATATTTTGGGATGGCCATCACAAATCCCTGATCTCAATCCAAATATGGAGCCTAATGCTGCGTTCAGACCGTATCCGTTGGAATATTCACACTTGCATCTGAGGAAAAAAGAACGCGTGGGCGGGGCTTCTTCTGTTGCCGTACGTTCTGAACTATGGCGGATAGTATCAAGAGAGTGGCTTGCCTTTATTTGATAAATAAACCTAGACAACGTCGACTTCGGCTACATCAGCGCTATTTGTGGGTTCACCCCATTATTCAGATGCGTTGTGAGTTTGGGGAGTTTAACCATTTGTTCCAGGAGCTGCTTATGGATGAGGTTCGCCTTCAGCGGTACATCCGTCTGTCCCGCGCCCATTTCGATGACCTCCTGGACCGCATCGGAGCTCAAATCTCCTACCAGGACACCAACCACAGGCGCTGTATTCCTCTCGAGGAGAGGTTGTCCGTCTGTCTATACAAAGACGAGGACGGATCATAAAGTTCTCTGCGATTGCAGACGGCCACGATCAGCTTGTCTTCCATTGTTGAAAATGTTTTTTCTTATCCCACTTCATTCAAGATACGTGTATAGTTAAATAACTACAGTGAGACTGGTCCACTTTGTCTTACACCTTGAATCACACACAATGTACATTAATTTAAATGATGTGCGTTTGGTCTGTGTTAGTCAAGTGATTTGGGATTTTTTGATTGTAAAAATTCTGGATTAAAATGCTACAAATCAGAAGTCGCAAATACGACGTCATGGAGCTAATGCTTGCCAACACTAGCTAGCAATAACTAGCACCTAAAACACTCACCGACACCTTGTAGAGCTTCTCCCGCACGCTGGCTCTCACTAAATTGACAATTTCTACCCCAGCATGGCTGCCACTTTCCACATGGTCAGATTTATAAAGGCTTTCTCTGTGTTTAATGTTTCTTCCTTCATCCTGGAGGCTTTGATATTTGCCTCCTTCTTCTTCAGACGTAGCTTGCTATTTGTTTTCAACAAAATCTAAAGTAACTTTTTTTCAGTGGTCGAAAATCAGCGCTGTCTCTTCATCAAAATATCTTTAAAATTCACGCAGATCATATGTTAAATCCATGGAGCATTTCAAACGGGATGAGAAAATAACTTTTATTGCTCCATTGACTCATTCATTTTTTTTGCAGTTGTGAACATGGACCGTAAGAAGAAGGGTGTGACTTTGTGGCCACATCTGAAAAGGTTTTTGCGAGTGAGGCAGCCTACAACCTGCACAGTTCCACAAGTTCTGTCAGGAGGAATGGGCCAGAATTCCAGCAATCTACTGTGAAAGCTTGTGGAAGGAAACTGAACACATGATTTGACCTACAGTAAGTCATACAGTCTAAAGGAAATGCTAGCAAATACTGAGAAATGTAAACCTCTGATTTGAAAACATCAATAAATAAACATTCACTCTCTCTCATTATTGTAGCAATTAGCAAATAAACCTAAAACAGGAGAAGTTTGATCTGACTTCTCTGCAGACAGTGTTTTCTTAATTCCGTGTATGTAAACATATGTTTTTAACTATAAATTAAAACTAAATAATAAACTGAAGTAAACCTGATCTTATATGCATATCCTATATTAATGCTTATCTGATATTGATATTCTAATATTAATGTTGTGTGGAGGCAATGTTGTTAGTTTTTGCCAATTTTAATATGTGCTTTCACATTTAAAGTAGCAGGGGGCTGGATTTCTAAAATAAATTATATTCATGTTCAGTTTTGTAACTGTATTGGGTAATGAAGCGTTTTAAACTAAGTAAAATGAGCCCACCCATGTGAAGGAATTACCCGCGCTTACACGCAGATGTAACATCAATCTATAATTCTTGTGCGTTCTCGATTTAACAGGAAGAAGGAAGAGAAAGAACCCGGACTTCAGACGCGGTAAACACTACTACTTACTTCGTTACTAGACATGTTGCTTGTTGTTGTACAGCTGGCGATGTGTGCAATATGCGGTGGCTTGAAAGTACGCTACGTCACTGATTTATTTACTTTTTGTGTTAGCTCCCGCAGTGGCTGCAGTTACTCGCAGCACCGGCCACGGCAGTCGCGAGTTTAATTTCTTCAATCCGGCCCCCTGCTCCTTTAAAGTTGTTTTATACCATTTTCAAAGTTGTGTTTTATGGGATTGGTGGGTATGACAAATACATTCTTTTTTACTAATTATATTACTAATTTATTGTTTGGTATAGATTACAGGTTTATTGGTCTAGATTTGTCAATTGTCCACCTAATCTGCGCATATTTAAAGTATTTACAATTATATGAACTTTAAAAGTCAAATTGAATGTCCAGAAAAACCATGCGTCAACTATACCAAATCCAGGAGAGCAGTATAGGTAATCAGGGTCCTATACAAATATACAGGCTATTGTTATTAAAATACATAAAAATAACTGCCTACTCGGGCAGTCTGAGACAGTCATTGTCAGCAAAATGTGGATATGTATTTTATCACCAGCAGTAATGCTGTGTAGGAGTGGCTTATCATTATAAAGAGGATTATGTGGTCCTCTAAGGAAACTTGAAAAATAATTCTTGTATTAATATATTGTACTGCAAGTCTTTTAAAACCATATGATGCATGTAAATTGCAACTAAAAATGCCAACGACAGTTAGCACACAACCATCTAGCTGACTAACAATTATTACCAATTGCCTTTCTGCGAACCCCTTAAATTAGATAGCTCGACTGTCACCATGTTTGTGTAAGAAATTTATACATGGACTCTCCCTCTGACATTAAAGTGAAACCTGTGTGATGCTGCAGGGAGAAAAAGAGCAGAATAAAGTTATAGAATTCCTTTTGTTCTGGGAAATCAATGAACAGCACAGCAACTGATTCACAGATTGATTTTCTGAGTGTGTACGCAGTGAAGAAGTGAGACAGCCGGCACATCCAGGTGCATCGTAGTGTACCTTTGCCCTATTAGCATTCTTTTCCAACAGCCTGGTGCGCAGACTGTAAATAAAAGCCTATTATATCGTTGTCCCTGTGGCGCTTTCTATTTGCCGGCTCAGCACAATCCTCATGCTCTATTGATTTGTTTAAGAAGGATCATAGTCATGCCAAAGATGAGCTGTTAACACCACTTCTAAATACATAATGTACACTCAGGATTTTTTTTCCCGGTTTTACTTATCCTTTTCTTAAGATAAATGCTCTTGGAAGGCACTATACATTTATTAAAAAACTAATGCATTTTATTTTAAACCAATTCTTTTTTACTTTATCGAATCACTGAAATGAAAAAATAAATTTTTATAAGATGAATCAAAGGGCCCGTAATATTTTTTGTGGGAACAATTTTTACTGATTATATTAATTAATTTCACACTTCCATCGCCATTAATCTCTGGTGAGGGAAAGAAAATAACAGAAACCATATAAAACATCAGATTATTATGCAGAAGCCATGTTGCTGTTGAATAGCAACATGAGTTAGCAATTTGAATGGCAAAACTAAAAAAGGGATGTGTTGTATAACTTAGCTGGAGCAAAATGAAAACCACACATAACATGTGTTTTGGGCGTTTCCCAAGCATTCAGTATAATTAAATTCAACAAGGCCACAATTCTCCTGCTGGTTGTTTAAATACAAGCAAAGCAGCTCTGCACCATCTTCAAGATATTATGTGCAAGGAAATTTGCTTTAGATGGCAGTGGACCATAAGAGCACTAAACGACTGTTCCAATTGTACAGTCGTCCTTCAATCTCATGGAGGTAATGACTCCTGAAGTGGAACAGAGGCATAATTAAATTGATGTAGACCTGACATTGATAACGGATTAAAATATTTTCTAAAAGGGATTAAATTGGAAAAGAACTTCATCCTAGAGAAGACCAATGGTGAATCACTGAGTTTCAGCATCTACTAAAACATTAATCAGGCTTGTGGATGAATCATACTTTTTTGTAGATCAGATGGTTTTGTGTGAGATTCATAGGATTCTTGTCACAAAATGATATATTCAACCTGATTCCCAGCTTGCTACTCTAATACAGAGGCTCTGAATCAATTCAGTTTCTCTGAGACGTTAACACTTTATCTACTTATATTAAAAAAAATAATTCATCTTCATCAAACACTAACTCTAAATGTAAGCATTTGCGTTCAAAAACTGTCTAAGCTTCAAAAGTATTTCTTCAGGCCTAAATCCAATCAAAACATGTAATTTCAGCTAAATTTATGGGTGTTTATTTCTTCTCTATTGTCTGTTCAGGTAAGCCGCTGCAAGGAGGGAAAGGAGAGTAATTATACGACACCTTGGAGAGATGACAATGGGTCTGGTGAGTAGCAAATTTAAAATAAATGACTATCTTTAAAGAATGATTTTGTTGTAATGTAAAATATAATATTTTGACATCCCTAGTTATAATTTAATTTTGATGCAAAAAATGCAGCACAAAAAGTGGATTAAGATTAAATTTAGAAACCCATTTTCTATCATGTATAAGTATATTTTTTGTCCTGTACTTAGACTATTTTTTTTATACTGGAGGTACGGGATTTTCTAAAATCTCATTCTTGAAGAGGTAGAAAAAGCAGTCATCACACAAAAGACAACTATAAAAAATTCTAAGAAAAGCCAGAAAACCCCCCACTTAACATTAAAGTAACATAAATGTTCAGTGCCTGAAGGGTACACGCTATACTCCATGGTGTGCAGTATAGCAATTCATCAGTGATGCGACCCTAAAATTCTCATTAGGCATTAAAATATATTTCCCAGGCCAAAACCTTACACAAAATTTTATTTTTATTTTTTTGGTATCAGTACCAACCGAATGTTTTATGTTGGTCCTAAAGCGGTACTAAGTTTCTGTACCCAACCTTGTGTTTAAATAGGGTCAAAATCTGCACAGTGGTGAGAGAAGGCTTTCCAAATTTATCCTTATTCTTTTTATTTGAAATATCATCACAAAACTATACATCTAAAAGCTGTTGTGATTTCCTCTTGTTTTCTACTTCATTCTTTTTTTATGTGACAAACAAAACTTGTCCTTAAAGTTCAAAAGTTCTTTAACACATTATGACACTATAAACTCAATAGCTTTTGTGTCATTTCAGGCCACTGCTATTTATTTATGGTAATAAATGGCCAATGTTACCATTACGAGAGAATCATTCTCACAATGAAGACCTTTTCTAAAATGTAATAAATAAAGCTACTGAATACCATCAAATCCAAGTCAAGTCAATTTCCTTTACTAATCACATTTGCCTTAAAAGGGCACATTCTCTGCAGAAACACACACTGCCTATCTCTAGCTGCTTGTGACGGTAAATCTAGCCCTTTTTATATGCATAGTTTCTAAAAGGACAACGTGAAATTCTATGCAAATCTGCCACATGGCTGAGAAGCTTATCAAGCACAATAGAAAAGGGGCAATTTTGCAATGTCTCATGATCAAAACTCTAGCAGCAGATTAATCTAATACAATTGAGGCGGAAGGAATCTGTGGTTATATTTCAGGCAGAGGGAGGAAGACATGTGAGTTTCATTAGGTGAGCTCAGTGAAGAATATTTGGGCTGCCAGGGGTAAATATTCTTAGAATCTCTCCATTCGTCTCTTGCTGTGGGTGTATGGTTTGAGTAGAACAGCGGTGTGACTGTTTACCTTAGTACCACGCTCTCTCACTTCTTCCTCACAGAGTGAAAAATACCAGATATTTCCTCTAAGGCCAATACTCTAAACAATACACTAGTTAGGTTTTAAAAAACATGATGAGACAAATTCGAAGGAAATGCTGTGGATTCAAACGCAGGAGAACAGAGAAAATACAAAAGTTTATGGGTTGTTGTTTTTTCTCTCTCAATACCTTACAAACTTCAAATAGTCATTAAACAATCTGTCCAATAACTGGTCTGGTACAATACTTCACAAAACTATTTAATAAGGTTAGCGTTTCCCGCTTTTTTTAACATTACAACCATAAACATCAAGGTGCTTTAATGAGATTGCATGTGATGGATCAACATGAAATATAGTTGCATAATTGAAATAAAAAAAGTAAAAGTGTGGTGTACATTTATATTAATCCCTCTCGGTCTACACGCAGGTCTTTTTGGGAAACATTGCATGACAGTTTGCCGTCTCATCTGATATAGTTTGCAAATGTGAAATAAACTTCCCATGTTAACACACCACAACTCTCTTCTGATCTTAATTCAAAAGTCCAGAATAGTGGTAGTATTACTATTAAGCTTGGCGGCATGAATGGCTCAGTATTCTCACACCACCACAGGGCATTCAAATGACACCCTGTAGCAGTGTTGTTACCAATGATTCTCCCTATATTTTGTATGTATTTAACTGTGTTCAGCTTCCCTATCCCTGCTGAATACAAAGCATCCCCATAAAATTATGCTGCTACCATCATGTTTGACCATTGGGATGTCGTGTTCAATATACTGTACTTACAATATTGGATTTCTGCCGCATAAAGGCAAAGTACTGGAGTGCACAACTTATAGTTATCTTGTTTGTGTTATCTGTGAATGTCTGCAGTTCCTCCAGAGTTTCCATTGGCTTATAGACTGCTTCTCTGAATAATGCTCTCCTTGCCAGGCCTGCCAGTTAAGGTCTTGTGATGTTGACAGTTTTAGCATGCTTTATTTTAAGATGACCGATTGAGAAGCGCTCTGTACAATGTTCACTGCTTGTGTAATTGCTTCATGACCTGCCTTAAACCACTCTATAACCTTATCTTGGTCGTTGTGATGTTATTTGTTCACTAATGTTCTCGAAAAATTCTCAAAAGTCTTCACAGAACAACAAAATTATTACTGACTTGCACTGCACCCAATTTACCATTAGTCATTATCGCAACATCACTGCTTGCAATGTCAATATTACAAAAACTCCTCGGACTGTAATACATATTAGCTTATTGCTTAAGTACTATGAATTCAGGATTTTTAGATAGCATGGGATGTTGACAAGGAAAAATTAGGCTATGTTCACACTGCAGGTCTTAATGCTCAATTCCGATTTTTTTGTATGGTCGTTTCCACTACAGATAAAATGCGACAGCAAACGGGCTCCAGTGTGAACATTTCACGGCTCCAAAGCGCCCTGCATGCACAGAACAAGATGAGACGTCACCATAGTACATCACACACAACGCGCTCTGTTTACGGAGTAAAAATGACGGATACAGATGTAAGAGTTTTTTCAGCAGTCTATCAATTGTTGCATGGTCGGAACCGACAGAATTATGACAAATTAATTAGAGAAAGAATGACGACAAAAAAATGGGAGCTTGTGCTTTAACAATGGCCTTGTTTGGAGCAGTGGCTGCTACCTCTGTGTTTTCTCCGGCACTGATTATTGCCGTCAGACCTCAGCTGATTTCAAAAACATCAGATATGTATTGGATTGAGTACCACAAACTGAAGAAACCTTGGTCGGATTTGAAAAAAATCGGATTTGTGCCGTTCAGACCGCCAGAATAAGATCAGATAAGGGTCGCATAGGGGCAAAAAAGTCGAATTTGATGCGTTTTCACCTGCAGTGTGAACGTAGCCCAAATTTATTTTTGTTTTCAAGTTCTAAAACAGACACCACAATAAAATAGGGGCGACTGTTGCTCAGTAGTAGAGTAGTTGGCTTGCAATCGGAGGGTCTTAGGCCCGATTCCAGCTTCCTCCAGTCACATGACGATGTGCCCCGGGCAAGGCACTTAATCCCACAAATTCTACATCGTCCTACCGAGCCATGTTGGCTATCGGTGTGTGAATGGGTGAATGTGGCTTCATTGTAAAGCTCTTTGAGTGGTCAGTATGACTACAAAAGCGCTATATAAGTTCAGTCCATTTACATTTACAAGTCCATTTACACTCAATTAAACACATTTTTGCAAAGTAGTGAGTCCAGGAGTGCTATTTAATTTCCTAACCGGTGATCAGCTGTAACCACCAGGAGGAGAAATAAGGAAGTCTATACATGTTAGCTTCTATGGTAGTGCTAAGACGGTTTCCACTGTGGCAAATAATGCATATTAAGGCATGGAAACTCATACAATAGGCATTTCTAAGCGTTTTTAGAGGGGGTCTCAAGTATTTTTGGATTCTAGCTATTTGCAGGCAGCTGTGTGTCCCTAACCCTCGCGAATAATGCGAGTCCACTGTATCGTGCAGCAGATACTGTGAATAAATTATACACATATGTGTTTACTACTACACTTGATTGTACTGGTCTATTTGTAAAACATATAAACATTATCACTTAAATGCAAACCTAAAGACAAAATAAAAGGCATCTATAACTACGACATGGATGCGAACAGCAGGTGGATTTTTTGTCGTTGCAAATGCATCTTTTCAACAAACCTGATTCTGGGGATCACTGTTATTGTATTTTGGAGGAAGCCTGACAAAGTGTTATAAAACTAAACTACACAGAAGGCCATGCATTAAGTGACAGTTAATTGACATTTGGCAGCTATGCTCGAATAAAATCAGAAGTGTCATGATTAGTCCGATTGCAGCCAGCAGGAAACTGAGAAGCCAAATTTTATCCAGTGCCGTAATTATAAAACAGAATCAACATAAGGAGATTAGCTAATTTCAGTTGAACCATTCAAACATTTATTCCATCACTAAGACCAAAGTGCTTAATGTTGGATGAAATGTACGCTTTACAGCTACAGCCTTTAAAATTTGGCAGATGACTCAAACACTTGAAGCTATAAAGCAACATGTGTACGGTGAGTTAAGTCCCTCAGGGGAGCCATCATAAGAAAAAAATAACAGTCACTTTAATACTTCTTCCAACTAACAGATTCCCCCTGGTTACAAAAAAAAAAAAAAAAAAAGCAACACAAAAATTAATCCACATGCCAAATTGCTCATTGGGTGTCGTAAAATGTGTATTATACTGTTTGGATACAAGTGAAGTTAAAATGATGGACTTTAAAAGCCTTGAATTTAGATTCCTGACCAGCTGTTACAAGACTAAGAGGCCATAAAAACGACAGCATCAAGTGGTCGCCACTCAGTCAATTGGTAGTAATGTTTTCAAGCTGTTCTTGCATCTTGGAAATGCGCTGAACAGAAGATGGTTTAAAATGTTGACTGAATGCTTTGAAACAGCAGAATCTGCTTACAAATACTTCTGAGCTACATTACAAAAACACTTTTCTGAATCTGAATCTTTTCTTACTTTTCTGCAGCCATTTTGGTTAGATTAAATAGTTTAATAAGAAAAATAACCCTCTTATTTTTCCATTTTGATGACTGGCCTGTTCCATGGTGAAAACTTAATCAACAAGCAAAAACAAGATTACTGAAACCATCGGAAATAAAGACTGTGTTGCATAAACGGTTTTCTTTTCAAGGCAAATTTTCTAAAACATTTTGACAGCTGGACACACTGATGTCAATAATTACGTAAGCATAATGCATGACAGGAATGTTCGAGTACCAACTACAAACTTTAAATCAGACAAACCTAGAAATACAGTTCTTATAAGTCAAAGGGTTCTCACAATACTAAAATCTCCCTCCTCCAACATTTTTTAAGGACAGGTTTTTCTAATATAGAGCAAAAAAAAGTTTAACAAGAATTTGACATTTTAAACCCCTTAATTAGGGAAAAACCATCAGGTAAGGGAAAAAAATGCCCTGTTTTATAAAAAGGTATAATTGAAAAATGTCACTTTCCTGTTTGGCAAAACAGTAGAGAAGATATTTGGTATAAATCCTAATATCCATCATGGATATGTGTACCTTTGATTCAGTTAAGCTACTGTAAATGCTTAGTGTGGCACATTTCAAATGGTATGTTTGTATCGATTTTGATGCAACTTCTTATTTTTCCTAGAGGCAATTTTTACTCGACATCCCTATTATGTAATTTACAAGTTATTTGTCTAAATTAATACATTTTAAATAAAAAAGGAATAATATCAATTAGGGCTGCATATTAGAAATTAAAGCAATGGTGACTGTGTAATATTGCAATGACGATATACATCACTTGCAGTAAATACAAATTGTTCTGATTTGTTTTTCTCATATGCACTTCCAGCACCTTATGTGACCTTCACTATGTTGAGCACCAGCTTAATGAGTTGCAGATGCGGGTTTGTAATGGAACAAGACTTTGCCCAAAAGGCTGAGTATAACATTGGCATCGCAAGTGTGACTCCAAGTAAGCAAGTAATTATTACTAATTTAGCACATTTAAAAATATGAAATCACTAAGTGCTACACAAGAGCCAAAAGTGTATAAAAAACCAACAGAAACTGATAAAAAGCAGATTTAAAAATAATCTATTCTTCTTACAACTGCACATTATAATTTTATATTATTATCAGTGTGAGGGCAGTCATTTTTCCATGAAATTGCAATTAGGTCAAGTTTTAAATATACATATTCTCATATCTTTTTGAATATTCATGCAATAACTATGTTTTACCAATTTTTGCCATGCTAGAGATACTTGATAAAGTAAATTTTTTTAGCTTGAACTTTGTACATTAAGGTACGAGGTAAGAGTTGGGTTATTTTCCAATATAAATGCTAGTGATTGCAAACACCATTTTATAGCAACAGTAACCTCAGATGACAGCCTCTTGCAGCAGGGCGCTGTCTTATGCAAAATTCATTCAGTTTGAGAAACATGACATGTTAACTTGGCCTCTAGCTTCCCCACATCATAATCCCACTGAGCATCTGTGGGATAAAACAAGAAAACATTTTAATCTCCTGTAACTTTGCTTTGCCACTTTCAGGGGTCGGAGGATCTGCAAGTTGGGCTTGATCCCATTGGAAAACTTGAGTTATTATGAATCCATTACCCTACTACTCAATGTCGCTCTTTGATAGCATAAACACGACACAATTGAGTTTAGGAATGTGGTTTTATTGTTTTACTCTAGAGCTTTACCACTAAAACAGAGCATACATCAAATCAAGTGTACACTAGAACATTAGGACCTCTTAGAAGGTGGAACAGTTAACGTCTCAAAAATCCCACATTTAAATAGATGACTTAAATTCCAACATGGCTAATCTCAAGACTAGGTCACTTTTTTAAATAAAAACATGAACAACAGAACAAAAACAAAAATAAAGAGTAATACTCCCCAGAAAATCTTCGCTACTATTTATCCCACTTTGTTCACAGGACAAGGGTCAGAATAATGACCAACAGAGAGAAGAAAAAAAAAACAGAAAAGAAGCTACCCAACCATCTGATATAGCATGTATAACGATAAGAGCAAAGAGCTTTAGAGATCCTCCTAAATACATTAGGCACATAAAGATAAGAGCCGTTTGAAGACAAACTCATAGATTCTGGCTCATGGACGTAACAGTTTTACATGCCCCTGAGGTATAGAATGAAGACCCTATAAAATATCAATGAGCTTTTGGGTTTACCAACAAGCAATGACTAAGAGTCACACACAAGTTGTATTACATTCAATACTGTGCGCCACTCATCACTTTATAACACAAAAAGTATCAACAGTTTAGATTACAGATCCCTAAAGTTTCAAGGTCTTTCAGCTCATATTTAACAGCTGACCAAATCTCCAAGTGGTTCTCTTATTCACTACAGGTATAATGGTACACACATTCGAACCAAAAATATCTGGTACAGCGTTATCAGTTCGTTACGCTCATGTACTAAGCGAATACAGGACTTTTTGTGTACCTGAAAGCATGTGGAATGTTTTATTACATAGCTAACAAAAAGAAAACAGAAAAATCTCAGTTATCACTCTGCTTTTGAAAATTATTTTGTTTTCTGATGCAGTTATAGTGGACAAAGAAAGGTGGACTGAAAAAAACAACAACTTTATGTCAGCATCAAACAACGCTCACAAAGCAACTAGTTCAGTGCATATACACAGCATGTACATTTTGAAGATGAAGCTTGCAAAGCTCGTAGGCCGGCCTTTCTCTGCCGGATGTATGAAACACTAGCAGATCATAGTTGGTTAGAAAATGTTGTCAGTGAGACGCTCTGATTGGTTGCCATGCAGCGTCAAGAGTGTTAAGATTGTCAAAAGATCAGCTAGCTTAACTTGTGCGTTGCTGGAGCTTGCCGCTTTGAAGCGTGAAACAAAGTAAAAGCTTGAAAAGTTGACGCAGCCAACGCAACCAAAGCGCCGTAGAGACTGCAACACATATTTATCTTATGTTTCCAAGTACATTTTTCAAGTTATTAAGGCATTAACACAAAATTGTAAAAAAACAAAACAAAAAGAAAACCACACACAGACAAACTAATTGCTTGGGGTGTGCCGGTATGCCAAACATCCCTGTTCGGTACGTACCTTAGTATCATGGTTCGGGTCATTTTGGGTACAGTTAAATAGTTAAAAAAAAAGGTTTCCTGTTGTGTAAAAAGGTAATGTATTAATTACATTTAAAATAAAACTTTACTTGCATTAAATTCTCCAACAACATAGTCTCAGGAAAATAATTATAAAAAATAAACCAACATTTTCCCTTTAGAAATTATTTTTATAACTTGTTACCCATAAACAAGTAACTGAGTCCAATTTCAACAAACAGACATTTTATTTGACCAATAAGCCATGTCGGTATTGCGATGCATGCAATGCATTCTGGGTTTTGGACCCCAAACTGCCATAAGCAAAAATACATATAGATAGCGAAAGCTGCAAAGTTCACGATTTTGAACGGTGGAAAGTCGAAAAACTAAAAACACATTTGCCGTAAAGGGCTGCTTGTGTCCGCGAACCATAAAAAAGAACTATGTGCACCAGCATGTGCAGCTATAGTGCAGAAACTACTGATTGTTTTTGACAAAAGAAGAGGACAGTGGCGTAGTCCAGGCTGATTATAGCAGGCTTGTTGACATTCCACGGTGTGACAATCACGGACCCACAAATGCTGTTAGATGGCTGGGAAGAAGGGAATGTTGGCATGCAGAAGTGGTTTCAGCTATTTTTCGTCCCAGTTCTCATGGAGTCAAAATGTGCATCATCCTATCGCAGGGATTTCTTGCTTGTTACATATACGTGCTATGGTTAGCAGTTAGCACATAGCTTATTAGCTTCCGTCGTGCTTTTAAACTCTTACAATTTGTATTTTTGAATGGGATTTTTACTTGTTAGAAGCAGTAAGAGCCCGGAAAAGGCTGTGATGCTCTAAACCTTCACATCGACTTTCAGCAATAGGCTATGTGGCTGTTAGATCTGGACAAACAACAGAAATATCGAACAATTAACATGTTTAATCACAGATTTCTTACCTTTTTTATCCACCTCGCACGTCCATTCGGATCCTTCATTTCTGTATGTAATGTATATAAAATAATTGGTGGTCATTACAAGGGTCGGTATCACGAATACACGGGTTCATTTTTCAATTTTAATTTGGTAACTACCGTTTCTACAGCCAACCTCAACACAATGAGTACCTGGTATGTTGGAAAATTCTGCCAAAACATCTTTTAAGAGGCTTTAATAGGCTCCGCATTAACAAAAACACACACATGCATACGCTCTTTACAGTCAAGCAGGGGGTTTGTTTGGGGTCCAAAAGCCATGACCGGGGGTCCAAGCCGCATTCGTGAACATACGCACTCCCAATACCGATATGGCTTATTTAGCCTAGGAGGAACAGATCCTGAGAGGTCAGTGTTTCCTTTCTGGAGTCGAAACAGCTCTGGATGGGGAAACTTATATTTATATAAGACCAGCACACCGCTTTCCTCTTATTCTCTTAGCTGAAAAAACTCAGCTTCCAGCTGAACGTTTTCTTTCATCTCCTTTAAAGGACTATATGAATATTTTAGAGAAAAACTTTATTTAAACATTGAAGTCTCTTGATAAGGAAGAAAATTTACCATAGATGTGACACACACCCTACATTTTTTAATCTGATATATGTGCCAAGTTCTTTCTAAACAGTGTTTTCTCTGTTTTTCATGGAGGCAGCTGAAGAAGCGAGAACACACAGTGTCTTCACAACTAATCGCTAATGAAGTGCCTAAAGATTTTTTTATCCAGAAATATTAGCCTGATCATAAATCACTTAGAAAACAATCAAATTTACTAAAAAAGCCCAAAACAAGGACTGGGTTCTAATGTGGGAAACATATAAAATCTAATGAAAGGATTTAGCCCTTATTAATAAGCTATAAGTTACTTTTCAGAAAAAAAAAAATATATATGGGTTTGATTCAGCTGAACTTTATTATGTTGAGACACAAGCATACCAGCTGGAGTTTTAAACTTGTGAAGGTCAACAGATTCTCAGATTCCCCTATTCTCATTGCTTACTCCCAGAGCGTACTTTTTTTACTTCGAGCTAGCCTCAAGGACTTCGAGCACTCAACTCTATTTGTGATCGTGTCAAGCATACACTTTGCTGGTGTAAAGCACCTGAAGCCTGTTCAGGGGAGTTGTGTAAACATCTGGGCAATCTTTCCATCTTTCCTGTTGCCTGTAAGAACATAACCTTTTAGTACCCTTCAGCCTTGTAGCTAAATTTTAAAACGGGAAGAAACTAAACAGCGCAAAGTCAAAGGAGTGTGAATCTGTAGCCATATTGAGCGTGATGTTCTAGTTTTTTTGAATTCCATCAGACTTCAGTAGACATCAGCTCTTGGAGTTTTAAAGGACTTAACACAAATGACAAGGTATCTCATCAACTCAAAGGGCTTTTCTGCAAAGAATTTAACACACTGAAGTTTAATTAGCATTGTTCAGGTCAAAATTAATTTAAAACTCCTATTAGTAAACCCAGGAGCCAGACAAGGTACGGTTAAGGATTTAGAGCATTAATAAGCCTCTTTGTAATAAACAATTTAGGACACCCGACACACTAATATAATTGCTTAAAAAACAGAAAAGTTTGGTTGGTGAGCAGTCTTTTCAGTCAAAATTTGCTTTGTTGTTGTTGAACATGTTTTATTATGTTTGTGGAGGTGTCTTGTGGGTGTAATACATGAACATTTGGTCCACAGCAAATAAAAGCAAAATCAGGTATAACAACATCTCTGTTTACTTCTTTGCTACCTCCAGCAGTAACAACCATACAAGATTTGTTGTCAGCATGATCATATTGCTTTCTTTGTGAAAGAGCACGTACCGTCCCCTGTGAAGCCTGAACTTGTTGTGTTTTTGTAGTTTTGATTTTTGCCCTGCAGTTCATTGGCACAGTAATGGAAAAAAATCACAGAAAAATCCAAAATATCCCAAAATATCCATGTGTCCAGGTATTTTCTTCCTAACATATAATCTTATTTTTTAATAGAAAGTAAAGAATTGGAGTTGATCTTTTCAGGATTTTTTGAGTTTTTAGTGCAGCAGAGGAAAAAGGGCAAGGGAAAAATAAAATTACTTGATCTTTGTTGGTGTTTCATGCTGTAAATCTCCACAGCCAGAGAAGAAATTACTAAAATTATACCCGAGGGACACGGTTTCTTCGTCAAGTGATGAGTTCTCAGAAGCAGTTCTGTGCAACAAATACCACTGGCTCAACTGTAAATGCTCAGTGAAATGACTGAGGCTAATGGATGCTGAGATGCAATAAGACAGGAGGGGAGAAAAAAAAAAGGTTTGACACTAGGTGATAATCAAGGCCATTACTAAAATCTATATTTTGGGGTTACCTTGTTAGTAGATCTCACAGGTATTGATTTATTTTCTGGGATGTATGGAGTTTTATCGAAAACCAAAACCAATGCCTTCAGGAGCGAGCCTTTGGCCGCGATATGTTCACTCTATTAGCGCAGTTCTTGGTGAGATGTTGGAGAGTGTCTCGGCTTTAATGGAGCAAATATCCGTCAAATATCCAACTTAAAACTAAGATCACCACTAAGATCTTTACAGCATACAATGAGTGCACAAAGGGTATCCGCTCACCCAGCCAATCATCATCACATTTCCTTTTTTTCTTTTTTTTTTTACGTGTCCTTTCTAGCAGTTTGCCACTCAGAATTGGTGTCTGAGTACCAAGTACAAGCCCAACAGATTTACTTTCCCAAGCAGAGTATTACAGCTTTGCTGTAACATTCCACTTGATGTATATGTATTAAAAAATCTTTATTAGTGATTACTGAGGGTTCAATTTCCTGAAGTCATGGACACGAAACCGAGACAAGAAGGAAGAAAGGAAGAAGGTGAAGAAAAGAAACCGCACCAGCAGAGGCGCGAACTGACGACACAAGACAGGGAGGCAAACAAAGAACACAAGAAAACATCCCAGTCCTCCGCCTCTGCCGGATGGCAGAGAAGCGGTGAAACAAAACAAACAAAAACAACGAACTGAACAGAACCACACCAATAGTTCAGATCCAGTAATAAAAATTAAGAATTACATATTCATTACACAGAAGCATGGATTAATAAACACAATATTAATGTTTCTGTTAAGCTCCTGGTAAAAGCTAACTAATGACAATAACCTCAGCTCAAGATACGTCCGTCCACACCAATGTCCCCACACCTATGTGTGTGTGCGAGCATGTAGGTCTGAATAAGGTTTCCCCATGCAAGTGATTGATAGCTGGTGTAAGGAACCGTCAATCCGTCCTACAGGAATCGACACAGACATGAAGGAGGCAGGAGACGCATGCATCCAGAGTCCCACAGAGCACAGGAGCCGCAGACGGACCAGCGCAGGGCCAATCACCCACCAAGAGAGGAACAGATGGAAGCCCCAGGGGAACACCAAGCAGCCGCAATGCTGGGGCCCCGAGAGATCGCAGGGACGAGCCCACGGGCTACGCCGGAAACCGGAGCAGGACCCGGAGGCCACGGGGATCAGGGGCACCCCGCCCCCCAGCAGGGCCCCGACCAGGGACCCGCCGAGAGGGGTCCCCTGCCGCCGCCGCCGCCGGGCTAGAGGCGCCTGCAGCTGATCGACGGACAATACACGCCGCTTCCACCCCGGACCAATACCCACCGCCAACAGAAAGCAGTCATTATTAACAAAGAAAAACAGATATCTTTTTTTTACAGCTACAAGGTTAGGTTTATTCTAACATTGTTACTTTCATTTCTAACACAGAGTGAAGTTATTTTAAGTAAACAATGTAAAACAGTTGTAAAACACTTTTAGCATCTCACATAACTGTGTATTTTATTATCAATATCATACTGTTCTTATTTCTTGTTTTTTAATTTTAAGACGTGCCCCTGCAGTGCACAGCAAGAGGTGTGAAAGGAGCAAAACTGCAGTATTCTGTTGTGGTTTGGGGAGGAGAAAAATATATATATATATTCTAAAATTTTAAACTTTTATCCCCCGCTTCCCCCCAAAACCAACCTTCCCATTTAACAAGGAAAACTTTCAAGAATATTACCGTTCAGCTTCTTTCTGTCTCCAGTTGCAAAAGACAGACATAAAAGAAGATTAAAAGGACAAGGAGAGATATGAAAAAGCACATTTTGTAACTTCAGCTTTTCAGAGCTGAAGGCTCATCTGACCAACTTGACACTTATTTTACCAAACCCTTGTAAACTTCTTCCATTTTCTTCTACCATCATGCAAAAAAAAAAAAAAAGTTTCCCCCTTTATCTCACAGAAGCAGGAGGGTCAGAGCCCTGATGTGGATGTAACAACATCTCAACATTCAATTTGATTCCGATTCTTATGATGACGATCCAATTCAGAAGCGATTCTCGATTGAAATCGGGGGTGGGGGCTTGTTCGTGTCTATAGGGGTTGGGGATAGGGAGGGGGGATAAATACGTGGGGTTAATTTTTGATTTTGTATAGCACTTTGAACTGCAATTCATTGTATGAAAGGTGCTTTATGAATAATACAGTTCAAGTTCAGTTGAGTGTGGCTTTCATGCATCACTTATGTTTGTAATACAAACAACTAGATCTGCCAAGTGTCTGTAATTGTAGTGAGTTGTGAATGTAACAGGGCTATACGTTAAGTTTTTAATCTTTTAGCACTGGTGCTATAGGGGTTGTTGGATTATTGTTAAATATGAATCAAGATTCAGACATGAATCGATTCATTTTTTTCGGCACCCTTAGAAATAATGTTTGCTGGGAATTAGTTCATTAAAAAAACAACATTAATAGAATAATGTACATATCAGATTGCTTATACATGTCAGATGAAAGAAAGGACAGATAATTGCAAAGATAAAAAGAACAAATGAATAAACAATAGATGCAAGAAAGTATGCATAGATGAATGAATGAATGAATGGATGAATAACTGAATGAATATTGATGCATGAATATATAATAAGTTAGATAAATTACTGAAGAAATGAACAAAAAAACAATGGATGGATAATATTATGCAACACAACTCTTTTATATCTAATTGTTAAACCAAATTCTTATTGAATCGAACCATGAGGCACCAAAGATGGCACAATCTCCTTCTCTGGACAGAAACTCTGGGATAAACAAAGGATATCATAGATAAATAAGTTCAGGTATTCATACTAGGGCTTCCAAAAAACAATTATTTTTTTATAGTTGACATATCACCAATTATTTTGCAGATTAGACAACTCATTGGATCATTTGCAAATTCTATCGAATTGCGGCAGCATGCGGCTGCTCTAAAATAACTACCATTAGCTTCTAACTTTACGTGTTGCATAGTATTTAAAATACTATTAAGGTGATAGCTTATTCAACATTTATGAACTAATTATAAAACAGTGTTACAGCAGACACATGACGTGCTAAGGTTAATAAAATTACCATCACTACTGATAATGTTAAAACATTATCAGTATCAAATAATACAACAGCATCTTCAGTCAGAAGTTTCATCACAACTGTATCACATACTGCGACAGAAGATCCTTCCTGCCCACAGCCATCTAAAATTTAGAGTCTAACTTTAGTCAGTCTAAAAATAAAATTGAGAAAAAAAAATATTCTGAATGTAATAACAGAAATAATAAGCAGCATCTGCGCTTTGATGTCTTGTATAAAAGCAGCATAGCTACGCTGCTCTGTCTGTTCCTTGGATTAGAACCCGTTTCTAGGAGGCAGCTTGGGCAATAGAGGACGACACATGAGAGAATCTGGACATTTTCATCAATCTATGAATACCCTCTGCATGCCCTGGAGAGAATGTAAAGTTAAAATGTCCGGGGACTAGGGCCGGACGATATAGAAAAAGAGCATATCGATAAAGAAGTAGGTACATTGATCGATATCGATAATTATCAATAAATATCACATAATGTAAAAAAATATTTTAAGTGCCTCTCTGTCATTTTGTTATTCTTCAATGAACTAATTTTAACTAAGAATTTAATTAATTAATTGTTCAAACAATTATTTTTATCATAAGTAAGTTTGCAAGACACAGAAACAAATCAAGAGACCTGAGTAACATCAGTAAATAAAAGAGAAAGCAAGTTCAATTGTAGAGCACAATTCATAGATAAGGCTATTCAAAGTGCTTCACAGTTGCATAAATCAAGAAAACAGTTTAACAGAAAAAAAACATCAACCTAAAAAATAACTAATTACAATAAAAAGCAAGAGTGCAGATAAAATACTTTCAATTGACATATGCACTGGTAAAGAGAACGAAAATAAATGTTATTAACCATTTATATATATATATATATGTATATATATATATATACACATACATATATATATATACACACGTGGACAAAATTGTTGGTACCCTTCATTAAATCAAAGAAAAACTCATAATGGTCACAGAAATAACTTTAATCTGACAAAAGTAATAATAAATAAAAATTATATAAATGTTGACCAATTAAAGTCAGACATTGCTTTTCATCCATGCTTCAACGGAATTATTTAAAAAATAAATGCATGAAACAGGCCTGGACAAAAATGATGGTACCCACAACTTAATATTTGGTTGCACAACCTTTTGAGGCAATCACTGCAATCAAATGATTCCTGTAACTGTCAATGAGACTTCTGCACCTCTCAGCAGGTATTTTGGCCCACTCCTCATGAGCAAACTGTTCTAGTTGTTTCCGGTTTGAAGGGCGCCTTTTCCAGACAGCAAGTTTCATTTCCTTCCAAAGATGCTCAATAGGATTGAGATCAGGGCTCATAGAAGGCCAGTGTTTTCCTCTTAGTGTGTTTTGGGTCATTTTGCTGTTGTAAGACCCGTGACCTGCGACTGAGACCATGCTTTCTGACACTGGCCAGCACATTTCTCTCTAGAATCCCCTGATAGTCTTGAGATTTCATTGTACCCTGCACAGATTCAAGACACCCTGTGTCAGATGCAGCAAATCAGCCCCAGAACATAACCGAGCCTCCCCCATGTTTCACAGTAGGGACCGTGTTCTTTTCTAGATATGCTTCATTTTTCCGTCTGTGAACATAGAGCTGATGTGCCTTGGCAAAAAGTTAAATTTTTGTCTCATCTGTCCACAGGACATTCTCCCAGAAGCTTTGTGGCTCGTCAGCATGTAGTTTGGCATACTCCAGTCTGTTTTTTTTAATGATTTGTCCTCTGGCTCAAACAGCGAAGGATGTTCCAATCTGACACTGATGTTCCTTGAGCATAAAGTTCAGCTTGGATCTATTTTGAAGTCTTTCTAGGCTCTTTTGTTACCATTTGGATTATCCGTCTCTTTGATCTGTCATCAATTTTCCTCCTGCAGCCACGTCCAGGGAGGTTGGCTACAGTCCCATGGATCGTACATTACTGAATGACATGTGCAGCTGTAGTCACAGAAACATCTAGCTGCTTGGAGATGGTCTTATAGCCTTTACAGTTAACATGCTTGTCTATGATTTTCTTTCTCATCTCCTGAGACAACTCTTTCCTTTGCTTCCTCTGGTTTATATTGAGTGTGGTACACACCACGTCACCAAACAACACAGTGACTACCTGGAGTCCTATATATAGGCCCACTGAGTGATTACAGGATTGTAGACACCTAGGATGCTGATTAGTGGACATACCTTGGATTAACATGTCCCTTTGGTCACATTATTTTCATTCTTTTCTAGGGGTACCATCATTTTTGTCCAGGCCTGTTTCATGCATTTATTTTTTAAATAATTCTGTTGAAGCATGGATGAAAAGCAATGTCTGACTTTCATTGGTCAACATTTATATAATTTTTATTTATTATTACTTTTGTCAGATTAACGTTATTTTTGTGACCATTATGAGTTTTTCTTTTATTTAATGAAGGGTACCAACAATTTTGTCCACGTCTGTATATATATATATATATATATATTTATATATCGTCCAGCTCTGATATATATAGAAGCTTTAGTTTTTTTCTATGTTCTTCAATAGCTGTAAGGATTAATGTTATACTCCCCCCCCCAAAAAAAAATCAACAAAAAAACCCCCTGAAAACTAAAGTGTTATGCGTCTGTCTTGCAATGCAAGTGTTGATCATTCCCGACCATTATCCTTCTTTCACTTAGCCAGATGTTCTGATAAACAACCAGTTCAACTGGCGCTTAAAAAGAGAACTGAGACGTTCCCAATGGAGGGTAAGGATTAAAGTGCTTTTAATTGCACTACAAACCACTGTCTCGGCTTCTTGTCTGCTTCACTGTCATCGCCCTCTCTCTGCTTCTCCTCCTCCTCAGCTCCCCAGTCAATGCACCACTTTTTAATATGCTTATATTTTTAACCACTGCGACAAAGAACGTAAAAGTTATTCTCCTAATTGTACCTTTGTGAAATGAAACATTACCTTGCACTAAATACTATCTGCCCTGCAATTTTTTGTGAGTTTCCATTGACAGTTTTTCAAAAATTTTCTTTTTAATCTTTTTTTTCTGTCCTATACTTTCCACATCATCTTCTGCCCCAATGAAAGGCATGTTCTCTTTTCTAGCATCGTGAGCTCGCTCCTCATATCACAGCAACCAGGCAATTTTCTCAAATATCTAGTATTTTCCTTAAAAAGGGATGGGTGGTTGATGCTTTTAGTGTCAATGCATATTAACAAGTTCATGTCATGGATCAGTTGATCCAGCATCTCATCTTCCGCGTCCTGTTTTACTGCCGTCTCCAGGAAAGTAACACAAAAGAAATCAGCAGATGTTGCTACTTCAGCTGGTAGGTTCATATTTGGAGTAATAGCACTTTAAACAGAAGCATCAGAACTACATTTTAATCTATGAATTATTTAGAAACTTTTTTAGGAAATAGTATTTCAAACAAAATACGGTTTAGGAACCAATTCTAAATATTAGATTTTAAAAGAATACATAATCCACATATATATAAACAGGCAGGGTTTGCAAAAACACCCATTTCTTCATTAATGCCTTTGATTTTCATCCATGTGATAGATTAGATATTTTTTTCCGACAGTGACCGTAGTCATTGTGTTATCTTTTAGCTAAAGCTGTGATGCCAAAAACACAGAAGTCCATTTTGAGGGCAGTTTCAAGGATAGTAGCAATTTTTAAAACAGTCTAAAATGATTAACCCCTGATTCACAACGGCCGCAGGATGGATACGGCCTGGTGTCCATACAACTGCCACGCGACTGCAATTAACACCGGCTGCAGTTTGGATGTTGAACATCTCTGCAAATCTTGGCCGTTGAAGCGATAACGACTACGTACATAGAGAGCAGCTTGTACACAAAAGCCGCATTTATCTGGTTGTTTTGGTTTTATTTTGAAATAAACCAAATTAACTTGGCTGGCTCATATCTCACTTAGTAAGACAAGAGAAGGGATCAGGTCACAGAGGAAACCAGTGCATGATGGGAAACCTAGACATCCCTCTCCCCAGGCAACTTCTCCCTCCTTTCTATTCTAAGGAGTGGCAGCTCTGCTCAGCAAAATACAACACAATTGCCTCTGCATAATCATGACCATAGGTGGGAGCAAGATATATATATATATATATATATATATATATATATATATATATATATATATATATGCTTCCATTTCGAGCTGAGTGATATACCAAAAAATTACTGAAACCGAAATGTATTACTATTACCAACGTCATTTTACCCGTGTCGATAAATTGGGAAATTCTTCTTATTTTCGCCACAATCAATCATCTGTCTCCATTTAGTCCTATTCTCTGCATCCTCTGCCCTCACACCAACTGACTTCATGTCCTCCTTCACCACATCCAGAAATCTGATTTTTGGTCTTCCTCTCTGCCTCCTGCCTGGTGGCTCCACCCTCAGCATTCTTCTACCGCTATAATCGTCTTCTCTCCTTTGAATATGTCCAAACCATCTCAGTCTGGCCTCCCTGACTTTATCTCCAAAACATCTAACATGTGCCCTGTGATGGACTGGCGACCTGTCCAGGGTGTACCCCGCCTCTCGCCCGTTGACAGCTGGAGATAGGCACCAGCACCCCCGTGACCCATTAAGGATTAAGCGGTTAAGAAAATGGATGGATGGATGGACATCTAACGTGTTGCACCTGTTCCTGTCTTGGTCTATCTATTCTACTCGATAAAGTACATCTCTCAGGATGAAAATCAGAGACTTTGTGGCGCCTTTCTCTTAGATTAGAAAGCTGAGAACTTTGCATATCTTTAAGGATGCCAGGTCGAAGAACCATCTCCATGGTAACACAGGATATGGACTATCATTATCAAAACTCTCTGACCATGTCCTGGGTGCGATTATCTTTTTCCTAGGGAAGTATAGGCACTTCCCGCCTTCCTCGCCTCGGATGGGATGCAACTTCTCTCGCATGTTCGGCTATTTCTTTTAGGGACTAGTCCAGCCTTTTCTCGTCTCTGATTGGCTAGAAGAATTGGCGGCCGACCCACATTCACCACTTATTTGCATTCTAGCAGACACTTGATTCCTGAGCTGATACTTGGACAGAATAAAGTAATAGGTTGAGGCTGCAAGTTAGTGAAGATCTGTTATTGCCTCAGGAAGCCTTAATGGGCTCTGTGTCGATTACTGTTAATTGTCCTGCTGCTAGGAACTGACCCCCACAAAGCTGGGTAATATAGTACAGTTATCTTATATTTCATACATCTTGCATCAAATTAAAGTATGTCTGTTTAGTATTTCTCCTATAATATTGTAACAGTTCAGTGTTGAGAGCAAGCAGAAACCCATCCATCCATCCATCCATTTTCTTTACCGCTTGATCCTTAATGGGTCACGGGCAAGCAGAAACAAACTAAGTAAATTTAACAATGCAATAAGTGTGTTGAGATTTTTATTAGTTTACATTTTCATCATTAAACTCTCCAAAATAGTTTGATTGCATGGTAAAAGTGACAAAATAAAATACCCCGCCTGGATTTGAACTCGTGGCTTTTGCCAGTGAGTGACCATGTCACACATCTAGATTTAACAGCACACACTTATAAGAGTTCTTCCGACCACTTCCCCTCTGCCATCATATTGCTATGACGTGTAGAAGTCGCTGGAGAGACCTTCTAGCCAATAAGAGACGAGAAAAGGTGGGACTAGTCCCTACAAGAAATAGCCAATCATGCAAGAGAAGTTCTATCCAATCAGAGGCGAGGAAGGCGGGAACTGCCTATACTTCCCTAGGAAAAAGATACTCGCGTCCTGGGTAAAGACGTCAACTCGATAAGACTAGTCAATTAAACTGATACTACAACATTAAGTAAACCAGGTCACAGTTAATTACAAAGTACAGATAAATCATAACATTAAATTCTTTCCACCACAGTACTCATTCCTGATCATATCCATCATTTTCACTCCCAAAGAAAATCTCAACATCTTATGTTCTGCAACTTCCAGTTCTGCTTCCTGTCTTTTCCTCTTTGGTACTGTCTCTAGACTGTACAACATCGCTGGTCTCACTACTGTCTGGCACGCTTTTCCCTTCATTCTTGCTGAAACCCTTTTATTAGACATTTCACCTGACACCTTTCTCCACTCATTCCAACCAGCTTGCATACGCTTCTCCATTGCTTTGAACCGTTGACCCTAAATACTTAATGTCCTCGACTTTCTTCACTTCCACTCCCTGTACCTTCACCCTTCCACTTGTGTCTTTCTCATTTACACACGTATTCTGTCTTCCTGCAACTAATCTTCCCTAAACCAAGAAAAAAATACTATTAAAAAAAAAAACAAAGAAAGAAAGAACAAAAAAAGCAAAGATGTGTTTTAGTTTACGACTACTGTAATTCTTTACAATCAGGAAGTCTGCAAATTCTACAATTAAAAGCAGTCAGTTGATCCAAAATGCTGCAGTAAGAGTTCTGATGAATATTAAAACAAGAGATCACATTTCTTCTGTTTTAGTTTCTCTTCCTTGGCTCCCTGTTAAGTCCAGAATACAGTTACAATACAGTAAGATCCTCCTCCTATGTTTAAAGCCCTTAATAATCAAGCTTCTTCATGAATCACAGATCTTATTGTTCCATAATACCCCTTTTCTACTAGGGTCGCTTCAGACCTGAACAGCAAAGAACAGTATGGTCTAGAACAGGTAGATTGTGTTTCCATTACCGTCTCAGAAGAACGGCAGTGCGCGAGAACATGGGTTAGCTTAACAAAAGCTACAGCAAAAAGCAATCACCAAGTCATCATGACAACACAGATCCTCTCAAAAGTTAAAAGACTTTTGACTCACCTCACATCTCTCTGGCATCGATCTGTTCATGCCAGCTCCTGTTCTGTGTTCTTGATGCCAGTACTGATCCAACCAGAGATCATCCAGTCTGTGGAGACTCTGAATCTGCCGCCTTGCAGCCATTCCAGCTCTCTGATGACCAAAGAGAGATTCGGCCTCTCTACTGCTATACCGGCTTCTCCCTCCCTGACACTGTGGGCTTACGGGCTTTTCTGTCACACCGATTTCATCCGCTACCGCCACCCGACGAGAGCCTGCTTCAACCCGCGTGTGGGAGAGTGTAGCAGTCACCGGCTGCTTACTGTGGTAAAAGTACACTTTCGGGAACTTTCTGCTAACTAGTCAGATCCATAATGGAGATTTGGATCTACATACATTGCTCAAATACTCCTTTTCACCTGCTACGTAGCAAGCGTAGTGCAGCAATTATGAGCGCTGAGTGGCGTGTGCACGGTTTTTATTTGGCCAGTTTAATTAAAAAAAGTGGTTGGCTGACCCATTATGTGTTTGCCCCCTGGTGGCTCGTAAACTATTGATTGAGTCGGTGTGTGATAAAGAAGAAAGCAGAAGAGCTCGCATTTTGAATGCAAATATCGTTGACGATCAGGTTCATTCAATTGTGGCCACCAAAATCGTAATCACGATCAAAATCCGATTAATTGTGCAGCCCTAGCAGATAACAGAGCCAATGTTGCTCCAGCTCTCCGTTCACCACTGAGACCTCCTCCTTCTCTGCTTCTACACCAGCTACCAGCCTTCTTCCTCCCCTCACAACAACTTCGCTGCTCCAACCCGTGTGTGGAAGCCGATAACGGCCCCGATCACAGCTCCATTCCTCTTGGTGACCTGATAAAACTCTGCCATCACTCACAGTATTCCGATGTCCCAGATGCCGAATCTGCAGCCCATATCAAGCCATTCCCACCCCTGCTACAAGTGGAGCTGTAGCCAGTATTAACGTAGATTCTCCCCTTCACCTTCCGGCTTCAGCTTTATCAAATCCACAACCCTCTCTAAACGCTATAAAATAGTTTAAAAAGCACTCTGTTTTTTTATGGAGCTACTTAAAGCAAAAGAAAATATAAAACCTTAACTGAAACTTTGAATATTTCCAATTTTATGGAAAACATTTTCATCCCTTCAAACAAACAACTCCAGGCAAATCAGCAAATTAGGCAGGAATGAGAGAGATTTCGGGACCAATCAGTCCATAGGTGGGCGTGTTGGGTCGCTTTGGCACTCTTTGGACCAAGGCAGATGTAGTCCAAAAAAAGGGGTCGGTTTGTACCGTAACGGCCCTAGTGGAAATGGGGCCTAAGTTCCTTACAAAGCACCTCGCTGTCAGATTGCAGTTTACTGTTAGTTACTAGGATTTCTAAAAGTAGAATGGGAGAAGGACCATTTAGTTATCAGTCTCATCTCGTGTGGAACCAGCTCCCAATTTTAGTCCAATCATGTCATTTTTTAAGACCAGTCTTAAGACCTTATTTTTGATTAATCTTATAGTTAGAATGTCTGTAGTTATGCTGCTATAGGCTTAGACTGTTGGAAGACAGACTGACCACTTTTCTTTGTCCTGCTATTTGTCTTTACTACTCTCTAGTTGTATTTTTTGCTGTTATTTCTGTAGTTAACCTTGTTTTTTTGTTTGTTTTTTGTTTTTTCTCAATTACCTGACAAAATCCTTTGGGATTCCTTAAATGAATTTAAAGGTAAAAGTTTTTAAGTGAATGAAAATTTTGTAATATTGTACTGAAATGACTTTTCTTGTTAAGTGCCTTGAGATGACATCTGTTGTTAATTTGTGCTACATAAATGAAATGAACTGAATCAAATCAGGAGCTTTCGTTTTTCAGCTCAACTCTTTAAAAAAACAAACCAGATTGAAGCAGCGTCCTTACTACATTACTGTAGACTATCTACCAATCCATTAATCCATCTCAATTCCCATCCTAGCATGACTCACAATTACGACACAAATGTACAAACACAAATTTATAAACAGCACAATTCAGTTTGGTTAAATTAACATGAAGATTTACAAATTTCAGTTACACAAGTTCTTTCCTTAAGTCAAAATACTTTGTAAAGCACTTTAAAATACCAAAAATATGAGAAAAGATTAGAATATTTTAAGAGCTACAATAAATCTCACTGTTTTATGATAACTTTTGGCACAAAAAGGTTCCTCTAAACAGAATGCATTACAATAAATTATTATAAAATATTCACTGCTGCATTGCTCGTCTTTCCTTCTGTCAGCATCCTGTCAAATTTGCTTTTCTGTCTCAAAACAAAACTAGATTATAAATTTTACTTTTTGAAAAATTGAGCATGCATCATGAAAGATGAGTTTGAGAAACAGAAAGCCCTCTTGAAGCAGGAGAGTGGAAGAAACATTTTTTTCCATATTTAAGAGGAGTCATTTGCCTAATACTCCTGGGCTTGAAAGCTGAGGTGGAAATATATGGTCCTGAAATGCTGTGAATGGAAATGGCTGCAGGCTGTGAAAAACACTCGAAAAATAACTCAAAACTAAATTAGGTAAGAAATTTTTTTGAGGCAGATATACTATCTCTTCAGGGTTCCCGCCAGGCTTTCCTTGGCCCACCGCCAGGCTAAGCAGCACTCGTTTATTTATTTTACTGTTTAAGACATCAAATTAACATTTAAAATGAAGAGGGGTCATTAACCTGCACATTTGACTTAACTACATGATTCAGCGCTATTGCAACATCTTACGATTGATACATGAACAGAGAGGTCAGAAGCCGCCCAAAACCTCTACCCGTTTACGCCACACTAGCAGGTTTTAGCCTACCTAACATATCACAGTGAAAGGTTAAAAAAAAACACTAGACAATTTCTTCTTCTGAAGTCAGAGGATTATTGGCGGAGAAGATGAGTCCATGTATTCCTCCCCAGGTCAAGGAGAGGGCACCTCTGCCTAGCCGCGGCTTCATGATGAGTGAGTAAGTGCAAGTCACCGCGGCTGCTGGCACATCGGAGCAGCCCCCTGCAGGTCCCGACGCTAATCATTGAAGAACCAGATTTGATGCGAAGTGGTTGGCTGACCCTAAATTTAGAGGATGGCTCTAAAAGACTGATTAGGCCGACGGTAAGCATGGCTTTTATTTATATTAAAAATTAAGAATATTATGATTGATAATTTTTGTTGGTTCAGCTACGGGTTCCAATTGTCCTTAGAGCTTGGAAATTCCTACCTGGAAATGGTGTAATGAGCCCGTTTTGCGTTCCAATGCAACCAACTAAGGAAAAAATTACAATTGTGCCAGATACAACCAGAAATACATAAAAAAAATCCAATAACAAAAACCAGGAAAAGTAAAATCCACAAAAAATGTAATTTTGGCACAAACGTTTGCAAGTTTTCATATTTGCAACAACGTGATCATCATCAATAATAATAAAAGCCTTACTGCCTGCCTTTGCATTAAAAAAAAAACGGTCACTCTGTGGCTGATTTTGACCACAATAAAGGCCCTGGAAGAGTTTTTCAAAAACCCAGCCTTGGAGCTCCCTTACCAATTGGCCTTGTTTGTACTTTTTATTAAACCTTAACTTATGTAACTTTTACATATGACCAGCAATTGCTCATTTTAAGATGAGGATTTAATTTATATGAACACAATAAAAAATTTATTATTTTAATTTTACTTCTTTGTTTGGTAAAAACTTATTTCAAGATTGTGACTTTTTGTAATACAAACACATTGTGTTAATAAATGGCTTATAACGGCACATACTAGTCATAATTGTAAACTTCCTGAGAGTTTCTCTACCACCAGGTTTAGCTAATTTTCTGGGGGAAACCCTGCTATTATATGATTTTTAATCCTTTATTAGTAATTTAAGATAACATTTAAGGATTTGAAGAAAAAAAGACCTAACATTAATTCTTCCCAATTTTCTTTTGTCATAATGTTGTATCTGCCTTGGATTTTAATGGTGAAGAAACAACTAAAAACGAAGAAATTATACTTATACCTTGAATACACTTGCTTTTGTTGTATTTTCCATACCCATTCATACTCAATTACCTTAATAACACATGCCTTTCACAATAGGGCTGCACAATTAATCGGATTTTGATCGTGATCACGATTTTGGTGGCCACAATTAAATTAACCTGATCATCAACGATATTTACATTCAAAATGCGAGCTTCACTGCATGCCTCTTTATCATACACTGCCTCAATCAATAGTCTGCCAACCACCAGGGGGCAAACGCATGGCTAAAGCTTCATTAAGGCTGCCCAAATAAAAACCGCGCACACGCCGCTCAGCACTCACAATGGCTGCATCCGAATACATCAACAACGTAGCAGGCGAAAAGCAGTATGCGAGCGATGTATTAGATCTGACTCTCCAGTATGGATCTGACAAGTAGGCATAACGTTCCTGGATGTGTAGCATTGCCACAGTAAGCAGCCAGTGGACGATACGTTATCCCACAATGCAGCGGAAACCCCAAAATTGTAGAAGAGTGACCTAGCTAAAATTGGCTACAGACGAACTGTCAACCATTAACACTGCTGCAGTTTCGGCATATAAATGTACATTTAGCGATGTTACTGATTACTGTGATTGTTTTTGACAGCTGATTAAACATTTAAGTGAAGTTATACCAGATAAAATAACCACTAGTGGATGGCAAGACTGTTAAAAAGGCCAGGTTGTTTCCTATCCGTGCAGTTCTGGCACCCCCTTGTGGCGAGTTTTATTATTATTGTTTAGTTTTAATTAGGCACGTTTTCGGCCACCTAGAGCTAGGACCCCCGCTACTCTCCGGGAAGGGAAACGTGACATGTTCGAGTCTCTCCCACAAAGTTGTCATATCATGATTCGTGCGTGCATTAGCAACTAAGTGAATAACTAACGGTTTATTAGTGATTTTAAGTTGTTTTCTGTACGCATAGAGATTCATGTTAAGTATAGTATTCAACTTTATTCCAGTTGCGATCTCAGCTAATTAGCATTGCACAATCTGTAAAATGGAGTTGTTTATTTTTTCTCTGTATTTGTATTTGCAGAAACCACTTTCATGATTACTAAGTAAAGATGTAAAGAGAAAACTGGCCTGGTTATTGCTTAAGAGGACAAGATTAGGTTCTAACCGGACTTACTGCAGTGGTTATCACCCCCATAAACCCCTTCATACCAGCATAAATTTAATATGGTCCTTCGAGCCGGATGATAAAGTGCTGCAGATAAAGATGTCCACCCAAGAAGAAGAGCAATCCAGACCCAAACGCTCAATTCAACCCCCACACTACTTAAAGGACTATGAGGTGAGACTAAACAAAACGACTGAAGAAACAGAACTGTCTGAAGATTTAGAGTCAGAAAATACGGATTCTTCCGAAGAATGTTCCTCAGAAGAAACCATTGTTTCCGGTCCAGGAGAGGCAAAATCAATACAACCATCTAATGAGCCGGAAGCAGTGGAAACGTCTAATGAGCCGGAAGCAGTGCAAACAACTGTTGAACCCAACCTTAAATAAGGGTTTGATGGACCTCAACGCCGTGAGTCCAAGAGTCCACGCCGACAACGCCGTGAGTCCAAGAGTCCACGCCGCCAACGCCGTGAGTCTCTCAGTCCACGCCGCCAACGCCGTGAGTCTCTCAGTCCACGCCGCCAACGCCGTGAGTCCAAGAGTCCACGCCGCCAACGCCGTGAGTCCAATAGTCCACGGCGCCAACGCCGTGAGTCTCTCAGTCCACGCCGCCAACGCCGTGAGTCTCTCAGTCCACGCCAGCGCCGTGAGTCTCTCAGTCCACGCCAACGCCGTGAGTCTCTCAGTCCACGCCATCGACGGCGTGAGTCTCTCAGTCCACGCCAACGGCGTGAATCCAAGAGTCCACGCCGCCAACGCCGTGAGTCTCTCAGTCCACGCCGCCAACGGCGTGAGTCTCATAGTCCACGCCGCCAACGCCGTGAGTCTCTCAGTCCACATCGACGCCGTGAGTCCAAGAGTCCACGTCGCCAACGCCGTGAGTCCGATAGTCCACGCCGCCAATGCCGTGAGTCTCAGAGTCCACGCCGCCAACGCCGTGAGTCTCTCAGTCCACACCGCCAACGCCGTGAGTCTCTCAGTCCACGCCAACGCCGTGAGTCTCTCAGTCCACGCCATCGACGCCGTGAGTCTCTCAGTCCACGCCAACGGCGTGAATCCAAGAGTCCACGCCGCCAACGTTGTGAGTCTCCCAGTCCACGCCATCGACGCCGTGAATCCAAGAGTCCACGCCGCCAACGTTGTGAGTCTCCCAGTCCACGCCATCGACGCCGCGAATCGAAGAGTTCACGCCGCCAACGGCGTGAGTGTTCAAGCCCACTCCATCAACGCCGCGAACCCCAGAGTCCACGATCTGAATTCCGTGAGTCTCCCAGTCCACGCCTTCGACGCCGTGAGCCCCAGAGTCCACGCTCTCAATTCCGTGAGTCTCCCAGTCCACGCCTTCGACACCGTGAGCCCCAGAGTCCACGCCATCAACGCCGTGAACCCCAGAGTCCACGACGTCCCTGTCATTCCCCACAGCAGCGTAATGGCAGATACTGCTATTCTCCTGAACACAACTATCAGTCAGCTGAACATAGGAGACCTACATCCTCCTACCCTAACAACAGGTATTCCAGTCACTATCCACAACATGACAGACCTGCCAGCAGATACGAGTCCTCCAGATACAATCCACATCAGCGCATGTTCTCGCCATCCCGCTGTGAACAGACATATCGAGGGCCAACCCCAACCATTCCTTATTTCGTGAGTGAAGATCCACGAGAATTCACACGTCTCAAGGTTGCTCTTGATAACCTTTTGCCACGGGATGCTACGCAACAATTCAAATACCAGATTCTGTTGGATCATCTTAAGCTGGAGGAGGCTCTACTTATAGCGGATTCATACTGCAGCAGCCGTTACCCCTACAGCGACACTATGGATGCCCTTAATGAACAATACGGACAGCCCCACCAATTAGCATTAAAGCGTATTGCCCAGCTCATGGATGAACCAAACATCAAGAGCGGAGATACAAGGTCATTTCGGAAGTTTGCTCTAAAGGTACGAGCTCTAGTAGGAATGCTTGATCAGTTGGGCGACATTGGCCTGACGGAGCTAAAATGTGGATCACATGTCTCCAGAAAATTAATAAAGTTGCCACACCATCTCCGAGCAGATTTCAAGAGACACATTAACCCTCTTATAACACCCATTCCCACTTTAGTACACTTGTCAGATTGGCTAGAGTACGAAGTAAGAGTGCAAGAGGATGGCCCACAATTCATTAGCAGCACCAACAGGGACCGCATTGCAATCAGGAAAGAGCCAACTCGAGAAGTCCGACCCAAAGGTACCTTTGTGCTCCATGGCAGTGAGCAGAAGCAGTCGGAAGGGAAAACACCCGATCGGGAATTCAAGCAGAAAGAAATAGAACCAATTAAATTCTGCCCATTCTGTAACACAACCCAGCATTTCTTAAACCAGTGCATGAACTTTAAAATCCTTACAAGGGACCAAGTATACAACTGGATTCGTTCTAACAAGAGATGCTGGAGATGTGGGCGCGAGCATATGTCATCACAATGCACTCTCAAAGCAAAGTGTAAGAAATGTAAAGGAACGCATTTAGAGGTGCTACACGAGGTAAATGCAAGACAAGACCCCACCCCCATGTCCAGCCGACCAGTCACCCATGACCAACCGGCCGTCAGCTCTACAGCCGAAACACTGTACGTGGACAGACCAACTAGTAGCAACAAAGTACTGCTCAAAGTCATTCGTGTAATCCTGAGGAATGGGGATTCATCAGTTGATACTCACGCTGTGCTTGATGACGGATCGGAACGCACCATTCTGTTACACGATGCAGCTCAAGCTTTAGGTCTCCATGGGAGCCCAGAGGATTTACATCTGCGCACTGTACGACAAGACACCTGCATTGTTCATGGTGCCTCTGTGTCATTCACAGTTTCCCCTGTTAACAGCCCCAATCGCAACTACCAGATACAGCATGCCTTTACCGCTAAAGAGCTTGCTCTGGGAAGCCAATCGTACCCAGTAGCTGCTCTAAAGAGGAAATACCACCACCTCAGAGATTTGCCAATACCTACCATTGATCATGCACAGCCATTCCTTCTAATAGGGTCCGATCATCCACATCTCATTCTTCCAACAGAGCCAGTCCGACTTGGGCCTCCCGATGGTCCAGCTGCAGTGAAGACGGCAATGGGATGCACTCTACAAGGACCATCAAGGTACTTAGAGCATTCTCTCCCCTCTGCACAATGTTTATTCACCTCCACTCATCCACCCCAAACGGACATCTTCACTCACTTCGAGCGTTTATGGCAGCTGGACATATTGCCGTATCGGAGTGAGAAAGTCGTTACCAGGGCAAGGGAGGACTCAGACGCACTTCAGACATTGTTAGAGAAAACAGTCAGGGTTGAAGTGGAAGGTGTTCAAAGATATGCTACACCCTTGCTGTGGAAAGGAAACCTACCTCAGCTTAAAGCCCCCAAAGAAGCTGTTCTTCCCCTCCTACGCAGTATTGAAAAAAGGTTAGCAAATGACACCAGCAAGATTACGGCTTACAAAGACGAAATGAACAAGCTTGTTAACTCAGGCTATATCAAGAAAATCAAACCTGTTGAAGCAGAGTCCAGTCCAGGTTGGTACATTCCCCACCACATGGTGACTCACAATGCCAAGAACCGAATAGTGTTTAACTGTTCTTTCAAGTACAAAGGACTGTCATTGAATGAACACCTACTCCCTGGGCCTACACTCAGCTCAAGTCTTCTAGGAGTCTTATTGCGATTCAGAGAGAATGCGGTGGCCATCAGTAGCGATATAAAAGGAATATTTCACCAGGTACATCTCTTACCCGAAGACCAGCCATACTTGCGGTTTCTCTGGCGGAACACCAACACTGAACCTCCTGAAGTGTACCAGTGGTCAGTCCTGCCATTTGGAACAGTCTCGAGCCCCTGCTGTGCAACGTTCGCTTTGCAAACCCATGTGACAAACAGCAGTCAGCCCAACGAAGATGTGAGAACTGCTATCGAACATTGTTTCTATGTAGACAACTGGCTACAGAGTCTACCTTCAGTGGAACAGGCAGAGTCACTAGCTGATAAGCTATGGGGTCTGCTGGCAAAAGGTGGATTTGAACTCCGTCAATGGGCAACTAGCCATCCAACAGTGATTGAACACCTACCAGTAGAGTGCACATCAGAGAGCGCTAAACTCTGGCTCACCCAAAACAATCATGACCCGCAAGAGTTGGCCTTAGGGCTCATGTGGCATTGCCGTTCAGACACTTTGACCTACAAACCAGCACCTTCAGTCAGAGAGCAGCCTACCATGAGGGTCATATACAAAGTTCTTGCCAGTCAGTTTGATCCGTTGGGATACATCAGCCCGTACATCACTAAAGCCAAGATCCTGGTGCAGAGACTCTGGATGAAAAACCGGGAATGGGATGACCCTGACTTACCGGAGGATCTGCTCAAAATATGGAAATCCTGGGAAGATGAACTTCCATCCCTTATCGAGATCTCCTTTCCAAGGTGCTACACTGTCCCCAACTCTGACACTTCCACCTGCAATAGGACCGTTCACATATTCAGTGATGCTTCAGAGCAAGCATATGGGTCAGTGAGCTACCTCTGCACCTATTCTGAAGATGGTGGCATGCAGGTATCCTTCCTAGCGGCTAGATCACGCGTGGCACCGAAAAAACAACTTTCAATGCCCAGACTGGAGCTTTGTGCTGCCCTAAGTGGAGCTCAACTTGCAGTAGTTTTGAAGAAGGAGCTGACCTTGGAAATAGAGGACTACATCTATTGGACCGACTCCACCACAGTTCTAACTTGGCTCCAGTCAGAGTCTTGCAAGTTCAAAGTTTTTGTTGGGACCAGGATAGCTGAAATTCAAGAACTCTCCACTCCAAACTCATGGCGATATGTGGACTCACAAAACAATCCCGCAGATGACATCACGCGTGGAAAGACACTTGCTTATCTCAAACAAGACAACCACTGGAGTCAAGGTCCTGAGTTCCTGAGACAACACCCCTCAAAGTGGCCTGTCAAACCTGACACTACAAGGAAGGATACTTCGGAAGAGATGAGGAAATCTGTGTTCTGTGGCCAGATTTCAGACAACACTGCTCCTCCATGTACTGACCCACACCAGTTCAGCCGTTTACAAGATTTGCTAGAGACCACCGCCCGGGATTTGCACGGGGTGGCCAGCAAAGATGACAAACCTTCAGCTGAAGATTACCGGCAGGCTGAACTGATTACTCTGAGAAGGGCACAGAGGGACAGTTTCCCCATAGAAGTAGAACATCTGAAGGCTGGGAAACCTGTCCCCTCTGATAGCCGTCTCCTAAAACTGTCACCTGAGTGGGATCAAGACCGAGGATTGATAAAGGTTGATGGTCGACTCCGTCATTGCGACCTGACCTCAGACAACCTCCATCCAACTGTACTTGATCCAGCACATCACATCACTAAACTCATTATCAAGGCCTACGATGAGCAGTTACATCATCCCGGTGCTGAAAGAGTCTTTGCGGAGATACGCAGGCGCTATTGGATTCTGAGGGGGCGACAAGCAGTTCGTAAATTCCAGCATGAATGCCCAGAGTGTCAGAAATGGAGAGCCCAGCCAGAAATACCCAAAATGGCCGACTTACCTCCAGCTCGTCTCAGGCTTCACCATCCAGCATTCTATTCTACAGGGATGGATTGTTTCGGCCCGCTGGAGGTCAAGATAGGAAGAAGGATTGAGAAGCGTTGGGGTATTCTTTACAAATGCCTCACAACCAGAGCTGTGTACATTGATCTCCTTGGCAGTCTAGATAGTGATTCCTTCCTTATGTCTTTACGCAGACTCATTGCCAGGAGGGGCAAACCCCATGAAGTCCACTCAGACCAAGGGACAAATTTCAGAGGAGGTAAAACCGAGTTAGAGCAGGCCTTTAGTGTTTTAGCCCCTCTCCTCAAGACGCAGTTGGCCTCACAGCAGATGGACTTTCACTTTAACCCCCCAAAGGCCCCCCACTTTGGAGGAGTGTGGGAAAGAGAGATAAGATCTGTGAAATCTTCCCTCCGTACTACCTTGGGCGTGCAGGTTGTCGCTGAAGAAGTGTTGAGAACGGTGTTGGTGGAGATTGAAGGAATACTAAATTCCAAACCTCTTGGGTACGTGTCGTCTGAAATAGCAGACCCAGATCCCATAACTCCGAATACCCTCTTGATGGGGCGGCATGATTCTGCTTTACCACAGGTCGTGTATCCTGAAGCTGATCTTCTGAGCAGAAAACGGTGGAGACATAGTCAAGTCCTCAGTGACCAGTTTTGGAGATGCTTTATACAGAACTATTTACCTGCCTTGCAGACGCGTAACAAATGGACAGAAGACAAGGCTGATCTTAGAATAGGCACTGTGGTCTTGCTGGCCGACCCACAATCTCCAAGAGCCCTCTGGCCTGTCGGAACAGTTAAAGCAACCCTGCCGGGCAAGGATAACAAGATCCGGGCTGCCGAAGTTCAAGTAAAAGGGAAGAACCTTTGTCAGACCGGTGGCTCGTCTTATTAAGTTACCTGCTTTCCCATGTGAATAAGACCCTAACTGGCCTAATGGACACAAATCTGCTCCCAGATTTGGCGGCGGCTGTTAAAAAGGCCAGGTTGTTTCCTATCCGTGCAGTTCTGGCACCCCCTTAAGGCGAGTTTTATTATTATTGTTCAGTTTTAATTAGGCACGTTTTCGGCCACCTAGAGCTAGGACCCCCGCTACTCTCCGGGAAGGGAAACGTGACATGTTCGAGTCTCTCCCACAAAGTTGTCATATCATGATTCGTGCGTGCATTAGCAAGTAAGTGAATAACTGACGGTTTATTAGTGATTTTAAGTTGTTTTCTGTACGCATAGAGATTCATGTTAAGTATAGTATTCAACTTTATTCCAGTTGCGATCTCAGCTAATTAGCATTGCACAAACAATCTGTAAAATGGAGTTGTTAATTTTTTCTCTGTATTTGTATTTGCAGAAACCACTTTCATGATTACTAAGTAAAGATGTAAAGAGAAAACTGGCCTGGTTATTGCTTAAGAGGACAAGATTAGGTTCTAACCGGACTTACTGCAGTGGTTATCACCCCCATAAACCCCTTCATACCAGCATAAATTTAATAAAGACCACAGGTGAACGTAACATAAACATCCGGGTCAAAAGACACGCAATGGTGGAGCAATACGTCTGATTTCTTTGTTTTCTTTTTTTCTAAAATTTTTATTATAATACGTCTGATTTCATACCTACTACTCGCTCGTTTGCTACGCAGTAATTACTACATCAACTGGCGAGTAGTATTTGCTACGTAGCATGTAGTACATACTAGGGATGCGGATGCAGGGAATGTCCTCGGCCTTTTCTATATAAACTGTAATTGTTTCCATTAAATTGCACTTTGAGATTGCACTCTGAAATAACATATTTAGTTTTGTACTGTAAGTCTTGGAGTTTGTTTTCAGGTTGGGTTTCTTTTTTGCATTATTTTATTTTTTGCAATAAAAATAGATATTTTACAAGTGTGGATGAATAATCGTGATTAATAATCATGATTACAATAATGATAAAAATAATCGTGATTATTATTTTGGTCATAATCGTGCAGCCCTATTTCACAAAGAGCTCTTTTTGATAAATTCTAGTGTACTTTTATAACTTACAATGAACAAATAGACTAAGGCCAACCTTTGAGGGTGCAGATGTGATTAACTCATTCAGTTACTCAACAGTTAGAGAAATAATTAATTTTTCTACTCAATAAACATTAAAGCATAAATTCAGTTTTAAGTATTTTCTAACTTCTTGCATATGATACCACATTTTTCAAACCAATATGATACTGACATTGGAGCTACGACTTGTATGAGTATGCTATAAGCATGACTCCCTCAGCGGAGAAATTCAGAAGTACCAGCAGCAAAGTAAGGAAAATGGAAGATTAAAAGTATGTATATATATATATATATATTTAAAGAAATGTACATAAAAAACTAGACTATAAGAAATTAAGCTGTAAATAACATCTTGAGTTTGAGGGGTTTTTTCATATGGAAATGAGCATAAAAGAAGCCTGAACCAGTTCTAAATCATTTTTGTGGGTCGGTTTCTTAACATATGACCTCATAAAGCATCCTATGAATATCTCTTTTGAAATTGGAAAGCTGAAGTCACCCTTGCCAAATTGATTTTCAGGTGATGGGTACATATATGCCTATCAGTGACATGCACAGTGTCCCTGGATTTATCAAATTCACTCCTTGCATCAAAAGGAAATAAAATAATATGCAAATAGTAAAAGGCAGATGACAAACTGAGGTGCTAAGATGGTAGGTCACAATCTAATAGGGCAAGATGAATTGTGTAGACTTATGAATGATTCAGTTTGCAGGTTATTTAACAAGGATTTCCCCAGCTATTTAACATTATTTGCTTCTGAAAAGTGTGTCTTTTAAGTGAAACTTTAGCTAAACCATTGTGATCACTTTAGTAGCTGAATTAATCTTTTTTTAGAGATGATATTAGTAACTTAAACAGACACCTAAGGGGAGCTTCAGTAAACACAACAACTCTACAAACTTTTTGCCCTCTGCTCAGGTTTCCATCAGTGAAGCAAATAAGCAGCGGTCCTGCAGCAGTGTGTATTTGTCTAGAAAAATCTTGGAAACTCAACTTGCTGATTGTGGGGTTTTTCTGCGAAAACCAAAAGAAAAAAAAACACACAGCACTAACTTCAGCAGCCTACGTAGTCTACGACTGTGAAACTGCCTGTTCTTAATCCAGCTAAGGTCTGACTTTAAAACAATAAATCAACTTTTCAATCAACCTCTCTTTTGCACATTGTCTCTGTTCTCCAGTTTCTATGACCATAGCAAAGCACAATGTAGTTCCTCCCATTTCACTCTGCCTTTTCTCTCTGTCACTCTTATCTAAAAAAAAATGCTCACCTCTGCCTGTTAGTTTGTTCATTGAGGTTCCTCATTATTTCCGTTCATATTGTCTAACTTTTTCTTTGTTGACTTTAATCTCTTTCTGTCGCTCAGCCTACCCACCTCTCTTCTGTCTCATTGTGGTTATTTCTCCTCCAGGAACCAATCTAGCTGTGATTGATCCACTCATCTCCTCTGCATTAGAGTGCCAGAGGAACAAACTATAGTATTAACACCAGCAATAAAACTGATGGCGGTAATAAAGAACACCGCCACTATTATCTTGGCTGTTGATATAAGTAATGGTAGGCAAGTTATCTTGGATGGATCTCTTTCTGAACCTCTTGTACCCCCACACAGATATTCCAAACACACTGACTGGATGGAAGGTCAAATCTATTTAAATGACAGTTTATGTGATAGGATAGCTGGGCCAAAAGCTTTTAGTTCATGAAGTTTCTGTCTGAAGACTAGCAATAGAGAAAAAAAAAGAAATTCCTAAATTACATCAACTGTATTCCCCGAATCACCACGCATTAAAAAGTTTAACTGAAGAGTTTCTCTACTGTTTTCAAACCCTCTTTTCAAGGCGTATTTACTCTTTGTGCTGTAATCGATAAGGTTCAGGTCAGTGTCGATTTGTTTGACAGACAAATTAATCCTTGGTGGCAACGACAAGGAAATTGCTGCACAGTGTATACTGAGAATCTAAGTGAAGAGTTCCATCAGGGCTTTTACAGTGTCATATTCAAGTACTTTTCAGTTGCTTTCGGTATTTTCTTTCAACCGTTTCCAACACTTACAAGGAGTAAAAAACATAATATCTAGAATTGCACAGCTCATGCAGAATTTTGATTTAGCTCTGTTATAAGGCGGATAAGGTCGCAAATTAGTATCATAATGTATTGAGCAGGTCACCCGGATGATGATAAATAAACGATTACTACCCCAAAAATGTCTTTTTCACCAGATGGGGATGTGCCTTCTTTTCCTCCTTAACCAGCTCTACCCCCCTTTAATATTTAGTGTCCAGTAGTCGTTTAATTAACATTACGGGCGACTGTGGCTCAATGGTAGAGTAGTTGGCTTGCAATTGGTGGGTTGTAGGTTCAATTCCAGCTTCCTCCAGTCACATATCGATGTGCCCCTGGGCAAGGCACTTAACCCCCCCAAAAAACATTGTCCTACCGAGCCATGTTGGGTGTCGGTGTATGAATGTGAGTGTGAATGGGTGAATGTGGCTTCAATGTACAGCGCTTTGAGTGGTCAGTATGACTAGGAAAGCGCTATATAAGTTCAGTCCATTTACCATTATTTGCATGTAATTGTGAGCGATGCTCACAGGGGGAATATGTTTTTCAATAACAGTTTCCGCAGAATATTTATTTTAAATCATTAATAGCTATATGGTTGGAGGAGAATTGTGTTTTAGGTTTCGCGTTTGGAATATTTTTTTGAACTTCATGATTTTTGAATAAAATTTTGCATAAAAATCAGTCTTACAATACAGGCCGTAGGCCCGTGTAACATCTCCAAATAATGGCTTCAACTAACCTTTTAATTCAGGGTTCGATTCCTTCTCATATCGGTATTCCTAGGAGTCAAGTCTAGACTAAGACCCATCCCATCCATCCATCTTCCTCCGCTTATCCGGGGTCGGGTCGCGGGGGCAGTAGCCTAAGCAAGGAGACCCAGACTTGCCTCTCCCCGGCCACTTGGGCCAGCTCCTCGGGAGGAATCCCGAGGCGTTCCCAGGCCAGCTGGGAGACATAATCTCTCCAACGGGTCCTGGGTCTTCCCCTGGGTCTCCTCCCGGTGGGACATGCCCGGAACACCTCACCAGGGAGGCGTCCAGGAGGCATCCTGACTAGATGCCCGAGCCACCTCAACTGGCTCCTCTCGATGTGGAGGAGCAGCGGCTCTACTCTGAGCTCCCTCCGGATGACCGAGCTTCTCACCCTATCTCTAAGGGAGAGCCCAGCCACCCTACGGAGGAAACTCATTTAAGCCGCCTGTATCCGAATCTAGATACAGACTCTAGACTACCCCTCCCTGGCTGCCACCTTATCGCGGTGGAGGGGTTTGAGTGTCCCAATGATCCTGGGAGCTATGTTGTCTGGGGCTTTATGCCCCTGGTAGGGTCACCCATGGCAAACTGGTCCTAGGTGAGGGATCAGACAAAGCGCAGCCCGACGACCCCTATGATGAATAAAATAGATGGACCTAGTGTTCCCTCGCCCGGACGCGGGTCACCGGGGCCCCACTCTGGAGCCAGGCCTGGAGGTGGGGCACGTTGGCGAGCGCCTGGTGGCCGGGCCTTTTTCCATGGGGCCCGGCCGGGCTTAGCCCGAAGAGGAAACATGGGCCCCCCTTCCCATGAGCTCACCACCTGTGGGAGGGGCCATAGGGGTCGGGTGCCGTGTAAGACGGGCGGTGGCCGAAGGCGGGGACCTTGGCGGTCCGATCCTCGGCTGCAGAAGCTGGCTCTTGGGACGTGGAACGTCACCTCTCTAGACTAAGACATGATGATTATTTAACATCCGTTACAGAGAAGCAACCACACACACCAGTAGAGTGACTGGGACTGAAATTGGGGATTTACTTAATATGAAGACACTTATTTTAGATAGATTTTTTATTTATTTTTTTTCATCCATCCATCTATCCATCATCTTCCGCTTATCCGGGGTCGGGTCGCGGGGGCAGTAGCCTAAGCAAAGAGGCCCAGACTTCCCTCTCCCCGGCTACTTGGGCCAGCTCCTCGGGAGGAATCCCGAGGCGTTCCCAGGCCAGCTGGGAGACATAATCCCTCCAGCGGGTCCTGGGTCTTCCCCTGGGTCTCCTCCCCGTGGGACGTGCCCAGAACACCTCACCAGGGAGGCGTCCAGGAGGCATCCTGACCAGATGCCCAAGCCACCTCAACTGGCTCCTCTCGATGTGGAGGAGCAGCGGCTCTACTCTGAGCCCCCTCCGGATGACCCTATCTATCTACCTTCTCACCCTATCTCTAAGGGAGAGCCCAGCCACCCTACGGAGGAAACTCATTTCAGCCGCCTGTATCCGCGATATTTTTTTTCATTTACATCTAAGTGTGGGTAGGATCAGCCAGCTCTGCCTTCGAGTGTACATAATTTATCAACATTCTTGACTCATCGGGGTAAATATCTACTCTAACTGAGCAGGGCCTGAGGCTCCGCAAGTGGGCGGAGCTGCAGCACTCTATGAGCGCTCTCCGTTTTATAGACAAACACTCTGAGATTGCTAAACTAACGTTAGCCAGGCAGTTGACATTATTCTGCGATGTGCTATGCTTTCTCCATTCACCATCGCAGCCGAGGGAAATGCAAAAACTAAAGAAATTCCACAGAAAGATTTGATGATATAGAAAAAGAGCATATTGATAAAGGAATAGTCATATTGCTCGATATCGATAATTATCAATAAATATCACAATGTAAAAAATATATTTTAAGTGCCTCCCGGTTCATTTTGTTATTCTTCAGTGAACTAATTTAACTAGGAATTACATTAATTAATTAAATTAATTAATAAACACTTTTTATCATAACTTAAGTTAGTAATACACATATTTCATAATGTACTAGGTAATTTGGACTAGATTGTTTAAGTTGTTTCTTATTGTTTGTTCTATATTCTGCACCAGCTTTACCCATCAGTGGTAGCACATGCTGCCTTTTTTAAGTTTATGCAGATATTCAGGATGTTTGGAGATCTATTTTCAAAAATAAAGCTCTACTGTGAGAATGTTACCTCTGTGAAAATAAAATGTGTGATATTTATCCCCAAGCCCACAGATAACAGCCCTGTGAGAAATTTACAGTACATTAAAAAATTCATAGAGTTAAAACCCATGTTCCAATTCCATAGTTCAGACTATTTCATCAAGTAAGACTACCTATGGTTAGCTCAGAATCGAAATCAAAACAAAGAATTGGAATCAAAATCATCTAAATTCAATCTATGCCCAACCCTAGTTCTCTCCTTGTTATATGTGGTGGAGTCACATGACTGTATGAAGTAATGCGACTAAAGTCAGCATCTTAAAGGGACATACACGAGCTAAACTGAAGCACTTTTTTTTAAAATACCGAATTTACCAACATGGGCTAAATGACGTCAGTAACAGTAGGGCTGAACGATTAATTGCATATGCAATTAAATCGCGATTTTGGAACTTTGTGGACAAACTGGTTGCACTTTTCTCTCAATTAAAAATATTTAAATAAAAAAGGCATAATAGAAATGGAACTGCATATATACATATGCATTATTATTAACATGACAGAAAATAAGGTTGGATAAAAAAAACGGTAGAATTTAAGAGAAACTAGAAAGAACATGATATATACTTGAATCCTGTAGTCTATAAGAATATTCACTGAACATTTTGCATTTAGTTCATTTTACTTAACCTACTTGTTTTGAAAGAAATACACCTCAGTGGATCTCAATTTGGTTTCTCCTACTAAATGTAAACTGACTTACTGACAACTAGAGATCCTTCCTTCCCATAGTATCTATACCATCTATGACGGCTCTTAGAAGATGCTTGGATGAGAGATACAACATATTGGGATAAGCAGAAGGTAAGCTCTTATGCTAATTATTTATCTTCCTAAACAAAATATAGCATGAATTTTTTGACAGCTTTATGTAAAGTAGGCTTCACTCTTATTAAACTCTTCATTCAGACCTCGTGTTTCATTTTGAAGAATTCTTAATTTCAATTTTCTTTAAATATAGTTTGTGTAATGTTAGAGGTGCAACTCGAAAAATTAGAATATCGTGTTAAAGTTAATTTATTTTCATAATTCAACTTAAAAGGTAAAAACTAAAATATGATATAGACTCCTTGTATGTAAAGCGAGACATTTCAAACCTTTGTTATAATTTTGATGATTATGGCTTACAGTTTATAAAAACGCCACAATCTCAAAGTGTCTCTGTTTTGAAAAGAGATATATTCTTATTTTCCATTTATGCCCTGCAAGTAGAAAGCCACAGCATTAACGGGATCTGACTTTTTAAATCAATAATTACAGAAATGACTAATTTAGAAAATTGCAGAGTTGTAGCTCCCACCTTTCTCTCCCAAAGCTTTTGACTACTAATTTCTTTCACCCTTGGTTTTTTGTAACACTTGAAAGCTGTCAAGAATTTCAAAACCAGCTACAACAAATGGATGGAGATAGTTTTGATATAAGCAGAAGTGGGTGTACTCCAAAGGCACACGAGTCTCTCTAGTACAAGATGATAATCAACCCAGAGAAGCTTGGAATTGTTATTTCCATGCCTATTTTATGCCAACACATGCAATATGAATCCAGGCATTATTGCATTTTTAATGAATGGTATCAGAAGGCTAAATGTGGGGCATATTGTGGTTTTAATTGAAAGAGAAAAATTGAAGCTTCAGCATTCAACCTGAGAGTTCTCCAAGTTAGACTGGGGTTGTCATCATTTACCACTCTCTAATGCACAATCATTAGCTCATGAAAATGTAAGTTTCAACTATTGCATCGCTACGAATAAATAAATCAGGAACATAAATGTTTTTATTCCCTTTGGCATTAAAACCATTACTTAATTTCAGCCCAATTTTATTTAATTATTTACTTCAATTTTTATTGTAACTACAACCTAGATAAACTAAATGTTGTTATCATGCTCATGTTCCATAACCAACCTTTAACATACCCTTACTTTTTGAATAAGTTCACTGACAGTAAAGCAATCCGTCAATTTCAGTTGGCAGCATTCAGTATGCTGAGGTGAGTGAATCTTCATACAGTCCAGATAGCATAATCCAGCAAGCTATGGGTCACTGCTGCGATACATAGTTTGTCTGGATTATGTAGCAATGGCGCACTTGTTCGCTGCCAGTGGTGGCCGGGGGTGAGAGGTTTTGGGGGGTGTTGAAAAGAACAATTTGATAGGGTATGTGTCTGACCGATGTGTCTGACCGAGCAGAACTGGATGTTTAGGAAGAATCACTTATTAATCATTCTAAAAACTTGTAGGAGTCTATGTGTCAGAAGAAAATGAGAAAGTATTGTTTTCTTAGTTTGGTCGCAGCACAGCATTTAGTCTGTTGATTTTGACGGTGTAACATTGGTTTCTGCCAAAACAAAAGCACAACCAGCCTTGATCTGCTGCTGAAGATAACCATCGAGCAGACCGAAATAAAAGGAAACTAGACTTGAGGTTGGTTGAAACAGTTTTTAATCCTAAATAACTTGGATGATTTACAAGGTAATCGAAACAACAGCTTAAAAGACTTCTGAAAACTTGCAGCTTGCTGCTGCGACGTGCATTACTAATTACAGCTGATTGTTTTTCTCATAGACATACGAATCACGCAGGTGACCTATTTTGGATTCAAAACGTAGAATTTCGTCAACATGTGATGGATTTTCATGTCTGGACAGAAATGTCCAACTAAAATTGTAACATGTATTTAAAATATAACATGTTTTATCCTCCATCCCTCTCACAACAGGGAGTGTTTATGATATCAAATGCGACACCGTTAGGGAGAAATTTGGGAGAATGGTGGCCCCGGGAGATTTTCGGAAGGCACAATGAAATTTGGGATTCTCCCAGGAAAATCGGGAAGGTTGGCAAGTATGGATAGGCCATGCTTCCACAGATGATCCAGACAGACCTGTTGTGCATGGAGGGGAGGGGCTACGTTTGTGTGAGTGAGAGAGAGATGCGTGAGTGACAGAAAGATGAAAAGAGGGCAGGGAAAGGAAATGCAGCTGAATGAATACGCTGCGTGTTTTAAATAGCGTAAAAAAGAATAACGAAACGCAATATTTGAAGGTTGGTGGGTTTTTTTCCCTCCTTTTTTTTTGTGGTTGGTGTTGATTCTGTGGCTGTCAGAGTTTAATCTGTGGTGCACTGCCAGAGTGGAAAACACTGGCGTTACACATGAGAGCTGTGGTGCTCATAACAAACTTTTATCAAAATGTCAAAAAATACAGGCAGGTCGGCTTATCTGATGGTCAAATGGTGAATAATAGTGGTTAATGTTTGTGACATGATGTTTAAGCATTATTTTATTTTCAGCTTGCCCATCACGTATCAATGTGTCGCTGAGCAAGGCACTTTAACCCTATTTCTACCGATCTGTGTATGAGTGTATGAATGTGTCCACTTAGTGAGACCAATTAGGTGACTGTTACTCTAGTGTGAAGTGCTTATAGTGACCAGAAAAGTGCTTTATTAAATTCTATTTACCATCTATTTTCCTACAGCAATAAAAAGTTATTAGTATTGAACAAAGCCTCATCTTTAAACTTGGTCAGCTTTGCATAGTCACCATCATGAAATATAATAGAGTAAACCAGATGTTTTAAAAAACATTCTTTTCATTTCGGAACAAGTGTGCCTTGTCCTACTCTTCAAGACTGTAAATAGAACAACGACAGGGGATCAGATGTTGCGTTTGACTTTTTTTTTTGACTGGCAGGGTAAAAAGAATCCTGCAATTTTAAGGGGTGTTCAATCAAAACATGGGGCAAAGTGCTTGCGCTATTTTTAGAATACCTGATGCAGTTCCTGCACAGGATGGAACGAAAATGCTCACTTTTCTTTTTTTTCTGTAATTTAATAGTCGGTTTGTTGCAGAAGTTATTGGCATGATTTAGATTTTTTTTTACGTGGACAGAATAGATTACCTCCCATGGCTAGTATAGCTGTTGATCTGCAGACAGAATCCGTGCTTCACTCCACTGGAAACTGGAGACTGCAATTATGTTATTCATTTCAGAGAAAAAGTTTAACATAAGGAAACATTTCTCCCACTGTAGTGACCATAAGTCGAAGACTCTCCGAAACAAGCTGTTTCCTGACCAATTAACTACCAGAGGAAAGCCTGCAATTAAAGCTGCAGCAGAACAGCACAAGATCTGTTGCGAACATCGGGCTCTATGGCGTGCGTCTAACCGGCCTACTGGGATGGAGAACTAGCTGACCTGTCCAAGGTGCACCACTCCTCTCACCCGATACAGCTGGAGAAATGCACCAGATCCCTCGCGACCCTTCAAGGAGAAGCATGATAAATAATGGATGGAATTTATTTACCCGGACTCTGTGCATAGAGTTGGAAAAGTAAAATGCGCATCACGTAAAGTGATCAGAGGGTGGGGTGGAAACTAATCAGTAATAATGACGGAGAGCTTTCAGATTTTTCCGTCACCGTTGTAAAAAAACAGTCAAATACGGAGAAAAATCCGATAACGCAACCCCAGCAGGGGATAAAACTTCAAACACAAACTTGTGGTCCATGGAGAAGGTCTGCGCTGCTGTCTGCTGAAGATGTATTAATTAATGTTTTGCTTTCAAGGCCACAGTCTATTGCCCCATGAACACAAATATCCGATAAAATGTCCAAATGCTCTAAAATTAATGAAAGAATTTCATGTCAAGTTCATGAATTCTCTCTTTGTTTGTGAAACATAAAAATAGGGTTTTGTGCATTGCTGTCCTCCAGTGAATGTTTTACATTGCATACCTGTCAAAGGGACTACCCGTCCTAATCAACATTGAAGTTAACAAGGGTCAGTGCATTGAGAAGAGAACTGAGTGGAGGGAATGTCAGCGTTGCAGTCTTTAAAGAATATACAACTTATCTTATTTTACATCTTATCTTCCATCAAAAATGTTCAGCACAATACAGATTTTCATTTTCATGTGGCAATAGTAGTTTGTATTCTCTCAGAATTTAATTTAATATTCAAAGCCAGCCGTCCCACCTTCAAAAATATGCGGGACAAGTCAATTAGTAAAGCCTATTTACAATATTTGTGCAATCAGCTCTTTATAAGGCTGTTTATGCACTGAAAGAGCAGCGTCATAAATGGTAATTGTATGTTCCACCAAACAAGGTACAAGAGCTTCCCCATTTTGAGGCCTCAGGCTCCTTGTTCCTTCCAAAGGTCAAAACGGTCCAAATTAGTTTGCTATTTCTCGGTGATGAAAATTTGCCTTTCAAAGTTTACCAAGTTTGACTCAACACAAACAGGGGCCCCAAAAGAAATTTTTAAGAGATTCACATGACATGGGAATGGAGAGGTAAACTGGTCACAAGTGTCATGCAGTTAGATGCAGAAGGGCTTCAGTCAGTGAACTAAACTAGTTTAACGGCTGTTCACCAGTATAGGTTAATGATGCTGAGATAACATGTGAGCAATGACACACTAAGTATAAAATAGTGTTGCCTCGTCTGATTGATCTGTTTTAATCAAGCAAGTGTAACATAATAAAGATGGCGGACATTGTGGAAAACTGCAGTCTCTGCTGCTCACACAAGAATCAATATTTGGTTGTTTATCCGATCAACTGGTTCAGTAAGGGAATGATTATGGTTTTATCTACACAAGTTTAATTTATGAAATCCTGCATTTTTGCAGCTTGCATTTAAAAAAAAAAAGGTAGTACTGTTGATTGTATCACAGATCGTGATTCCAGACCAGTCTACTCATTTTAGAACACACCAGCTTGGTTCCTAACTTATTCATGATGGCCTTTAATTCTCAATAGACTGAACACATACTTTAAACATCTGCCAAACAGATGCCTCCTTTGTAATGAAACAGTCACGTTGACTGATAATTTACCTTTGTTTGCTACCGTATGTGTAAAATAATCCAATAATCTCCTCACTCATTCTCTCATTACCCAACACTCAGGGAGGGGAAAGCACAATTTAATTCAGTTGGCAATATAGCCGCAAAGCTGCTAAAGTAGATCATTTGTCACTGTACTCGAAAAGAGTCAACAGTCTCAGCTGGCAGGGGTTTTGGGTGCCAAGAACCAGTTCTAAATAAGTACCGGCTTTATTGATATCAAAATGTTTACAAGCTGCAGGACAAAACAGAGCTAACTTTATTTTGAAGGGATTGCAGCCTTTTATAACATCAAAGATGAGATAGGTTAAGCAGCTAAGAACTAAGGATGACGAAAGAAATGAGGTGGAAAGCAAAAATGTTGCCTGACTCATCATCAGCTGCAGATCTGCAACTCTATCAATTCAGCTTCTCCAAGAGGTTTAATGCTTCAAGCGTTCATTGATCCTATAATTACAAGAACCCAAACCATAGCTCTGGAAATCAAAAAATTCCCACTGTGTATATGTTCGATGAGAAGGAAAGCCACTGAAATTGCGGTCAGTTAATTGTGAAATTTGACCACCTATTCAATATCCATACCCACTTACTTTTTGCGAGGTTACAGGGGTGCTGGTGTCTATCATTTAAAGAAAATGAGTGAAAGGTTAGCTACACACAGAAAGGCCAAAGCCGACACCAGTCAAGTCAACAATCAAGTTTGCTCCGCTTGTTTATATTTTGTTTGTGTTGTTTAGATTAACTAATACTCTTTAATTTCTCAGGAATATAACTTTTAAAACTGCTCACAATTGGGCTATGAATTCCAAAAAACCCAGAAGACCTAAAAACAGGAAAGAAGCACTCCCTGGAGGGAATAGCTTGAGGCTGGGTAGACAGAATGTTGAGCAGAGATTCTCAGTCTACTGAGATGAGGAGCAGGATGTTCAGAACCGCAGATGAATGAATCTAGTCTGGTTTACTGGGAAGTTACACAACAAGACAAGGAGAAAGGTGGCTAAATGCCTTTCAGGCCGTTTTCCGGCATCAGAATCTATTAAACCATGAAAGCCTTTCTCTGGTGAATTAATTTCATTTCCAAACTTTCCTCAAAGTTAGGTAATGTATTTAGAATAAATATATATTCATAATACATGCCTCTCATTTCTTTCATTTGTTGTGCAATTCGGGCTCCTAGTAAAAGAAAGATTTTTAAAAGTTTAAGGCTGAAACATTTTATCTAATTAGATTGGTATAACTTTGTTTTTTTTTTTTTTTTTTAACGTGTCCTGTCTAGCAGAATGCTCTCCGAACTTGTGTCCTGAAGTACCAAGTACAAGCCGCAACAGTTTTACTTTCCCAAGCAGAGTTAAAATTACAGCTTCGCTGTAGTACGAGCACTTGATGTATATAGTAATGAAAATATCTTTATTAGTGATTACTGTGGGTTCAATTTCCTGACGTCAGTGGACCATAAACTGAGAACAAGAAGGGAGGAAAAGGAAGAAGGTGAAGAAAAGAATCGGTCCCAACAGAGTGGCGAACGACGACACAAGACAGGGAGGCCAACGAAGAAAACAGAAACAACCCGTCCCTTCTCCACACACACACACACACACACACACACAAATCAAACAAAAACAACAAACAGTAGCCAGAACCAAACAATAGTTCGATCTAGTTAAGAATAAAACATAGAATTATACATTCACTGACACACAAGCATTGATTAATGAACATAATACAAATATTTCGGTAAGCTCCTGTGAAACAACTAACTAATGAATGAATAACCTCAGCTTAAGATATGTCCGTCTCACCTATGTCCCACACCTAATGTGGGTGGCGAGCAAGCAGGCCGAATAAGTATCCCCCCATTCAAGGAGGCTTGATACTGGTGTAAGGAAACCGTCAATCGTCCTACAGAATCGCCACAGACATGAGGTGGCAAGAGATGTTGCAATCCAGGGTCCCACAGAGTACAGAGTCCACAGTGCGGATCAGCGCAGGGTCGATCAACCCACCAAGAGAGGAACAGATGGAAGTCCCAGGGGAGCACCCACCGGCGGCGAATGCTTGGGGCCCGAGAGATCGCAGTGACGAGCCCACGGGCACCGCCGGTAACCGGCTGAACGCCAGGGCGGGCCCGGAACAGGAACCGTAAGGCCACGTGGACCAGGTGGCACTCCCGCCCCCCAGCGGGGCCCAACCAGACCAGCCGACAAAGGGCCCCCCCCGCCGCCGCCGGCAAAGGGAGGACCCGCGAGCCAACCGACGGACAACCACACGCCCCGCCACCCCGTGACCAATACCCACCGCCAACAACCCAGCCCGCCTCCCACACAACCACACGCCAGGGAGCCACAGCAAGAGCCACAGTGGATGTACGCCTCCCCAGCCGCGCCGCAGGCCGGCCACCTGACAACCAGATCTTCCAGCTCCAGGTCCAAGAATCCCTCCCACGCGGGGCGCCAAGATCAGGGGCCCAGCCATGCCGACAGCCCAACCAGGCGAACAGACCACCAGCGAGAAGTCCTGTAACCGTCAGGAGGACTGGACGCATGCACGACCCACCAATCCACCGGTACGGCATCCAACCTATTCTACAACCACCGGCACCCCTAAAGAGGTGCCCCCAGTCATCCAAGGAGGACATCGCCGCGAAACAGCGGCCGCCCGACACAACCGGACCACCCATGACCCGCCTCGACATGCACCAGGACCGAGCCGGGCCGCAACCGGACCCCCGGCCCCATGCATCGAGACTCATCATCATACCAGCGGGCAGGAGCAACCATCACCGACGGGGAGTGACGGGAGGAAGAAGAATGCATCAGGCCATAGAGCAGCCAACACCCAACCCTGACAGGTAGAACATAGACAGACAGAGACACTCATACGTACACCCCCTCTCATTGCGTACACATTCATTACAAATTCAGGACATACGAAAAAAAGGACCTTTACACTCATTCAATAACCCCCATACTTACACTATACTCCATACTCCAGGCCCAGGGACAGACGCCCCAATGAGAGAACCTGCCCCTGCACACCAGGAGACAGACCCCTTTGCCCACCAGGACTGGGACAAGTAGACCGCCAAGGCCCCACACCGGCAAGAGCATCCACCAAGGCCCAGGACCCCGACCAGACGAGCGTGATGTCTATCCGGGCTCACGTGGGGGGTTGTGGCGACCCCATGTATGGTCCAATAGAACAGGGTGTGTGGAAAGACCCCCCAGCCTCTCTCCCCCACTCAATTGATCTGGTGGTTTTTGAGGCGTGTTTTGTCTAATGTTGCACTTTAAAGACAATAGGGGTGGAGGGGACATGGGGAATACGCGCTCCTGCCGGGTAACCGCCCATCTCCCCCCCCGGCCCTCAGTGTTCTAGATGCGTTTTAACACAGTGGGTGGCGCCACACCGCCAGGTCCCTACATGTGCGTTCCCTGTAAATGTTTCAAGTGTAGTGGGTCTAAGTGCTCAATAAAATCGGGACCCAGGCGCCACCGGGTGTAGCGAGACGGAAGCTCCAAACCCGAACCCCAGTGACGTGCCACGTCCCAAGCCTTGTGAATGGTAGAATGAAGAGCAGTGGACAGAGGCATGGAGGATGGGAGAAAATAACTGGTGACCATGCCAACCCCAGGGAGCATCTCGCCTGCTGACTCCAATAGGCACCACCCGTTCGGAGCCCCGGATCCACCAGGGGTGGAGTGGGCCCCAAGCACTTCCAGTCGGGCCCACGCACGGTACCGCCGAGCCCCATGGGGCCCCGCAATCCACCAGTCCCCCCATGCCAGGGGCATACCTAAATCCTTCCCAACATCACACTGCAACAAAACACATGTCACTATACACCCAGGTTGAGTTTTATGCCCTCCCCCCTCACCCCATCAACGCCTCCCCCCCCCGTCACCAAGCGCACCCCGTTAAAAAGAGCGCCTGTGCTAGATGTTAAAAAGCCTCCCCGCCAATAAGAGACGCCCCAGGCACCGGCCACGTCCGAGGACCCCCGGCCGATGGCCGGAACCCGGCGCCACCACCGACTCGGTACCCCGACATGCCGCGCCAAGGCCCGAGAGCATACCGCGAAGTCCCGGGCGGTCCAAAATCCCCAGGTCCGACATCCTCCAGCACATTGCTACTACCGCCCGCGTGGCCGGTGGCAACAGAACCCAGCACGGTCCAACCCAACACACCCCACCAACTGGTCAGTCACCGTGGAGGCCGGACCCAAACACCGGCCAGAGCCCCCACCCTTCAGTCAACCCCGCGAGGGCCAAGACCAAGAACCCGAGGAGCCATGGTCCCAGTGTCAGATATAGCCAGACGATCGGCCTGGAGACGCCGGCCACCCGCCACGGCCTCTCGCCGACGCGGATAAGCGTCCACCGGGGAGCAAGCGACATACAGGGAACCCAGCCAGGGGAGATGGTAAAGTGCAGCAGCGCCCCCATACCACCGGGCCGACCACAGCCCCGCCCCCAGCCGCGGCACCGACGGCAGCGCCCCCACCCCGGCCAACCCCGCCAGGTCCCCCCAGCCGGGGCGACGCCGCCCCTAACCCCGACCTCAGGCCCAGCCCAGACCCCCCCAGAGCAGCACAGCACCATGGCCAGTAACCCGTGTCCGCCAGCACACCCCACTAAGGCTGCCGTATGCAGCTCCACTAGAGTCACCACATAAAGCCCACAAGGTCCCACCCCAGGCGAGTGTCTCGGCACCTATCGTGCCGAACCGCAAGCGACCCCCACCCCCAAGGACCTCCCGTCATCACCACCAACCCTTAAGCTCCACAACGGCAACCGTGACCACAAAACGGAATTCAATGGTCCCAACCCCACTAGGTGATGGAACTATCAAGGTTAACCAGAAAGATTGATCAGATGTGGAGGCAGATGCCGTTTCTAGACCAATGTAATCCAGAAGGAGGATCTCTATATTGATTAATATTCAGAGTTTTTTTATTTTCCAGTTCAGGAGGATATTTTTCCTAGCGATGCATAAGGGCTAGTAAAATAATTGCAATAGACTTATGTATCACATGTAACTTCATCTATATTTCCCCCACAAGCAAAACTGTGGGAGCAGGGTGTGATATTACATATCAGACACTTTGTATATCTTCACATATCTGGTACCAATATTTCTTAACAGGTTGGCAGAACCAAAGAGCAGGCATATAATTGTCAGGTTAGATGCTTGTACATTGTAAACAGGTAACAGATGGCGTATAGCCCATTCTTGAAGCATCCTTGCCCTGTATAATGCACTCTATGAAGGATTTTATATGGTATTAATCGTAGATTAGGATTCTTAAGAAATTAAAGGTTCTTAATAAATTTGGAGACCAAGGTTTTGGTCTATTGAGATGGGCCAAGTCCATCTCCATTTTGAAATAGGGATGGGCTATGATTCATCTTTTCTATTTAATTTTTGTATATTTTAGATAGCATTTTGGAGGGTTAAGATTAAGGAAGTCTAAAACGTGTCCTGGAATTTGTAAATCAACTGTATTGAGCCTTATTTATTTTTATATATTTGATTAATTGTTGTATTCCGTACCAGAATTTATTCTTGTTAATTCCGAATTGTTGGTAACCAATGGTATTAAGGGGGATAAAGTCTGTGTCCAACAAATCTATGCACACAGGTTATTCAATTACTTGACAACTCCAGCCTGGAAGTTAATCATAACATTTTTTTTGTAAGATTATCCCGGTGTATTCCAGATGGTGTACGCCTGCAATGGGAATAGTGAGGTCTTGTCATTTTAAGAAATTCCCACCAAGCATCAGAGAGGATCTGATATTTATACTTTTGAAACCTTCATTTTGTTTTATATTTGAGCTAACAAAAGGTAAGGATCTGAAAGTTTTTAATCTTATTGCATAGTGTCTTGTTCTACATCTACCCAGCACTTCGATCTGATATTACTGTATTTTACCCATTCCTGATGAGTAATTGGAGTCTGTGTGGCTAAGCAATAATGACGAAAGTTTGGTAGGTCAGACTCCTTTATCTTTGGACTTCCTGATAGTGTTTTATGCTGATACAGTGGGGGTTTATCTTTCAAAGGAATATAAAAACAGAAATGAGTCCCAGAGAAGTCTAAACCAATCAGGTGATAGTTTGCTGTATCATTGAGAATAAATAATTAATCTAGGCAAAACCATCATTTTTATAGTAGCTACCCTTCCAATAAGGTGATATTGGAAGGGATTTCCATCTTGCAGATCATCTTCCACTTTTTATAAAAGTGGACCGTAGTTTAGCTTAGATAAGTCTGCCAGCCTTGGTGAGATATGGATACCTAGATATGTAATATTTCCCGACCGGAGCTGTAAAGCAACAGGACTCTGGTAAGAACAGTTGATAGGAAGGACTGTAGATTTTAACCAATTTATGGCTGATACAAGGAAGTTTGTGAATGCTGTAGAAAAAGTAGTACATCATCTGCGTATAAACTGATTTTATGTTCTATTTTGTTGCATTGTATACCTTTAACATTATTATTTTGCCTGATTGCTGCTGCTAATGGTTCAATAAAAATAGCAAAGAGGGAGGGAGAAAGTGGACATCCCTGCCTGGTACCTCTCTGAAGAAAGAACCTTGATGATGTTTGATTATTGGTCCTAATACATGCTGTTGGTGAGCTGTATAATATTTTTAACCAGTTTACAAAAGAATTACTGAATCCGAATTTATTTAAGGCTGCAAATAAAAATTTCCAGTTAACTCTATCAAATGCTTTTTCTGCATCTAAAGATAATATATTGGTTTGGACGTTTTTACAGTGGGAATAATCTATTAAATCTATTAATCTACGTGAATTTGTGGAAGAGAGCCTACCTTTTATAAAACCTGTTTGATCAGGGTGGATTATTAGAGGTGTTATTTTCTCTATCCTTCTTGCAAGAGCTTTGCAAATTATTTTCAGATCCACATTGATAAGAGAAATCGGACGATAACTGGTAGGAGACATAGGGTCTTTTCCTGGTTTTAATAGAAGATTGATGTAGGCAGAATTCATGTTTGGTGGTATTCGACCATTTTCCTTTGTTTCCTGTAACATTTTGTAAAATGTTGGTGCCAGAATATTCCAGAATTCTTTATAGAACTCTGCTGGAAATCCATCTGGACCTGGAGCTTTATTATTAGGCATAGATTGGAGGGCCTCCTGGAGTTCAGACACTGTTAGCGGTGAATCCAGGGCCTTTGCTTGACTGTCTGAAAGTTTAGGAAGAGTTATTTTATCCAGAAATTGTACAATATCATTATTTGAAGGGTTTATCTCTGGTGTGTATAACGTCTCATAAAATTCTTTGAAAGTGTTGTTTATTTTTTCAGGGTCATATATTATATTCCCAGTTTTGTCTTTGATTGCAGATATAGTTGTTTTTTCTTTATTTATTTTTAACTGATTAGCTAAGAAGCTACCTGATTTATTACTATGTTCAAAGTTTTCTATTCTAAGTCTTTGGATTAAGAACTGCGTCCTTTTATTAATAATTTCATTTAACTCTAATTTTGCTTTCCTTATTTTACTTAAGCTCTCTTTATCCAGGGAAGGTTCTAATGATTTAATAGTTTCTTCTAATTCCTGAACATGTTTATTTTCTGTTCTCTTTTTATTTGATGAGAATGAAATTATTTTACCTCTAATCACAGCTTTCCCTGCTTCCCATAGAGTGGATGGCGACATACCAGGGAGATCATTAAATTCCATGTATGAAGCCCATTCTTTTTCAATATATTTAATAAATTCTTTATCCTTAAGTAATGATGTATTAAATCTCCAATTTTTATATTGAAGGGTTGCAGTTTTATTTGCTAAATTTAAAGAAACAGGAGCGTGATCGCTGATCACTATAGGATGTATCTCAGTGTCTGAAATGTCATTCAACAGTGAGCTGCTGACTAACAAATAGTCCAATCTAGAATAAGAATGATGTACGTTTGAGTAAAAAGTGTATTTTCTGTCGTTGGGATGAAGCGATCGCCATGCATCGCAGAGTCCATAATCGCTCATGTACTGTTTAACTATATCTATGGATTGCCATCTGCGCTGAGTCCCTGCTGTACTGAGCCTGTCTATTTCTTCATTTAGTCCAAAGTTGAAATCTCCCCCAAGAACAAGTGAGCAATCCATGTGATTAGCCAGAACCGAGAAGAAAGTATGAAAGAATGAGGGGTCGTCAACATTTGGACCATATATACTAACTATACATAACTTTTGGTTATTTATAAATAGTTTTAATATTATAAATCTACCTTCTGGATCTGTAGCTGTGTCTATTACTTTAAAATTAGTATTTCTATTTATTAATATTGCTACTCCTCGTTGTCTAGAGTTATAGCATGAAGAAAATATATTAGGATACTCTGGTGTTTTTAAATCATTAGCTGTTGAACTTGATTTATGAGTCTCCTGTAGTAAGACGACATCTGCCTTCAATCTTGTAAGATGGTTGAAAATCTTAATGGTTTTATCTCTGCAGCTAGCGCCGCGAATATTCCATGTTATAAATTTTACAGGATTCATAGAGCTAAGATAAACCTTAGACATGTACTATCGCCAAGGATGAATATAGGTGTAATTTTGGTTTGTCCATGGGGTTGCCAGATTGAAAAAAACCAGAAGCAGAGATAAAGCGAGGCAAATAATGCACCATACAGGTGTGTACAGAATGAAAGTATGATGGAAAAACATGAATATGCCATGATAAAAGTCTGTGTGTGTGTGAGAGAGAAAAAGGAAAAAAGGTGATAAAGAGATTTGGTGGTACAAATGTGAGAAAGAAAATAGAGAAAAAGAGAAAAATGAAAGAAAGAAAAAGAAAAGAAAAAGCAATCTAGTGCACAACCCTGCCCCTACCCACATTTACAAACAAAAACAGCCTGCCGAGCTGTGCTTTTTTTTTTTCTATAGTTGTCTGATAAAGCTAATTCTGTCTTGGTTCTGTTAAATATGACTAATAAAGCCAAGGAGTAACCTGAGGGTCCCTAAACAGCTGACCGTTAACATACAGTTTATCCACACTAACCGTAGCCCTACTGCCCTCACTAATATGTTTTTTTCTAATTGGAAATAACACGCGTCTTCTGTCCAGGATTTCTTTCGGAAACTGATCATTAACGCTGTAATTCGTCCCCCGTAGCTCTCTCCCGCGTCCTTTGACATGTTCTTTTTGTTTAAAATGTTCAAATTTTGCAACAATTGGTCGCGGGCAGGTGTTGTTGGGCTTCTTACCTCCGAGTCGGTGAACCCGATGGAAGGTTATGCTTTTAACCGTGTCGTCTGGCAGTTTCAGCTGATGTTGAATGAACTTACGCACGGCTACTTCAGCATCTTCCTCAGCCTGCTCTGGTATCCCCGAAAAAACAAGATCGTCCCTCATTGATCGGGCCTGGATGTCTAGAATAGACTCCTTGAAGATTTTGTTTTCTCCAGACATCTGCTTCATTCCCTCGGTGAGTTTTTTAACGTCTACTTTTAGTGTTTGGTTTTCTGTAACTAGCGAAGCTACTTGTTGTTGGCTGAACTCCAGCGATTCCCTCAGAGCCTGAAATTCTTTATGCAGAACCTCCACCAGCGCGAGACGGGCGTCCAGGCTGGTTAGCTTCTTGTCTATTGAGTCCAGGATGTCGCCGTAGCTTCTATCTGGCGAGTCGGTGGATGTGCTAGCCTCGGAACGAGTGCGCTTCTGCGACGGTGTGCTCGTTGTTGTATCCGAAGCAGGTTTCCGTGACTTACCCATAACGATGTTATCAAAGCACTCGTCTAGGTAGCACTCCAGCGAATCCAATGTTTCCTCGTCCAGGTTGTTTAGAGGAAAAAAAAAAAAAGTAACTTGATGGTTAGTTTAGAAGCTGCGTTTGGTTCAAAATGATTGTCTTATTTTACCTGGTTGTTTGTTATTATACATTACCGCATAACCGCCATGTTCACCTATGCACAGCTCTCGCGAGAACTCAGCAGCTCATCCTCTCATGCTCTCTGTTACCTTTCCCCTCTTCTTCTTCTTCTTCTTCTTCTTAAGCCTCTTATCCGGGAGGCTTCATCAGTTCACTTCTTCTTCTTCTTCTTCTTCTTCTTCATAGTGATGCTATCCATGCATCATATGTAACCTTTAGTAGGGACATTTATCCTCCTTTTCCATTTCTACCCTTGTTTAAGTGGCTGAAAAGTCAACATGGAGCCACCTAATTAGCTTCTAGTAATGGTGGAACAAAATCCTTAAACAGGTAATACATTTCCTAGCAAAGGTATTCACACCCCTAACTATTTCACTTTATCACATCACAATCTTAAGCTTCACTGTATCTAATTGGCATTTTATGATATATAGCTTCTGGAAAAATGACTACAGTGAACTTCCCCCTATTTGTGGTTCAGATTTTGTTTTTGTTTTTTAAAGTACATCTAAAACATTATAAAGAAAATGCAGCTTGGGAACACAAGATAGTTACGTACTTGGAACACTACCCTGGCATTTGCAAATCATTCAATGTCCCTTTTCTTGGCTGTGATCCCCCAAGTGTGGAGGAGAGGAACACTGGCTGTCAGCTTCTGCAGTAGTGCAGAGTCAGACCATTTCCACTGTGAACATTAATGCATATAAAGATATGCATGGTATTTGAACAATTAAAATAAGCAGTTATAAGCATTTTTAGAGGGATCCTCAAGTATTCGCAGACCCCCCCCCAAAAAAAAAAGAAGACATAGAATTTAAACACATTAACATTTCTTGGAATGTAAAAAAAAAAAAAATACATTTTAAGTTCAACAAAAAGCTTGTGCTTGCTACTATTGTATTTCCCCCCTCTATACAGAAAACCAAGGCATGATATGAATGAATAAAGTGTTGTAGCTTCTCCTGTACCTCCCAACTCTCTTGTGCTGCATTGTGCATGCATTCATGCTGCCAGAGCATGGACATATGGTTGCAGACCCTGATAAAAATGCATCCTGAATGCTTTCATCTGAAGCTTCTATGGACAAGTACCTGAAAATCTGAAGCAACTGTGAGGTACATCCAGCATACCTAAAATGAATGACATTTTTCAAAGGGTTTTTGTGCAATTCATAATACACCAGTAACCCTTAAGAACAGAGCTCTAGGAATTTCTGAGTTTGCCTTATTCCTGAAAATACCCTGTTGATGGCTAATGATAACAGTAAGATAAAAAAATCACTTGTTGGTAAATTTCACCAGTCAAATTATTGAACTACAGCTTTGTAACACTATCAGCCAGTGAATTCCTTTTATCGTGACAGACCCCACTGTACTCCGAACAGAACCGGTTTATTTCTACTTCTTCAAGGTGAAGGATTCAAAATGTGTCATTTGGATCTCTGTCATTAACATCCTGAAACATGGGAGCCTTAAACCTGTGACATTTGATGCAGCCAATATAAAGGGTAGCATTGTTACAAAAATATTTACCCAGAAGAATAAAAAGCTCTTTAGCTTAAAGCCATCATTATGAGTCACATTTTTCTTGAAGAACAGATTTAATTCCAACTCATTAGCGTAATGTTTGTAACTTAATGATGCTAATTCTTCAGCAGACGCTTTGAACCACTATTCAACATTTAGTCATGCTGGAAAACTCAATTAAACAGCAGTTCTAGAGCTTTTACACCTCTGTCTTCTATAAAAAAAGGTCTGGACAGTTTCATTTAAATTACCATTACTATAAGTCATTTGAATGCATTTTTGTCTAAACCTAAAAACCTACTTGAGAGCCAATTATTTTCTAAAATCCCCCTCTTTGTATTAATCAGTGTGGGACTTTACAGAACAGTACTATGTATTCATAAGCCCATGAGCAAAACCATAAATAGTCACACTGAACATGGTTTCGGCTTTTAAAATATTTCCCCCCCCTTAAACTTAAAACAGAGGCTTCAAAGTAAAAATTTATACAAATACAGCTATTCATATGACCAGCGGAATTTTCTGAAATTTCTCATAACACACAATTACAGGTGAAACATGAGATAAATACAAAAAACTAATGCAAATAATCTGCTAAAATATCCCTTGAGACTAAACCTGGTTTACAGTATTTCTGGATTCAAGTTTACTTTCAGATTTTTTTATAAATAAAAGTATACAATTAAACTAAAACAGACAGATTTCACAACTTTGTGTCAGGAAGTGTGGTGGAAGGTATGGACCCAAACGCAGAAGCAGAGTGCAAGGTTGTTTTTTGAAGTGCACAGTGATGATGATGATGGTGGTCTGGATGGGAGGAACGAAGATGTAGGACAACAGGGACAGAGACAGCAGGCGCGCACACACACGGTGGACATCGGGAATGAACTCCTGTAATGATCCGGCGCTGACTGAAGGGAGGTGACGGGTTATAAGGACATGAGGTGAGTGGCTGGAGATTGAAAACAGGTGCGGGTGATGATGAGGGAGTGAGAGGAGCTGAGTGTAGAATCATGACACTTTGCCTTTTACAGACATTTTATGTTTGTCTCTTAAGTGGTACTGCTCCTGCAGCACTCATCTACTCAATCCACATTTATTATCACAACTGGAGCATGGTATCGGTTTAGATTTCAAGAATTGATTCAACTCCAATTCTGAAGACGTACAATCGATTATGGCTGTCTTCAGAAGGACATTACAACTGAACCAACAACTGAAAGTAGGGCCCATATTCTGTTGTTGAACACAACAGAATATTTTATTGTAGAAAACAGAATATGGTCACCCATCCATGCAAATGAAGACTGCAATCTCCTCAGTTATTACGAGAGAACATGCAGAATTGGCTGGTAGCTGTAGGGTTTGCTCAAGTTTCAGCTGATCGGTCTGGTGTAAGGCTAAGACATGTAATAATGGTTCAAGTACTACTTGTGTTGTGTGGCTTTTTTTCACCAGATTTCAAAACTATGTCTGAAATGCTTCAGCCTCTACTACGTATTGGCGGATCTCGGTTCAGATCCTTAAGGAACATTCAGCCCACAGCAGGTGAAATTTTAATAATACATGCTTCTTAATAATCTGCTCCATGTGTGATGGCACCATGTGGATTATCTGATCAGTTTGCTCAGACTAAATATTTATATAAACATTAAGAAAAGTGGTTATGCTTGTGACCCTTTATTGAACAGTGTGCAATTATGATGTTGGCAGAAGTAGGGATGTCCAGATCCGATCACGCGATTGGAAATCAGGCCCGAGCAGCTTCTACTTTGTGACTCTTGCATTACACAAGCTTTTCTTTTTATTAAATAAAACTGCAGAACTTTAGAGCTATGTTGTCGGCTCACCAGGGCTTTTCTAGTGACGACTGTCACAACTGAGCATGTGCGTCAGGGCAGAAAGGCAGACAGAGCAGTGAAAGGTACAGCGACTGCTTTAAGAGACAAAAAAAGTTTAAAAAAATAATAAACAGAAATGAACCTACATTTTTGGTTGACAATTTTTTCTTGTCAATGTCATCGTGATGAATTTTGGCATCTCTAATCAGGAGATAGCGACTTATTGATTAGAGTATCGGTAGATACTCTACGTCAAATGACTCGCACTCGAGGGCAAAAAAAACCCTGATCGGACATCCCTAGTCCTAAACCACCAGGGAGCTAATATATAAATTAGCCCCATAAATGTGTGAATATGTAATGTAAGCCAATTTAATTATTACATTCTTGAAAACAAAACATATATTCTATACAACAATATACATAATACTTTTAATTAAATACATATCATAATATATATATTTTTTCTTTCCAATTTCATTTTGTGTAAAGATGAATTTGGTTAAATCAAATTCTGCAGCAAGGTGTGTCAAAAAACTGAGGGACGTGGACACTCTTCTTTTTGGCAATACTGCTCCCCTGTCCCACCCTGTCTCTGTCTCCCTCATAGTATGCCCTGGAAGTAGTTGTAAAACGTATTGAAAAGATTTGTTGGCTACATGTTTAACTGTATAAATAATCACATTCCTCCTTATATACAGGCCTTTTCTATCTGCAATAGATATATACAGTATATAGACTAAAATAAACACATACAGAGATGCACCGCTGCCCCTTCTTTCTCCTTTTTCTTTGATTGCACTGGAGTAATTAGTGGAACATCATCTATAGATCTGCTAAGAAAAAACACCTTGCAAATCTTTTTTTTTAACCCTTTCTTCACTCAGACTTCGACTAGAATGTATCCTCAGTCAAAGTAATGTTGCTCCTAATGGTTCATATTTAGGTCCGCTGTCACAAACACACAATCAATTTACCTTTTTAATGACATATATAATATATATTAGATAATATATAGATAATATATTGAGTCGTTCACTTCAATAACGACAAATAGACAATAAGTACCCCACTGCCAAAAACATGATTTTCTTTTCATGGGAATGTGGCTTCTCCTCCCCCTTGACCAACTCATTCCCAGCGCTTCAATATTTGAAACCTCCTCAATTTGCCTATTGTCTTTCTCATCCAGCGTTGCCAACTCCTCAGCTTGGAAAGTAGCTATTGGCAGTCCCTTACATCATTAGAAGCCGCTAAATGCCGTCCCTGCCTGATTTGCATAATGTGAATGTGATTTTTTTATTGATTGTATTTTTTGCTGAATATTTTTTTTAACCACTGATGTCAGTGTAGTGGGGGAAGAACCGTTTTAAGGTTTTGTCTTTTTAGAATGTTTTGGAGTTATGTGTTTTTATGTCACTAACTGGCAATAAAAATCAGCCTTACAATACAGGCAGTATGCCAGTTTAACATCTCCAAGGAACAATTTCAACCAGCCTTTTAATTCAGGGTGCAATTGCCACTATTTACTGTATTTCAAGTTCAGACTGAGACATGACGAATGGATATTGACTGTCACAGAGAGGCCAGGTGAGTGACTGAGGTTATGATAGTGAAATCGGTGATTTATTTAGTGTGCTGTTGTTTATTTTATGGGGGAAAAAATGTATATTTACATCCAAGCTTGTGTAGGATCAGCCAGCAGGAGCTTTGGACACAGTAGGATTCAAAGCTGCTCTGACAGCAACAGGAGGAGAGGCTTCCTGCTAGCATTCTGGGATGGGACAGAGCAGAGCACAGCAGCACCACTGTTCAGTGAGAAAAGTAACAAATACGTGCCTAATGTCACCAGAAACACATAAAAAGACTCACCAGATTTGTTGCTAGTCATTTGTTTTTTTTAAAGAGTCACTAGAGGGGTATAAAAACTGGCTAAATTTAGCAACAAGGTAGCTAAATTGGTAACACTGCAGGATTGGGTGGAGTCACTAGTCTGTAACGTAATGTCTAAAAGGCACATTAGCTTTGACAAACTAAACACATCATATTTTATTATGAAAACAAAAATAATACCACGAATTTAAGAAAGTATGGATATGCCAATATATTGCAATATTTTGTCTAAATATTTTATCAATATTCAAAAGGAAAGTATCCATTTTGTATTTTTTAGAATTTGAACTGAACCATTAATGACAGTAATGTAGCAAACTTTTTGTAGCAAAATTTTAAGTAAGACTACTAGGCGGTGATTGTTTTTACGTTCTTTGTTCCAGTTGGTCAACTTCATCTAGTAATAAAAATGGAGGTGTAATGTTGGAGTGTATGTAAAATGCTGGGACAGTTTTTCTACAGTTAAAATCAGTTTTGAAAATGACAATATACAGTTTTCCTCATAGTGTTGCAATATATTGTATCATCCCCTTTGAATCGTGATACAGATTGTATCACCAGATTCCTTCCAACACACATCCCTGATAATACCGACATGGGGTAAAAGATATTGGTTACTGTCATACATTTCAGTAACAGTAAACTTTTAATTTATCACCCAGACCCATTTCAACCACATTTATTTTGATTCCTCATTTGTTGGTACTGGAAACCAAACCACAACATCCTCAAGAATCCCCTTGCACTCTTGGTACATGTTCAAGTTAAGAACTGTGTGCCATTTGTCCAGGTGCAAACAGTGCAACAAGTATCAGAGCTCCATTTAGTTAAGTCAGTAAGTTGATATGGGCAAATAAAAAAATGAAATAAAAAAATCAAAACATTTAGCTAAATTGTTGGTTAGTTGGTTCAGATACCCCACTTTACAAATGGGTAGGTTACAAAATCAGTTTTAAGTCAGCTTTGTAAAATTTAGTGGAAGTTACGTCCTCAATCAATCTTAAAGCACCACTGCCAAATGGTTGATACAAGGAGAAATAAGTCAAGTCATAATGATATTATGATGACATTTTGTGATGCTAAAACTGAATGGAATTTTTGTGTTTGCTGTTTTTCAACTATTAATGACATCGACAACAAATGATGCATTCATGTTCCGGATCACAGTAAGCTTAAATGCATTCATTGTGTACTATTTGCAGGCATTTTAGTTATAAATTACTGTATAGCAATTTTATGTAACATTATCATGAATCAGTTTTTTTGATAGGTTTGATTTCTAAGAAAAATGCTTATGTTGGTGAGGATCTAAACTGTGAGGAATTAACAATTAACAGTTAAAAAGATTAATTTCCACACTACAATTACATCACCAAAAATTGGGAAAAATGTTGAAGAGTAACTGAACTCCATGACAAAGCAATATCCCGCTCCCAGGCAACATTTGAAAAATTCAACCAAAGTGGACAGGGCTAGGAGGCATGGCCAAGTGGGGGGGGGGGCTATGTGTGGTCTGGAAGACAGTAAAGGCTGAACCAACTCGAACTAATATCGTGTGGGTCCGCCTAACTCCATAAAGCCTCTCTTTACCTCCGTTAAAGGGAGAAATCGTGATATCTCTTCTCCGCCGTCCACCACAGGTAAAGGGAGGCTTTAAGGAGCCATTGGCTCAGGGCGCTGAGTGCCTGAAGCCAGCAGCATGTATTTAATTCAATTCAAAAATGCTTTATTGATCCCAAGGGAATATTAAGTGTTTTTGTAGCTCATTACCAATTTATTTTTCAAGGAGTTGTTGTGGACCAAGATGGCTGTGGAGAGAAAGGATTTCACAGGACAAAAACCCACAATGCACACATGTCCAAAAAATGCAATTCTTCCTTAAGAAAAAGGGGGAAGCGATGTCCAAAAAGAGAGAAACAAAACAAAAAGAAAAACTCAAATGTAGTTAACAGAGCCACTCCAACATGCAGCCACCAAAAGCAGCGCAATTCTAGAATGTATAGTAGCAAACAAGCTAAGAGAGCCTTGCGCTAGCATCGATGCTATTTAGCTTCGGAGGGAACCATGCCATCCGCTTTTGTTTAATTATTCACGTTGTGTTTAAAACATATAGGTTTTAACTTATGGCTTTAAATCATTTCGCCGTTGTGGTCATCCAAAGTGTGATATACAAATTTCAGCCTTCTCTGTTTCAGCTACGCTTCGGTGTGCATGTAGCACACAAGATAAGCAATTTCAACTCGTCACGGAGCGAGTGTGTCTGAGAGAGGCAGGGCCTCTCTGTGAGACCATGGTTGTGACGTAGACAATGGAAAAAATGTATCGCTCTTAGCCAACAACAAAATTCAAATGCAGTGGCCGCACATTGACCATGAGGGGCAGCACTAAGACTTTATCAGAGCAGAAAGTGTAGAATTTAACAAGTTTACACAAAAATGTCAAAAAATGCCCCGAAACTGAAAGATTGCAATGGTAAAGACCCATTTATGTTTTATAGTTTAGTTACTCTTTAAGGTCCATCCTTACCCCAAAAACAACCATTACATATGGTAAAATGTAGTTTGTAACAGTTCAAAGGGCACTCAGTAACTTGATAGCAAAGACACAGAAATGATATACCCTTCTCTGAATGGAATCTTCTATTTGCCTAGTTTAATCATCCTATGATGCAGTGCAAACTCAAAATGCAAAAAGGCTGCAAGTATTCCATAAAACTTCATACAAAACTGAAAAGTATCTAAATATGGTCAAAGAAAAGCCTAAAAAAACAACAATCCAGACTGAAGCAAAACTTAACAGATGTTCTAGGGATAGTCAGAGTATCGTGGTATGCCATCATCATGTTACAATATGTCAAAATGATGGATAGCTTCCTGATTTCCATCATTAGCAGCAAATTTCAAAACATAATGACTCAAATTATTTAGCTAACAAGACTCCTGGCCTCTATGCATAAGGAGTAGCAGTAAATGCAAATAGTACCTCATGTTTTTAAGTCCTCATGTCTCGGGATCATAGCTAGCAAGGGGCACAGCTTATATAAGCTACAGCATACATAAATACCACAGGGAGTCAAGTTAGTAAGTCCCCTCAGGCTACATCGACTCACTTTACTTCACAGATCTCACAAAAGGCCCTTAAGGTCCTGTTCTTGCTCCGTCTTTCTTCCTCTCCCACTTACATTCTCTCCCTCTCAAGACTTCTTAGCAGTGTATTTATTTTTATAATTGGAGTGTTTCATCCTGACTGGTACTGGCAGGGTTTCAGCTCTGCCCTTTAAAATCTGATAGACTGTGGCGTCCTTTCGATTGTAATGCTAAGATGCATTTGTGACACATCTATCACGTTAGCGTAGTAATTCCCTTCGCAACAGACAGCAGTTATTCAGTTAGCACAAATCAATTTTATAGAGCACAACAATACGTTTTCTTTCTTTCTGTCTGGCAACATTTAGTCTGACTGTAATAATAACTATAAAGCTTGGCAACGCAAAGGTTTTTCACAGTACACAATACACTTGGGACATCATGATAATGACATTTGTTTTCTTTCTGATAGCAATCAAAGTAATCTTTAAAAAAAAAGAAAAGAAAATGCCTGTATGGATTCTCAGTTCTGACCATTTATTTTTTACAACACACAGTCGAAATAAATACAAACCATAAATAGAACGATGTTAAGAAAATAGGATGTACATGCTCAGAAGTGCTGTAATGAAAAGGAAGAACTAAAACTGCTCCTGACTTTAATTTAAAAACAGTTTATTTTATAGTCCACGGTAAAATGAGTCGGATTAATGATTATTCCAGTGTTCCAAAACAAACTTCCACGTAAGGTAGAGATAAACAGAAGGTTTGGTGTCTCGTCGTGCCTACATAATGATTTGAAAAAGTGACACACAGGGGTTTATGATGAGGTGACAGTACAGACAAACCCTCTGTTGGTTTATTTAAAGCTGCTGAATGCACTCCATGATATTATACACAACAGCCTGCTGTGTTTTACCCTGAGCAAGTGCTTAAGGAAACATTTAGACACATGTTTGATTGATTAATGCTGCCCTGTCTTGTGTTAATGTGCAGACTTTGTGCTGCCAACCAAATCCATTTTACTTAGTCAGTTTTAATTAGATTTAGTTGTGTAGCTAATGTTGGTATCTAAGTGAATCAAATTTAAAGTGGACAAAGTCATAAATAATGCATATTATTAATAAATGCAAGTCATTTATGAGAAAAATTGAAATGTTACACTATACATTATTGCTTTTTAAATAAAGAGTGCACTTTCTAAAGAACACAGAAGTTGACTGCTTATTTCCATTTTATTATCATAGTTAATCTGAGTACTCAGACTTCTGCACTACTAATTACATACATAAGCATTTTTCTCCATTCAGTCGCTTTATACAAATATAACACTATAAGATGCATATTTTTACCTTTTTCTTTTTTATTTAAAAATCAAAGACTTTATTATAAATTTAAAAAAACATCTGTATTTTACATTTTCGTAATCTGGAAGTAAAACTAGTCTTTTGAATATTCAATTAATCAAAGAATTTTTCGATCAATTAAAAAACACGTTTCTAATTATCCCATTCAAGCAGAAACTATCATTTTATAATTCCTTTTTTCTGTTAGATTCAAAATAACTTCCTCAAGGTATCTGCAGTACATATTTGCTTGATAGATACAATTAAATGCTGAACTAGACTTAAGTCTGTGTTATAGCTTAATGAGATCATCAGAAAAAGACCTAAATCAACAGGTCAGGCATCAAAGAAACTTTGAAGGCGGTAATGGTCAGAAAAAGCCTAATTGGTGCATTTTTTACTAATTAGCTATGCTTTAATCATATTTCATCGCATGTTTTAGTAGTGAGTTAAATGGGGTTATGGAAATAAATTGTACTAAACGACTGCAATGATTAAAACTGTTTAAACGGGCCCCGTTTCAAAACTTAATAGTGCATCAGAACATCACTGTTGGAAGCAATGCTTTTCAAAGGCCGACAGTAGATTATAGTGTACAGTAGCTCTTGAAAGTGTAGCAACTGCTTTTCCAAGAAGTTGTTCAGAAAAAAAACAAAAAGAGGCTTCAGTGTTAAATTAAACTCAGAGACAGACTTATTTACAAACACTAATATCAAAAAGGCTGATTCCCCCCCCTCTGAGTCTTAAAAAAACTATACAAAACGTTTTCTGTTTTAGGCCTGCTAGGACGATCAAACTTTAACCTATTTGAAAAAGTAGAACACAGTTTAATGTAATCTAATCTTTCCTCAGATTCAAAGGGTACATTTAACATTAGCATCAGATCGAGATAACTTTTAGACTATATGTTTTGTGCCAAACATGTTGGTTGTCCAGCTTCTCAACTGTTTGTTGAAAATTTGGCCCATAGATGTAACTATTGCCATATGCAAAGCTCAAATAATACTTTGACTAGTAATCTAAATCAGAGCATGGATACCCGATCCGAGCCCGACAGTCACAGAGGAGGGAGGGTGAAAACCTCCACCTCCATCAAGGCTCTACGAGAGCATTAGCAGTGTTCGATTTGTCAAAAAAACCGAGGGGGGTATTTATTTCTTTATTTTATTTCGTTTTTAGTCCTAAAAATAACAGGTTTGTTTATGTCAGGGCATCTTGTGCACATACGTTTATCCTTTCAAAACTGACAATTGAAACATTTGCAAAACGAAATTAGTGTTGACATAAAAAGATAAGATCAAATATATTAAGATGATTACAATTAAAGATAAGAATTCACTTGACTTATCCAGTCATAGCAGGTGAGATTATTTTTGTCCCTGCGGCATCAGCACCAGCACCATCAGCAGCACCTTGTCCACCCGCTTAGACACAAAACTCTGCATATTTTTTTGTTGGGAAAAGAAGTCCACCTCTGGACCAGAGGAGCCCAGCCGGTGTCAGGTTCAGAAAGAATTTTCAGGTGTAAGAATCTGTACCCTCGGATTATTAACCCGTGAGCACCTGAATCGGGCTCGGACAGAAAAATGCGGCGTGATCCGCACTCAAACCCAAATACCAGAGGAGTTGAAAAGGAAGTTTTATGAATGCAGATAGAAGAAGGAGAGAAGGAGTAAGCTCAAATCATTGCTGTCATCGCTCATAATAGGCAAGGATCATACAAATGTGTCTCTGTCTGGCTTTCTCACCATACAGTCAGCCAGAGATTTAAAGAGGAGCAGCAAAAACAAACGGATATTGCCACAACTTCCTGGATGTTTAAGACTGACTACTACTGGATATTCTTCCTGCCCAAAGCATCACCATCCGTAACAACTCAGTGAAGACACTTGGATGATATAAATAATTATAAAATTTATTTTTCCCTTAGGATAAAAAAAGTATTTTTCAATTGAACTGAAATAAAAAAGCGCCTTTTGACCAGACGCTGGACCCTATAGATAAATTTAGCCAATCAATTGAGTAAAAATTGCAGCCCTCGACTGGTTGATGGTAACAGTTCACTGCCAGTTGTTATGAATACTATGCAATATTCTGTACTGTCTCTCATGCCACCTTTCTTTGAAGCAAGCAAATGTGTGACTGCTCATAAAGTAGGATGTCTGCAAACAGTAATGTTGCTGGCTTGTCTGGAGGATAGCTCAGAAAAGAGCCATCTATCATAGTGACCACTTTTCCATGTAATTGTTAGATTGGGTTGATCAATATGTCATTGTTCCTCTTCAAACCATCTTAGTGCAACAGACATCCAGCATCCTAAAACAAGCCCTAAAGAAGACAACTGCAAAACTGCTAGCTTGGTAGCAAGATTCTCAAGCTGTCGCTCAACAGACGTCGCTCTAGGACCATTTAATGAAAAACACTTAACTACACAGATGTATGGTCAATGCTTTTTTGTTGGCTAAAAAAGAATTTCAACATAATTGAAAACAATACATATCATATTGTCTACTCTCATTCAAATGATTGTTACTAAAATAAAAAAAGCCTCATGTGTCACCCTTATTCGACAGTAGTGCTTAAAGTTGACACCACCAAGTTCAACTAAAGAGTACAGTATTTATATTTCATGTCCAGCATCAATATTTAGCTGTTATGAAGAAAGTCCCAAACCTGACTAGGAGATGTATGTAAGAAAGGCTCCACATCATTGCAACTTTATTCACAACACTGCCAATAAAAAGAGGTGAAAAAGTAAGCACCATAAATTCTGCATGAAACCCATCCTCTGGTACCTGTGAGTATTCCAAGGCTCTGACAACAAGGTCATTTTGCTTTCTATCCTGGCAGCTCTCAAGATATAAAACAAATCAACAAAAGCACAGAAAATCCATTAAATCTACTGTTATTAGTAATTTGACGAGAGGTTTTATAGCCTAAAAAATCCACAAAATACATGTTTAAAATGTAGCTAAGTTAGATATGCACCTGCAGATTGACTCATCATCAACACTGGTTTATATATATCAAATTGAAAGTTTGCATATCAGTCAGAAAATAAAATTTTTTATCAGTGCTTTACAATTTACTGTAGGAATTAACGCATTAACACAAAATATAAAATTTTACATCAACACGAGTATGTTTTCTTTACAGGTAATTAATATCAACATGTTTGGTGTTTGAAATTTGGGTTTGCCAGCCTTTTTAATCACAGTAAGATCAGTTATAATTTTATGCTCAGATTAGGGATGCACCGAAAATTCGGTCACCGAAAAGTTTCGTCCGAAAATGACACAAAAGTGCATTTTCGGTTTTCGTCCGAAAGACCTAAATCACCGAAACAACACAGCCGAAATGTTTGATTTCGCGAGAAAACAGCACAGCCAGCACACGAGAAACGGGATAAGAGCCAACATGTCTGCGGTGTGGACTTATTTCACTATCTCTGAGAAAGACCCACGGATAGCGATTTGCAAAACATGCAATGCTGAAATTTCAAGAGGGGGTGCATCTGCAAAGAGTTTCTCCACGTCAGGTTTAATTTATCACCTGAAATCCAAACACCCTGATCACCATTCTGAATATGAGAAGAATGCGACACAGAAATGGAAAGTGACACTGAGCACGCCCACTCCGTCTGTGGCGGCGGTTTTTGAAAAGGCAAAAAAGTTTTCCAGTGATTCTGCCAAGTCAAAAGGCATAACACAAAAAATTATGGAATTCATTGCCTTAGATGATCAGCCATTCTCTGTGGTAGAAGATCTGGGATTTCGTAGGCTGATCGATCACATTGAGCCCCGTTATACTATCCCAAGCAGACGACATTTCTCAGATGTGTGTTTACCTGAGTTGTTTAATGTAGTTGCAACTCATGTGCATGAGCTTCTAGCGTCAGACATTACAGCTATCAGTTTCACGACCAATATATGGAGCTCCGACGTCAGCCTCACCAGTCTGCTCAGCCTAACCGCACAGTGGATCGACACAGATTTCAAGCTGCAAAAAATTCTGCTCCATTCACAAGAGTTTAAAGGCTCACACACAGCAGCATCAATTTCCGATGCATTCACCAATATGTTCGACACCTGGCATATTGATCGATCTAAAGTGCATGCCATAGTGAGTGACAATGCAAGAAATATGGTAAAAGCCATAGAAGACAGCCAGCTGAAAGGAATACGGTGCATGGCTCACACACTGCATCTGGCTGTGAACGAGGGAGTGTTGTCTCAGCGCAGCGTAAAATACATCTTAGCTATAGGCAGAAGAATAGTTGGCCACTTTAAACATTCTCATCTGGCCTATTCCCGCTTACAGTCTATGCATGATCAGCTTGGAATACAAATAAAACGCTTCCAACAAGACGTGAGTACACACTGGAACAGCACTTTTTACATGCTGGAAAGCCTGTTTGCACAAAAGCGAATTTTGGCTGCTTACAGCGCAGATCACGAGCTCCCCGCAACATTCACGTCACACCAGTTGGTCTTAATAGAAAACATTCTATCTTTCCTTGCCCCGTTTGAGCAGCTAACTAAAGAGATCAGCTCCTCCAATGCATCGGTTGCAGACGTAATACCGTCAATTGCGGCATTAAAACGTCTTCTAAGAAAAAAGGTTGAGATGGACCACGGAGTGAACAAAAAGAAAAGTACATTATTCGATTCTGTCAACAGACGTTTCTCTGAAATCTATGATGATCCTCTGCACTTCATCGCGACTGTGCTTGATCCACGTTATAAGGATCATTACTTGGATATGGGAGTAAAACAGCGCGCACGAGAAATGACCCAGGCTGCGATGGATGCGGACAAGCCGCGTGGAGACGCACAAGCGCACAGCGCAGGAGAGCAGAGCGCCGGAAAAAGGACTCGTCTCACTGCACCAGATGAGGGACATGCGCCTTCCTTGTCTGATATGTTCAATGAGATCCTGAAAGAGAGTGCCCCAAACAATAGGTAGGCTATTCTGTTCTGACTCACTATATATGACTGATTATTTCCTTTTTCTGCTATATAGTTTTTATTTATTTGATATAAATGTTTATGCACTGGCCATTTATCTTTCTCAAATGTAAGGAAGCCAACAAGCTCAACCGCTCAACAATTAGATGGTTATCTGTCTGAAGTCCCCATCTCCAGAAGTGATGACCCTCTTGCCTTCTGGAGAAATAACCATGGCCGCTTTCTTGACCTGGCAAAGATGGCACGCAAGTACTTGTCTGCGCCATGCACAAGCACTGACAGTGAGAGACTGTTCAGTGCTGCGGCTCATATTCTCGATATCCTCGAAAAGAGGAACAGACTTCAGTGCGACAAAGCAGAAATGCTACTCTTCATCAAGAAAAACCTGCCACTTTACCTTAAGAAGTAGAATGGGCATGTGTCTAGTGTTAAAATATTTGTTTTCCACTTTGCAGCCTATACGTCCACAATTCTTGGTACATTTGCTGTTGATAAAGGCCTACAAGCTATGGTAATCTTTGTTTTGATACACTTTTATGTTGTAGGTTTACTGAGAAAATATAGTTATATCTGTCAGCAGTTGCACTTGTTCTGATGGCCTTAGTTGTAGACTTTTGTTGTAGTCCTACACAGAAATAATTAAAAGGCACTTGAAACTTGAAACTTGTGTTTCTATAAGAGAACATATTTAATTTTACAGTCTTTCAGCAGTCCTTTCAGTTATAAGCCTGTGCATTTATAATTTATCATTTTTATTTATTTATAATTTACTATTATTTAATGTATACTTGAATGCGTTCAAATGAAACCTTTTATTTTGAAATTTAATTGTGCAATGTTGTTATGTCAGTGCTAAATAAATATCTTCATAGTTTTGTAAGTGATATATTGAATTGCCTTTATTTTAGTGAGGTCTGTACACATCATAGCCATAAATGCTATGGTTCTAATAATTGACAATCATTTCTTTCGGTGTTTCGGTTTTCGGTCTTAGCTTTCTTCATTTTCGGTTTTCGGTTTCGGCCAAGAGTTTTCATTTCGGTTCACCCCTAGCTCAGATCACAACAAAAAGAATTGGAGAAACACGTGCATTCATCAGTATTATTCTGCCACTACAAGAACCTTCTTGTGTGGATAACTTCAAAAGTGCAGTATTATTAATAATAATAATCAACTCATTCCTGGGTTTATGATGATTGTGCAATCATGGTAAATCATGCAATAACACATGTCGTATTGTAAAGTTGCATGTAATATTTTGAAATCAAATACTGAGGGTGAGTAAGCCTGACTAATGTTAGAGGGCAGGTGATTGAACAGCAAAAGCATAGATGGATGGATGGATGGATGGATGCACCCAGATGCAGTCCTACACAGGTAGGCTGGTACACCACAAAGGAGTGGTGAAGATTAAGTTTTAAGTAGGTCTCTGTTAAATCCCACCGAAGTCTAATATCCAGGGAAGTCTGGCATTTATGCACAAGTTGAGAATTGATACCATTCATAAAAATTTTAATTAAAAATCATGATCAATAGAGATGGCAACGGTAGATAGCAGGCTCTGCACACTGGCGTTGTCTTCACCTGTGTTAAAAGCTTGTTTCAAAATGTAAGCATGCTTTTACAACAAAGAGGATTGGAAAGAAGAATCACATTTCATATTTACAGCATCACATAAAGCAATACTTTTAAAACACAAGTTTAACAACCCTGCAATGTACTGTTATCTCTAAAGCACTATCTCCACTTTCCCGATTTGTGAACACATCCCAATAAGGTCCCATCTGCTGCACACCATTATCAACTACCTGCATTTTGGCGGTTCTGGAAGATTTGGCTCCGTCAAGGTTCAAGCAGGAATGGACTATTTGTTAGGGAAAGCAGCCCCTTGGGATTTATCAGCAAGAAACACTCAGAAAAGCAGCTCCTTTAACCAATCTATAGAAACCATTCACACACACTGAGCTGCAAATTAATCTAGACATCAATATGAAAGCTGAAATCCCACTCTAATTCTGCATGTTTCAGTAACAGTACCTTGTTGTAAAAAGAAACAAAAATACTTGTGAAGCATTTATTCCTTCACCTTAAACAATGAAAACAATAAAAAATGTAAACTCCATTACCATTTAGATATCAAGACATCCCCGACCTCAGTAAAATAGTTTTTTCATTATGATGCTTCAAAATTTCACAGCCCCACTTTAATAGATGTTTTTTAGTTAGATAGAACTTCAGAAGTTCCAATAAAGACTATATCCTGTCCACACGTAGACGGTATTTAAAAAAACAGATATTTTTCTACGGATTTGTCCTTTCATCCACACGTAAATGCAGATCTTTCAGCACCAAAAACAAATCTTCTTAAAAACTCCGGCCAAAGTGGAAATTTGCGTTTTCTCTGTTTTTGGTGTCTGCGTGTGGACGGTTGAAAACTGAGTTTTAAGAGCTGTAACATCACTATCCGCAACAAAAAATGCTCAAACATCACTTGGGTGACCTGTGTCTACTCTCAAAAACAGCATATATGCCCTCAGAGCCATTTTTGGAACGAGCGGAGTACCTGAATGAGGGTATGCATGGCACGGTATCTACTGATCGAGTCATTATGATTTGTCGTAATTCAGAGGGAAATGATCAGACGTTGCCAAACAACTGACTTTGTAAACATAAGAAGAGTTGCTTGCGAAGCAGTTTATAACAGAAAACAGAAACGCAGCAACAATCCCTGCTGCTTCTATGTTAATTTCTGGTTACTTCTGCTACTATGTGTGCCTATTTGGGCTGATCACGCTACTCGCTGTTAAAACAGTCAGAGGGCGACTGTGTATGGAGACACCATGGCTGAAACGAGAGGGCCAATAGATTACCACATCAGAAAAACTGAAGATCTGATTGTGGAAACATGCCTTACCTCTGCGTGGTTTGTATTAATTCTGTGCTATAAACCCTATAAAAGAGTATCTAACATTTCAATATTATTGTTTACAATATATTGGAAGAAATCTTCCAAATTTAAAAGCTTTCATACTGTAATAATAATCATAAACTCTGCTTAATTTTCTAACTTACTGACAATTTTACTTGATCTAATTAAAGTACTTTTCCAGTACTATGTAGGTAAATGTATTATTATTTTAAATGTGATTGATTGGAATTTTTTGGAAGCAGATTTCTCCTCTTTAATGTAACTGGAGAAATTCAAGAAGGAAAGAAAGAAAGAGCAAAAGAAAGAAAGAGCAAAAGAAAGAAAGAAAGAAAGAGCAAAAGAAAGAAAGAAAGAGCAAAAGAAAGAAAGAAAGAGCAAAAGAAAGAAAGAAAGAGCAAAAGAAAGAAAGAAAGAGCAAAAGAAAGAAAGAAAGAGCAAAAGAAAGAGCAAAAGAAAGAAAGAAAGAAAGAAAGAAAGAAAGAAAGAAAGAAAGAAAGAAAGAAAGAAAGAAAGAAAGAAAGAAAGAAAGAAAGAAAGAAAGAAAGAAAGAAAGACTGCACAGGAACCAAGTAATCCCTCATGGTTGCCTTTATATTAAAATACACATTTATTAATAAAGCACACTGCTCTGGTTACCAGTGGGTTCAAGGCTGATTGGAAAAATAAGGGAAAAAGAGCTTTTGTCTTCATAAAATTTCTCTTTTTATCTCTTCTTTGCTATCTAGCAAGCCATAGCAGTCCTAAATCAAACATTTTTATGATCTTTATGATTAATATGCAATATGATCTTAAAATTTCTTTCATTTAACTTGCAGTCTATGTAGCAAAAGTATAAAGGCCCAGGAGTTGAAAAATCATATTAAAACTTCCAGTTTATATTTCAGGATGAGTCGTGAAGTTCTTGAATATCTAATTCAACCTGTCCATGATTTTATTGCATCTGTCAGAGATACCTAAAACCTTCTTCAGGGTTCTCTCCATAATGACGTAAAATGGTAGATTCAGCTGTTTTGTCTGGCAAAGATTGAAGCTTTTGCCCTCTCTCCTCCATAAACTGCTGAAAGAGCAGATTGATTATGAAAGAATGAACTTCATTTAAAATCCCAGTTGAAAAACTCAGTTTTCCAGCATATCCTCCAGGAATACAGTACAACAATAAAAGACTCAACTCACATCCAACACCTCCCAAAGTAGAAAACTATTGCAAGTCACCAAAAGTAAAACAATTGAAAGGATGACATGTAGTAGGAGCAGAATAATATAATATGTATAATATATATTTGATTTGTGAGTCTTGAATTAAGGCCATTTTTTGTATTTAAGATAAAACCCCTCAACATATATACATTATATATATTAGAAATCACGTTACGACCTTGCACATCGAAAGCAAACAGAGGTTTGCGATCCTCTTCTCCCATGTTTAAATACTGTGTGTCCCTCTCAGACTCCATAGCAACAGTTAGGAGACAACCATCTGGATGCAACCCCACATTGCATTTTCCCTAACAAGTAACTCTCCCTAGTTCTCATACAACTCACAAAAACACCTGGTAACATTTTAACTGCCCGTATCACAATCCCTGTCATCAGAGCACACGTCTACAGACTACATTAGCTGACGCTAGCAGGTAGCTATTAGCTAAGCTACAGCTCGACCACGGCTAGGAAAAAATGAAGCAGCGGGAGCGGAGCTAAATATGCTCCTTCTACTCTCAAATCACAGGTGAGGAAATTTTGAGTTCCCGGCAAGTTAAGTCCACATTCGCACTATAAACAAGACAACCACTGTTAGCTACATTTTGCTCGGTCCTATAAGCTATCCAGAGCCGTTGTGTCTCCAGTCGTTGTTACTAAAAAAAAAAATCACTAGATGGCAGCCACCCTCTGTTACTAATCATTTAATTGTTTAGACCTTTACACTTTTTTGTACATAAATTTTTTCAATTTCTCAATTAACGCCTAATGTGATACATTACCCAAGAATATTAAAAATTGAATCATTTTTGTCTTTTAAAATAAGATTTACTGTACAAAATTTGAATGAACAATACCAATGATCGCTTGACATAGGGCGCTGTACTGTAAAAGGAAAAAAAACGTTAAAAAAATAATAATCGAGAATCGAATCGTGGCACCCCTTATATAGTTAGGAATGTGTTTGTTCTGTTCATTTTGTTATTTTGTAATTACGCCACTTATTTCTGTACTGTGTGAGATATATATTTTTAATAATTTCGATATGTTGATGCTTAGCTGTGTGCTATATGTGATCAGTGGTGGTTGGCATGGTTTGGGCCATGTGTATTTATATTTAAACTCCCAGAAGTATAAAAGTATATTTTAAAACATTTTTTGTAATTTAGTCGCTTAAAATTAGACTATAATTAGAGTAAGACCAATGACTAAATCTTGAGTAAAACTAATAGAAATTTTTGTCAAAAGACTAAGACTAAAATTAAGTACATTTTTTTGGTCAAAATTAACACTGACTGGGGACCAGTTTATATCCCTACTGTTATTATTTGCACTATTTTCTAATTTCAAATAGCGTTTCTACTGTTATTGCAGATCTCTTTTAACTTGTTTTTCACCTACTGCAAATGAACTGTTTTTTAAATGTGCAAAAAATCTCTAAATATTTAAAATGATCCTGCTTAGTTGTACATTTCTTGTATCTGAGTATGTATTTCTCATCTTTAATAACTGTGTAGTACTTTAGTGTTGTAATTTTGTCCTTACTGTACAGAATATTTTCAATTCAGTTTTTTATTGTATTTGAGATTTTCTTGTGTGAACCTACATGCTTTGATTGCCTATCACTTTGCACCGCATTTCCCCCTCCATGGGACAATGGTGTTTCTATCCGACTCTACTTACATTCTTCCACCACCTTGACGTCTATACTTTTAATTCTGCTCTCGGATGGAGTGTGAGAAAATACTTCAGAAAGTGGTTACTGGTGGGGAATGTTGTACAAGCCTCTTTGTTTTATCAAACATGGTGTGCAAACAAAATCAAATGATTGAAATACTATTTTAAGAAACAGCCTGATAGGAAGCATCACAGTTCCCATTAATGAACATAAACAGCGCAGTGACAAGCATGTTTAGCATCTTATTCTGTTGTTTAAAGCAACACTCAATAAATACCTGTTTTATGAAGAGCCATTTCAAGATGCTTTCCATGTAGTCCTCACATATATACACAGTGGGTGGACTGACCTGACCCAAGAGGTGGCCATTCTTGTATTTCACAACCCGTTAAAATCCTTCTGGAGCTTTTCATGTGCTAATGAAATTTCCAATGCATTTATGCCCTAAAAATGACCCCAGTTCACTGTTTTATCCGAGCCCATTTACTGTTTTTAAAGGTCAAATGCATGTAATTTACTCTTGATGAAAAACAGGAGCTGTCAGTGGAACAGAAGCTGATATGGCTACAAGCACACCACTTAACTTGGTTGAATAAGCATCTATGTCTCTGAACTTCCACTCCATTTGTTCAAAACCGCTTTCTAACCTGCACTATGCTGTTAAAATAGACAAAATTAAAGCAAATGAATATACCATTATTTTTATTTCCATCCACAAAGCATTGTGTACCACAATAGGGTATTGTGAAGGGCTCTGTGCTCTAAAGCACAATGGATCTGGGTGCAGGTTAACAATGAATTCTGCTTTAATTGACTATGCAGAGTCCTCCTAAAGTTGAACATACTGTACTGGTGAGCAGAACTAGTAGAAATGCCTAACTTCTCTGTTGGTTCAAGAGAAGTGAGTTTCTTTAACTCCCAAGACACCAGAAACGTTTTGAATGGCCATTTTATAGTTGTAATTGTTTTATCTCAACTTATTCAAAAGTGTTTTTTCTAGCAAAAAAAAAAAAAACAATCCAAAAAGATTTGTACAAACATGTTTATAGTTCACTTCAAGATTCTGTGATGGCCGTTTTTTATTTTGCTTATTCATTCTTCAAAGGTGGCTTTAGAACCAAAATTCCCATTGTATCTCTAAGATGTTGTAATTTTGGTAACATGTTAACAGACTAAGGGCCTCTTTGGATATTTTCACACCTATAGTTTGTTTACTTTGGTCTGAATCAGCTGTTGAGTTTCATTTCTTCATAGAGTTTGTTCATGGGTCAGATGTGTCTGGAACGGAGTGTCAAATGTACATACAGGATACAATGTATATGAATATCAAATCTAAATACAGGAAGTGGAGACTGTGCTTCGAGCTGTATAGAAAATCATATCATCGCTGTATTTCTAGGTACTATTTTAGGCAAAATGATCTGAGAATTTTTTTAACATATCTTAAAGGTAGCAGAGGGCTTTGAACTTTCCAATAAAAGTATGTATTAGTTTCTTTACACTACCACATCCCACAATGCAACACACACCTGGCTACAGGAAGCCATTTTGCTCAAACCTCATAGCTTACTCCTGGCAGCTATACCTGATGGTTGCTTACATCATAAACAGTGTAGAGTTTATTTCTAGGTAGTCTCAATACGGTTGTTTTTAGGAATGTAAGAAAATGAGAAAATATTGATGTGCCAATATCATTGTATTGATATTCAAAAGTAAAGTATTGATTTTTATGTTTCAGAATTTGAATGGAACTATTAATGAGGACTATATTTTTTGCTGTAAACTCAAAAGTAAGTAGTTGGTGGCTGTTTTTACCTTCCAGGCGATCCAATGGATCAACTACATCTCGTAATAAAACTGGATGTTTTAAGTATAAAACAGGTTGGAGGGTCTAGAATGCTGTGACAGTTCTTCTAGAGTTAAATTAAGTTTTAAAAATCACAATATATAGTGTTACTGATAGTATCACAACACATCGTATCCCCCCTGTAAGAAGATTCATATTGTATCACCTAATGCTGCTATACTTTACCTCCTAGAAACGGCATTCGTTTAATGACTTTGCCTTGAAATGTTAAAAATCGACATGTGCCCAAAAAATCTGTAGAAGCGTTTCTACCCACCTCGACCAAAGGAACATTTTACTTACTTTGTTGCTCGACATGGTGCTTGTTTTCATAATACCGCTATATAGGCAGTGGTCTGGCAGTATGTCTTTGTTTCTCTGTTCTGTTTCTGTCTTTTGTCTCTTTGTTTCTTCTTTCTTTTTTCCTTTCTGAGTTTGTGGCCGCTACCATGCCGGTCGGTTCAGTTACTTCCAGCGCCAGCCGCGTCGCTCATGAGTTTTGTTTCTTCATCCTACCCCATGCTCCTTTAAACTACTTCAAAGATAAAGTTACTCATATATAAGCCCTATTTTTGTAGCTTTTTATATTAAATGAGCCTGTGTTTCCAACTGTGATGCAATTTCAACCAGAGTTTCCTCAACTGAAAATGAAAGATAAGTGTTTTATGCTTGTGGCAGGTAGGGCTGAATGATTAATTGCATATGCAATTAAATCGCAATTTGGTAAAATGCGATTTCCTAATCGCAAAGGCTGCGATTTGACTCTATGTAAACATATCTGGTAAAGTCCAGTGACAAGCAAACAGCTCAAACAATGCAGTGAGGGAAGGAAACGCTGCACTTTAACCCGTTATAAAATGACGCTTAAAGCTTAACAGAATCGAACACTGCACAATATTTGGTACCAAAGAGGAATAGTACATCAGTTGTGAGAAATTATATTTGCTATGAAAACGCAACGCCAGGTAATATGCAGAACCCGTCTTGGTATTGTTGCTGCCTCACGAGGTAGGCTACAGTACGAACCTTTATCAACACCTAAAAACATCACACCACCATATATGAGAGTTGCACGGCTAAACTAACCGCCACCAGTGTTTCAATTTCCAGTAAACAAACTTCAAACTGACAGGGATCGCTGACCGAGCTGTTTGAAAGAATCGCTCCTTACGAACATAAAAAAACGGCACACGGAAATAATTCGTGCTATAACGGGTTTTATAGCCAAAAGTATGCTTTGTTAACCATGATGAATTAGCTAGGATTCAATCTCACAAACACATTTTAGCCACATTTTACCTGCGATGTATAAAAATGCCGACAGAAAGTTAAAGCTGCACCGAAAAAAGCAGAGTATTTTGCAACAACTGACCTGAGATCAAACCGCTCTACGGAGCCATACCAGAGTCTGAAAGTGCATTAGATCGATGGAGAATTAAAAATCCGAGCATGTTCAAGCATCCTACTTCCTGGATAACCACACGGAAGAAAACATTGCAGCCAGAGGGAAGTACTAGCTGGGATCAAAAGGAAGAAAACCTTGATTGCAGAACGACGCCGATGACCATCAATTGTGATGATTAAAAGTAGATCAAGTTGTTTATATTTGCCTTTGTCTTAAAATAAGTCTATCTTATGGAATAGAATAAATTATGTATAAATAAATCTGTTTATAATACCCAATATTTTTTGCTTGCATTAATTTAAAAATGCATGAGAAAAGCCCCATTAAAATAATTGCAAATTAAATCGCAATCGCAATATTGAAGAAAAAAAAAAAATCGCAATTAGATTATTTTCCAAAATCTTTCAGCCCTACTGCTAAATGTCTTAAATGTCTTTATCTGGTTACTCAATTATCAGAATAATTTCTACGTCACTTCCTTAAATAGGGTTAGGGTCCTAAAATAATGCAAAGCTTGTCAATCAAAAATTAAAAAACGGATCACCTGAGAAGCAAAACAATGCTCCCTTTTGATAGTTTCAACCACATAAATGTGCTAAAAGATATAGAAAATAATTAATATCTCATTTAACTCAGACACCCGTCATAGTAAAGAGCAAAAGAAAAGCTTTTTAACTAGGGATGTCCCATTTAGGGTTTAGGCCTCCGATCTCCATCTGATCTTTTAACTTTAAATCCAACCTGATTCAGAGTCACAATACGATATTTTCCGTTTAATATTGAAATTTATAAAACAGAAATATATTTTTAGGAAGTACTTCAACTTTTTACAAGACCAATTTAATTAATAGGCATATTTATTATTGCTCTAAATCCTATGAAATCAAAATCTTACAGAGAATTAAAGGAGGGGTTGTACGTAAAATACACTTTTTACAGCTTTTCATCACATTCTTATGTAATTTCCTCCTTAAAATCATGCATTAAGCAGGGCTTAAAGTTAAAAAAAAAAATCCTGAGCCTGAATTTTTTTCCAAGGAGCGGGGGTGCTGTGGATCCAATACATACACATTATACGCAATTTGGCCAACAACTTTTTGCCACTGTGCTTGGTAATGTACAAGATGACCTACAATTTAAAGTGGACCTGACATGAAATCTGCATTTTTTGAGGTTTTTGATCATATCTTTTAGTTCCCCCAGCCTGCCTAAGGCCCCAAAGGGGTTAAAACGACTGATTAGTCGTTCCTTTGTCCCAGGGTATGTCTGCCTATATAGGAAAATTAGCATTCAGAAACGGCTTTTTGGCAGTTCGGCATATGACGTCTTTCTTAGGTTACTTTATGTATGCTTGAGTAATCTTTTAAAACTCTCGCAGTCGCCATGTTGAGCTCTGAACGCCTGAGTCCTCCTAGCTACGCCCCTACATTTTGATTACCGCCCCCGTCTCGCCACAGCCCTCCCTCCCCCGCTCCCAGAGCACAAAAAAGTCAGATGCACCGAAGATGCTACAGTAAGCCTGCTGTAATGTCAGTGACTGATGAATCACAGCAACAGCTTGACAGAGAAAATACTGATAAACACCATGGCTAATCACCCCGAGCTACATGACACAAGCTGTTTTCTATACAGGGACATGAATAAAAAAAATAAAAAAAAACATTATAAAGAGGTCAAACTATGTAGACAGGAAAGCTGTTTGTTGGTGGCTCTTAAAAGAGCCGTTGTGGCTGCAGTTGCATCGCTCCCTCTGCCGCGTAGTGAGCCATGAACAGCTTCCTCACCCGGACAGCTTCTCTGGAGGAGTAAACACGACCCAGGCCTGGCATTAGCTTCACCACAGTACGTCCCGCGCCGCTCACATATTATGTTTTAAACTTTTACCGACGACAGACAGATGGACAACCACTCAGCATTGTAGTTGGTGACTCAAAGTTTGGACTAGCATGCGAAACCGGCGGCTCCTCAAAAAGGCTTGACGGTGTTTACAGATCCCTCTAATTCCCCACTTTAGCGGTCCTGGCTCTGCCTGAGGCCAGGCCGCACACGTAATGTGATCACCTCAAAGACCAGCAGAGCCCACCTACAGCCACGCTTCACATGCTGGCCTTGAAACGGCTCTCCAAGAATGTTATGACATTGAAGACAGGCTGTTGAAGGGGGGAATGTACAAGGCTCTTAAAGAGACATGCAGCTAATTTCAAGGCATTCAGTTAGGACATATTAAAAGTGCAATATTTCAAATAGGGTGTATATGTCATTTATTGAACTTACAGATCGATTTAGGGTAATATTATAGTTATACTGTGCCACAAAATTGCTCTGTATGCCTGAGAAGAACGTTTTACCTCTTCTTTTAAAGGCCAGTTTCAGTTTAATAATTCAGACAAAAGTAAAAGGCAAAAACACTTAATAGGTACAGTATTATAAAGAAAAGTATCTCTGGCAGGTGATACACTAGTGGGCAAAATGCTGCCCTCCACAGTCATGAGATCAAATTCATTCTATATTTTTGAGTAAATACCAGAGTGGCAGAGGAATTTAATAAGAACTCCATCATTTTCTGGAGAAGTTTAACAAAATGAAAACAATAGTCAAACGTAACTAGGAGGTACTTTCTTAAAAATGGCACAACTCATCAGCTACTGTAATATTGCAGCTCTCCCGCTCGGGATTGGGACATGCCTACTTTTAACTGTTTGACAAAAAATAAATTCCAAATTTTTATTTAGTGTTTTTCTTAGGCATTGCATTCCTTGATATTAGTCTGGGGAATGCTCAGTATGGCTCATAAAACATCTATTACAATCCAAGACCACAAACATATTATGTACTTTTCTAATTCAAAGCCAAGGAAAAATTCCCTGTAACCAGGCTACAGCGGCCTGTACCATAACTTGTTTTTTACGTCTAAACTTTAAATTAAACCTTTAATTCAGCTAAGTAAGAACTTTTGTTGACAACATCAATTGTTCTGCTAAATAAATAAAAATATTCTGAGTTATACATGTCTGATGCCCTAGATGTACTTAGGGCGTCATGTGCCTACTATTCAAAGCAGTGGACAAAATGATTAAGTATCTGGATGCAAGGCGCAGCTTTGCTGAGATCTGCATTCGAATGATCCCAATAATTATCTTTGCATATTATAATAACAGCCGTCAGGATGTTTTTTATTATTGCTGTTGCTTGTCTTCCAAATTGAGAACCCAGGCTGAGGTATGAGCTCAGCATTTTGCCTCACTGTTATCAGCTCAGCTTATCTGTAGAGTTAGAAGTAAACAAGGACAAGCAAATCAAAGCAAAGGAAAATTTTTTTCAGCACATCTAGAACACTTTCAGTAAAATTTGGTCAAATGTAATGAATGGCCTTTTAGGTGGAGTGCTTATAGGGTTTTTCTAGTTTTTTTACTGCTGTTAAACAGTAGCTCTTAAGTGTAATTACTACTGACTTTTCTAGTCATTAACCTAGTTTTTTGTTTAATTTAAAGTTCTTCTGATACTTTCTCCAATAAGTAATATTGAAGAAAGGTGTGTAACATTAAAATGAATCAATCACTATCAATTTTGAGGTTTGACTAGCAACTTTGAAAGTAACATAAATCCATCCATCAAAAAAAGATCGGGGGACAGCAGTAACAGGTTTAAAAAAAGAAATGCCGACATACCTCCATTCTGGAAGTTCCTAAGGCAACCCTAAAGGAGAAGTCCCAGCAGGGAGTTCTAGGACTGCCCTAGGCTCTCCATCCAGAGTAAAGTGCTCAGAAAACACCTAATTGAAGCACCCAGGAGGCATTCTGATCAGACGCCAGAACCACCTGAGCTCAACTGGGTAAAGCACTCCACCAACATCAAAGTTCAGAGCCCAAAACTTAGTGGAAGCTCATTTTAGCCGTTTGTTTCGGGAGATCTTGTTCTTGTTCTTTTTCTCTTGATCTATCTCTAATGATGATGAATGAGGGTCAAAAAGAGATTGTCTGTTTAGAGCTTAGTAACGGAGTAATAAGAGTTGGACTATTGTAGGCTTATAATGATATATCTGCGACTTTAATTGCTTTAAGTGTGCTATACAAATAAAGTTGTCTTGCCTTAAGACAGCTGAAAAACGCTGTGTGAATCGAGCTTTTGTCAGGCAAGGTTTCTAACTTTGTATCGTCATCTGCCATTGAGGTTCTTGAATTGTAGTTGTTTAGACCCATAGCTGAGCCCAGCGGTTAAAAACTTTACAAGGTTAGTTTCTGTGACTTAAGATGTCTCTAGGTTTATTTTTCAGAGTGTATTTATTGTGTTATTCAGCCAAAAATCTGTGGTAGAAGCATTTTTGTCCCATTGGAAGTTAATTCAGCTGTAAAGACACACGAAACTGACACAAACAAAAATAAAAAAGCATATAAACAACAGCAAGAACTTATTAGTTGCTAAACACTCCAGATGGGAAGAAAGCAGTCAGCAGCAGTGGGAAGTGCAGAAATGAGTTTCCAACTTAAACAAAAGGTCCTTTATCTGTTGAGTGCCTATGTGTATGAGGGAGAATATTTGTGTGAGTGTTGGTATGGCACTGTTACTCTGCACAGCAGCCACTGAGCACATTAACAAACAGGATCCATCAGTGAACAAGGGGAAGTCAGACACACATATCAAACACAGCTTAGAGCCGTTGACAAGAGTTGGAAAGGAGAATCTAAATGTGTAGTTAGGAAAGGTTAAAACGGGGGGGAAATCGTAATAGCTTGTTGTCAGAACATCCATTTAAATGTTGTATTGTTTTAAGTTCAATGGTTGGGTTAGTTTTTTTAGGCTTGAACATATTTTAGTGCCAAGGTGTCAATGGACTGTCTATTGGTACTCCCATCCATTAAATGATCATGATATTTAATTTGTTATCTTAGGTTTTGCTGCGTTTAGGACAGTAAAAGTCATTCTATAATAGCATTTTCAGTCAGAGAGGTAGAGTTTGTTACAAAGCAATCTTCTTTTAAGACAAAAGAAAAAGCAATTTCTTTAAGTTGCCAATTGTACAATTTTTAAAATGGAAGCAATAAACTGCTTGAAGATGTAGCTAGAACACACCTTTCAAAAAAATGTTTTTTTAAAAACATACCATTTAATTTATTTCAAGAATTTTTAAAAAAAATCAAAAACCCCACAAACAATACAGCAGATTAATAAACCAGTTTAGTTATTCTTATATCCCTCAACACATCTAATAATGTTCATCGTACTTGCCTTCTCAAATACTTCTATTATCCATATTTAAATGTTATAAATAATGCAAAAAGCTTAAAATGGAAAGATGCTGAGTTTCCTTCTCTTCTTTTCAACAGCTAGACAGAAGTGGAAAAAGTAGTAAGAAAACATAGGCCAAAAACTGATTATTTTGTAAATTCACTCAGCATTATATGGCTAGATTGAGTGAATATGTTTATTTGATTACAGGGGTCCCATTCTAGTTAACTCGAAAAGCTTTTTTCAACTCTTCAGGGGGATGGGAACAGCACATCTCATTCTAATTACTCAATCAGAAATGTGATTTGCTTAATTATGCATTCTGAGTTTGGGAGGTATTTAATTGTTATGAGAGCACAGGTTAACAGTAGAGCTTTTCAGCTTGTAGGGAAGAGAAATGAGAACAAAGAGTTTTCCTGAACAAAAAGCAACATGCAGTGGAAAAATAAAGACACTTAAAAAAAGTGTCTCATTGACCCGAGCTCTTCCTAACAATACCACTGTCCACTTCATGCTGCAGTCACTCTTCTAACTAGTTTAAGCTGATGAAAAAAAAAAAAAAAAAGCTGAGTTTTGAAATTGGAGAGAGACATAAATATCTTTGTGCATAAATATCTTTAAGGGGTTGGACCAATACCAATCCTATGTAATATGGTGCAGACCAAATAACTGTTGTAAAAATTAGAGCCGAACCTATGGCCATAGCATTTCACTGGACTACCCCATGCCCCACTGTCTTACAAAAATCCCAGTACTGGGCAAGAAGTTACTCCAACTTCTCTTCTTTTACTAGAAACAGTTTGTTGTTGATTAGATCAAGGGTATAAGAGATGGACCTTTCAAAGCAAAACAATTCTCTTCTTGTTTTAAGGGGGCTGGGCTTACGTGATGTCAGCATTTAACTATAGGGTTTTGTCAATGATGATGATCAACCACAGCAATCTTCATTCCTCCAAGCTTTTCTGCATTGGAGACAGGGCTGGGCAATATATCGATATTAAAAATATATTGATATCTTTTTTAACGAGATATGAAATTTGACCATATCGCATATAGCGACATACGTAGTTAAAACTGTGCTGTGATCCTTGCTCCAGGCAAGCTGTTGACCAGGCATTCCCGCACTCTTCAAAAAACAGACCAAACGGACCAGCTCGCTAAGGTTCAACATTTCACGTCGACCAGCTACATGTGGTCGAGCAGGATGTGTGAGCCTTATATGAGCCTAACAGTTCATTTTATTCAAGACAGGGAGATAAAATCAGCGTGTCTCCAAACAAGTTATTTCCACCAAATTTTGGGTTTAACTGTGACAAAACGTTTGCTCTCATTTTGAGGTTTAATATATCTGGATATTTATCATATATCGATATTTTGCCCAAATATATCTTGATATGACTTTTGGTCCATATCGCCCAGCCCTAATTGGAGATATAAAACCTTAATATTTCAGGCTCTTAATCCATTTAATTCCAATTTACACTAACCGGCGATTTCAGTGACATCGCAGCCCCCCGCCATTGCAGCTGTAGTCTAAGCAGGTTGGGGAACGGGAGTCAGTGGAAGCTGAACTTAGTGCCTTACACTTGGTAATTTTAACTGTGCAATCTGGAAACACCCAAAAATGATTCTGTGCTTGATTTTGCTACTGCAAGCACAGACTCAAAACCCTGCTCAAACTACAACTGGGTTGCCATACGGCAGTGACATAATTGAAATTGCGCCAGAGAGTTGTCGGATTAAAAGCCTGTGAAACACCCCTGAAGACAACAAAGCAACTCATGCAGAGATGCTCCAAACTCAAAGGGGAATAGTGCTAGCGATTCATTACAAAACACTGGTGAACTTAAGGAGTTTTGTGGCAGATAATGCATTAATTAGAGGCGGCACTTCCGTTGTCTATTAACTCCAGTTATATGGATATACACTGATCGCAACTGGATATAAACTTCTCCCGAAGGACTCCAAGTGGCTCCAATCTTGTTGTCTAAGTGAGTATATGAATGGAATGCATGCTTAAAATAAGGTCCAGTTTGCAAAAAAACAATAATTTCCCTTTAAGCCCCAAACACTTTATGGTATCTATGGTGTCTGGGTTAAAGGTAAATTATTTACCCTTATTGTTAACCACTCTTTGAATTTATTAAAATCCTTACATTTACTTTAAAGTTTTCTGTCAGCAGAGTTGGTTTCATAAACTACTTGAATTGCAAAGATTGCATATACCAAAACGTGTAATTTTTTTTTTTATAAATTCCCAAAATTAAAGATGCACTAATCAATATTTTAGTGGATGATACTGATTTAAGTTTTGTATTTTCCAAGTTTTAATTTGACTTCATAAGGAACAACACACAGGATGAAACAGATATTCTGCAGGTTCCTTAAAGATGTACTGGTGTTAAATCTAAGAAAACTGAATACAAAATTATCTGCATTTCTGTAAAACAGATTAAAACAGTAAGACAATGTAGTAATACACAGGATACGAATAAGGAAAACACTTCATGAAATTTAGAATATTTAAAAACATGCATGATAATACAACTCAGAAGTCTAACAGTCTGAAAATATTGTGCTAAGTGCAAAATTATGAAGCCACAATTATAAAAACTGTGCCCATGTTAAAAATATTGATATGTTCCTCTAATGTGCAGAGCCATTAATTACTCAAACTTTTCATTTTAGATTATTATAAAAGGAGATTTTCTTCTATAGCTGAGAAATGGAGCAAAATAAGCTTTAGTCCTAAACTAGCAGAGAAGACCATTAGTATTTAAATGATTTTTGAAGGGAAATTTAAAATTTATCTCTGTGGTAATGCTGATCTTTAAAAGGGAGCATCACCCTAACAAAGGGAAATGAAGTGAAAAACAAATTACTCATCTTGCTCTAAAAGGTGTTTTCAACAGATCAAAACGTTTACCATTTAGTATGGTCCTGGCCATTGTGTGTTTTTCAAATGAGCTAGAGTTGTGTATGTGGTCAATTGGTGGATGTGTAATTGTAGTGACATTTTGATCTGGATTTTCTTCCCCACAGGGGAATGAACTAGTAAAGAATAAATGACCATGGCGGGATGAAGTTGACAGAAGTCAAGTGGAAAACAAAGGAGAAGACGATGAAGAGCAAAGCGGGGGAAAAAAGACTCCTGCTGCATCACAAAGAGATAAATAGAGAGATGAAGGTCTTCATCCCCCCCAGTAGGGGGGAAAAGGAGAGCTACAGCTGTGTGTCCTGTCAGTTTACAAAACACAACCCATCCTCCTCCTGAGACCTTCCAGCTAGGTGAGTGTGTCTGTGTGCTCCTGTCTGGAATTGAAACTGAGGACAATTTTTCTGATTTTTAAAGTATTTATTCTCAAATATGGTGGAAAATACGTAAATCGGTCACCTAAAAACAAGCGTGAAGTTTAGCTCTCACAGACCTGTAACTGCTCTATAAGAGGCTCTTCTGTCCTTCACTTATTAGCTGTATTAATGGCTACTGTTTGCACTTGTTATCAATATAAAAGACACCTGCCTACAACCTCAAACAGTCACACTTCAAACTCTACTATTGTCAAAACCAAGGAGCTGTCAAAGGACAGCAGAAACAAAATCTTAGACCTGTACCAGGCTCGGAAGACTGAACCTGCAGTAGGCTGGCAGCTCGGTGTAAAGAAAATCAATTTTGAGTGAAAACCTACTTCCATCAGCAAGGAGTGGCTTCATAAGAAGAGACTTATCCAAGCTGTTGACCAAGCATTCCCGCACTTTGGAGGGAATTGAAATTCTGTGTTGCCCAACGACAGCCCCAAAACATCACTACTCTAGTGGAGATCTGCATGGAAGAATGTGCTAAAATACCAGCTACCAGTGTGGGAAAAACGTTTGAGCGAGCTAAAGACGTTGAACTGGGGATGGACAATACGTAAGAAGAGCATGAAAAGATTAGCCATATTGATTGACGTACAGTTTTATGTCAAAAATATCATATAAATGGTGGTCCATCTTAAGTCCTGCCTACATAATGGGAGGAAAGGATAGTGACCAATGGAATAAATGGATGAACAAATAGATGGATGAACAGACCGATCAATGGGCCAAATAACATGAACGAATACACCTTAGAATGAACAAATTTATATATTATGGATGGATGGATGGACGGACGGATTAGATAATGTCATAGGGAGAAAAGTTTAAAATTGATTGGATGATTGAATGTCAGAGAAAGTTATGAGAAACAAATAATAGAATAATGAGAATATAAAATGCCATAAAACACAATAATTTTTGACAACAGGGTCTGAAAAAAAACACAAACTACATATAATGTATATAGATAATGAACGTTTTGCGAATTCAGATTTATTCACAGTAACTTTGTAGTAACTTTGTGAACCAGTCAATGTCAGACACGATAATGGGTGTAACAAGCATTGTTTAGCCAGTGAGTCCTTTATTTTTCAGTTTGTAACATTTGCCACCATCCACTCCAGGATAAAACTATTTATTTTATTGCAATAGCATCTTCCAACCTTTGAATACGCTTTCGTAATGACACATTTTTGTTTTAACCGTGACATTCGAGCCAGCGCTTCAGTTCTCCCAATCAGGAATTAGCAGGGTCGCCATCAAGAAAAGCCCCTGGTACGTCTTTCTCCATCAAAACAACCTCCTTCGTTTTATATCTGCTTATATCTGAGATGCATTTCAATTTCACATACAATTTCTGCCTTCACATTCACGCCAAGCAATGTGTGTTTTTTCAATCGGTAAAGACTTTTTGTTTGTCTACCAGCAACACTTGCGCGGCTAAATTATGACGTCAACTATAAAGTGGGTTATTTAAGGTTTAGGGTTATGGAAACAAGCATTTTCATTCAAAAATGGTGAATGGTAGTCAATGGTGCCACTGAAGAGAAAGCCAGGTAACATCTCCCTCAGCTAAGACAGATTCTCCGCATTTTTGGAAGGCATGCACTCTCATAAACCTTAATAAACTTCACTGACAAACACAGACAGATACATTAATCTCGAAGAAGGAGGAGAAAGACTGGGTACTAAAGTAGGAGAAAAGGAGGAAGAAAAACGACTCAGAGAAGATGGAACAACATTAAACAGCCAGAAGAAGAGCCAGAAAAGCTCACAGGGAAGATAGGATGAGTGGGGGATGAAGATAAATGTGATATGCTGGTGGGAGGATATTTGAGCAAAGGAGAAAAGGGCTTTTTTTTTCAGTTTAAACATAATGATAGAAGATCTCAACCAAACACTACCTTTACTTGAAACAAGAAAGTAAGGTTAAACGGAATAGAAATGTTAAGGTAAGAGAAGCATTTTGAAAGCCCCATCTCCGATTGCTGTGTAGAAGTGGGAAAGATGATTTAAAGAAAGAATAGAGAAACAGGAGGATGGAGTGTAGACAGGGGAGAGGAAAGGCGTGTGAGTTTAGCGATGGAGAGAGAAAGTGACAGCAAAAGGATGGAACGTGGGTAATATGAATTCATGTAGGCAGCTGATGGACATTTGAATGTCAGGTTGGCAGTCATTTCTGTAAACGGCGACACTGCGTGTTTTCATCTCATCATGCTGCGCCGGCAGGGAGACAAAACAAGCAAGCAACCGTGAGAGATGAAAGGAGAGTATAGGATGCTGCTCGCTGTATCAGAAGTCAGTGATTTGGTCACATTAGAGATCATTAAAAATATAATCAAAACATCAGGATATCAAGGACAAAAGACCAGAGTGTAAATAAATTGTTGACACCAGGGTAATGGCAGTAAATCAAACATCTTAAGCTCATTTGACATTACATGGTGAGGTATAAAGGTATAGCGCTCTAGATTCAGGTTTTCCTTTTAGGTTTGATCCCAACCAACACAAATAGCATTTTCTAACTATCCTGAAGAAAAATGTAACCCTGTACGACCCAGTGTTGTATTATTACGACATCTCTTTTTCATCTTAAAAAATATACATTTTCCCCCAACCTTAGAGACTGAACCCTTTTTTTAAAGTCTTGCAATGCCATTAGATCTAAAATTAGCATTTAAATCACCCCCACTGACTCACAAACTTTCAAAACCTTGGCTGGGCATGAGTTAAGTCAATTCAATTCAGTTTAATTATTTAGTGCACATTCACAACAGATGTCATCTCAAGGCACATTAAAAGAAAAGTGATTTCAACCCAATTATACAAACATTCCAATTAATTTAAAGTTTTCTATGTAAGGAATCCTAGCAGATTGGTAAAGTATGCTTACCCGAGTGTGTGGGACCCTTCACTTTCTGAATAAAGCCAGTCGAGTCTAAGATAACATTAAAGGCATTATCACATATCAAATCATTTATTAATAATGTATTTGAGGAGAGAGATCTTATGTTTAGTAAACCACATCTAACTGGCCTATTTTTTTTGTTTAGTCAAAGACGTATTTATATCCATAATTTGCTTTTGTTAGGTTAACTTTTAATGTTTTTGATTTTGGCCGTGGAGTAGAGACTGTCTCAATGGGTTATTGAGAGGGTAACAGTACAGAAGCTGCAGAGAGGTGGGTTAAACTATGAATCTGGTTCCTGGTCTGGACCCTGGTTTGTCGGTATTTTGAAGGACAAATAAATTTGTCCAGATTCCTGGAAAGAAGTGCTGCTCCATCCAAAGTGGGGTGGATCCCCTCACTCTCTATTAGACCAGGTTTTCCTCAAAAGGTCTTCGAATTATCAATGTAGCTCACGTTGCTTGCTGGACACCACTTAGTAAACCATTGATGGAATGACAGCATGTGGCTAAACAGGTCGTCACTGGTCCAATCGGACAGGGGACCAGAAAAGATCACACAGTCCGACATCTTTTTACCAAACTTACACACCAAAGCAACACTAATTTTAGTGACCTCTGATTGGCGTAACCGGGTGTCACTACTACCAGCGTGTATAAAAAAATCGTACTATATTTACGCTTACCCTTAGCCAACAGTTTGAGGTGGGATTTGATGTTGCATGTTCTGGTCCATGGATAACATTTGACTATGGTCAATGGTGTGTCTAATGCCACATTTCTGACTATGGAACTGCCAATTACCAGGATCTGCTTCTAAATGGGTGTGTCACTGAGCTTGGAAAATCTGTTAGAAACGCGGACAGGCTGGTGGTGTCATTTGGGCAGTGTCTTAGAACTATGCTTTTTACCTACCGTAACCCAGTCGGACTGACATCCTAGCTGCGTATGTTCTGTTGGAGGACCGCTAGGTAGTTCTGTCCAGGTATTCCTCAGTTTCTTACTGCTAAAAGAAGTTAGGGCTACTCCATCAAAAAAGAACCAGTGGTAGTTTGATGCTGGTGCAAGTCCTTGGTTAGTTCTCAGTCGGTTCATTAAAAAAAATATATATATAAAAAATAAAATAAACAAAGGTGGGTGGGGGGTGGACAGGAAGAACAATAAAAGTGATTTTAACAATGGAAGAGGTTGACGTCGGACGCTGAGGTCAGGAAGCACTGGGTCTCTTTTTCAGACCAACATACCACACATCCCAATAACCGCTACAATTATTAATCAGAATCCTGCATAAGAGCCTCGCTCTTGCAGCTCTTGGATGTTTAATTAGTAGAGCTTACTCATTCAATCCTAGATGAATGCTAATACTATATCTTGTTACCTCCTTAGAGCTACACAGAGAAAAACTAACATTTACCATGCTTTCAACAAGAAAGATTGCTCTAACAGAAAAGCCCTGAAATCTTCTGGGTCAACCAAATTTCTAAGAACATTTGGCAAAATATTTGACTCTAATTGATTTTACAAGATTTAAAAAAGTAATGTAAAGACAAATCCAAGCCATATTTGTTCAAGGCAGTTTTTGGCTTCAGGTCATAAAGTGGCCGCCTACTGCGTTCACCCTTTTCCTTCTTACTCCAAGCACTGCACCAGAGTGGGAGAAATCTGTGGGAGTGACCTTTGGCGAAGCAAACCATTTCACTCCCTGTGTGAGTGTTTAAAGGTTTTGTGTTAAGGTCAAGTGTACGAGACTCATAACAGCTGGGCCCCTCTGGCACAGAATGGGTAAAATATGTGCACCGTACTTGTGAAGGAAAGGGTCTCAAAAGGACTAAACCACATTATTAAGTGGCTGGATTGTACATTGGGTTTAATTAGGGATGTCAAGCTCACTTGTTTTCTGCACCTGAACTCGAGTCAATTTGATTTGTGATTATCTGCCGATACGGTCTCTCAATTTAATACTTTGTAATGCAATAAAATAATGAGAAAAGGAACATCACTTCCAGGTTATCGTTTTATGGGTCTTTTATCATGTATATGACGCTCTGCCTTGTAGGATTTGCTAAAGTGTTGCAAATGCACGATAGCATGTTGTATGCTAAAATTTGAGTAAACTCATTGTACAGTAAAGCTTAGCAGTGACGTTGGACAAAGACAAACTCTATACATTGTTGTGGTAAACATAACAGCTGACACCTTTGATACAAGAACTATAAGGTGGTCACATAAATTGTTGTGAATACCTAGAAGAGCTGTTTTAAAGTCGCGACAAAATGGCAACTCCTATCGCGGCTCCAGGTGCTCTGGGAGACTGCAAAATCGGACTTTTGCAACCACAAACAGCGGCTGGTCATCCAGTGTGATCTGTTCCGCTGTATTGGATATATAGTTTTGATATTTTTTGCTGTCCTTAGGGAATTATTCTTTGCCGTTTCGGCATCTGGTTGTTCAGTGTTTTTGTCTTGGTGCTATATCATATTTGTAGTGTTGAATGTAGACAATTTTTTCACAACATAATATATCCAATTTGTACACATTATAAGTGGTTGCTGTTTTGCATTCACTGTCCAGTTGACATTTTCGCTTGAGTGAGGCGACATGTTTGCCCTGCCTACCAGCTAAGAACTCTATAAAGTAAACTCTATAAATTTGAATTTTCCGCCTGCCGTAAACTGTGTGATGGTAGAGTCTTTGTTTTCCATGCAACGCTGAATATTGATGTAGTGGAACTTGTTGAAAACAAAACCAAGCCACTGCAATTCGATTTGATCATCTTTATCAGGACAAAATTAAAAACGTCATCTGGGTACAAATCCAGTGTCTCTGCTTGATTGATCGCATGCATCTTGCCTGGCCCGTTCATTAGTGGGTTTGTTTGGCCTTGGTTGGACGACTGGACATGGTACTCTGCGGTGTGCGGGATCAGGATTAAGAAGCTGGTACAGCTTGTTGTCCAGGTGCTGACTGAGCTTGGCCTTGGGATGCCGTCCGTCCACTGTGCAATAATCGTATCATCAATGACCAGAGTGCAATTACTATTGGCTAATATAATAGCCAGCTGAAAAGATGTTGCAAGAGTTATTCAGATGAAGTGGAAGGCATTACCTCTGGTCTAATGATTTAATCACCACAGCATAGTTCTTTTTTCTAGAAAAGCCATGGTTTCTAACTCGTGCGTTCATAGGTTCCACCTTTATTTGTCCTTTTATACCCTTTTGAATGCCTAAATCATAAGTTTGTATTAGATAAATAACTTTTAATATGTATGTTGGACACTGTGATGGTGCCAGTGCTCCTTCCGTTTAGATTCCAGCTGCATCAAAACAAACATCATTGACCAATTCCTGGAAAAAAACCATTCCAAAACATGTTACAGTCAGATGTCGTGTCTGTTTTTACTTTACTGCTACATTAAGAGAATTGCACCAACGGGGCAGCTAAGCAGTGTTCTTTGACTCACTAATATCTGTGGTAGTTATCAGGAACTATCAACGCTACCAAAGTTGGAAACCTGTTGACATGAAAACCCGTTCTGTAACACCAGGAAGCCGAAGTATTGCCAACCAGGCAGCTATAACAGCGGAGCTGGCATTCAAGTTTCTACTCTCACTTACAAGAGTCTCTGGTCATAACTTCTGCAAACAGGAGGCAAGGCTGGAGCGTCGTATATGTTGCTGGCTAAAGTGCAACTGCGTTATGTGCTTCTGTGCTGTACCAAAAGATCCAATACGGTTACACCCATAATCACAACTGAACCAAATTGTATTTGGGAACCGAAACGCATCCTCGTGCGAGGGTGTCAAGACATTTTAAGCACAAATATGACCCAAGAAGCAAACAGACTTTCAAAAATCCTTCCTTGCATTTTTATGAAGTTCCTAGTACGGTACATTTAACAAGTTCTGGTTATTTAAATAAAACCAACATACTTTTACTGCCTTCTACTTGGACCTGTGACAACCCAGCTGAGATGATGCGTTCAATAGACAATCAAAAATGCAATTTCTAAAAAAGTATAATAACTGAATATAATTATGTTAATTTAAAACTCCACAAAGTTACTATTAATACTAAATTGAACCAAAGCAGTAATAAAGACCAGTAACCATTTATCCCTGCAACATGAAGGTTGTTTATGAGGCTAAGGAAATTGAATAAAGCTATTGTTTCTTAACTTGAGCGTAGAACTGCACTGCATTTAATCTGCACTATAGATGATACCATAATCTCTATGATTCGGCAGATCGTGGATATATTCTAAACCATGATCTAATATTACCTATCAACTACCCAAAATTCAAAGATTCCTAGATAATTCATCTGGTAGCAAATAAGAATAATATTTTACAGTTATATGCAATGCAGTTTGCACTGAAACAGAAAACGCACTAGGGTGTAAAAGAAAAAAGAGCACCACAGAATGCAATAGTCAAGCTCTGATCTGTATTACCTGTGCCTGAATCAAAAACTACATTGTCCAACTCTCGAAAGCTTCAATGTGGACTTCAAGAGATGAAAAATGAAAAGTGAAGTACAAAAAGAGAGAACCCGAAATGAAAAAGAGAAAAGGCAAGTGAAAGACGAAAAGCTGAAATCTTCCCTTTTAAAGGAGAAGCCCTTTGAAGTGACTGTGACATTTCAAAAGGCCAGACTTCCAGAGAGGCATTGACTCTTCCTCCATTAAAACAGGGCACTCTATGATTACATATATCAATAACATCCAAACGCAAGCTCTGGGTTTTATAACTTTGCTGCATGTACAGTTATTAGACCAGTGTGCATTATGACCTTCTATGCTCATTGCAAGCCCTATTAAGTTAAACGGTTATTGGGTGCCATATTCAAAACCATGTGCATTTATTTAATTATGGAATCCAGTGGAAGAAAACATAATTATGTTGAGATGTTCGCAATTATTAAGCTACTTAATAATAAACGGAATAATTGTTGAGATGAGAATAAATAAGCTTTTCAATTGTCTTAATTACAAAAAAAAGAAGAGACTTCCGATTAAATTTGTAAAGAACAGCAAATACTTATTTGATTGCAGCTTGTGTTAATTTGCTTCCTCTTAAATCCAGACTAAACATTCTGCTTCTGACACTATGTTCCTAACAGAGCTCTTTGTTCTCTGGAGATTGACTGACTGAAACCCACAGTTTCCACAAGCAGAACAGAAGGTTGGATATTCAGGATTCTCTCCAGTGGAAGCAGCTTCCAGTTTTGGTCTGTGAGGCAGACACACAGTCTACTTTTAAGATGAGTCCTATAGTTAGAGTGGCGTAAATTGTCCTGAGTTATTTTTGTAATCATGCTGCTATAGGCTTTGGCTGCTAAAAGAAACAATGACCACTTGCTGTTACTCTGCCTCTACTACCACTACTCTCCAATTATGTGTTATCTGCAATTCTCCCTAAAATTTTCTTTGTGTTGTCTCCTTTTTAGCTCTCCACGGAAGTTACACCTGGTCCAGCATTTCTGGGTTGGTGTTTAATCCTGCGAGCGACTCCAAAAGACAGTGTCCTCATGAACTGTCTGGCAAGCTGGACTTCAACTCTGAAGGCCAGAAGCTCCAATCCCACCAATTTGCCATTTAAACTTTTTAACTTTATAACTATATATTTACTTACATATTAAATACTGCTGCTGGCTGGGGCTCAGCGAACATTTCACACATCATCACATCACCCTATGTTTCAGCATGGCATCATATTCATTCATATGTCCAGCGTTGCGGCAATATTGTAGTAATATTACTATCAAGCTTGCCAGCACAAATGCCTCAATATTTTCGCCTCGCCATGCTGCCACAGTGCATTCAAAGGACACAGTGCCTGCAACATTACCCTAAAATGATACCATGGTGTCTTTTAAAACAGGCTTGTGCTCAACAGCTTTCCATTTTTGCTTTGTATTATATCTGTATGTCACACTGTTTCATCAGTCAGGCCTTACGCTTACATCTCATCGGCAATGTAGCTGTGTGACTACCTCCTGAGATTGGAGCAGAAGTGTAAATGGACTGTGTACACTTTATCCTCCAACTTCCTCTTGATCACATGGCATCAGAGACGTGTAGATCACAAACCGAAAGTGTGACTTGAAAGGTTTCATCCTTGTCAAAATGTCTTCCTCTCCAGTGCCACCACATGCTTGCTTAGGGTTACAGATTGCTGCACAGTTAGTGACTCAATGCAATTGTTACCTTAGACAGTTAACTTTTGAGCAGTTAATAATAAATTATTTCATTAATTTGGCTGGATTGGACTATCATTTGGATTGAATTTGACAGAATGTAACTGGATTTCAATCAGAATGTGCTGATTCAACTGAATTTGGATCAAATTGGTTTCTAAGAAACAAGAAATAAATTCAGTTTGCCCTTGAGATTAGGGCTGGAAGACTCTAAAAATCATGTGCTGGTGCTAAAATTGGTCGCCTTTACATCAGTAGCAACATACATATATTTTCTTCTTTTGTCTCTTTTTCCATCTGTGGTTCCATCACTACATGACCTTTAGCATTTTGCGCAATATCGTTTGTGTACAGACTCTGCCCAACGGGAGAAATATTACATTAACATGTAAAATGCAAGTTTTTAACACTTGGAATATAGTAGTCAACCACTACTGCTCTCCAAGAAGTCCTATTCCATATGAATACTGGACACAGATATCGTGATGATATATAAGTGATATGCATCTTTACTTAAGATTAGGGTTATGAAGATTGAATTTTTAGGATATCAAAAATATCAGTAAATAAATTTCACCCACGCACCTCGCGGCCATCCATCTTGTTTGACAAGCATGTTTTATTTGGACTTAGAATTCAGGTGAACTCAAAGAAGAGATGATACAAATAAAAGCACATTTAAAAAATATTTTCTGTCATTTGTAATTTCTTTTTTAAGAAATTAAATAAATGAAAAAAATCGATTTATATCCAAAATCTTACATGGCATGAAAAAAAATGAACCTCCTACAATTTTTCTGAAAGAGCTGTATACATGTTCAACTTTTTTAAAGAAATCTTGTGAAATGTATTTTGTTTTTTAAACAGCAATGTTTTATATCATGATATATAGCTATATCAACTGGTATGAAAAGTATTTTTGTGACAGATTTTTCTGTTTTTTTCAAATCGACCAGCCCTACTTGAGATGTCACATTGAGCGGGGGGAGAGAGGCTGGGGGGTCTTTCCACACCCCTGTTCGTTGGACCATCAGGGGTCGGAGCCCGGGTAGAACATCAGGCCGTCTGGTCGGGGTCCTGGGCTGGTGGGCTGCTCTTGCCGGTTTGGGGGCCTTGGGGGTCTGCTTGTCCCCATCCTGGTGGGCAAAGGGGTCTGTCTCCCGGGTGCAGGGGCAGGGTGCTCTATTGGGGCGTCTGTCCCTGGGCCTGGGAGTATGGAGTATAGTGTATGTAGGGGGGGTATGAATCAGTGTATAGCGTCCTTTTTTCTTATGTCCTGTATTTGTAAGAATGTGTACGCATGAGAGGGAGGGTATGTATGAGTGTCTCTGTCTGTCTATGTCTACCTGTCAGTTTGGGTGTTTGGCTTCCCTCTGGCCTGATGCGTCTTCTTCCCCTCAGTTACTCCCCGTCGGTGATGGATGGTCCTGCCCGCTGGTTGATGATGGCTCTCGATTCCTGGGGCCGGGGGTCCCGGTTGCGGCCCGGCTCGGTCCTGGTGCATGTCTGGCGGGTCCTGGGTGGTCCGGTGTGTCAGGCGGCCGCTGTTTCGGGCCGACGTCCTCCTTGGATGCCTGGGGCACCTCTTATGGGGGTGCCGGGGTTGTACAGTAGGTTGGTGTCGTCCAGTGGATCGGTGGGGACCGTGCCTGCGCCCAGGCCTCCTGCCGGTTCCACGACTTCTGCTGGCTGGTCGGTTCATCTGGGGGGGGCTGTCCAGCATTGGCTGGGCCCCTGATCTTGGCGCCCTGCGTGGGGCGGGATCTGGACCCGGGAGCTGGAAGATCTGGATGTCCAGGTGCTGGCTGGGCGTGTCCTGGGGAGGGCGTACATCCGCTGTGGCTCTTGCTGTGGCTCCCTGGCGTGTGGGTGTGTGGGGGCGGGCCGGGTTGTTGGCGGTGGGTATTGGTCCGGGGTGGCGGCGGCGGCGTGTGTTGTCCGTCGGTTGGCTGCGGATCCCCCTTGCCTGCGGCGGCGGGGGGCCCTTGTCGGCTGGTCCCTGGTTGGGGCTCCGCTGGGGGGCGGGGTGCCCCTGGTCCCCGTGGCCTCCGGGTCCTGATCCGGGCCCGCCCTGGCATAGCTGGTTTCCGGCGGAGCCCATTGGCTCGTCACTGCGATCTCTCGGGCCCCAGCATTGCGGCTGGTGGGTGTTCCCCTGGGGCTTCCATCTGTTCCTCTCTTGGTGGGTGATCGACCCTGCGCTGATCCGCCTGTGGCCTTTGTACTCTGTGGGACCCTGGATGCATACATCTCTTGCCTCCTCTATGTCTGTGTCGATTCCTGTAGGACGGATTGACGGTTCCTTACACCAGCTATCAATCACTTGCATGGGGAAACCTTATTCAGACCTACATGCTCGCACACACATAGGTGTGGAGACATTGGTGTGGACGGACATATCTTAAGCTGAGGTTATCATCATTAGTTAGTTGTTCACAGGAGCTAACCAGAAACATTTGTATTATGTTCATTAATCCATGCTTGTGTGTCGTGAATGTGTAACTCTTAGTTTATTCTACTAGATCCGAACTATTGGTTTGGTTCTGTACAGTTTGTTGTTTTTGTTTTGTATTACTGTTTCTCTGCCGTCTGGCAGAGGTGGAGGACTGGGATGTTTTCTTGTGTTCTTCGTTGGCCTCCCTGTCTTGTGTCGTCGGTTCGCGCCTCTGCTGGTCCGGTTTCTTCACCTTCTTCCTTTCTCCCTTCTTGTCTCGGTTTAGTATCCATGACGTCAGGAAATTGAACCCACAGTAATCACTAATAAAGATTTTTCATACATATACATCAAGTGGCGTACTACAGCGCAGCTGTAATACTCTGCTTGGGAAAGTAAAACTGTTGGGATTGCACTTGGTACTCAGACACCAATTCTGAGTAGCATACATAAACAGACTCAACCGATGTTGTGGGATATGATTTGTACAGCTGGGGCATGTTTAACCCACTTGTAGAAAAATAAAAACCTTGATCAGTAAGGCAGTACAAAATTCAATAAATGCATACTTTTCCAGAATCATCTCAGAGCATAAGAAAATCCTCAAATTTGATTTTCCACCAAAGAGAAGATTTTTAACCGTACTACTAATACATTTCAGAAAACCCCCTTAAACACTATGTGATGAGTTATGCAGACCACTTCAGAGGGAAGGTAGACACCATCAGATGTAATATTCTATCTTTTTAATGTAACATGGTTTTAGACCAATCCGAGTGTGTGTCTTTACCAGAGAAAAGCTGGACAGTTTTGTCCTGGTAGAAGCTTGGACTCTTGATAAAGTGAGGCCCATCACTTGTGTTATGGACCTGATCCCCACTTTTTTTTAAAAGCAGTTTCATGGATTTTTTAGAGATGAGATTTTATCTGTGATGAATTGCCCCTTTCAATGCCCCTCCACCCTGTGTTGGTGCGCCACTCAAATAGCCATAGTGAGCAGGTGTCCCCAGGCCAAGGTCAGCCAGCACCTGGACACTGAGCTCAACCAGCTCCTGGATCTCAACCCTGCACACCGCAGAGCACCAAGGCCAAGCATCCGACCAAAGCCATCAAACTCACCAATGAACCAACCAACCACTGAACATACAGAACAGGTGACTGAGCAGACATGCTGGACCAAACCACCACCGAGCCACTAAAAAGCCACCACCAAACAATGCCCAAACGGGCTCCCCGCCCAAAGAGGAGCACCTGCCACTGGGATAGAGAGGGAAAATATAGACTCAGCACACCGGCTAACCAACGCACCAGTCTGCCCAGCACCGCTCAGGCAGACACCAGGAATGAACCGGCATGCCCCTGGAGTAAACAGCCCCGGTCACCGAGAGCCACCAACCACCGGGCAGGCCATCAGGAAATAGCCCTCCCTTGGTGGAGAGCTGGAGATGGGAGATGTTTTAAAAGTGATCCATCTTCTTAACGGCTTCCTCTGTGTTGGTAGGTAAGTAAGTTTCTCTTTAAATTTTATGAATATGACAACATACACTGTCTTTGGAAAAACACAACTAATTTCAATACTTAAAGACATCATGTGTGGTACTTTTTTAAAACCACAATAATCAGTAACAATTTTCTTGCAGCTGCATTTTGTCACTGAGAAAACAGTGAATTGTTCACTCTGTGTGTAAAAGAAAATCAAAGGATGTCAGAGTTTCTCCTCCAGCATCTCTCCCCAAAGGACAGGCTGGTCAATTGATGTAACCAGATTAAATACTGAAAACAGGATGTGTCATTATGGGCACTAGCTGCTTCAATGAAATCAATAGTCACTAATAATAGGATTGTTTTGAATTAAATTTTTGCCTGTTTCTTACTCCAGCTAAACAAAACAAAAAACTGCATGTAAAGTGATAAGCTTAATTTTTTCCTAGCTTATTTTCCAAGAAAAGCTTTTCTTTAGGCTGCTGTTGGGAACATGCAGATACTTGATTCTGTCTTGTAAAAGTGCATTCAGAAACTGTTTCCCATATTGAATTAGGCAAATTCTTATTTGTCCAAGTACTTAAAAGAAATAACAGTAAATTGATTATCCCAAACATATTTTAACACCATTTTAACCTTTTAATTTATACTGAAGCAGCAGTTAATTAATATTAATTATCATAACATTAAGACAAAACAATATTATTTCTAAGACTCTTCAGTCCAAACTTCAATGTATTTACCATTTAGTGGAAATAAATCCATTGTTGAATTCGTGAGCAGTTTTCATTGTCATTTTTATTACAACACATAAATAACAGCATAATAAATCCAACAATCTATTGTTCACACAAAAAATGCTTAATGGTGATCTTGACTAAGTTGAATTCAATGTCAAACCCAAACTGATATTTGCGTTTTCTCTATGTACTTTGGTGTTTGAAACAATTACAGTCCAGAAAAAAACAGAAAAAAAATGAGGAACAGAAAACCAACAGACCCATGCTGATGATTTTGTGTGACTGAAACGTAATTTTCTAAAGTGGCATAATGTTTTTTACCGAATGAGCTCCAAATACTGAATTCAACCGATGTTTTACAATGAAGCATGGTGTGTCAGGTATCATCCTGTGGGGATGTTTCCTATATTATGTTGTCAAGCCTAACAGAAAAGAAACCTGTTAAACTTGAAGGATTTTTTAAAATTCAAATATATGCAGGTTTCTTTTTGTGCGATTATTAAATGTATAAATGAGTGACAAGGAAAGCAGACCATTTGTAATTTAGCTATAATATTTAGCTTTTACTTTATTTAACATATCTTCATCTTTTTAACATTTTGTATGTGGAAAGTGAAAGCTTAAACAGTCATTTTGCAGTATATACTGTATAGAAGAAAAAAAGGAATATATCGCAATACATATCGTTACTTCACTGCTTTAGATCAGTGTTTCTTAACCCTGGTCCTCAGGGCCCATTGTCCTTCACGTTTTACCTGCAATAAAAATCTGAGGCCATATCGCCCATCCCTAATTTGCAACATGTACAGTAAGCTATGAGTTTATGAAGAAAAATGTAGCTATTTACTGAAGAGCATAAAAACCCAAACATTTTTTTGATTTCCATAAAATATTAAATTGTCTAAATGGATTTGCTGCTATGGGAATAAAAGCTTTCACAATGATAATTAGCTATAGTTGCCTTTTAACTGAAAAAAACATCAGTTTAATGATGGTAGCCAAAAGAATGAAAGCGAAAAGTCTTAAATTATAAATTTCTTTAGCAGACTATGTGGATTTACAGCTTTGTCCTTCCATGCCTTGAGCCAATTTTCCCAGGTGTATTCAGATCCTTTGTAGGCTAAAAGGTGACTGTGTTTTCTCTATAAAAATTTTTTTTTTTTTTTAGGGCTCAAATTCATACAGGTCACATTTTATTGAGAGCAAGCAGCTCCGTTTATGCATTCTGTGGGTACAGTCTCCACACAAATACTTTATAGACACTTAATGAATTGCTTCAGCACAAATCTTTTTCTGCATAGGAAATTCTGAATTTATCAAAAATAATAGAAGCACTGCACAACTGATTAATTACATAATGCACAGGGAAACCTATCACCGGGTAACTAACTCTAGTAATCCTTCTCTGTATAGCAGATTGGTGCTACCTCCCCACAGAGTGACTGCTACAGGCAAATCCAGTGACGTAAACAAATTAGCCTAAGCGTTTCTGTTTAACTCTATTAGATAAAGAGTGCCAGACTGCCAAGCTTAGTCACATGGCTGGGATACTGGTGGCCTAATGGGAAACATGCCGCTGTCACACAGTCTCTAATTACAGACCAAGTCCTCTGACAGGCCCTTGTGTGACCTGGCAAATTCTCTACAGCAGGCACACACATGCATACTGAATGAACACTATACTTGGCTAAAATACTTGACTGACAGACAAAATCAATGTAATTAGCCGACATGATAGAGACTGCGGGAAGACAATCTGTATTAATGATAGAAAAATCTATCAAGCTCTCTTTGTACCTAGCAGTCCTCCATCATGTGCTCATTGTCTCCTTCCTTTCAAGTTTAATTTGTGATTCTAAGAAAGCCATTAGCTCAGAGCCATACAGGGGCTGGCACTGTCACACAGCGAGTAGATATGCTAAGCCATGCCTAGCCACGGGGACAAGGGTACTCAGCAGGTGCTGCAGACAACGAACAGACCTAAGCGTCACAGTCAAAGAATGTCATCAGATAGCTATGCTGTAAAGTCAGTTTAAAAAAAATACACAGTTCCATTGTAAATGTACTTTTAGGAAATCCAACACCGTTGATGTTTTACAAGACCTTCAAAGAGGACATTTTACATTTTTAAACACGTTTTAAACAGAAACACACACTAAAAATTTGTACTGCACTTATATAAAACTAAGTTCAGACGAATCTACATAGAAATTTAGATTATTTAACTGTGTGCCAGGACTGGGAAAAAATACAATTAATTTAGAGATAAAGACAGTCAGTATGTTTACATGCACATCTACATTTACCAGTTTGACTTGGTAAATGAGATTAGTGAATCCCATACGAGTGCGTTCAATTCTGCAACACAAGGTGGTTAACATGCACCTTTTCATGTTGGTCTTCTTCCGCAGATAATAAACCGATATGAACAATTAGTGAATGAATAGAAGACAACAATGCTGCACTACATTTTGTAAGTGCTGTACTGTTTGACTGTGTTACACTCTTTGTTGCTGCTTGTCTCGTGTTATTTCCATTTTAGCGGTCTTGTCACTTCCCAAAGGGGGAGTGCCCAGGCTGTTTATAGTTCTACTATGCTGTGTTGGCCATTATGTGCAGAGAAATTCGGGTTTTCTAAGCGCACTACCTGGGTGTGAGGTGAATTAGGGGAAAGCCAGTGCTGTTAAAGTCCAGTCGGACTAAGAAATATACATACATTTCAAAAGTCCTAATACAGTTTGACTATGGCAGTAATTCAGTTTTGTAAATGCACTGACTATTAACTCGTTACTTTACAGAAAAGTATCCTGGGTACCTACATGGAGGAGCCCTTTGGTATTAACGAAGAACTGAAATGGGCAAAAATGTTTTAAATGCAATACATGTGAATTGTCTCAATTTTTCATTCTCTGTTAAGGTCATACCAAGATCAACAGTTGGTTAATCTTGGTATTTTGACCCCATGGCTTTGTAGGTTCTCAGGAATTACCATATTTTTAACAAGTTTGTACTTCTTGTGCTTTTTTCAGTTTGAGAATTGGTCCTTTGTTTCTTTGGAAGTGCAGTCTAGATAAGACCTGGCACGATTAACCGTCCTTGCAGATTCTGTTACAAGTGGACAGCTTTAGTTAAAAGTGACACTTGCCAGAAAAACCCATTCTAAACGATAACATCTCAGCTACACTGACTGAAAGCAAATTCATTTGGAGCCACGCCTCACAGAGTGCAGTCAGCATAGGAATAGAACAGCAGCAGAAGGGACTTTCTTTACAATAACCAGTAAACTCAGTGGCCAGAGCGAATATTTTTTTCCAATACTTTTGGAAAAGACTTAATAACCTGTTCTTATGCAACCCGTATTAGCACTTGTATTTTTTTTTTCTCACTTTAGTTCCGAGGGCATCTTGACTCTGATGATGACAAACACTTTAATGAATTGTTCATTACCAAGCATCTGCAGAACTTGATGACATGCTGAGGATGTAATTAGACCATTTGATTCAGGTGTGTTCGAGCAAGGACATATCTAAAGCACACACGACACCAGCCCTGAAATTATTCGAGAGAGATGTGTTCAAGCACGAGTAGAAGGGCTAGCTATTCCTTTTTTCACTTATAAAATGTTAAATTTTAGTAGTTTTACAACTTGCTGAAACAACACGGAGTCTTGTGTTGTGTGGAAAAACAGAAAACTACTTTCGATGGTTTCTGAGAGGCTATTTCTATACAGAGAAAGAATCAATCATCATTTTATAAACACACTAACATTATTATTTAGAGAGTGAAGGACAGTGAGACAGTAATAAGTGGCACCTGTGTGTGGGCTGAGAACGCTTTATTTTTTTTATTTTTAAAACAATGTTGATGTGGGGGCTGATGATCACACCAAAGAAATTGCAGCTGCAGAGCTGTCTGTTTGCGACTTGGTGTTTGGAAGGTGTTTTACTGTACCCAAGTGAAAGTGAGCGGATGCACTGTAATAAGTGTCGTAAACCGTCTGTGAGAAGGAGAGAGATGAGGACTAGCTGCTGCCCTGGGTTTTGTTTGTTACTGTCATTAGTCTAAGATGTGAGTCAACTGTCACCAAAAGAACAATGAAAGTTTCAAGCAGTGCAGGGAGCAATATTATACCTTTGCAGCATATTAAACTGGAGTGGGGTTGAGTTTGTTTACCCAAATAGTTTGTCCTCTATGTGCACCTGTCTTCCAAACATCCTGTTCTTTTGTCAGAACTTTCATCTTTATTTTCGCCTTCTCTTTGAAGTCTTCAATCGGTAGTAGTATCTTAATGCAGTGACGTCCAATTTCTATGCTTACCAAAAATATCAAGAGAACAGTTTGAACTCATTGTTGTTTATCCAACTGTCTGGTGCACAGTGCATCTCCTTCAGTTGTAGAAAACATTTTTCAATCAACCATCCTTGTCAAAAAAAGGAGAAGGGCAAAACAAATAAACGACTGTTTTGTAGCAATCCATCAATTTCAAGTTTCTAAAAGATGCTGAGGTGTCAATTGATAGAGTTAAAAAGTAAGATCACATAGGCTGTCCGTGAACACACAGGTAAATCCTCAACCCCAATTAAGGCATTTGCTGAACCTGACTGCAGCCCAATAATGCTAAAATTGTACCTGCAAGGAAAGGGCTTATAGATCAAACAATATCTCCAAAGGCAGGGGCTTCTCTTACGCCACAAACTAACCCTTTTGAATTTGGAAGTGAGCATCAAGCATCGACGGGTGGAACAAGTTCTAATCCTGAAAACAATAAGTTTGTTCTGCACAGTCCTGCTGGTTTCGAATATTTGTGGCATGACAAAGCATTCTCACAGAAGAAATTTTCTATGACCACTCATCGTGAAATGAGCATCTTTTTATTTCAATGGAGCAATATAGTTTTAGGTTGTGAGTAGGAATGAAACTGTGGCTGGCTATGCAGAGATGTTGAAGTGGGCATATGTCTTGACCGAGGCTGGTCACTGTGTGCTGATGAATGTTTCAGGACAAACATGCAGCAGTCAACGACTGTTCGAGGAGAATATGATCTTTTTAACAATTCAATATCTTCACCTGATTTGAATCCCAGCAAGGTTTTTTTTTAAAACACAAAAATATTCCTCCACTCCTTTAAAAAACAAAATTGTCCATCCACACATAGCCGGAAAAATAAATTTTTAAGCCCATTTATAGACATGGCAAACCTGTAGGGGCAGTAGTTCTCCCAAATCCTATCCGCTCTAAGTAACTTTCTACTCTCCAACTTCTTTATGCAGCAGTCATAGAGCTGGAATAAACAAGCGAGCAAAGGGTGGCTTTAACAATCATTGCAATCACAGCTCTGAGGGCATAAATGCTGTTTTCTGAGTATAAACACGCACAGGTGATGACAATTTTTTGTCGCAGATAGTGACGTTAGAGCACTTAAATCTTTTGTTTCATTACTCCACATGCAGACACTGAAAACGGAGAAAACGCAGATCTTCACGTTGGCCGGAGTTTTTAAAAGATTTCTTTTGGTGGCGAAAATCCGCAATGACAGGCCAAACCACAGAAAAATATCTTGATACCCGGCTACGTGTGGATACGGCATTAGAGATGTACCAATCGACAAGAACATAAAAGGTTGTTCATTTGGGACCAGGAAGCTGCAGCGAGCCTACAGTGTCAACGGGGAGGCTGGGAGCCGGCAGCAGCAGAGAACCACAAGGTCTCCACAGTAATCTGAGAGGATGAGCGAGAACCAGCTGGATCGGGCTGGAAGGCTGAGGAGCCGGAGTCTCGGCAGGCTGAAGGATCGCTGGTTAGATTGTTACTGACATGAAGAAGACAGATCAAAAGCTCCAAACACGAATGGATCGATGAATGAGTGATATGAGATTAATGAAGGAGTCTTTTAACTTGTGGAGGGACTAGGATCCACCCAATGGAAGACAGGGAGTTCATCAGGCACACCTGCTCAGTGTTGGGCATAATGCCTTCCTGACAAGCGCAGGTTTCTCTATAAATGTAGTAAATGTGAATCCAAAAGAAAAAACACAGTAAGATCCCCTGTTATGGATCAAAGGATATGACTCTAAACTTTATTTTATGTATTTAAAACAAAAAAATGGTTATTGCAATGTCATAAAGTGGGTTGGTTGATGCAACAATGTTGACGGTTCCCAGTTTTGATACAAATCAAGATTGTCAGTATTTCAGCTCTCAATCAAGGCCAGATCCGGCAACTTTTAATGTTTGGCTGATTGGTGCCTCTCTAGCCAGGATGATTTGTTGGTTTTAATATGCACCCAATTATTATTTGAGAGATCTCTTTAGGAAAAATGGCAAGTCAGACTTACTTTTAGGAATGAAAGAAGAAAAACCTGCTTCAGGACGTGATCTTTCTAATGTTAGCTGAATCTTTGTACTGTACCGACACCATTTGTTAAAATTTGACCCTTTATCATGATCAGTGAATTATTAAACTACTGCCTTCAGCAGGTCAAAAAAAGACTAAATCTTCACCACAGTGCATAAAGAAACCCAATTCTTCTAAGTCAAATTACAGGAAACACAATAATGATTGTTACTTTTCCTCTGCTTTGTTCAATATGAGTTTAAATAAGGCAGGAATGAAATCATTTCCCAGCTCTCATACCAGCAGGATAAGGGGAACAGCTGTTTCATCAGACAACTCACAAGATAGAAAAACCTTTGGGATTTCTACCAGATACTCTCTCATGCTTCAACTATACGTCTGCTGAACCTGTATACAAATGCTGTCCTTAGGAAATATGATACAAAATAAGAGTACTTATTTTATGCACTGTACTATTATGTATATTAAAATCGACTAAAGCAAATTCCCATAGTTGCACTACTTGTCTTAGTTTTTCTTCACCATCTTTTTTGTGGGTGTATCTCTACACTGGATTATTGACACAAAAACCTTTCCTAAACAGATCCAAAAACTGTAAACTCAAGATCTCAGAGGTATCAAGGTGAAGTAACAGCAGGGATAATACTTCTAAATCAAGATTAATGCACTGCTGTAGATTGCAAAAAACCTACTGGAATACTTTTTTCTGTTTCGTTGATTAATTCGCAGATAAATAAAAGCATTGATTAACGTTAAAATGCATCTGGTGGAAAAATTATTAGAGGTAAACTGAGAAAAAGAATAATGAAACCAATGACCCTTTTGAGTGGTCACATTCAGTGCAGGGTACAGATTTAGCCGTGCTGTTTACCTACACTGTGCAATAAGATCTCATTTACAGATTTTTCTTAAAGGGATACTTCAGCATTTAGCATTAAGCTTTGTATCAGTAAAAAACAAGCAGCATTTTCGAATGACCGTGCCCCCCCCCCAATATCCCCCTGAGAGGAGAGATTTGTGCATTTTTAGGCTTGAAAAAAGTCCTCCGATGACGCAAAAAAATCTTAATTTTTTTTATCTGAGGATTTTTTGGCCAGAGGCATAAGACTACAGCCAGTATTGAGTGCTAGTTCCGCATGTTTTCACCACGCCCATATGGGGAGGGATCTCACAGAAGGTAAAGGTGTCGTGTCGGCCATCTTTCTGTAGAAGCTAAGCTAACAGGCTCTTGCTGGAGAAAGTTTGAAGAGTAGGCTAATCACAGGGGAAGGCAGCTTTGAAGTTGAAATGGCAGATGGGGATTTTGAAGATGTGTTGCGAGAATCGGATGCTCGCGGCTGCCTATACGAGCCGCAGTACACCGATGAACAGTTGCAGATGATGAAGGAACAAGAGGCCGTCAGAGCAGCTGCTGCAGCCGAGGAGCAAGATCGGCTTGGTGGTCAGGATGATGAGCCCGTGCAGACTCGAGCTGGGGCGGATAGGTGGTGTCAGTGCTCTCGCTGTGCGCCTATGGAAACGGATACAGTGTCTTTATGCTGTCACGAATTTTAGCGATGCGAATTTCTCCTGGACGAGATCGCTGAATCCGCTGATGAAACAGCACTGCTACCATGTTTAACTCAACACACTGGTTTTGAACCACACATGGATAGGGGGGTCCTAGAAACCTTCTTCAGGATCCCGAAAATCAACTAGAAACGCTAGCCAAAGCCCGCAGGGACAAATGGACGGCTTAGTGTAAAGTTAGTATTTTGTTTGTTTTTCTTTTTGTTACTAAGACGTCATGTACTGAGTTTGTACACCCGGCGTTATCATAGCGTTCTTCCCACGAAGTTAGCTGAGCTATTGTTGATGGATATATATATATATATATATATATATACGTATATACATTTTTAGTCCTATGCAGACAGAACCTTTCACTAGCCAATAAACAATGAATAATACGCTTAAGGAAGTACTGAGGCACTAAAATACATGCTACTAAACCTGAATAATTATCCCAGAAACAATCGTGGAAATAAAATATTATTCTGAGATTTAGGGCACAATGTGTATCTAAGCTGTCATCCTTCACCCCGTAACACAATTATATTTTCTCAACTGTAGCATTCCCCCCTCCCCACTGCCTATCTTGAGCTTCTCACTTTCAAAAGTACAAGGCTACTTAACAGCACCTTAACCTCAGACATAAACAACAGACTAGTCCATCTCCTATCAATCAACATCCTTCATCTCAGCTCTGAGTCACAAAGGCTTAGCAATTTCTCAGTCCTTTTGAGGTCTGATTTATGCCCTTTCCCACTGTCTACTGGTTTATTCTCTCCTCTGAATCTGTGTGGCGTCAGCTTTTCTCTCCCTTAATCTGAGATACACTAGATTCTTTCTTGCTTCTACGGCAACTCTGACCAAAAAAAAGGAAACATTATGCATCATTTCTCTCCTAAATCATGAGAGATTCCCTTATAATGATAGTTTTATTAAACTCCTGGTACTAACAATTTCTCATGAACATTTAATATTCCTTAAAATGCCAATCTGCTGAAAACCTATTAAAACAGCGAGGGTATCCTTTGGATATTAGGAACAAGTTTCCATCACATCGCTTCATCATAACTGATAAAGGGCCCTAACCAGTTGCAAAAAGGCAATTATAGAAACCATAGCATTAGATGCACTAAAAATGCTACCTCAGGCTGCCCGTACAGCACCATACTTTCTCCATTAAATATAACAAAAAAGAATCACTTGGATGAAAAATGCCAAAAGCAATCATCAATTTCTGATTTGAAAGAAAGTGGTTTAGCCTACAGCCTCCAAAGAATCGAATTAACTAAAACTTCTGATATTACATTTCTGAGCCAATTTAATCTGCACAAGTGGAAAAGAGAGAGAAAATGGGAAGACAAAAGAAATAATTGAAAAAAAGAGCATTTTTAAAAAGCCAGGGCAGGTTTTCTGCTTCTTCAGCAAACTGTGCGTAAGGGACCATTTCACAATCATGTTTACAGCACCACTCTTTTTAGAGGACAGATTCAGTGTTTCCCACACATAGACGAATGTGTGGCGTTGCGCCACAGGTAAAATGCCGACCGCCACATATTGCGTTTTGTACATCTTTTTTACGCTATTTTACGCACACCTCCAATAATACCCGACTGCAGCTGCAACACCTCTGCCTCTTCCTCTTTCTCAGACAGCTTGTGTCTGCGTGACAGCAGGGGGATATTTCTGCAGGCGGAGAGTTTGCCCGATGTTTGGATTTAGTCCTCAGCCAAGCGCAAGCGGGGTGGGATATTAAACTGTTTTTCTGGGTTAGGAGGAGGAAAGCAAATAAAGGCATACTTTCTAGGGGTGTGCGACTTGACGATTTAAGACCGTGAAGCGATCTACATGTATGAGGATCTGTCATTTTGGGGAGATCGTTTTATCTCAATTCCCAGTGCTGCTGCTGTATTTCTGCCTTTGTGTGTGATTACAATCCTCCGCTCTCTCCCTTCTCTAAGCGAATTAACCCCTTCCCCTCTGCTCCCTCCCCCTTTGCATGTGCGCAACCTGTAAACAAGCATGGTGTTGCCGCATCTGAGAGCGTAATGGTTCATTCAGTCCGCAGGCTTTGTCAGCAAATGCAACGTCAAGATTACATGTTAAGTCTATGGTGGAGGCCGTAGGAGGAGCGCCACTGTCTCTGCATCGCTTTATGAGCTTTGGCTCCGTCAACTTTTCAAGCTTTTCAAGCTTCAAAGCTCATAAAGCCAGCAACGCAGAAGTTCAGCTAGTTTAACTTTTGAGGGAGCTGACGGCCTTGAGGCGCTGCGTTAACCAATCAGAGGGTTACATTTTAGTGCTATCACTACACGTATCTCAACAATGGAAGACAAGCTCATCGTTGCCGTCTGCAATCACAGAAAACTTTATGATCCTTCCTCGCAGATTTAAAAAAAATCATAAATAACACTTACAGACGTGGACAAAATTGTTGGTACCCTTCATTAAATCAAAGAAAAACTCATAAAGGTCACAAAAATTACTTTTATCTGACGAAAGTAATAATAAATAAAACTTATATAAATGTTGACCAATGAAAGTCAGACATTGCTTTTCATTCATGCGTCAACGGAATTATTTAAAAATTAAATGCATGAAACAGGCCTGGACAAAAATGATGGTACCCACAACTTCATATTTGGTTGCACAACCTTTTGAGGCAATCACTGCAATCAAATGATTCCTGTAACTGTCAATGAGACTTCTGCACCTCTCAGCAGGTATTTTGGCCCACTCCTCATGAGCAAACTGTTCTAGTTGTTTCCGGTTTGAAGGGTGCCTTTTCCAGACAGCACGTTTCAGCTCCTTCCAAAGATGCTCAATAGGATTGAGATCAGGGCTCATAGAAGGCCAGTGTTTTCCTCTTAGCCCTTCTTGGGTGTTTTTAGCTGTGTGTTTTGGGTCATTTTCCTGTTGTAAGACCCGTGACCTGCGACTGAGACCATGCTTTCTGACACTGGCCAGCACATTTCTCTCTAGAATCCCCTGATAGTCTTGAGATTTCATTGTACCCTGCACAGATTCAAGACACCCTGTGTCAGATGCAGCAAATCAGCCCCAGAACATAACCGAGCCTCCCATGTTTCACAGTAGGGACCGTGTTCTTTTCTAGATATGCTTCATTTTTCCGTCTGTGAACATAGAGCTGATGTGCCTTGGCAAAAAGTTAAATTTTTGTCTCATCTGTCCACAGGACATTCTCCCAGAAGCTTTGTGGCTCGTCAGCATGTAGTTTGGCATACTCCAGTCTGTTTTTTTTAATGATTTGTCCTCTGGCTCAAACAGCGAAGGATGTTCCGATCTGACACTGATGTTCCTTGAGCATAAAGTTCAGCTTGGATCTATTTTGAAGTCTTTCTAGGCTCTTTTGTTACCATTTGGATTATCCGTCTCTTTGATCTGTCATCAATTTTCCTCCTGCAGCCACGTCCAGGGAGGTTGGCTACAGTCCCATGGATCGTACATTACTGAATGACATGTGCAGCTGTAGTCACAGAAACATCTAGCTGCTTGGAGATGGTCTTATAGCCTTTACAGTTAACATGCTTGTCTATGATTTTCTTTCTCATCTCCTGAGACAACTCTTTCCTTTGCTTCCTCTGGTTTATATTGAGTGTGGTACACACCACGTCACCAAACAACACAGTGACTACCTGGAGTCCTATATATAGGCCCACTGAGTGATTACAGGATTGTAGACACCTAGGATGCTGATTAGTGGACATACCTTGGATTAACATGTCCCTTTGGTCACATTATTTTCATTCTTTTCTAGGGGTACTATCATTTTTGTCCAGGCCTGTTTCATGCATTTATTTTTTAAATAATTCTGTTGAAGCATGGATGAAAAGCAATGTCTGACTTTCATTGGTCAACATTTATATAATTTTTATTTATTATTACTTTTGTCAGATTAAAGCTATTTCTGTGACCATTATGAGTTTTTCTTTTATTTAATGAAGGGTACCAACAATTTTGTCCACGTCTGTACTTGTTTTGGTAGGCGATCTGAGCACCGATGCGGTCCAGGAGGTTGTGAAGCAGGGCGCGGGACAGAAAAGAGTAGCGCTGGGAGCGAACCTCATCCATACGTAGCTCCTGGAGCAAATGGTTAAAATCCCCAAACGCATCCGAAGAATCGGCTGTAGAGCTGTGTTGAAATAATCAAAAAATCGATTCTGAATCGATTCTTATAGAAATCAAATCGAATCGATTCACAAGTTCAAAATTCGATTTCATTTTTTTAGAATAGTTTGCCCTTTTTAAAGCTGAAATGGGAAGGAACAGTCCAGACGGCCACAGAAGTGGCAGACTTTACAAGCTTCAACATAGAAGCGTCAAACTAGATGCTTTGTGAGCTTTGCTTGACGCTGACAAAGCTTGTGGTCTGAACGCAGCATAAATGAAGTTTTTGTTCCGAAGTCAAAGTCCTCATCCGTTAAATAGAACTGGTTTGGTTTTTCACCAGACGACAAAGAGCAAACAAACAATATTTGCAAAGTTTACAAGGAGAGCGTAAAGGCAAGTGATCACAACACCTTAAACTTGTTTAATGACTTGAAGAGAAGGTATCCCAAACAATACAATGAGCCGTCTGGCAGCTAAAGCTATAAAGCCGACTGCAGCAGTAGTGGGTAGCGCTTCTTCTTCTTAGTTCAGCAAGCGCTAGAAAAAATAATCATAAAACGTACCCCCTACGACACAGACGGCAAACAATCTGTGCAGTTGCCCAGCTGCCTTTTTTCCCCAACCCCCCCATTCCAGGCATGTACGCTGAATGCGAAGAGAGTTCCAGGGAATATTAACAATATGTTTGGATGGATGTAAGAATAATTAGAACGGCTTATATTACAATCTACCTTCATTATTTTATGTAGCAGCAGCACTTTGTATACCGTTGTGTTTTTACACTACATTGTTATCAGTTACGTTTTTATTAGGCAGCTTTATGTGTGCCTGTTTATAATATCAGCATTCTGCAAAAAACATTTGAACCAGTTAAAGCTGCATTTACCCCGTTGTATAAGGATTATTAATTGGTGTATTATAGATTGCACAATACATCTTGCACATATTTGCAGCTACATATTAGTCTTTTATTTTAAAAGATTAGATTTTATTAGATTTTCTGAATATATTTTGAAACTAAAGTAAGTTTATGTTTGATTTCTGTTTTAGTAGACATGTCAAGATTAAAATTTTATATAATACATTTAAATACGTTATGATTTAGGTGTATTTTTTGTTTAGGTTATTTGAAAAATGAAATATATACACTACTGTTCAAAAGTTTGGGGTCACATTGAAATGTCCTTATTTTTTAAGGAAAAGCACTGTACTTTTCAATGAAGATAACTTTAAACTAGTCTTAACTTTAAAGAAACACACGCTATACATTGCTAATGTGGTAAATGACTATTCTAGCTGCAAATGTCTGGTTTTTGGTGCAATATCTACATAGGTGTATAGAGGCCCATTTCCAGCAACTATCACTCCAGTGTTCTAATGGTACAATGTGTTTGCTCATTGGCTCAGAAGGCTAATTGATGATTAGAAAACCCTTGTGCAATCATGTTCACACATCTGAAAACAGTTTAGCTCGGTACAGAAGCTACAAAACTGACCTTCCTTTGAGCAGATTGAGTTTCTGGAGCATCACATTTGTGGGGTCAATTAAACGCTCAAAATGGCCAGAAAAAGAGAACTTTCATCTGAAACTCGACAGTCTATTCTTGTTCTTAGAAATGAAGGCTATTCCATGCGAGAAATTGCTAAGAAATTGAAGATTTCCTACAACGGTGTGTACTACTCCCTTCAGAGGACAGCACAAACAGGCTCTAACCAGAGTAGAAAAAGAAGTGGGAGGCCGCGTTGCACAACTGAGCAAGAAGATAAGTACATTAGAGTCTCTAGTTTGAGAAACAGACGCCTCACAGGTCCCCAACTGGCATCTTCATTAAATAGTACCCGCAAAACACCAGTGTCAACATCTACAGTGAAGGGGCGGCTGCGGGATTCTGGGCTTCAGGGCAGAGTGGCAAAGAAAAAGCCATATCTGAGACTGGCCAATAAAAGAAAAATATTAAGATGGGCAAAAGAACACAGATATTGGACAGAGGAAGACTGGAAAAAAGTGCTGTGGACGGATGAATCCAAGTTTGAGGTGTTTGGATCACAAAGAAGAACGTTTGTGAGACGCAGAACAACTGAAAAGATGCTGGAAGAATGCCTGACGCCATCTGTTAAGCATGGTGGAGGTAATGTGATGGTCTGGGGTTGCTTTGGTGCTGGTAAGGTGGGAGACTTGTACAGGGTAAAAGGGATTCTGAATAAGGAAGGCTATCACTCCATTTTGCAACGCCATGCCATACCCAGTGGACAGCGCTTGATTGGAGCCAATTTCATCCTACAACAGGACAATGACTGTAGCAGACCCAGCCAGGTAAAGGTAAAGCGTACTGATGTTTTGAGTTGTCTTTTATTTGTGTTCATTGTTTTTCTTTTGTACAATTCCCTTTTTGAACACCTTTCACTCCGAAACACCGTAAGAACTAAAAGACATAAAACATAACAATATTAAAATACAAAGTATTAAAATTATTACCCTTTTTTCCTACATCAGCTAAGTGGTTAGGTTTTTCCCAAACAAAATTTTAACTGTTTCACAATAAAAACAATAAATTCAGAAAATGAAAAATACCTTAATCCCACTTCTAGCTGGTTGCTTTCCTTGAGAAACCACACCAAGTTGTTTGCTGGTGAATCACACCTGCATACCATTATAATCAGTGGTGCGGTTCCTACCTTGTATTGTTACCAAAATAAAGCCCAGGAAGGAGCAAAAATAAACAAATAAAAGCACTGGGTTTGTCTCTCTCTTTGGGTCATTTACACTCCCACCAATCATGAGGAAGTAATTAAGCAATTTACAGTTTACATTACAAACAAATGATTTAAAATGAAATGACATCAAGAACCTTTATGTGAGAGGGTAAATAGTTATACCTAATTTAGTTTGAAAATGTGTTTCAAATGGATGAGCACACTTTAATTAGCCTCCAGCAGCAAAACAAGCCTCTGAACTGAACGCTCGACTTCCAAAGTATTATGTAGACGTTCTCCCTTTTTTCCAAGACTTCGGATTCCAAGGGTGACCTTGACCTTTCTTACTAGTCCATCTTTACTGGTGAGGATCTCCGAAACTCTGCCTAATTTCCACTCATTCCTTGGCATGTTGTCATCTTTTATCATTACTACATCTCCGATCTTCATATTCCTTTGAGGAGTATGCCAACGCTGTCGGAGAGAGATATTGGCGAGATACTCCCTTCGCCAGCGACTCCAAAACTGTTCTGCCAAGTATTGCACATGACGCCACCGTTTCCTGCTGTATACATCTTCCTTAACAAATTCCCCAGGAGGAGGCAATGCCTTAGCGGATTTAAGGGTCAGAAGATGATTTGGGGTTAAAGGCTCAAGACTGTGTGGATCATTGAGGTTATCGATAGTCAACGGTCGATTGTTAACGATTGCCATAGCTTCATAGAAGAAGGCACGCAATGAAGCATCGTTCAATGTCTTGGGGGAAAGATCCAGTGTGGATTTTAGAACACTCCTTATTGTTCTAATAGGTCTTTCCCACACACCTCCAACATGACTTGAATAGGGTGAATTCAGGCTGAAGTCACACTGTCTTTCAGCAAGAAAGGCAGTCAACCTATCCCCATTGATTTCCTTCAGAGCTTCTTTGAAGGCATTTTTGGCTCCAACAAAGTTAGTTCCTTGATCTGACTTGATCTGGCGAACAGCCCCACGTATAGCGATGAAACATCGGAGTCCGTTGATGAAAGAATCTGTGGACATATCTTCTAACATCTCAATATGAATGGCACGGGAGCTGAGACAGGTGAAAAGTAACCCATACCTCTTGTTTTCCTTTCGGCCTTGTTTTGTGATGAATGGGCCAAAGCAATCCATACCACAGAAGGTGAAAGGAGGTGATGGTTCCACACGCTCCTGTGGAAGATCTGCCATCTTTTGTTCAACTGTTGGCCTGCGAAGTCGCCTACATGTGACACAGTGTTTGATTTAAGAAGTTACTGCTCTGTTCATTCCAGAAATCCAGTAGCCACTGGACCGGATTTCATTGATGGTGAATCCTTTGCCTTGATGTTTTGACCTTTCATGGTGATAACCAATGATCAGCTTTGTAATGTGGTGTTCTTTGGGAAGGATGACTGGGTGCTTAACATTCTTGGAAAGGGATGATCTGCTTAGCCTTCCTCCCACCTTGAGAATACCATCCTCATCAAGAAAAGCATCAAGAGAATACAGTGAACTCTGTGATGGTAAAGTACTTGTCGAACTCAGTAAGTGTAGCTCCTTCTGGTACACAGTTTTCTGCAAATCTTTAATTATGCAGTTTTCTGCTGCTTTTCGTTCCGTCACTGAAGTAAGGGAGTTTGACTTATTTCCACTGATGCGTCTTCGAATGCGTGCAATAGCCCTAACCGCCAGTGACCACGAAGAAAACTTAGACAAACGGTCTGAGAAAGTGGTTTGAACTGTGGTTTTTGTATTAAGTGCTTGTGCACTTCGAACCTCTGGATCTCCAACATTCAGTTCGAGACCTTCTTCGGCAGTCAGCTCAATGTCCTTGTTCCACAAGAACTTCGGTCCAGTGAACCATGTAGACGATGCCAGTTCATCTGAGGTCAATCCTCTTGATGCATGATCGGCAGGGTTTTCAATGGTGGGAACATGTCTCCACTGCTGAGGATTTGAGCTGAGATGTATCCTTTGGACACGATTGGATACAAAGGTATGAAATCGCCTTGCATCATTCCTTATATATCCCAGAACGACCTTTGAGTCAGTCCAAAAGAACTCCTCAATGTCAGATGATCCAAATTCGTCTTTAAGCATATTGCTTACCTTTGCAGCAACAACTGCAGCGGTCAGTTCTAACCTGGGGATGGTCATGACTTTATTTGGGGCAACACGGGATTTTCCAACCACTAAGGCACAGTGAACATTCCCCCTTTCATTCAGAACTCTCAGGTATGAACATTGGCCATAGCCTTTCATGCTGGCATCTGAGAAGTGATGAAGTTCTCTCTTCGACACAATTCCGAAGTCAACAGGTAAGTAGGCTCGTGGCACATTAACCTTATCCAAATGGGCTAGATCATGTTTCCATCGATTCCATTTTGAATGGAGATCCTCATCGACTGGATCATCCCACCCAATGCCTCGTCTACACATCTCTTGGAGAATTATTTTACCGTGGAGTAGTACTGGTGCGACAAGTCCAAGAGGATCATACAGAGAGGCAACTGTTGATAAAATGCCACGCCGAGTCGCAGGTTGCTCTTTGATGTTGACGTTAATCTGGAGGCTATCAGACTCTACATCCCATTTGATTCCAAGAACTCTTTCAAGGGGAAGATCATCGAAGGTGCGGTCCATATCTTCCACCTTTGTGGCTCGCTCGCTAGATGGTATGCTTTTAAGAACATCTCTGTTGTTCGATACAAACTTATGCAATCGAAGACCTCCCATAGCACAGAGTTCTCGAGCTTCCTTTGCTAATTGAATTCCATCTTCAACACTCTCGACGCTAATCAGGCCATCATCCATGTAGAATTCTCTCATGATAAATTCTGACCCCCTTGGGTAATGATCTTTGCATTGTTTGGCAAGATGTTTCAGACCATAATTTGCACATCCTGGAGATGACGCAGCACCAAATAGGTGTACTTTCATACGAAACTCACTTGGTCGGAGATTTAGATTTCCATTTTTCCACCACAGGAAACGCAGATAATTGCGATCAGTTTCCGTCACATGGAATTGATGGAACATTTTCTCAATGTCACACACAAGTGCAACGGGATGTTGACGAAAACGGATGAGGATTCCATTCAAATTACTCAACATATCGGGGCCAGTGAGCAGATGATCATTTAAGCTGGTTCCTTTATATTTAGCGGAGCAGTCAAACACTACTCTAAGTTTATCAGGCTTTTGAGGATGGAAAACACCATGGTGAGGTATGTACCATTTCTCCCCACTTTCCCCATCATCTTGGACCAGCTCCGCCTCTCCACTTTCAATGACATCTTCCATGAACTTAACATACTGCTCTTTATACCTCTCATTTTTCTGCAATTTCCTTTTGAGGTGTTTAAGGCGTATCATGGCAAGATCTTTATTGTCTGGAAGATTAGGCCTCTCTTTGAATGGCAGAGGCATTTCACAATGTCCATTTGCATTTTGACATATTTTTTGACTCAGTTTATTCAGAAATGCAATATCATCCTGCGAGATGGTTTTATCACTTTCTCTGCAATCTTTAAAATCAGACTCCAAGAATTGGATGACGTCAGCAGGTGTTACAGGTGGCTGCTCTTTGACAATAGTCCTATGACATAGACGACTTTGATTGATCTGCTCATTTATTGGGGTTGAACGCCCCACAACGCTCCATCCCAAATCAGTCTGTATTGCATATGGTTCCTCTTCTTGTCCCGTGATAACCTTTCTTGGCATCATGGCTCGGGAACAGTTGTAGCCTATAAGCAATCCTACATCACAATCTTTCAGTGGTTGAAGTTCATCAATTATTTCCTGTAGGTGGCTCCATCTTCTGGCTGTTTCTGGAGTCGGAATGTGAGCACGGTTTACAGGAATGCAATCTTTTGTGTAAGCGGATGGGAGATCAATCTGCAATGTTGAGCTGTATCCTCTTACTCTAAGACCAGAGACACGTTCACTTTGGAGCACTGTATCCTTTCCATTCATTGTGGTCAATTTCAGTCTCACTGGATGTTTGACAGCATCAACACTATTACTCACATCTTGATCAATAAATGTGGTATCGCTCTGACTGTCAATAAGGGCATAGACGAGTTTTTCCACAACTGGATTACTCTTAGATGACACCCACACTGGCATGACCATTGAGGTAAAGGATGAGCCTTCTCCTGCAACACTGAGTGATATTGCGGTGGAAGTCGGGGTGATTTGGGTGTTAGGTAAGAAACTTTCCCTTTTGTAGTTGTCATCATGGAGGAGAGTTGGATGTTTGCCTTTACATATATCACACAGGGAACGGCGACGGCAATCCTTGACACTATGACCTGCCTTTAAACACCCATAGCACAGCCTTTTTTCCTTCAAGATATTGCGGCGCTCAATCAATGTTACCTCAATAAACTCAGGACATGTTATAAGCTGGTGACTTGACTCTTGACACAAAGTGCATGGGAATTTATTGAACGATCTTACATTCCTTTGGTCTGATTTTTCATTCTCCTCAGTAATGGCTTGAGTGCTAAGAACACTGGCATCATTTCCCTTTATATATCTGGGAGTCTTCTTCTCAGTGACAAATTCTGTTGAATGGAGAGCATGAAAAGAAGTAATGGGATTGCATACGATTTCAGCCTCAGTTGATAGAAAGGCAGCAAAATCTTTGAAAACAGGAAACAGTTGTTTTTCCTTCAGACTTTGTGTGACTTGTCTGTTCCAACTTGAAGCTAGCCAGTCTGGTAGCTTTTGTGTCAACTTCTGATTCTCCTCACAGTCATTCAATATATCAAGACCTTTAATGTGTGGCATTGCATCATTACAGGCATTCAGGAAATCTGAGAAATGTCTGAGGCCCTCTGCGTCCCTTGAATTAATTTTTGGCCAGTTGGCAAGCTTTGATCGAAAGGCTCTTTGGATAATGAATGGTTGTCCAAACCGATCATTAAGCCTATTCCAAGCATCTTGATAGGCATCGTCGTCATTCCGATAAAATGTGCCATCCAGAACTTGTCGTGCTGGTCCACTGACATATTTCTTCATATAATAAAGTTTTTCTGCTGGACTGATCCTTCTCTGGCCAATAATAGAAGTAAACGCTGCCTTCCACTCAATGAATTTTATTGGATCTCCATTGAAGATAAATGGCTCTGAACCAGGAAGCCTATTCAAGGCTAAGCTGTCTTGAAAAACTTGAGCCAAGGAAAGTGTGTCTGAATGCATTGATAGTGAAGCCGGGGGGGGTAGGATGGCAGAGGGTAACTTTGTTGGTGTTATATTTCTTTCAACGTTAGTACATTCCACAGCTTCCTTTTCCATCTCCTCTTCATAAGCCTTCAATCTCGCTTGTGCCACTCGTACCTCTTTCTCAGCTGTTAGCAGGCCCAGCTTACACCTTTGTTCCTCCAAAGCACTTTTTTGTTTTGCTTCCATTTCTGTTATATGGCTTATTTGTTTATTCTCTTCCAGTATCATTTCATAGTTAGCTTCTTTTGCAGCTAACTCAGCTGTAGCATCTGCTCGCTTTGCTGCTAAGGAAGAAGAAATAGACTGGGGATCAGAATGAGGACGACTCATGATAGAAGCAGCAGACCCATAAACGGACTTGGCGTAATCATGTTGAAGCAGTTCATGAAGACGGAGTCTTTCGTTTTCTTCATTAAAGTCGTTTTCATCATCAATAGCTCTACTCTGGGCGATGCTGCGGATTTCTGAAGATACAGATTCACATATATCAATTCGTCTTCTTATGTCAGTCGATGGGGTAGTAAGACCTCGAAGTACATCATACATGTTTATCACTTCCGCTCTGTGATTTTCAAGCAACTCAATGAGAGACAAAAGCTCATCCTCTGTCATGAAGCTCTTCAATTGGTCTCTTGCTTTGCGTATGCAAAGTTTCCATTGATCATACATGGAACGTAGACGTTTTTCCTTTTTCTTTGCCTCTTCTTCATGCAATTCACGCATCTTCCCTGTGGGGTTACGTGGTCGTTCGGAACGCCGGGGACCATCAGATAAATTATTTTCTGCTGCGACATCTGCTTCTTGGTGAGATTCTTGAGGTGCCTGCTGGGAGTTGTCGGCATGCTCCCTCTCCTTGGTGTTATTAGGTTGTAGCATTTTTAACCCTTTTTTTTTTTTTTTTTTTCAAATGTCTTATTTGTTGATTTTCATGTAGAATTTTAAAGTTTAATCAATCTTTGTGACATGCGTTAAGACTTATTCTTAAGAAACCTCAGTTGATAAAACCCATTTTTTAGATAAACAACAAAAATACAAATACCAATAGGCAAATATGTGCAAAACATGCAATCATATAGAAAAGGCAAGCAGTAAAAATGCAAAGGCATGCAATAATATGGCTGTTATCCTGAAGGAAAGGACCACAGCAAAATTCACACAAATCAATGCAAAGTTTCAAGTTTAAAATGTCCATATGTCACTTAGAGGTTCATGAATATATCCATATTGATGTGTCTTTAGACCGGTTCTTTCCTTCACTCAAGTTCTCAGTCAAAGTTCAGTTTTTTGTTCAGTTCAAAGGTGAAATGTTGTTACTCACTTAGTGGATGTCCTTCATGGTGGAGTAATACTCACGGTTCATCATCAGTGTTAGACCCAATGAGTATCTTTGACCATAACATCAATGAAGCTGCTGCGTAATATCTGGGAAGTACGGTTCCTTAATGTGTGGGGTTGAGCTGCTCATCAAATCCTTAAAGACTCTGAAGTCTTGGAACAGCAACAGGGCCGCTGTCTGTCACCTCTTTCATTTAAGACAGCAATTCTTCAGATTGACGCGGGTAAGTTCTTACTGTAGCAGACCCAGCCAGGTAAAGGTAAAGCGTACTGATGTTTTGAGTTGTCTTTTATTTGTGTTCATTGTTTTTCTTTTGTACAATTCCCTTTTTGAACACCTTTCACTCCGAAACACCGTAAGAACTAAAAGACATAAAACATAACAAAATTAAAATACAAAGTATTAAAATTATTACCCTTTTACATCAGCTAAGTGGTTAGGTTTTTCCAAAACATTTAACTGTTTCACAATAAAAACAATAAATTCAGAAAATGAAAAATACCTTAATCCCACTTCTAGCTGGTTGCTTTCCTTGAGAAACCACACCAAGTTGTTTGCTGGTGAATCACACCTGCGTACCATTATAATCAGTGGTGCGGTTCCTACCTTGTATTGTTACCAAAATAAAGCCCAGGAAGGAGCAAAAATAAACAAATAAAAGCACTGGGTTTGTCTCTCTCTTTGGGTCATTTACAATGACCCAAAACACACCTCGAAATTGTGCAAGAACTATTTAGAGAAGAAGCAGGCAGCTGGTATTCTATCGGTAATGGAGAGGCCAGCGCAGTCACCAGATTTGAACCCCGTTGAGCTGTTGTGGGAGCAGCTTGACCGTATGGTATGCAAGAAGTGCCCAACCAACCAATCCAAATTGTGGGAGCTGCTTCTAGAAGCGTGGGGTGCAATTTCTCCAGATTACCTCAACAAATTAACAGCTAGAATGCCAAAGGTCTGCAATGCTGTAATTGCTGCAAATGGAGGATTCTTTGATGAAAGCAAAGTTTGATGTAAAAACAATCTTATTTCAAATAAAAATCATTATTTCTAACCTTGTCAATGTCTTGACTCTATTTTTTATTCATTTCACAACGTATGGTGGTGAATAAGTGTGACTTTTCATGGAAAACACAAAATTGTTTGGGTGACCCCAAACTTTTGAACGGTAGTGTATATAATATATATATATATATATATATATATATATATATATATACACACACATACATACATACAGGTGCTGGCCAGTAAATTAGAATATCATCAAAAAGTTGAATTATTTCAGTAATTCCATTCAAAACGTGAAACTTGTACATTATATTCATGCAATGCACACAGACCAATGTATTTCCAATGTTTATTTCTTTTAATTTTGATATTTATAAGTGACAACTAATGAAAACTCCAAATTTGGTATCTCAAAAAATTAGAATATTTTAAAGGCCAATGAAAAAAAATGTTTTTTTTTAAATGTTGGCCAACTGAAAAGAATGAACATGAAAAGAATGTGCATGTATAGCACTCAATACTTAGTCGGGGCTCCTTTTGCCTCAATCACTGCAGTAATGCGGCGTGGCATGGACTCGATCAGTCTGTGGCACTGCTCAGGTGTTATGAGAGCCCAGGTTGCTCTGATAGTCGTCTTCAGCTCCTCTGCATTGTTGGGTCTAGCGTATTGCATCTTCCGCTTCACAATACCCCATAGATTTTCTATGGGGTTAAGGTCAGGCGAGTTTGCTGGCCAATCAAGGACAGGGATACCATGGTCCTTGAACCAGGTACTGGTGGTTTTGGCACTGTGTGCAGGTGCCAAGTCCTGTTGAAAAGTGAAGTCTGCATCCCCATAAAGTTGGTCAGCAGCAGGAAGCATGAAGTGCTCTAAAACTTCCTGGTAGACGGCTGCATTGACCTTGGACCTCAGGAAACAGAGTGGGCCAACACCGGCAGATGACATGGCACCCCACACCATCACTGACGGTGGAAACTTTACACTGGACCTCATGCAACGTGGATTCTGTGCTTCTCCGCTCTTCCTCCAGACTCTGGGTCCTTGATTTCCAAAGGAAATGCAAAAATTGCTTTCATCAGAAAACATAACTTTGGACCACTCAGCAGCAGTCCAGTCCTTTTTGTCCTTGGCCCAGGCGAGACGCTTCTTACGCTGTTTCTTGTTCAAGAGTGGCTTGACACACGGAATGCGACAGCTGAATCCCATGTCTTTCATGAGTCTCTTCGTGGTGGTTCTTGAAGCGCTGACTCCAGCTGCAGTCCACTCTTTGTGGATCTCCCCCACATTTTTGAATGGGTTTGTCGTCACAATCTTATCTGCAGGGTGCGGTTATCCCTAGAGCTTGTACACTTTTTTCTACCACATTTTTTCCGTCCCTTCGCCTGTCTGATAATGTGCTTGGACACAGAGCTCTGCGAACAGCCAGCTTCTTTAGCAATCACCTTTTGTGTCTTGCCCTCCTTGTACAAGGTGTCAATGGTCGTCTTTTGGACAGCTGTTAAGTCAGAAGTCTTCCCCATGATTGTGGAGCCTTCAGAACAAGACTGAGGGACCTTTTAAAGGCCTTTGCAGGTGTTTTGAGTTAATCAGCTGATTAGAGTGGCACCAGGTGTCTTCTATATTGAGCCTTTTCAGAATATTCTAATTTTCTGAGATACTGAATTTGGTGTTTTCATTAGCTGTCAGTTGTAATAATAAAAATGAAAATTAATAAACACTTGAAATATATCATTATGTGTGGAAGGAAAGTATACAGTATACAAGTTTCACGTTTTGAATGGAATTACTGAAATAATTCAACTTTTTGATGATATTCTAATTTACTGGCCAGCACCTGTATATACATATACAGTGTAAGTATAGTTTCATTCAGAACTTTCTGTGCATTTCTATGATCTTTGGTGTGGGAAAGACATCAGTATTTTAGCCCTGTGTTGGTTATCCCTAATTTAAAGGAATTAATTTATTTAATGTTTCTCTTCTTTAATGTGTAATTTAAGATTTTTTTGTGATCATTCAAAAAAATCGTGATACATTTTTATTGTGGAATGTTATTTTGTAAAATAAATAAATACTGTTAAATTCTAGTTAAAATTCAAGTATTTAAAAGTATTTAATATTTATTTTATAAGCTCCCCGGCCTGTTTGAATGTCTCCCTAATTCTGAGGTCTCAAGGTTGGCAAGTATGCTTTTAACACACAATCACAAATTAAAAAGTGCTATAAACCATTTCATTCTGACTACAATAGTTTCATAGTGTTGATGTTACTGTAGGTCCCGACCCTTGGAAAACAAGCGATTGCGCAATCTTTAGAAAGTTAACTATAGTCACAGGCGTGCGGTAACCCCACCACCACACATTGCTTTCAAATCTGTGGGAAACACTGAGATTTGTTCCTGTTCAAGTTATTTATACAGTGGGGGGAACAAATATTTGATACACTGCTGATTTTTGAAGTTTTCCCACTTACAAAGCACGAAAAGGTCTGTAATTTGTATTAAAGGTACTCTTCAACTGTGAGAGACAAATTCTAAAACAAAAATACAGAAAATCAGAGGATGATTTTGTAAATTCCTTACATAGAAAACTTTTAACTAATTGGAATGTTTGTATAATTGTATTGAAATGACTTTTGTTGTAAAATGCCTTGAGATGACATTTGTTGTGAATTGGTGCTATATAGATAAAAGTGAATTGAAAACAACTAATTTCCATTTTATTGGATGGCATAAGTATTTGAAACATCAGATGAACAGAACTCAATATTTGGCACAGAAACCTTTGCAAATCTGATGAAGAACTACAGAAAACGTCTGATATCTGTAACTGCACACACTGCAGCAGGGATTTAGGCCCACTCCTAGATACAGATCTTCTCCAGAGTGTTCAGGTTTCGGGGCATCACAAACTTTAAGCTATCTCCAAAGATTTTCTATTAGATTCAGGTGTGGAGAGTGGCTAGGCCACTCCAGGACCTTGAGATGCTTCCTACGGAGCCACTCCTTAGTTTCCCTGGCTGTGTGTTTCAGGTCGTTGTCATGCTGGAAGACCCAGCCGCGACCCAGCTTCATCGCTTACTGAGGGAAGGAGATTGTTGGCCGAGATCTCACAAATACATGTCCCCATCCCATCCTCCTCTCAATATGGTGCAATCTGCAGGATTTTAATCCATGACAGCAGAGTGTTACTGATGGTTTTCTTTGCGACTGTGGTCCCAGCTCTACTCAGGTCAATGACCAGGTCCTGCCGTGTAGTTCTGGGCTCATCCCTCACTGTCCCCATGATCATTGATGCCCCACAAGAAGAGATCTTGCATGGCGCTCCAGACTGAGGGAGACTGTCGTCTTGAACTTCTTCCATTTTCTAATTATTGTACCAACAGTTGTTGCCTTCTCACCAAGCTGCTTGTTTATTGTCCTGTAGCCCATCCAAGCCTTGTGTAGGCCTATTATTTTATCCCAGATGTCCTTACACAGCTCTCTGGTCTTTGCCATAGTGGAGAGGCTGAAGTTTGTTTGAGTGTGTGGACAGGTGTCTTTTATACAGGTAACGAGTTTGAACAGGTGCAGTTAATACATGTAATGAGTGGAGAACAGGAGGGCTTCTTCTTAAAGAAGAACTAACAGGTCTGTGGGAGCCTAAATTCTTACTGGTTGATAGGCAATCAAATACTTATGTCATGCAATTAAATGAAAATTAATTATTTAAAACTCATCAACTGTGATTTTCTGAATTTTTGTTTTAGATTTCGTCCCTCACAGTTGAATGGTACATTTGATACAAATTAAAGATCTGCATATGCTTTGTAAGTCGGAAAACTTCAAAAATCAGCAGTGTATCAAATACTTCTCCCCATTGTACATCTTTGTGAAAATGCAAAGAGCTTTTCTAAATCGAACCGGTGCATCAAATATGAGTACTAAGAACGATATCAAACATTTTCACCCTATCCGGACAAAAACGTGTTAAATACAACATGCAGACGAACAGAGAAATATTGGTTAGCATGAGTCTTTATCACAGAATGTTCATACAAAGATTTTTATAACTATAAGTCCAGATGTACAACTGTTCTCCCTATTTAGTTTTTCCTCAAAAAAAAAGCTTTTCACAAAGCATTTTGGTTATAAACCTGAAAAACCAAACCAGATCCATTCAACGGGTGAGGACTTTGACTTCGGAACGAAAACATCATTTACGCTCTCAGACGCGGCAACGCCATGCACAGGGGGAGGGAGGAGAGGGGCGGGGGGTAATTCGCTTAGAGCAGGGAGAGAGAGCGGAGTCTTTTCTTCGCACACAGAGGCAGAAAGACAGCAGCAGAACTGTGAATTGGGATAAAACGACCTCCCAAACATGACAGATCTTCACACGTGTGGATCGCTTCACGGTCTTAAATCGTCAAATCGCACACCCCTATGTCCAAAGCAGATATTTTAGAGTCATGTCAAATAGTAAAAATATATATATTTCAATTAACTAGTCAAAATAAGAACTTTGAACAAGTGTGTGTGTGTGTGTGTGTTTTGCAGACTGTCAGTGCCATGTGGAGGGTAAAAAAAACATTAAAGATCATGACCAGTACAGTAAAAAATATCTATGTTCTTTATTTAAAGTATTGTAATCAAAAATATAGGTTTTATACAGAGTGTTAAGTTTGCAAAAAAAGGTAACAGCAGAAAAATAACTTTTTTGATTTACACGTTTCAAAGGTATTAACGTATAGATGATCAGTGTATGACCATTAAATAATTAGCCATAGTAGTACCAATATTTATATTTTATAAATAGTGGTGTAAATATATAATGTAATATATTATTGTATTATAATATTATTATATCATATATTTTTATGTTATTGATATGAATATAAAATATTAATATTATAAATGTGAATATTTAATATTAATATTTGAATGTATATTTGCATCAAGACACTGGCACTCTCCCTCCGGAGAGCTGGAGAGATTTCTAGGGGAAACACTCAGCTGTAAAGTTATCCTTGTACTTGTCATCTCATAGGGTAGGCCCTTGGCAAATTGACATCACCCGGAGTTATGGAAATCCAAGTAGTGTATTGGTAAAAAATAATAAAAAAATCTTGATTTTCCAAAAATATCTATCATTAGAAAAAATTATTTATCGTCCAGCCCTATTTCATACTTTTCACAATAAAAACTATTCCTGACTTTTGTTTAGGCTTTTAAATGAACTGGCTGTGTGGTAGCAGAAAGCATATGACATCACTTGACTATAAATGTCAACTGATGAAGGCTGAAGGCCTGTGGCTACCTCGCTTGACAAGTCAAGGGTGTAACAGAAGCTGACTGACCTCTAGGCCCCATGATGTATTGGTGCTTCAACTAGACACTTGGAGAAGGCAAAAAGCAGCCTAATCCTGCCTTCAAATACCATTAATATGCCTATAAAACAGGTTGAACAATTTACAAGATCAACTTCCAACAACTCTACAGCATATTACCCCTAATTTGCAATGCTTTGAGAGACTTGAATGTGTCTGTCGGTAAATCATTGTTCCCTGTTTTCTTTGAATATTTGCAGGACTACTTTTTTTGGCTGCAATATTTCTGAAGCATTTTGTGCTCGAGACACCAGTTTCAAAGTGACTTGCATCAACTCAGTGACAACTAGCTTTGCAGCAGTGACGGTGCTGCCACTTATGAAACTGAGAAGACAATTAAATCAGTAATGAACACTGGCTATTAGGGAAATCACAGCAATCTCAGAAATTTAATTAGATTCTCATTTGTGCTACCATTAAGATCTGTGACATTTTTTAAATGTTATTTTTTCAAATTTTAGTGCCTTTTGAAACAATATTAGCTCGACACAGTTATAAAAGAAATATTGGACCAAAACCAATATGCGAAAGGGGAGACATCTCATTACTGATTCCTACATCAGCAAAATGAAAATTGTACCCTAAGTACTAATATTTGATGAGAAAACTACATGACTGGTAAGCAGCACAGAATAAAGCCATGTCTAAAATACAAATCAAACAGGAGATTGGGGAAAAAAAATATTTACAGATGCCTGGTAGCTTTATTTTTATCGATTCTTAAAAAAAGTATGTCTTCCTGGCATCAGATACTCTTGTTCAGACCTGGTATTAACATTAATCCTGGCTGATCAGGATGTGCTTTAAGGAGACCAGTCCGACAACAACAATTCACACTCTGCATTAAGATCTCCATTCTCAGCTGCAGCCAAATAAACATGAAGCCGCATCACAGAGTGGGCTCTCAGCTGAGCAACATCAACAGATCCTTCTGTCATAAGATGAGATTCAATTACTGGAACCACATTATTCTTCAGACATCAACATGCCTGAGATTAATACGAGTTATTTCAGCCAAAAATTATTTCTAACCTGCGTAGTTTAAGCAACATATAATAGAGGAAACAGAGAATAAAGGCCTAATGTGGGAACATTTCTGGGGCGGGGTCACCACACTAAAACCAGCTGAATTCTCACTTGCTGCTGACGAAAAAGTATAAACTAGGCTTTAGGCTCCCCATGGGTGCACTTGTGGGACAAGGCTTCAGACCATCATATTATTTGCCTGATAATAAACTTGCTAAGGCCACTTTAAGTTCAGGAGGGCCCTCTGAACTGCAAGTAAGTAAGTAAGCATCTTTTTTTGCCAGTCCACTGGACTGACATGCTGAAAGCTCAGGGAGGACTACTTTCAGCCTCAATAATTTATGCAAAATAACATGGTGCTCTGAAGCCCCGCCCCTTAACCGAGCCCATGAACACCCATAAAGTGACAGAGAACTGAAACGCCACATTGGGAATTTAAGTCAGATCTGGGGTATTTGACTTATCCCACCAACTTTCCTAAGAGAAAATTATGCTTAAACTATCATGTAACCAAGTCCAAGTTGTAATTTTTTTCGTCTAAAAATGGTTTTGTTAAAATATTTTTGCATAAAACCAGACATGACCAAATAAAAGTCAATATAGCGTTTAGTAAAAAAAAAAAAAAAGCCGGAATGTTTCTGTGCGGCTGGGAATTTGACTTTCTGCATGAGCAGACCTAATTTTATATAATTTTCAGTTCAATAAACAGACACTGATTGGAAATACAAATACCATCAAATAAGACATTTCATTTTTGTACTCAAACTCCATGTCCATAGAGAAATGAAGAAAAACTATATTTCTAAAAAGTTTTCAAGTCTACTGCTTCAGTGCTGGAAATTAAACATTTTTATCCAACAGCAGCCTGATTAGTCAGAAGAGACATAGCTGGAAAGAAAAGCCCTACTGACAGTGATAAAGAGGAAAAAAATGAAATTGGACATGACACTCAGCTCAATGCCATTAGTGTGAGCAGACAAGCATCCAGTAATACATGTGCACAAACAAAAAGTTGAGAGCCCTGTAGAGCATCTGATTAATGTCATGGGAATATAGCAAAAACATCCACCAAATGATAACATGTCAGTCTGAGGGCCAGCAAGTAATGCTTTGGTGGATGATTGTTTGCAAAAGAATCCAAACAAAACTGAAACTGGGTCATGGAAAGCAAAACTGATTAACAAGCCTTTTAAAATAATCCACCATTAGACAGATCAACAAATGGGGCCGTTACATAAGCTAAAATACCAAGTCGCAATAGAGGGAACCTAAAAGGGTTAGGGTGTTTACTCATTATGTGTTTAATGTTGGAAATCTACTACATAAAATAAGTAAAGCTAAACAAGCTCAGAGATAAACACGGAAAATAATAATCTGCCACAATACAACCATTAAAATGTCATTTAAAGATCAATTAAAGCAAAATTAAGCATCAAAATGTCTCAACAGAGCTGGGCTACTGCACAATGGTTTGGGTAAATATTAATGGAAAAGTTTGGATGTTTTTTAACCTGGACCCTGTTTTTAGCAATTATTACGTTTAGTTACTCACCCAGACGAGTTTGGAGAAACTCTGAGCCCTTTGGGAGAATCCAGTCTGCAGCGCATATCCACATAATGGGCAGGACCGACGATTTTCTGCCTGTAATAAGACATTCTCTGCCCCAAAACTCCTTCATTTAACAATGTTTTGTTATGAATACTTAGCAATATTCCCCTGTGAGTTTGGAACGTCTTTGAGGTGCTAAGGTATTAGCATCTGGGTTTTTTACAGGCTTTTAATGCAACCGATTTCCAATTTACAGTAACCTGGGATTTCAATGTCGTTCCCGCCATCCGCCATTACAGTAGTAGTCTGCATAGGATGCAGAAAGGGAGCCTGTGGAAGCTGAAGTTCGTCCAATTGGTCATTCAGTTAGTGCAATTTGGAAATGCAAACACAAACCATGGAGTGAAAGTCCTGCTCAGACTACAACTGGGAAGGGGCATGGATAAATTAAGGAGTTTTGGGGCAGATAATGCCTTATTACAGGCAGCAAATGTCCTGCCCTGATTAACTCCCATTATATAGATACACGCTGATCAGATTGGATTAAAAACTTCTCCTGAAGCACCACAAGTGGCCCAAAACCTGTCTGGGTGAGTAACCAAACATAAAATTTGCTAAAAATATGGTCCAGGTTGAAAAAAAAAAAGTAATTTTCCTGTAAATGCTATGTGAGTTGTGGGGAAACATTTTAACTACTTTTAACTACACAAGATTTAATGAGATATTTGCTTCCAGAAACAAAAACAGATTTGCACTCAGATCAAACTAAAAAAAATTTAATATGCATAAAATCATTGCAACGACCCTATCAAGCTGCATAGTGAAAGATGGGGAGAAACGGACTTCCGATAAACTAAAAAGTCAGTCAAAAGGAAAAGATGACAAACTGATAAGTGGCATAAGAGTGGATTTGAAGAGGGATTGTGGAACTGAAAAAGCGTAAGAGTGTGGAAGAAAGAGATAGGCTACAAAAACATCACTTGTGTGTTAATTTGGTGGAGGTATGAAGCGGCCGATGGACTAACAAAAAAAAAACAGATTCCTGCAGGGATATTGAAACAAATAAACACTCAACTAGCCTCTTCACATAATGCAGATGAGATGGTGCTGCAGACTCTACGATATGAAGTGGCAACAACAATGCACAAACAAAGCACCACAAAGGACTTAGCTGTACAGAGGCCACCACTGTGGAAATTAATTTACGTCAACGAGTTTGTGACGCACAGCCGATTTTACAACTCTCAAACGCACTGAGACAGTTCATGACAGTACAGCAACAGGTGCATAAATAAATCTCTACAATCTTTTGAAAAGAGTACAACTGTAATTCAAGCAAATGTATGCAAATGGTATGAACAAATTTTAGTATTGGAGGAATAACAAAGTTGGCTTTATGTTTAGAAGCCTAATATAAAATGTGTACAAACATTTCGCAGAGAAAAACTATCCTTGACCCTTATGACTGAGCCGTTGCCCCTTCTCTATTTTGTCATTTTTTAGAGGGTTACGTTTTAAACTTCTTTTTGTCGTAATATTATTTCTGTTTGACTATTTAAGGCCTGGATTTTTACCTTAACACAGCTAGAGGTGCATCAATCTGCCTTTTAGGGAACCAGTCTGATTTCCAGGTTTATTTAAACATCTGACCTGCTGATTTTTACAGATGCCAAACAGATATTTGGACTTGAACACTTAAAGGAAAAAGAAAGGTGTTCAGGTTTTCTTGAGAGAAGCAACAGGAAAGCATCAACAAGATCAAAGTCATTTTACTCCACAAATTATCTATTTATTACCTTTCATCTTACTGAACTGAAAAAGGATATCAAAGTAAATGCTCTTGGTTGATCCATATGCAAACAAGAAAAAGTGGATTTTCTTCATTTTGATGCATTTCATGAACACGAGAAAGAAAATCAATTACAATCTTTGACTGAATGATTGGTATATCTCTTTGCACCACATACAGTGAGAAAAATGTGTATTTCATACTCCGCCAACTTTTTCCGACTGACTGATGGAGAGGTCTGTAGTTTTCACGGTCCGTGTACTTCAACTGTGAGAGTCGGAATCCAAAAAAAGTGGCGAAAAGTTGAACATTTGGTATCAAATACTTAATCTCCCGCTTCTACAAACCAAACAGAATCAGATTTAAAGTCACAGAAGTGTTCCACTTGGGGTCGAAGGGGACGACAGCATTTTTCCAAATGTCCTGCTTGCCACAAAGACAAGCTTTTGAAGAGGCAGAACAGTTTGTTGGAGTTTCTGAAAATTAAAACCACCTAAAATGTGAATGTAAGGAATACAGTTGTCGTAAACCAAATAAACTGTTAAAAATTAGACTATTAAATTATCTACAAATTTAATCTAATAAGAAAGAAAGTCACTTTAGGCTGTAGTTTGAAGTGTGAAGCAGCCAGTCTCAGCTGGACTCCAACGTCATCTCATGACTAAGCTTGTCAACTTGCCTTTGGCTAGTTTTAAATTAGAGCTTTTTATTCTTCAGAGTTTAAATATCTTTTTAAATGCAGGGAAGCTGTGAACATCAGTAGCTCCTTTGAATCCAGTAAACACAGTGGAGGCTCTTCAAAGGATAGGCGATATAAAATTTATTTGATCATCCATGGACTCTAAAATGCCTGAGGCTATTTTGACCTGAGTATAGCTTGTTAGCAACATTATCAGTTTTGTAAGTTTAAACGTTGGAACTGGGACCTTTTACCTCCTCTGTTAAAAGCATTTCCACCACCTAACTTTACAACAAACCTGTACATCCACCATGTCCCTTCATGTTGGGAGTGTAGGCATAACACTAAAGCCAGTGCACATCCTCCTGGTTAGAAACCACCAAAATAAGCAGGTTGAATCTGTAAATGTATTTGGCTTGCCAGTAATGTTTTTAAATATTGGTTTCAATAACTTAGGATGAACTGGGGCTACATATGGAAATTAAAACGGCTAATATTTCTACAAAACAGCACAGCTGTGCATGGCAAAATATGAATATGATGTGAAAGAACAGGAAATTAGTTTTAACTGTACATTAAAATGCTGTAAAAGTCACAGCTCATTGCATTTCAGACTAATGGGAACTTGACAGTTACATCCTGTTTCCCCGGGAGCAGAGAGGGGGAAAAAAACAACACAGCTGTCCATGTCCCATCTCCCATAAAATACCTGCAACTGTTGCCACAGACCATATTTCTAATTATGGGAAATGTCTACACAACAAGGGTTTCAAATTGTCCCTGCTTGGTCCACACAGTAAATATGCGAGTGTCAAAAGAGGTTTTGTGGGTAAGTCTGTTGATTCCATTTACAAACTAAAAGCAAATTACATCTAATTTTTATACTCTCCATCAGAGATGCTAGAGAAAAACACGAGCAGGAGACTACAAATTTTATAGTAAATCTATAATATAATATGTGATAGACTGGCGACCTGTTCTGGATGCGAACCGCCTCTCGCCCGATAATAGCTTGAGATAGGCAGCAGCCCACCTGTGACCCTGCATAGGATGGACAGATGGATATACTACTATATGTAATCAGTTTCATCAGTTTTCGGATACATGATCAAATAGCACTGAGAAACCATTATAACTAAAATAGCAGATAGAAATGACAATGATGAACTGTAATGTTAGGTGAAAACACTGTGACGCAACATTTTTACATCTTTGAATTTAACTTACTTTGAAATGATGGAAACAGAAATGTGTCTAAAATGTCAATGTTCACATGTGCATTTACTATAGAGGTAAAGACTGTCATCTGCAATGTTCAGACCATCTCATGAAGCCCCATATCATCGCTGACTGTGGAAATCAGCTTTTATTTTACCTTCAACCAGTCCTCTATACATTTAAATAAGATGCCAACGTTACAGTATTTTCACCTTTGCCAAAGTAGCTCATGATATCTAACTAAATACAACTTTCATCAGATTCCCCATCTTTAGCAAGCTGGAGCATTGCTTTCTTCTCTTTCGGTGTTGATGAATTTGATGTGTTTCTGATTGGTGTGTGGCTCTTCTGCACACGACATCTCCTTCAGTTAATTTCTTATCCAGCTACTGATGTATGTGTTGACGCTGTCAAGAAGGCTAGCTGGTGAGATAAACATAGTGGATGCAGTGCACATGTACGTAGACAATGTGCAGAAATTTTTTTAACTAAATCATTACCAATACTCTGATGTGGAGTGATTTGTTCAACAGCTGTCATAGTGACTGTAAACCACTCACAAACACACCCTCACCACCAATACATTCAAATACATTTTGAACTGAAGCGCTGAATAAGCTTGATGTATCTATGAAACACATTACAAGCCCAGTTGTCTCCTCTCCCTTCTTCCTTTCAGCAGCAAGCAGGAGCCAAAAGATCATCAGGCGAAGACAAAATGGTGATGAAGTTTAAAGGGGCCTGCAATATTCCAAGAGAAAATCTTTTTTCCCCGAAGTAAATGTATAATTTTTCTAAAAAATGGCTTGAATAGAAAGAAATGCTTAGTTTGATGTATTCATAAGTCTTTAAAATAAAATTGCTCTGGTCTTTTTAGGTAACTGTATGGCACGGAACTCATGTTCCTGCAGTCGAAGGCCCACAAGCACAAATAGTGCTCTTAAAAAAACAATTTTGAAACTTATTCAGGACATTTATATACAGAAGTGGGATTTTTATGTCACTAAATTGCACACACTAGCTGCATTCAATCATGTTTTAAGATTTACTAATACGTATTGATGCTCTCATGGAACAAAAAGTAGATCAAAATAGTAAAGGCAACAATTGGATAAGTAGTTTAATCATTCATTTGAATTTATTTTTGTCACAATAATCTAAAATTCTAATTAGGATAAGAACTTTTTTACAAAAATGACAAACGATACAATACATCTCTAGATTTCAGCATCCTAAAGATCGTTTATGACTTAATTAGGTAGGACGTAAGCACCATTCTCGTCTGGACCAGGTGATACGGATAAAATGTGGAGCACATTTTTTGTTCATATCTGAAGAGTTTATCATACAAAACAAACTGGTGCTTTATTCTCAGATTGACGACTTTTAAAGCTTTTTTTTAGACTCAATATTAATCACTGCAAATCTGAAACCTCAAACCTATGTATCTCCAGTTCACTGTAACACACCAGTTTAGATAACTCAGACAAGTTGAAAATACATTTCTAACAGCGTAAGGAAGAGAACCTGTTAAGTAAAAGAGTTATTCTGAATATTTGTTCACCAGTACAGCCACAGAAGAAGCTGCTCTTGAGCACATGTTGGAAGTGGTGGTTGTTTGGGATGCTCAACTAAAAACGATACTTCTGGACACTTTTGCAGCCACAGACCGCGGATGCCCACCCACTGTCTCCTGGCAAGCAGAAGTGTGATGCGATGAGTAGTTAAGAAAGAGAATAGCGGCTTTGTGTGAAAGCATATGCTCGAGGAAAATAAAAAAAAGGATGACAGTGAAAAGGGAAGAGTGAAATTCAGACAATCTCCCTAAAGCCTGTTCCTGTGGTTCTCCAGTCAGTGGCACCTCAGGAAGAGAATGGAGGAAAAGGGTGGGGGAAGTGTGTCAGTTGACTGGGGTGGATTTAAAAAACCCCACTAAAGTACAATCATTTCATTGAGTGAGCCAGTAGCTAAAAGCAGATCTATTATTTAGATCACAGTCAGGTATTAAGATTTGACATGGGGTCATGGTAACATAGTTCTGATTTTGCAACGAAAACCACCTAAATATCAAAAAGTATAATTATATTATTTATTTTTTTACATAAAGAGGAGCGATAAAAAGTCAGCTTAAAAAAACAGCTTCAACTAATACAGCTAGAAACTAACTGGTCAGTCCTGAAATCATTTAACTGCAATATCCATTTGTTGGTAATTGAAAAAAATAGCTTAAGATATTTTTAAAGCCCACAATTTTTTTTCTAATTTACTTCTAGCATTGTTAGCTGAACGTTAGCCTCTAGCCCAGTTTGCGACGAATTACAAATAGCGTTTGTGTTGAAGACAGTGTGATTGGCTCGAAACCATGAAATCCGGAGGCAGGACAGACTGTAAAAGACTATGTCCTGCACGTCCTTCATAAAATGGTTAAAACTTGCAAACACCCAGCCAGCTGAGAAGGAAATATTTTTCAATGTAACCTTCCTTCCAAAATGATTGAGACATTAAACTATTGTGTGATAATTTCACTGCAAATCTGACGTATCACACTTTTAAGGAAAGGACTCAAGCAGGGTCCTAAGGTACTTTTGCTGGTCCTAACTTCAGTGAAGTAGCTCAGAGGATCTTTGCTATGTAATGCTAAACTAATATCTCATAACAAGCATGTAAATATTTGTTTTGTAGTACTTGTAGTACTAGTTTATTAAAAATGGAAGTAAAGAAAAACCTTAAAATGAGATGAAGCAGGAACAAACTATGACTCAGACATTTGGTTTGCCCAACAGAGGCACATGAGAAGCCATAAGACTTTAGCCTTATGGCTCATTCTTTTTATTTTATTTTTTATTTTATTTTTACTTATGTTAAATGTTTTATGTGCACAACTGTACCGGAAAAAATTCCTAGTTTGTGAACTTGTTCTCAAACAATGGCAATAAAACTGATTCTGATTCTGATGATAATACATTACAGCACAGAATACATCTTCATTACTCTAGAGTCCACTGGCAGCATGCTTTCTGCAACTGCATTGAACAGTTTGTGTTAGGGAAAAATAATAATTTGTTTTATTATTATTATTTTCTTAGGGTATAACATAACCATATGTTCCTTTGTATACACCCTGTTCTTTTAAGATGCTAATGAAGTTTGACCAAATAAAGAGAGACTGCAGTGGGAGGGCCCTTTGAGAGCAGGTGACAGAGCTGTGTGATCAGGACATAGAGCTGGGAGGCTGTCTGAGAAGCTGAGAGGAGAACAGACAAACGGTCAACCAGAGTATCTTCCTGGTCTCCCTCTGCAGAACTTTACTTATTTTATCTCCCACTGCAGAGTTCATTTAACTTCAATTTCTCTCCGACCCCTGTGTGTGATTCTTTCTAGGTTAAACCACTATTTTTTACCCTAACAGTTTGTATGGCAGTTGGTGATCTAAGGCTTGGATAAAGCTGGTTGGCAATGGAAATCATTCCATGTATTCCTCTCTACACTATTCTTGAGCTAATCTGAAGGCTACATCAAGCCTGATGGAATAATAGCTATTGACTCTACATAAATTTGTCTCAGAAACCACTGACCCCGCTATACAATTTCCCATAGCACTTTGTGCTGTTGTTACCAATTGTTTCCACCTTGCTTTAATTCCACTTTTATTAACTGTAGAATATTTAGCAGCAAGAAAATGTCCCTTTATTGGGCTTCACTGAGCTCCTGAGAGCAACTCGTTCTTTAACAAATGTCTGCTGTTGCTGTCTGCATCCCTAGATGCTGGATTTCTTTTCTTACACCTGTAGCTATAGAAGGGATTAAAAGACCTGCATGCAGTTATTTGAAAGTTTGTACTGCAGTTAGTGATCTACCTGCAACACTATACAAACTGCAATGCCAACTGTTCAAAGGGCGACCCAATACCTTTGAAAATGTAATGTGTTAAATCTATTCATTTGAAGTAAATTATAAAATTGTTTATTATTAATTCCCAAGCTGGAGTCTTGAATACTTGGACTAATTGGATCTGCAGGTTTCTTTGTTCTGAACAAGTTTAAAATAAGTTTACACATGGGCTGTGCCATGTAATGGAGTAGTTCTGTCTTGTCTATTACATAAAATAAATATAGCCAATTTTGCATAACGCAGACCTGTCAACAACCAGTGGAATACCAGTAAGAGAATATTGGTATTTGGACAAATGCCATCTTGTTAGTCATCCATAAAACCTGCAGCTTGGAAAATAAGATTATTAGCACGCCCACCATGTCTGCAGAAGGGGAGAAACACAAAGCTGCATTCAAATTGACTTGCTGTCATACAGGGGATCAACTCATGAGCAATTAAATTACCAACCTATTTTACTAGTACCAGCATTCTAAAATACTGTTACTAGTAAAATAGGACTTAGCTTTACTACTGAAATACCATTACCTAACTGCAAGGAACCAAACTTTATTGCAGATTTATTTAAAACAAATTAATAAAATAAAACTGCAGTATTATATGCTTGCTTACCAAATACGATTCTCAAGCTTCGTAAACGGGGTGCAGTTGGTTGCACTGTTGTCTTGCAGCAAGACATTCTAAGTTCAAATCCCAAATCAATGTCTATGTATGGGGTTGCTTTTATCTTTTTTGTAGGACATTTTTTTGAAAAAGCTTTAGCGTCTGAATACTAAGCTAATGAGCAGCTCCAGTTGAAAGTCTACTCTTACTGGTAAAAGATGTTACATAACCCTTAAAGAGCAACTCACCCTATAACCACAGTCTTACTCTGCCCACATTTCCTCTTTGAAAAATGAGTCAAAAGTAGGTGTTCCCTGGTGGACCAGGAGAGGCTCGGCGGAGAGGCCTAGGTGTGGTATGCGCTGTGATTGACATGTTAACAGCAGCGCTGCTGCAGTAGCACAAGACCAGACAGCAAGAAAAATGGAGAGCAACGTGACCTTCCTTTGTCTCCACCTCTTCACCAGAGGAAAGAGAGGAAAAGGAGAGAGGTTATGTGGAGGAAGCATGGGCGGAGACTCTGCTTTTTTTATACCCTACAGCTAGTGCTGTGTTGAAAAAAATTGAAAAATCAATTCTGAAAAAAAGACCCTAAAAATCTATTCAGACATTCATCAACATTGTTCGCGCTTTTTACAGCTAAAATAAGAGGCCTTTTAAGGCTTAGGTCTGAAAAGGTAAATACAGTTTCCCTCAGTGAACTGTAACCCCATCCAGTAATCTAGGGTTATAACATCGAATTACATGTACGTAATTAAGGTAACGGGCGGCTCAAAAAAAGATTTTTAATAGCACTGATCCATATAAATATCAAAATGGAACATATTGGATTTGATCATGATAATCAATTCTAACTCTTTAGAATCAGAATCTAATTGATGCATGAAATTTTAATTGATATCCACCTCTAACCACAGAAGTCGGGTGGCTGATGTCAGACATCACCGCAGACCGAAATGCAATGCCAGATTCAAATTCAATCACAGTGTTGAGTTTTACCTTGAAATGACTGCCACACTGAGCGTTTTTGGTTAAAAAAAATACTTGTACTAAAATGTACTAAAATCCCCAAAATAATGAACAGACATGTAAATGTCACTATTAGACATTTATACAGTATATGAGCATAACAAAGTTGAGTTGCTCTTTGAAATCCACAGATTATATTCTTGTGATCACTTCAACCCCTGAGTACCGGCAATCACATGACCCTGAATATATGGATACAAATGTGATCACCTACCATCTCATATCACAAACCACTGATACAGTTGCCCCTGATGCAAGGTGAATTACCTTAGAGAACCTCCTACAAATCAAGGCTGTCCTCCAGCTTGTTAGACATAAAAGTGGGGTGGGTGGTAATTGTATTCTCTGTTCAAGGTTTGCAGCAAAGCTGTACTTCGGAGAGCAGAGATACTGAGAGATATTAACAGTAAGATACAAGAATACAACTTATCCATTATGGTATTTGTTAGGTTCAAATGAACACAATGAAAAGTTTTCTTCATGGTATCAAGGAATAACAAGTCACAATTTCAAAACCACAAACGTTTTTCAATAGAGTCTTTTTTGATAGGAACAGGCATGATGTCTGGGACAGTCACACAATGATGAACTTGAGTATAAATACAAGAGTCCCACAGTAGTTACACAGATATCCCATAAAGGACTCACGCCTAACATTGAGTTATCAAAGAGTTATACCACCAACCTTCAGAGATTTAAGATCTTGGTCAAATCGGTTTTCTTATCTGAAAAAAAAAAACCTCAAGCAATACACAAAATTTAGAGGACTGTTTGTTCTAACTATTCTATATGATATTGATGAAAGCGAACGTCTATAATTGCTCCTTAAAATATAGCAACATGGTGACCAGAGAACAGGGAAAAACCCGAAGGAAACGAACACAAAAAAAAGAAAAAACACGGGTAGGAAATAAACAACGGCACAACACACACCAGCTCAGAAATTTCAAATGCTACACACAACAACCTGAGCAAGGACAAACCTGACACATTTCACATTTTTCTATGCATTGTTGGAAAGAAGAAGATGATTTATCCTACCTTATTCTGAAGCAGCAGAGGGGTTTATCTCATGGAGACCACAGATGGCTAGATGTTCAGTGTAGCCTTGGAGGAAGAGGTAGAAAATTTGTATTTCAGCACTAATAGTAATCTTAAAATACTACAAAAAGATGGAGCTACAAATACAACACATAAAAACTATAATAAAGGCAAGTATTAAGAACTCCCTTAATAATTCATTTCTAAGAACATTTATATTTGCCTAGTTAGAGAAACAAAGATCATGGATTTCTACAAATTTAATCGGACATGTTCCCCTTACAGTGATAAATAATTGCCACCAAACCATGAAAGGAGGCAAAAGAAGAAAAGGAATAATCCTTTCAAGGAATGAAAATGCAGCATCTTCAGAGTGATTAGGTATTCACAAGCAGACAAGTCAAATCAGCAGTAATAGAGTCTATGCAATGAGCAAAGACAAATGAGAGATGAGAGGCAAGAGATCTGAAGGGAGGAGAAAACGTCTGACTCAGAGCTCATTTGACTGCTGAGAACAAATCCTTCCTATATATCATGATGTATTCGTACACTATACACAGTCATTCATTCACTGCGACGGTCTGGAAGAGAACCAGTGGAGAGGGACATCACAGTTTCTGGTAATAATCTCTAGCCATTTTCGGCCTGCTGCCGCTACACGGCCGTGCGCTCTTGCAGCCACAAGACATGAGGATTAGCTCGTGTACTAACACGACACACAAACGCAGGCTTCCCTCCTCTCCTCTCCATCAGAGGGTGAAATGACATGATACCTCTGATCCTGTCAGAGCCTAAAAATACACAGTATAATAGGACTTTCAGTCGGGCTTTCAGTTCCTCTCATTTTTCAGTTGCTCCTTTTTGCTTGATTATTAAGTACACATCAGCAGGTCATATGGAATTTTGTAGAAATAATCTTAACTGGAAATAAAGCTGTTGGAGTTATCTTGTAAATATTTTATTCACCCTTTAACTGTCCATTATTAGAAGTGCTGTGTTAAATTGCTCTTGTGTGCAGGATGAAGCAACGTGCAGCTGTTTTCCTCATGACAGTGTGAAGCTCTACTTAACATGTGTCAGCAAATAACTCAATCAGGAAGATTGAGACCTGTGTGGGGACGGCTGCAACCATAGTGTGTTCTTTAACGAGAAATCAATATTCCCTTTGTTCATGCTATGATTACTGTGTGCAAGGTTTGGCTGAAAACACCTTTACCCTTCCCTCAGCAGACAAACCTTTATGTAACTAGGGTATCCTAAACGAATAAAAAGCCTGGAGAGCAGAGACTGCTTCAGAGTGAGTTGGAGATTGTAACTGAAAGCAGTCTCTGGGTCACTCTCCTTGCAAGTATAATTTAAACAATTCTCTGTGTCTTTCTTGTGCAGTTAAGCTGATACGGTGTTGGGAATAAACCTAACAAAAGCCTAACAATAAACAATTTTAACTAAGAAAACACAAAAAAAATAAGTATACAAACCTGCAGCAGCTTGCTCTTATAATCTATATCATTTAAATGTGTGCTCAGTTTCTTTCTTTCCAATAACACCAAATTGTATAAGCTCCAGTTCCTTCTTATCTCACCAACTTGTTTTCTCCAAAAGCGTCGCTTATTCTTACAAAGTTATTATTGGGGGGAAAGAAAACGCAGAAGCAGTATTCAACTATATTTCATAGTTCCGCGGCTTTGCAGTCAATAAAGGGGGGACACTTATAATCTGGTATAAACAGCTTGTTATTTCATGAAAGTGAACAAATGGTGATCATAAAATGCTACACTGGGACAGACTTTTAGTGCCCTTAAATTACTTTTGTTTTCACTGACATAATAATCTTGATAAGATTGTGTTTTAAAAATGACACTCAAGGGCTGTTGCAACCACTCAAAATATTGATGACTTGTAGTATAATATTTGTCTATCAATATTTTTAGTCAACACGTAATCAAATAGAATTTATTGTGCTCTTTACATGAAGGGTCAGAGCAGACTATCTACTGATGAGAGAGACCTTTTGAAGTACAGGGAGCTCTCCAGGTTGTATCTGCCATCTTCTGTGTTAAAGAATGTTGGAGGAACAACTTTGGTAAATGGAGAAATGCTTATTTGACAAACCTCTATTCATTGGAAACCCTATACGTTTATGTTTAAATGTCATAATGTAAAGGAACATAGACCCTAATATTTCTTGTTTTAAAATCTATTTTGTTTACTTTAAATTAAAATCTTGGTGATAAACCTGTGTGCACTGAATTCAGAAAATCACCCAATTACAAATAGTTTTATTCTTTTTTTTTAATTTAGTTTTAAATTATCCTACTCAGTTGACATTTCTGTAAATAACAGTTTGGCTTACTCAATTAAACAGTGCCTGTCACTTTGCTGCTGGTACAGCTGAATTTTCCCACTGAAGGACAAAGGTAATTTCCATTTCAATGTTTGCTATTACTTTTTTCAACAATAATACCGACACAATCCCCTCACACACAACCCTAGTCCTCTTATGTGCATGTTTGTGAGCTACGCATGTCAGGAGAGTTCAGCAAAGCTCACTGAGAAGCTCCATGTGAGTTAAATCAACGCTGATAAAGTTTGGAAGCACTTACAGTAAGATGCAGATAAATTGAGGGTCTGTAATATTTCTTGGATTAACATGGAACAGTTAGATACATTAGCATTAGACACTAATGACGAGTCGACAGAGAAGACAAAGCCACATTAGGTATGTTTTAAGCTGAATGCCCACAATGAAGTCAGACAAGTTGTCCCTTTGCTGCATTTTCTTCTGTTTTCTGTCTGTTCACGTAACTAGGCCCAGTAAATCCAAATCTATAGATTTACGTGACAGAACAGGTACATAAAATTACAGTAAAGCACCATTACAGTCTGTGTGCCACAGGAAAAGCCCTGTAGCTCTCAGACTAGAGAAATATTGCTCCATGTCTTTCATTTGTTTCGAAGAATGAGCATCTGTGAAATCATAATTATTATTTATCAGACAACTCTATAATTTTTCCTCTTCTGATTTATACATTTTACTAGGGTTTACATTTCATATATATATATATATATATTATTAACATTATTAATATTAATTATTTTAATTTAAAGTTCTCCTTTACTAAAAACATTGACTGAGTTTTCTTTAATTAAAATCAATCATTCTGTGTTCTAAAAACATGCTGCATATGAAGATTTTATACAAACTCCAATCCCAAAACGCCTTAGTTTGACAAAGCCCAACAAGCACACGTCATAATGCTAACTTAGCATTCATGGCTTCGCCTACCTAGCTTTGGACCGCCCACAGGAATGATGTTTTTGGAAAGGCGAAAGCCAAGCCTCTTGCAGCTTCTAGAGGCTACGAACTAGGGCTGCACGATTATGACCAAAATAATAATCACGATTATTTTGATCAATATTGTAATCATGATTATTAATCACGATTATTCAGCCAGTCTCATAAAATATCTGTTTTTATTGCAAAAAATTAAATAAGGCAAAAAAGAAACCCAACCTGTAAACAAACTCCAAGACTTTTATAAGTTTAAACTAAATATGTTATTTCAGAATGCAATCTTAAAGTGCAACTTAATGGAAACAATTAGAGCTTATACAGAAAAGGCCTAGGACATTCCCTGCATCCGAATCCTTAGTATGGTCTACATGCTACGTAGCAAATACTACTCGCCCGTTGATGTAGTAAATACTGCGTTGCAAACGAGCGAGTGGGAGGTATGAAATCAGACGTATTGTAATAAAGTAAAAAAATAAAATAAAAAAAAGATATCAATGGCTCTTAACCAATCCAATCTTTTAGTTTTAGGGCATATTTAGACATTTTCCTGTAAATTTGTTAAATTCTACATTTCTTAGTCTAACAACGTCTTAGTCCTGCCGCTCAAATCTGTATATCGCACTATGAAGGACCACAGAAAGATGGTTTAAATCGAAAAAAATAGAAGTAGTTAGAGCAAACAGACTGGATTTACAGCATCCTATGGCTGGAGAGCTATGGGGGGTGTTTTGAACGTTAGCCTCTGTTAGCGTTACCACTCAAAGGCTCCACCCATCCTGTCTCCCTCTGCAGCAGCTCTGGCTTCATGCAGCGCGGGCCAACGGCCTCAAACTGATACGGCTCGGACTGATACGGCATTTGCCCGCTGCGCTCCATAAAGCCTCCCTTTACCTCTGGTGGACAGCGGAGAAGAAACCTCATGATTTGCCCCACAGCATATCAGATCGAGTTGGTTCAGCTGTGACTGCGACATCCCCTGCACCCCAACTCTTACCGCCTCCCCGCTCATCCTCCACACTCCACCATCCCCCTCCGTGCTTCCTGGCCCTGCCCACTTTGGGAGAATTTTCCATGGGTTTCAGTTACACTTTAATGAGCAATCCCTCAGATTTTGTTTAGTCTCCACGCCCACTCCCACACTAAACTGGCATAAACTGAAATAGACTGGGATTTTTTTTTTTTTGACAGACTCAGACGGCATTCTTTCATACCAGAGAACACTGAAAAACTCCAGTGAAGGAGAACTTTAAATCCACAATTTATTATGAAAAAAATACTTTAAAAAGATTTAATCAAGAGAAAGGTCAAAATGAAGCTAACTGGACGTGCTAAATTTCATTGAAGACATTTCACCCCTCATCTGAAAGGTTTCATCAGTTCTCGGAAAAGCATTTTTGCTTTTCGATCCAAAAAGAAATTCAAACAAGTGCAAATACCTTAATTAAATTCTCTCAGATCATCTATGTTTAGTTCAAAACGTTTGCTGTTGCTATAAGAACTCCTGCTTTTGACCTCTTAATATTTATATTAACATATTCTGAATTCTATCAGCTATATGTGAGGTTTTGCTTATTAGGGATCTATTATAAAGGATGTTTCCACTATCAGAACTTCAGGGTAATTTTACCAGAACTTCTCGTTATGGATGTGTCGCCACATCACCGGCCAAGGCCATTTGAGGAAACAATGGAGTAACAGTTTTGGGCTATGTACACAGAAATGATCAGGCAGAGTAGCTGGGTGGGAGCTGTGATTAACACATACGGATTACATGCGGATATAACACAAAATCAGATGGGGTTTTTTGTCTCAACAATAAAGCTGATATATGGAACATGAACACGATAGCGATATGTAGTTTATCTAAGTTGTAGTTACCACAACAAAAACATTCCAGCTGTTGGATTGCCTGGTTCGCTGCCATACGCATTGTGACCAACCTGAACCGTGTCCAGCGAGGAACGCATTTTAGAGGAGTTTAACTGACAGCTAATGTTAGCAAGTGAGCTAGCTTACCGATCCAGGCGGAAAGTAATCGTTTCTGTGTGTTTGATACTGTGAAAATATTTTATGTGGGTCCATCTAGTGTAAGCTTCACCTAAATTTACTCCAGCTTCTGTTCTTCTGTGGTCACTCCTCTCCAGAGACGGATAACGATATGTCCAGGTTTCTGAAGTATGCTGACTCCGCCATTTTTCCCAGTGCCAGCTGAGCTGAGCCGAACATACTGTTGGATCATAGAGACCATTTCTGTCAACCCGCAACTGCGGCTTCTACTGGCTGGTAGATGTAAACAAAATGGCATTGTCAAGCCCATCCAAATGTATATTTAATACTATTTTAAATCAAATATAACTTTTTTTAAATATAGCGTTTTATGAAATTGTTAGATATTGCATCTTTAAGCAATGCAACAAATTATCTGTGAAGCTGAGAATTTTACAATGCTCAACATGTATGAAAGCAAAGATGCAAACTTAAAGTCATGATTTCATCATTACCAATTTTTTATGGATTGGATTGTTACAAATATGTCAGAAAATTACCACAAAGTGTTCTCCTTGATTCTGCATAAACTTACCTAAAAGTTTATGTAAAAACATAGAAAAGTCCCCAGAAATTACATTCCACTAGTTATTTTGTTTTTTTGCAATAAAGGTGTACAGCCCATTAAATATTTTTCAACATATCATATTAGGGATGCACCGATACCTTTAACCGATGCTTAAAATATGGAAAATCTGCAATAAATTCACAAAAAAAGGTTAATCTTAAACTTGAAATTTTAGTTTTGTGGTCATTTTATATTTCACATCTGTTATTTTGTCTTATTTATGTTTAGTTAGTAAAGTCTGTTGCCTTTAGTCTGTTCAAGAAAGGTGGAAGGTGGAAGGTATACAGTTTATTAATTCAACAATAGTATCGGATCGTATCGGCCAGGTATCGACAGATACACAAAGCCAAGGCATCGGTATTGGAACTGAAAAAGTCGGATCGGTGCACCCCTACATTATACTTTATTATAAGACCCAAACTTGCTGTCAACCTATCTGGAATCTCTGGAATTAAATTGACTTTAGGCCAATGTTATAAAAATCTTGTTGCCCAATTACCCTAATTGTTTTAGATGTTTCCCTGCTTCAGCACAGCAGATTTCAGTTGACGACTTTTGCTGAAACGCAATCATCTAAATCAGGCGTGTTAAAACGGGGAAACCTTGAAACATGCAGGGCAGTGTGCCTTGACCACCAGGGTTGGAAAAACACTGCTTTAGACCGAAAGAATAGCATGGAGAAAAAAAAACTTAATTGGTTTTAAAAACGCAAAAGTTACATGTAATGCTTTTCATTTTAATTTGTAACATTCCTCCCATTCCTTTTGTGTCTCCTGTGATATGTTGTTTCCTGTTATGTTCTTAAGGGGGTACCATAACGGGGTGGAGGGAAATTGAAGTAGCGGTGTATATATGGGAAATGTTGGGGAAAATGCCTTTAGGGAAGTTATGAGATATTTTACCTTTTTCTTGTGTGTGTGTGTGTGTGTGTGTGTGTGTGTGTGTGTGTGTAGTGCTTAGCTTATGTGCAGCATGGAACATGTACTGAAATGACATGTGAAAAATATTATCCCCATGGGAAATTAAACATGATCTATCTGTATTTTTTTAAACATCAGTATACCTTAATGCCAGTGTCCAGGCCATACATTTTCATAGGTCAATTGATTGACATTCATGTTATCCACTTAAAGAAAGGACGTTAATCCAAAAAATATTTACCGGACATTTCATGGCAAAGTATTTTATTATATTTAAAAAAAAATTAACTTGAATAACCATACTTGTGTAATTTTGTGTCACATTTCAATATTAACTAGAAATTCAGCTTGCAAATGTGTGTAGCCATCTTAATTTTTAATCTACAATTGCATTATTTTTGTATATTATCTGGCTTATCTAACACTTTTGAACAAGGAAAAACAAACAATTGCAAGCAAACTCAATGCCACTCACTTAAGTCAGTCTTCAAGTAAGCACACTTGCTCTGCATGTTTTAAATGTTTTCTTGCTCTGACAAACCTGATAAAGATGACTGCATTTTGTAACAATTCAATTGAAATCAGATATGATGAAGCAGGGAAACAACTAAAACAGGTGTCTTAAACTCCAGTCCTCAAGGGCCGGTGTCCTGAAGCTTTTATACATTTTATACATAATCTGAATGACATAATAAGGTCTGCCTTCAGAAGAGATAATTTAACCATGTCATTCAGGTGTGTTGGACCAGAAACACATCTATATGTTGCAGGACATCGGCCCTGGTGTGAGGCCTGGAGTATGGGACCCCTGACCTAAAAAGGTGAAGGAAAGCGTGGGTTGAGGTCGAGGGTTAGGGAACCACAGAGTTTAACAATTAATTACATACTTACGTTTTTTTGGTCACCTTGCTCGTATCACTGAAAATATAGTTGTTGTTTTTTTCCTTCTATGATATTAGCCAGTTAAATTTTAAACTAGCTAAAACTTTTACATTAAACTACAACTTAAACTAGAGCAGAGACTGCCTTTAAATTAATACAATATGGTGAGGAAAGCATTTTCCGAGCCCAGACCTACTTAGCACTAAAATTAAGCAAATCTGCACTTCAAACACGCACAGTAAAGAACAAGAAGAAAACAGTGAAGTGGAGGTTGTTGGGTTTTTTTTTTCTCTCTTTCTCTTTTTTATTTATTTATACCAACAGTGTTTTGAGTTAAGGAGTTTCCACGTTTTCGCTAAGCTACACATGTCCACAAGGTTAGCCCTGAGCAGCCATTAAAGTTCTCACAGTAGGACAAAAAACATATCTGCTTTGAGAAAACCCGACGAAAATGTCTATATAGACATAGCAGCACTTACCTAAATGTTTAAAAACGTCAGAGTTTTTTCCCCCCACCAACGTTGCTGATAAAAAGCAAAGCTGCGTTCTGAATCTGCACTATCCGAAACGAAGATGGATGTCGGAAGCGATATCCTCAAATTATCGCGATGTCTTGCTGGTTGCTTATGAAAATAAAAATTGGTTTAGATTTGACAATAAATGCAATTAAAAGCAAACTTGGAAATTTTATAAGCTAATTATATTAATAAATTAAACATACTAGATCAAGAAGGTATATTTATATACACTATTTTTTTAAATACATTTTTCATAGTTAATTCAGCGTTAACAAATCAAAATGTTCTGTCTCCAAATTCTCGGGTATTTTAGAGCTTATCAATTCAAAACGTTACAAATTAAAAAGCTGTTTTTATCACCTGTAATTTGGGAAATTCAAGCAAGCAAGAAATTAAGCCTTATTAATTAGTCAATTCATGGATTACAGATGTTTAGTATGCTCAGAAATATATGATAAATAATTAGATGTTATTGTTATTAGGTAACTCTGTGATGGACTGGCGACCTGTCCAGGGTGCCCGTTGACAGCTGGAGATATGCACCAGCTTCCCCCCGCGACCCCTTGAGGCTAAAGCGGTTCAGAAAATGGATGGATGGATGCTATTAGGTAACTCTTCAATTTTAATACTTTAATGTATAATTGGCTTAATCCAAGTAAATACTCTTTTCAAGCCACTGGGCCATTAGTATGAAATTTTAGATCATACAAAATTTTATTTAATCTTTTTCAGCCCTTTAAGATTCAGGAGAGCAAACATCTGTCAGCATGTTTTTTGATCCATTATTTGAATTAATAATATTAGATTTTCTTGGCTACCCACAAAAGAAGATTAATGTTCTCTCTTTATTGTATTTGACTAGATTTAGGTTCTGCTGTCTACCTGAAGTAACACTATAATTTAATGATTGTTGCTAGTGTTAAAGAAACTGAGAACAAAAGTCTGAAATGTGTCAAATTTTTAATGTTTTATATGCTGTTGGCACAACAGAAACAACTTTAACATCCTCTGCTGCTTTCCCGACAGTGGCTGTGAATTCCTGCTCAGCATATTTTTCACTGGTGTTGAAGTTAGTTATTTAATTAAACATTCCAGTCATTTCCCCCACAATTTCATTTAGGGATACAGAACCTATTAAAATATTCACACTCCTTCAACCTGTCCAGATATTGACACACTGCAACCACAAACCTCAATGTGTTTTATTAGAAGATTACATGATTTATTCATATTTTATGTGAAAGACCAACAGAAATTATTTTAAAATGTAAGGAAAACTTAGAAATTATTTGCAAACTAACAGTAAGTCTGCCGGGCATGCCCATTTAAACCCCCTAAATAAAATAAAATCCAAGCTGTTACTTTCAAAAATCCCCTAAAAAAAGTGCATGTAATTTAATCTTACCATATACAGTTGTTTCAGTGAAGAAGGGTGTGCTAGATAACATTAGAGAAGAAATGGGATCATCAAGAGCAAGGAACCATCTTGAACACAACATGCCTATTATGAACAACTGTGGTGGTAGCATCATGCTGTGGAGATATATTGTTTAAATAAAAGTACTGAAAGTTAAGGAATCAGTTTTGAAAAAAATCATAAGAAATGTAACTTGGCTGAATGGAAAGTATAATGATTTCTGCATGTTGTACAATGGTGTGTTTATCCGCTGGCCTTAATTGGTTGGGAATTGAAGAGTAGTGTGCCCACCATAATACAAAAAGTGAAACTATAATTCATTTTCTGCAATAGTCTTTTGGGAAGAGAGCTATTATCCAAACACCTGGAGGATGATTTATTCTATTGTACAAAGGCAGGCAAGTACTGGCCAGGCTTGGATGAATATGATATTCACTTCCACTGATTACCTTTATCCACCTCTCTCTCTGTGTGAGTGAAGGTATGCAAATCAGTCACATCACCTGCAGAGATTCCCATTGATTTAAAATCATTTCTTTTTCTATGGTGACATGGGCTCCTTGCTGGGTGTATTATTTAGCTGAAAAACTGCAGAAATTAGAGAAGCTGATCTTGGAAATGCCCAAAGAAAACGCAGGTGTATCCCCACAAGGGAGCTCAGCCAGTACCCTCACTGGGAACAGATTTAAACACTTGCAAAAGACAGACACTGATGCAATGCAGCATCAGATATAAAAAATAGGGGTCTGAATTGTCTTGAACACTACAGGATACCCTCTGATGTAATATCTTGTAAGATTAATATGTTAAAAAAAAAGTCTGCTTACATTTGTGTCTAATGGACAGCAACATTAGGTTTAATCATAGTAACAAGAACCAAGTGACATGTAATGCCAGTATAAATACAGCTGCTCTCTGACGGCCACAGAGGTTTGTTTGAACATTAGTGAACAGCTTTAGGTTTAACACATTATCTGAAAATGTCTCCAGAGAGTATGGCACAACTGCAAACCTACCACCCAAGCTGACAAAGTGAGCATTAACCTGAGAAGCAGCTGAGAGGCCTACTGCAATTCTGGAGAAGCTGCAGTGAAACAGAGTTCGAGTGGGAGAATATGTCGACAATACAACTATGTGCAAATATACAAATGTAGTCCTTATTAATAAGTGAGTAAAGAATAAAGTCATTGTAGAAAGAATAAACCCATAAAAAACATGTGTTGCTGTTTGCTTTAGGGCAGGGCTGTTCAACTTCAGTTTTAAGAGGGCCAAATAAAAAATATAGTTTGTTTGACGGCTACGGGGAAGACCCGAGACCCAAGATGTTTTAATAGGGAAAGAAATTAAACCACAAAACAGTCTTTTTATTATTATGACTTTGTTGTCATTTTATTAAACATTTTACATTATTAACAGCTTCAACAAAATCTTTAAAAGTTGTAAAGATTTTTACAAGTTGTAAAGATTTTTTAGTTATATCTGAAAAGAGTATTCCTTTATGAGATGGATAGAGTTAAAAGCAAAATAATGCTGAGCTCTTGAAAGGAGGTCAAAGAATAAATTTGAACCAACCACATGACCGACCTAAGAAATAACACACACAGGAAGACATTTTTAGAAAATCTGGCATAAAAAAATGGCTTTTGCAACCCTTTGATAAACAATACATACACGCCTTAACATGACACTCTCAACTTTTTAAAACATCCATGAAACTTTCCACTGAGGCCACATACCCTGATACAAAAGTAAATTTGATGTAGCATAACATTGCTCGTCACATTTACAAGTAACCGGTTACTTTACCAAAACATCAAAAAAGCGTATCTCACATGAAGCACTTTTTGTCAGGGCCATATTTATAAATATCTTAACTATCTTAAAAAAGCTGTAAGTAACATCATTTCACAAAAATAATATTACTGTTTTGCCATATGATTTTTGAAAATGGATCTCGCATTTTTTCACTTTGCAGTAAGCTAGTAAAAATTACAGTGCCTTGAGTTTACCTTCTGTATAGTCAGCCTCATTCGAGTATAAAAAAAATAGTATTTATTCAATTTATCATACTAATCTAACTTCTTATGGGTCAGGGGGAGCATGCCCTTGTTTGTATGTAATTAATGTTAAAAAAAAAGCTTTATTCACAGGTATAAAGTCGATCCAAACATTGTATTACCAAGAACATGTTTCTGGCCATTGTGCACTGATACTAGCTAGCATGTTTAGCACATAGATGCTCTGCACAGTTAAAATGAACATAATGTTTTAAAAGCAAAGTACAGCTGCAAATCCACTATCTCCATCTGAAAGATGCCTTTATCAATGCGGGGCCTATTTGGTCATGACACAGAAATCAGTCTCAGCTTCAGTGGAAAATTTGTCACGAACAAACTGCAGCACTTCAATAGGAATGTTAAAATCCTGAAAAAGCTCGATAAAGTTCTCATTCAGCCTTGTCATGAAATTTGTCTTTATATTTGTTATCTGTGCACTTGGGGGTGAGCTCATAAATCCACAGAGATGTGATGAGTGCAACATTTTCTGAGGCAGGGTATCTGTTTTGCAAATAGTCAGTTATTTCCTAAAACCTTAAAGCCTCAACCAAATCGGCTGTTGACTTTTCCTGTCCTTGCACTTCCAGAATAAGTGTGTTCATATATCCAAAAATGTTACTCACAAAGTGCAATTCAGTTTTTCCGGCATGTTGTCCAAAAATGTGTGTTTTGTTTCAGAAAAAAGGACAAGATCTCCTGACGGGTTCACAGAATTGGTCAAACATCCATCTAACACCATTATAAACTGCAAGTCTGTGCAAACGGCTCAGCAAGCTGCTGATGGAGCTTATATGTGTATGGGAGTTGAGCAAGATAAAATTCACAATACTCATGATGGTCTCCATTGTGTTGTTTTAGTTCACTGGTGAGCATTGCAAATAGCATGGACGGATGAACGATACAATGTAAAAACTACATATGTGGGGCTATGGCTAATAAAGATGCAAAGCTAGGCAGTGGCGATGCAGTCTGTTGATTCATCCAGAGCAAACTGCACTTTGAAACAATGCTCCCCCCAACTCTTTGTCAACCACAACTTCATTGAGGGCAGCGACCGTGCATTGAGTCATAGTATCAGGCTCAGTAAAAAGTTACTGTCAAAAGGATGCTTTTAGTGCTCCCTCTCGTTCCATGTAAACGCATCCGATGTCTGCTTAAGTCTCTGGAAAGGATGCAAGCACCACCTGTACCTGTTCCATATCCATGGGATTCTTCTGGAAAACATACTGAAAAAGTGCCATGGCTTGTCTGATAGCGTATCTTATACAATATTACATTATTACAATATTAAATAGTACAATATTACATTGTACTCCATTTCAATGCTTTCATTGCAAAGAAAGCACAACGACTTATAACCTGTCGCTGTCTGCAGAATAAACAAGTACCTCTCTGTGCTTCTGCTCAAGAAGTTCATGGTCGATTTTACCTCTCTTTATCTTTGAAAGACACGTTTTGGAGCTTTTTAACCTTGCTAACTTTCAGAGTGTCCACGGTGCTGCTGCCTTACTGCCTTTGGACAAATCAATCAAGCGCAGAGATCATCTATTGAACTCCTTTGCATCATAATAGCCATGTATTTCATAACATTAAATCCACAAACTAGTCGTAGTTTCTGGCAATGTTCTGGGGGGTCCGATGAACTTCTAAAAGAGCTGTATTCAGCCCAAGTGTCACTACATAAACAGGCCTTCTTTAGGCTCCTCTATATGGTGAAATGTGATGTTAGAGGCATCATGGTGAGGAGGTTGCAGCTATGGCAACTTCTAACTACTCTATCACATAAAATTTACATAAAATACCTCACGATTTCTGTTTCTAAAGTGACAAAATGTGGAAAATCTTTAAGGGGTATGATTACTCCTGCAAGGGACCACAACTTGGTATTGATCAGACTTAGATTAGGCTGCTTTTGACAATGCAGTGTCAAACTATTTCTTTAATGGCCAGACAAACAGCTTAAACAATCCACTCCACTTAACCTGTCTCTTCCTTCTTATTTTTTTTTAAATAATCTTCTTTTCTGTAGTTTAAGTGTTAAGGAGGTGGTACTGAAGGGGTGAAAAGTGAAAGCGCAAAGCACAGCTCTTAGCTGCAACTCTACTTTGGCAGCAGTGAAGAAGAATAAAATCTTTACTTAGAAAGAAAAAAAGACCCATATATTCACAGTTACTTATGCATTTTTTAAATAACATGTTTATTGTAGGCATCAAAAATTCATATTTTTTTGAGCCAAGTGTATCTCTCAGCTTGATCAACCATGGAGACACATTATCGGCTGAGTCGCCATATATGCTTTGAATATCTTTAATTGCTATCTGTTCAAGGTGGGCGTTCCTCTCCTCTTTATCCAGAGGGCACGTTCAGACAAGCAGAAGATTTGGGTGATTATAGGGATAGACCCACTTTGAGCTGTATATAAATTACATATTTCACGAAGACTGACATATTGGGTCTTCCTAAGACTTTTCAGCATGTGTCAATGCAATAATTGCCTTAGGCGCTACAAGAATCGCATATGTGCCCCAGTAAAGTTTGAGAGGAACATTAAGTTTAAAGGATGATACATGCTTTGTATTCAGTCAAGCCGAGATCACACTCAGTATGCATCTCACTGGATGACTTGTCTGCTGGTGAAAGGACCTGCTAGCTTGCTTTAGTCTCTAAAGGAGTATTTAACATTCATAGTTATGCCGAAGTTTAAGTTCAAAGTGTAAAAGTCACCCTGCCTTGAGCACCGACAGACCCCAACTTCCTGGTAGTCCCGTGTCAAAATTCATTTTTGCTCATTCTGACATCCGACAGGCACGATGAGCAATTTCTGTCAGTCAGAAGCCCCAATGCCAATCAAATTACCCTGCTCTCTCTCGGCTCCCCTCTCGCCTTTAATCACACAGTCAGCTGCTTTTGTCATCTGGCGTGCAGTGACAACCACAGGAGGGGATCTGTATTCAACAATCATGCATTGCAACACTCCCGCCCCCTCCATGTACTATATTGAAATAGGAGAGTGAGGAGTCTTGAAGAGGACAAGAATGAACGCGGACAAGCACATAAAGGCTCCTGGATGTAAGTGCCAAGCTCTGCATTTGGCTCTGCTTCTGCAGATATGAAACTATCAGAGACACATTTTGGCATTGTTGTCCTCAAGTGGCAGAGAAATGTAAACACAAAAAGTTTGCTTAAGTTAATTATTCCATTTCCACTTGGTTGTCTATTTGCATAAATTCCAGCAGCTCGGTGAATATATTATACGTCTGCAGGCATGAAAAACAAATCCACCATTTGCATTTCAAGTCACAAGTTTGCATACGCTCATCATCCGTATGCATGTTTTATTAATTTTATTTTTCATTTTAATTTTATTACCTCAGACAGGGATGTTATGCTTTTGCCAGAGTTTGTTGGTCTGTCTGTCTGTTAGTTGGTTAGAAACATAAAAAAAATATAGACAGATTTTGATGACATTTTCAGGAAAAGCCTGCAGTGGGACCAAGAACAAGTGATTAGATTTTGGGAGGGGTCCAGATCACCGTCTTGGGGGTTGGGGGTGGACTGAGCTAGTTAACAACAGCGACTCTGTGCTGCCTTGAGGGAGGTCTGTTCTCTCCAATTGTTTTAATAGTCTAATAATATATTTGAGCCACTCTTTTCTTAAGTAGGAATGATGCTGCAAACTATTCCTTCAATAATTAATAATAGAAAAGAGAATAAGACAAACACAATTCAAATGTTGAATTCTCAAATTATGCATACAGGCTCAAATGTATTCTTACACACCCACTAATATTTGAACACATGCAAGTCCCAGCAAGTTGCAGATAAATCACACTTTTTGGAGCCTTCATCAGCTACCTGGTATAATTCCAGCAGGATATTTGACCAATGTTCTCAGAAGAAATAATTGAGATAATTTAATTTGTTAGTACTTCTGACAGGAAACTGGTCTTTAAGCATAGTTGACACATTTTTAATAGGGTCATTCCAGATTCTTAATGTTAGCTGCCTTGTTCAGTTCCCAATTCAATTTTCATGCAAATCTGAGATTTACATAAGCCATCTGCTTATGTCCAGTTTTCAAACTAACCTCAAATTTAACTTGGTTTAATATGAGGTTGAGAATCTGGAAATAGTCCTCCCTCCTCTTTATTTCATCCGAATCATGCAATGCACAAGTACTAATAACAGCAAACCTAGGCATGATGCTACCAAAATCATTCAAAGCTTGTACAAATGTTTTCAGTTGAAAAGCAGTACGTGGTGTCATACAAAAACGCTTCTTGTCATGGTGGCCAAAAAGCTAATTCTTTGTCGTGTTTGACTGTCTGGTAAATGATACAGTGAATCCCTTTTTTTTTTCATCTTTGCCAATTTTCCAAACTGAAGTCCATCCTCTGTAAAAGGCACCTCGAGTCTGATTCATTACATCTAGTAGATTGGATTTCTCCAAGGTGTTAATAAAACTTCCTTGGCCAGCCTCCAGTTGGTGCAAAATGCAGCAGCTAGATTCCTGGCGTACGCCAAGAGACAACAGCACATCACCCCAGTATTAAAATATCTTTCATAAAATATCTCACTGGTTGTCAATTGAGTTGAAAATTAAATCAACTTACTCCTTTTTGACTCTTATGTTCCAGGATCTTCCAGCTTATGATCAGCTTTACCCTTGGTGTTTCTTAGGTTGGTAACCAATTTCCTGTTTCTGAGGGTTTTTCAACAGGACGGAGATCCCACATTTTTGAGGGCTTATATTAAACTTTTGAAGTGGCCTGCATAGAGGCTCAATCTCACTCCTTTTGTAATTTTTTGTCCAATGATTAAGCGAGGTGATTGTCATGAAACCAGCCAGCTGAAATTAACCCTTCCAATGTTGCCATTAAGATTTTTTAAATATGCAGGTAAACATATGTTAGTATATTGCTGATGGATAAAATTATTTGCGAGATGTCAACTTCTTTAGGAATTAATACAAATATATTATTGAGGGTATCTGTATATGTTCACGCTTCTATTTATAATTTTGTCCTGTGTGAGTAAGACAAAATCCATAAAAGATGTTATGCTTTTAAATAAGTTTTAGGCTTTACAAACATCATGACTTGTAAAAAAATATATATCTGAAACTCATTTTTAAAGGCACAAAATAAAAGACACATTCATGCCAAAGATGCCTGTGTGTAGGCTTCTGGCCATAACTCATAACTTTGTTTTCAAAACTTTTGCACAGTCATCATCATTCTGTGTCATAAAACTACGCTCATTCACTTGCAGTTCGAGGGTTTTATTATTATTATTTTTTTGACTTGTCAGTTTAAAAATAGCAAAACGAATAACCAAAAATGGCGGGTGTGGTTTGTTTTTGAATGCAACCATGAAAAATGATGCTGTATGGTTTGTTTTTGAATGCAACCATGAAAAATGATGCTGCGTTTCAAAGGAATGAGAGTCTCGGTGCTTACTTCGATTATCAGTTTTTTTTTGCAAACTGTATTTGGTGTCAGATGGAGATGATAGACACTAAATACATATAAATAGCAGAGAGGAATATAGCTTTAGTGTGTTTACTTTGCTCCAATATTGTTTCCATGCATGTTCAAAGAGCATTAAAAAAAGCTGCTCTAACAGTTAATTTGTGTTTAATGACATTAATCTATTTTTTAGGTTTAGGTTAGGATTAGGTTCAATTAGTAATGCTTGTGCCTGCTCTGATAGAAAAAAATTCACAGTACGCAAGCATTTTCCCTTTTTTCTGCAGAAAATCCAGACTGCATTTTGTAAACTTTCTGTTGGATTAGTTTATAAACTTCTATCGTCTTGAATCCATTTTTCAAACAAAAAAGGTATTTATATTCCCCTTTAAGATTTTTCCACATTTTGCTAAAATAAAATCATACATCCCATGGAATATCTGTGGTGTTTTCTGTAACAGACCAAGTCAAAGTTGTATATAATAACGAAGCCGCAAAAACAGGACTCTTAGGTTTTTGCATTGTTCAGAGAAGCAGTCAAGAGACCCACACTATGTCTGGAGAAGCTGCAGAGATCCATAGTTCCAGTTAGAGAGCCTCTAGACAGTAAACACTTAGTAATGAAATCAGGCCATCAGAAACTATGGACAAATATGTAGAAAAATTAGGCTTTACTCACATGAAACCAACACTGGACTTTTTGAGTCTACATGTAAAACACTGAGGAGGAAAAGTAACAGTGCATCGCCTTGTAAACACCATACCCACAGTATAATGCTGCCACCACTGCAGACATACTTTTCTTCTCCATGGAGAGGGAGGATGATCCTAGTTGATGGACATATTGATGATGCTACAATCAGATATGCCAAAACTGGATAAAAACCTACCAGAGGCTGCATAAAACTCCAAACTGAATACGGGCAACAACAGCAAAGCTGGTTGAACATAGCACTGAATAATGAGGACTGAATACAAATGCATACCGTGCTATCAGATTTGTAAATGTCTGAAAACCATGTATCATTTTGCTTCAATTTTCCAATCATGGGGTATATTGTGTTTTATCGCACCTAAAAATTAAAACATCTAAAAATAACTAAAATAAAAACTATTTTAGTATGAGGAAATTTGAAAAGCTTAATTTTGTGTGGTACTGTATATAGCATAATATAATGCATTTTAAACTTTAATTGGTTAAATATCCAGAAGTTATAAATCTGACATAAATGTTTTTATAAAGCAAAAGGACTAAAAATACTTATCTGCTACCAGAATCTGTTAAATGACAATGTAGTTATCTAGTGACGGTCCATGTCTCTGCTCTGCAGTAAAGTGCCTCAGGGAAAATCACATCAATGTTTTGTAAAATGGCTTTGGCATTTGACATTAACCATTACCAAATGACTGACATGGGAACAATGTTTATGTGCTTTAGCATCCTGGAATAAGCTCTGCTGTGATTTTGCATGTAAGCCTTGCCTGCATTTCACAGTGAAGCTTATAGACAATATAAAACTTAAAGATCTCACTGGTTTTGCAAGTGTCTCTGCAGAATATTGAAAGAAAAAAAGAGTTTCCCCTCTCCACTCTCACATTCTCACTTTAATGTCTAAGGGAATTATGTTTGCCAGAAAAAAATTCAAGAATTTCCATATTGTAAAATGCCCACGCAAGTGAAGCTACTTCATCTTCGAAACACATTCTAGCATATTTTTTTTTCAAAGAACGCATGATAATTGAAATGGTAATAACACCATATTCTGAACTGCCAACACACAGCTACCCACACATGAGTGCATGTGCGGGTTGAGAGCTGAACGAGTCGAGAGACAGCAGCACGCTCTGTTAACACAGTCTGCACTCCTTAATATCTTCGTCTGCTACCTTCGTTCTTGGCTCTCTGAAGAATAAATAACTACTGATGCAAAAACAAAAGCTCCGAAAAAGTATGAAAAAGTAGCATAGGAAACCCCAAACGAGAACTAAAAAGTCTCATGAAGCACTTCGCCCGCTTCCATAATGAGAAGCCAGCCAGAGAAATTAGCTGTATTAGAGCTTCAGAGCAGAGTGATGATGCTGCAAGTCTAAGGTCAGCAACCTCATTTCAAAATCTGTGTTACAGGTAAGTTTCCTCTAATGTAATTTTGTGAGCAAAAACCCAACAACCGGATGGTAATATTGCTGTGATTTACATGAAAAAAAAATGCAGGAAAATTCGTTTAAGCTTGAGTGAATTTAGTACAGCAGGAAAGTGAGTCACATGTTTATACATTATCTGTTTAAATAGCGCTGGGAAATAAAAATGGTCCAATAATAACGATAACAGCATGTCCAAAACACAGAATTATTCTGTTGGTTTTTATAATTTAAGCAGAACACTGTTGCAACAAAGCAGTTTCAGTTGCTTTGGGTGATTAGGGGATAAAATAAAAGCAGCAATAAAACAACAATAAAAAAACAGACATGTGAAACATAAAGAACAAGACAATATACTACAGTTATGACATTTTAACTATTATTAGTCACTTACTCAAAGGCAGCTACAAACAGAATGTCTTTTAGACTTGATTTAAAGGAACTCCCTGCTTCAGCAGCTTTGCAGTAGTCTGGAAGTTTGTTGCAGATGAGAGGAGCACAGAAACTGAAAGTTTATTCTTCACATTTGGTTATGATTCGAAGGATGATTAGTTGACTAGAGTTAGAAGACCTGAGCGGTCTTAGGGGTTGGTATAATGATGACAGTTCTTTAGCTTACTTTGGTGCTATGCCATTAAAAGAGGAATGTTATAGTGTTTTAAAAATAAATACAGAATGAAATAAAAGAACAGGTTTACTGCTGACATGCACATGTCCTCATTGGATTCACTTTGTTTGCATGAAATGAATTTCTTTTTTTACTTTGCCAAAAACAGTAATACAGTGTTGTCTTGTTCTAATGAGTTGCACAAAGTAGGTTAATAATGTGCTGGCATCAGAAAAACCTGGATTTGATTATCTTTTCCATCTTTCACAACCTCAAAATAGGAAAGGTTTGGAGTTCCTATTTTAAAACAACATAACAGGTTGGATAAAAGCAATACAGAGGAGGGTAAAGGTTAAAAACACATTATTTTACATAATTCCTACACTTCAAAAAACATGTTATTTCCCGCGGCAATTCAAATATTGTGAAGACAATTTCAGGTTACATAACTGGTCCTAACTGGTCACATTGCATCTCTGATCCCTTAAGGTTGCTCCTACACAAGAACCCCCATTCATCCATAGATGGTGCCATGTTTGTAGTGTGAATAAGACCCAAAGGCAAGAAGGAGGCATCAAGCAGGAAAAACAAAACAAAAACAGGATGAGGTGATTAATGGAATGTGACATAAATCTGAACCTACAAAAGCTGAGGAATCCAAAAAGCCAACACAGAAGAACACAAGAAAAAATATTTTATGGCTAAATTGCATCTTTGGTTTCTTTGGAGAAAAGATTCTACTTCATCAGTATCGTCCCCCCTGCTCTTACAAAAATCCCAGGATCATTTCTTTCAACATTCAACATAAGTGACGAATAAATTACCAGTTACTTTGTGGAAGGAAATAAAAGTTAAAGTAAATGTATGCAAGCGTTTTTTCATTTTTAGTTTTAGTTTTAAGGTAGTTCTTCTTTATAGCTTTTTACCCAGTATTATCCAACGTGAACCAAGAAAGAAAGTGGGATTCACAGCTAAGGGAACTGTAAAAGAAAAAGACCAGACAGAAAAAATAGAGAAGTTATTGCACACTCAATATTAGTATATGCAAGTACACTTATCTGCAGAACAAAGTAAATCTCAGTCTGAATAAATGGGAGAAAGGAGTCTATACTAGTTCTAAAAAAAGGGAAATGCCACCCAACTTTTCCTGCCTCCTCATCCATCATCCTCACATTTCAGCAGCTGAAATGTGCTCCACAACTGAATATGAGCGCCAGCAGCAGCATACAGTTCGCCCACTCCATGGGTGGGAAATATGACGGTGAGGCGGTCATGCTGATGAAATTCAGAGAGAATTTGATTTGAGTTTACTTTTATCTTTTACAATTGAGAGATGCCTATGGAAAATTTATGACTCACTTGCATTAGCATAAATGCAACTACAGCTTAAAAAGCCTTTGATAAAGTAGGTTTCAAGAGAACCATTATGTTAAAATAACCACAGAAGTGGCCTCATTATGGGCCCCATTTCAGTATGTACCTTTAAAGTATGCTAAACAACTCAAATAGATTATGTAATATTCTCCCATAATCTTATCATCTTATTACTTGGATCAAACTACATGAAAAAAAATATATTTCTACTTCTGATAGATTGTTATGAAGCATTCTCTTTATTTATCTAAACTCTCATCTCTCTTATCTCTATATATAAACAATTTACTTTAGCTTCAAGTATTTCACATTTGCTCATCTTTTAACCTCCTCTGTTTTTTTCCTCATTGTAACAGATTTAAAAATTACGTCTGAGTACAAAGCGTCAGTATTGCACAGCAACCTCCTCAGTTATTGCCTCCATAAATAGATGTGTACAAAGGCTATAAAGTACATGGTTGTTATGCAGACTTGCTGACCCAGAGATGACACTTTATTGTAGCTCCAACCAGCTTTGGATGTCTTTTTCCTACCATCCTTGTCGTTCGGCTCTGTATCACAGTTTCAGTTGTTTAAAATGTTTTAACTACTGACTTGACCATAAAAAAGATAACAGGAATCTGGATTTGTGCTGATTTTATGAAAGCGCTCTACAAATAGAGTTTGACTAATTGAACAGAAACAAACATCTTATGTAGTTGTGTTAGGTGTGTTGGGCTTAAACATTTGCACAAGCTGAGAAATTCAATAAAAACACGAACCTTTCTTTATTTTTTAGAAAAATATCTTACTTTCTTCACAGTATGCCTACAACCTTTAGTATTGACAGCTGTATTTAGACTTGTGCAGGTTTAACTATGGCTGAGGATGACAAATAACCTCATGAGACCTGAATTTTCCAGACCATATCAGGATGTGTATTTTCAGCACCCTCCACTCCACATTTATTGGCACTCTGGGTAAACATCTTTAAAAAGCCTTAAACTAAGTTAATTTTTTATTACAGTTGCATGGGCTCACTCTTTGTTTGCTCCAGTTCTCCAACAGTGATCTTTGGAGACTCACCACCATTCCTAATGTGATCAGTTCCGTTTGCGGCCTTGCTGGTTAAAATCCCAATCATTATATACTTAAAAAAATGTTTTGCTTTAACTACAGATATGGGAGGATTAAGAAAGTAGGTGTTTTCTTCTGTTTTTAGACTCAACTAGATCAACATACACACCATATATGTCATGATGTAGGTTGTGGTAGGACCCAATTCAGGTGCACATTGATGCAGGGTATAATAAAAAGATGTTTTAATTTAAAAAAGTGAATTAATAATGAGAGAGAGGAGCTTAAATACCGGGGGGAGTGATAATGGAGAGCAGGTAGCTGATTAGAACAGGTTCCAGCTGTGGGAGAAGACCAGGGTGGCAGGCAGGCCGAGGGAGAGAGAGAACGGCATGGAAGGGAAAAACAACAGACATTGTCAAAAGATATATTGAAGAACATTTACTCAATACAAAGAAGAAAATTAAAAGACTATATCTAATTAGAAGCAAAAGAACAAATAAGACTGTGATGTCCAGGGTGTACCCCGCCTCTTGCCCGTTGACAGCTGGAGATAGGCACCAGCACCCCCGCGACCCATTAAGGATTAAGCGGTTAAGAAAATGGATGGATGGATGGATGGATGAACAAATAAGAAACTGTTCTATTGAAAATATGGAAAACAAAGAATTTCTAAAGCTAAGCACAAAAAAAAAATCAGAAATGACAACAAATGAAACAAGATAAAACCCCCAAACTTCTGGACTTCTGAAACTATATTGCCACCAGTGTTGGGAATAACGCATTACAAAACTAGTGAGTTAAGGGAACATATTACTTTCTTCAGTAACAGAGTGATGTAACCCATGCTTATAAAATGTACAGTAATATATTACTTGTTAAAATTTCAGTAACGTGAGTTACAAGCACATTTAAAATTGTTTTCAAACTAACGCAGTGGACCAAATAAAGTTGGATGCCTTGGAAAAGCACATCCTGTTGCTCAAAACCAAAACATCCGAAAATCAGGATGGCTGAGGAAAAGATGCACTGTACTTTTACTTGATGGCATTTTTCACACTATTTCCTTAACTTCCATAACCATGTCTTGAAAAACTTTTTAGTGTCAGGAGCCTAATTCTAACACCTAAACAGAATCATCTTTGTGTTGAGCGCTTTCAGCACCTTCTTTTGATACGATTTAACAAACATTGCCATGAGATAGAAGGCATGCAAAGGCACTTGTGACTTTTAATTTTTATAAAATAGTGCTAAAAATACAGTATTTGTGCCGTCACACTTGTGTAAAATGTAAATTGATAAATTACAGTGTTTAAAAATTGTATTAATCATTTAAGATATTTTGCCAAAAGTAACTTAAAGTATTGTAACTCAGTTACATTTCTCATACAGAAATATGTAACGCAAACATATTACATTTTTGAAGCTGTAAATAGTAGTATTACATATATAAAAAAAAAATGTGTAACTTGCCAACATTGATTGTCACATTTATCCACACATTCAGATGTTTCAATCCCTTTTATGACAGTGGGTGTAGAGAATCGAGCACATGGGCATGTAGGCTGATTATACAAACATTCATGAAAGAATGTGTCATTCACTGGAGCTCAGTGATAGGATACCTTCTGTGCAAAAAGTAAGCAAATAACTAAAAATTCCATGGTCAACTGTTAGTATGATTATAACAAATTGAAAGGGATTGGGAAGAAAACAAATTCAGCCATAAAGTACCGTAGTAGCCATGCAAATCGCATAAATGTTGAAAGCACAGTTTTTTCAGACTCAGTCCAAAAACATGACTGCTAGGTTAACTGGTCCCTGTAATCGGCCCTCAGCTTTAAGTATGTGCATGCATAGATGCATGCATGGATGGCTTGTGTGTCTCTGTGTTGCTGGCAACCTGTCACGGGTGTTTTGGGTGTACCCTGGCGTCTCTCACTCAAGGAATGCTGGAAATTATCCGCTGTTGATCTGTTGCTGCAGATGGCTCCTTTGATTATTGATGATGCCTTACCTGGCTCATCTGCACTCGGTCCAATATTATCATTACTGTTGTTTTTAATTGTGTGTGTGCATTGGTGTTCAATTAGAAGGAGGAGGCTATAACTGTGATCATGCCCTTAAATCAGTGGGGAAGGATGGGAATATAGTTTATGTGGGGTCATTTTAATCTGTAAAGCACTTTGAGTTGCATTTCTTGTATGAAAAGTGCTTTATAAATATAGCTTTCAACCACTGTGTTAAAATGTGCATTACTCAGTTACAAAGTTTCTATGTTTTCCGTTCTTTAAGCACTGTTTAAAGACCAGCACCATTTCAAAAACATCGGTTTGGCACTGGTATCAGATATAATCTAAACGATACCCATCCCTAAATGTGAAAGGAACAAACAATGAACATCAGGAAATCGCTTCAAAACCACTGTATTATCATGTATGTGAGATTAAAGGGAAAGTTTGGATTTTTTTTCAACCTTGACTTTATTTTTTAGCAAATATTACATTCATAAACTCACCCAGACAAGTTTGAAACTACTGTGAGTGCTTAGGGAGAAGTCTATATCGAATCGTGATCAGTGTAAATCAATATAATGGGAGTCAATTGAGGCAGGAGATTTGCCACCTGTAAAAATGCGTTATCCGTCCCAAAATTCACTTCAACCTGAGCAAGCGCCACAAGACAACACAAAGACTGGCTTGAGTCCTCTTCTTAAAGAACTGCCTTGTTGCAGTTTGGCGGTCAGCAAAGCCTTCCCGAGTGCACTAACAGGAGCCTTGGAGCTGTTCAGCTTGGACCTTCAAAGGTTTAAAGGAGTAATTTCCCAGTCCAGCAGGTCAGAACAAAAGGGGAATTCTACTAACCATTTAGACCTTTGTTCACAGACAAGTTCGGCATGGAAGGCAATCTAAAATGTCCTCCATTAGTTTTTTAAATATCTTTGTGATGTCATCATTGGGTTCAGACCAATCGGTCTTTGTAAGGCACGTTACCTGCCCACCTACTGGTGCCATCTTGAGTGTCAGCGCAATGGTTCTACTTAGGAAGCCAAAGTTGAAGAAGAACACTTGAGTCGCTAACATGGATAAAAAGAAAAATCCCTTAAAAGCATAAACTTGTGAAGGAGGCTAGGGATCGATATTTGCAGAAATTGTCTGCATTCGACAATGTAGCTCAACACTAACTCAATAGACATGAATGAAGCTTGGATGTGTTGTTACTGCCTCCAACTACATTTGACATAACTATCTGGTGTTTGGGATCAGTGCATACATATGTCAACAATTTAAAAATTACAAATTACTGGAGACATACTGACATTTTTCACATGGCTGGTTACAGGAATTGCTCACATTTTGACCTCAAGACTGCAACAGCACGTCACTGCCAATGTGAGCAAAGCTTGGTTCAAGTTGTTTTGGGTCCACTTTGTGATTTTCATTTAAAGTAAATCACATTATACATTTTAAAAGAAGTAATACAAGGTTCTATTTTCTCTTGGGCTGTGACACACAAAGTTATTTTAAAAATGTGCTTTTAAAAGTTTTATTTGTCTATAATGAGTACAGGTCAGCCAAAAAAGCATGTCCCTGTTTACCATAGTAGCTCTTTCAGTAACAAATTCTGATGACTTCTTTTTACATTAATATTTCATCTCACTGAAATAGTAACTTTGGTAAATAGGGTGCTTTTTAGTCAAAGTACTCAGTAGTCCACGCAGCGGTTGGGTAGTCCATGCTTAATATTGAAAGAACAGTTTATCTAATATGGTCTTTTGGCGAGTTTTAACACAAAGAGATGTAGAGAAACAACAAAACAGGCTGCAGTGTCTGTTTACATGCTTTTTTTTGAGTATTCTATGAGTTGCACTTCTTTTAAAAACTTTACAGATTACTTTCCAACGTCCATTGCTCCTTGAATGGGTGTGTTCATAAGCTGAAGAAAATAAAACTCTAGTTAACCGGAAACGACACTGCAGTGGTATGGTGACCTGCCATGAAAAGTTAGCACACCCTGCTGTCCTGGTGGGGAATTGCTTTGCAACACTGAAAAACAAAAAGAGAACTATAAACGAAAAATGTCTCCGTCAATACCTCTGCGTCTGGGTGCAAACTTGTTGAAAGGGAGGTATAAACTAGGTTTAACTCACAATTGCCCTTCATGTTTGGTAGAGGTTTGGGAGATAGATTGCAACTTCATATAGCCCAAAAGACAGAGATTAAGTAACATCACTTATACTAAACAACTGTCTCACTCACCTTGACGAAAATGCTGCGAGCAAACACCTACTGCTGGGAGATGTGGTTTCGAAAGTAGTGACCTTCTGTCTCACAGCTGCGACTCAGGCCGTTCGACATCTCCTTGTTAGTTTTCCCTTTTTCTGCCCAAAATCTAGTTTTCAAAAGGAAACTGAAAAAAACACTTGCTGTTTTTGAGCTTTTGATTCCTGGCATAGTGTGTACCATTTTTTATCGAGTTTAAAACCTCCACACACAAAGCGATTAAAGCTTCCGTTGTTTATAAACTCAACCATCCCATCATGCAATGCGCTTACAGCACCCGCTATGTCATCTGACAAGGACAGCACATGGGAATGCATGGGGAGCCTAACTGTACGTACACACCGAAAGCGAATTAAGCAAGCGGCGAGTCCGGTGTACATGTTATGTCAATGGAGGAGCGCGTTGAAGCACGTGGGTGGTCCCGCTTCAAATCAGAAGCAGATCTGCGTCGCGAAAAAGCTTTTTTGCCCTATTCGCACGGAGGATTTGTACAAATGAGGCGTTTGCAGCGCATCAAAAAGTCTGCCCAAGTTGAAAATCTCTGAACTTCAGCTTCAATTCGCGCCGCGACAACCAATCAGGGGACAGAGTTTCAGTGATTCTGTGACTGTGATGGAGTCACAGCCTCAGCAGGACATGGAGGAAATACTGATAAACATTGTCGCTAATCACCCCGAGCTACATGACACAAGCTGTTTTCAATACAGAGACAGGAAAAAAATAAATATTATAAATAGGTTAAACTATTTAGACAGGAATGCTCTTAAGAGGTTTGTGGGTGGCTCTTAAAAGAGCCGTTGTTGCTGTAAAAGCACCTCTCGGCCTAGAAGTGAGCCTTGAAACAGCCTCCTCACCTGGTTTCCTGGTAGCAGCTCCCGCACCACATCCCACGCTGCTCAAATATTATAAACTTTTACGAGCCGCAGACAGATGGACAGCTGCTCAGAAATGTAGTTGGTGTGTCGGCAGGCGAAGCTTGGACCTTCACGGCACAAACTGGGCGAGCAGGTCACATTCTCCAGATGGCGAGGAGCCGGTGTTTATGAGAGGCTCGCTGCTGTTTATGGATCCCTCCGCCGTAGCTAGACTGTATCTGTAGCTCACTAAACCCCCACTGCAGCTGTCTCCGGTCTACCGGAGGCCAGGCCGAACACGTAATCCACTCTGTCCTCCGTCAGATCGGAGACCATAATCCATGGGCAGATGCACTCTAGCCCCAGCTCCGCTGAAGGCCAGTTCGCACGTGAAAATACCACATATGAAGCGCGACCAGTTCGCTTTGAACACGCTTCAAGATGCGAATGTTCAAGCATCCAGCTGGGGGCATGTGGCACGTTTTGACGCTTTTGGTGTGGACACAGTGTAAGTCACGCCCTTCTACTTCCGGTCCGTGGGTCCCCTAATGGCAAATAAAAAATGAAAGAGAGTCAATGGAGCGATAAAAGTTATGTTCCAATCCAGTTTGTTGTGCGCCGTGGATCGAACATATGATGTATGTGAATTTTCAAGACTAATTTTGATGCAGAGAAAACACTGATTTTTGACCGGAGGCAAAAGTTACTTTAGGTTTTGTGTGAAAACGTTTAGTGGATTACAACTGCAGAAGAAGAAGGAGTGCGAGGGTCGAAGCCTCCAGGCCAAAGAAAGGAGAATTAAACAGGAAAGGAGCATTCAACACGAAAACCACTATAAACTTGACCACATGGATAAACATGGGATAAAGCAGTCGGAGGAGTGAGATCCAGCATGGAGGAGAAGCTCTACAAGCTCTAGGTGAGTGTTTTACATGCTATAGCTAGTGCTAGTTCCCATTAGCCAAATGGCTTAGTTAGCATTTAAATCAAAGTACCCCAAATGTGTGATTCAGGACGCAAGACAAAGTGGACCAGAAAATAACTTTTAACACTCCATTGACTGAGTCCCAACATTAACAACTGATTACTGCAGACTTTGAATGGAAACTGTTGACTCAATGTGGTATACACTGCGCTTAGGCTACTGTATCACCGTATATTTTAGGGAGGACACAACACTTTCACATCCAAACAGAACATCCTGTTCCACTTCCAGCGCCAAAAGTGACACACAAACACAGATGTGACACACATACACGCTGGCAAATATTACAAAACATGTATCGCTGCAAACGTCCTGCCTGTCATATTCTCGTTGTCCCTTCTAGTCCCCATCTTTTATTGTAAAATTCCTCTGTCCTGGGAGAAAACTTTGAATGTCATACAGAATTACAAAGTAAAACAGAGGAGCGTCAAAAATCTGGAAATTGACATTTTTTTCCTTTTTAGTGTTGTTATTATATAGGTTGTTGATTCATATGGTTCAGGTGTGTGTGTGAAAGTATTTTGCAAGGTGCTTAAAATGAAAAAATGTGTGTCCTTTGTGCAGCGGAGGGCTGATCATCTGTTTCTCTATTTTAGGCAGAAGTTTGTTTCCCCCTCTCTCCCTGAGTGGGTTTTGTTTTAGCGTGTGACTGCATGTGTTCTGGCTTGAGTGTGTTTGTGTTTATCTAAGCGTGTGTGTACATATGTGCATGTTAAAAATGAACTTTGTGACCTTTCCATGATGGCCCTGCTAAATAAAGATGCATACTTCTTTTTCCCCTCTTCATGTTTGGCAACCTCGCTCCGGGATCTCACACAACCACAAGTCACAGCTTCGGTTGCACGTCGAGCAGGCAAATTTCACGGCTTTTACTGGTGGTTTTCGCTCAGGAGGTTCACTTCTGACTTGTCCTCTGAGTTCAGACAAGGTTGTGGTCTTTCCTAACAGCTGTAATAGAGTTATACACTGATGCCAGTGGTGCCCATGACAATCATGTGACAGTTTTGCCTCTCAACTCTTTCCTTATAAACACCAGGAGGTACAATAATGCGTCAGTGTTTATAAAGCTGTGAAAAACACAGGAGTAATTGTGTCCAGGGGGAACAAGAAAATGAGTCTCATGCTTAAATCTTTTTTTTTTCCTGCAAAGTGTCACACATCCAGCTGAAAACAGCCTTATTTAGAAAACCATTTATTCAAACTCACATACAGGAGCCCCAACCTGTTTATATAATGCTTTATTAAAACCCCTGAACCTTGAACCTTGCTCAACCCAACACTGGTGCAATAAAAATAAATAGTACCTTTAAAGTCATATCTCTTTGGAAATGCGTGAGCTGAAATATAATTCCAAGATCTAGGAGAAAACCTTCATATAAGCAAATAAATCATATGCAGCAGGGGTGCTAAACTTTGTTTATTCTGCCTCTGTTTGGTCAGTGCAGCACAGAAAGATGTATCTGATTTTATGTAAATGCGTCCCATTTTGTTGCTTATTATCACTTACTGTATTTTGATCTACCCATTAAAGTTCTAATGACCAACTTCATTAGGGAAGATTCCGTGCAAATATTATTTGCTCAAGTGTATTTTTCAAATTTTGTTAATCTATAGTGTGTTGGAAAGTTATGTATGCTGTTGGATTAATAATACATCAGGGGAATGAATGATAAGGTTCAGCCTGTGTTTCTGTAAATATTTGCATGATAAAAAAAAAAAAACTAAAGACGAAAAAGTCTCAAGGTTTGAAGTTGAATTGCTGAAAATTAGATAAAATACTTTCAAATACTGTAACATAATTATTCAAAGGTTTCTACTACACCTTCCATACATATTAGCAACTCCTGTAAAACACTGGTCTGCAGTAACTAATGATTATAAAATATTTCAACAAAAAACAAAAAATGTTTTATCGTTTGTCATTAGGGATTTGCTCCAACATATTCCACATCCCAAACCCGTAACATTCTGGTCTCACATGGAAATATTTAGACCTTTAATTTGGTAGATTTATTCAGTGGGGAACAAATGTGCCAATACATAAAGCTGTTTTAAACAAAATCAACAGAGTGACTCTATCTAAGACTCTTGACAATTCCTAAAAGATAAATACAACTGACGCTATTTTTTCTTCACTTTTAAACATGTGCCAATTTTTGAAGAAATCTTTCCCTTGAGTGTAAATATGATTTGGCACAGAGGGGCATTCCTATTGTGTCGTGTTCAAAGCCAGAGATACAAGAGAACAGGCCATTCAACTGAGGCAGATGTGTGCTGATCTTTACAAGTCCAGAAATGGTTAAAAGAAAATTGTTGCTATAAGCATGCCGATAACAAGAGTAAGAAAGATAATTAAGAGGTTTAACAACAGCTGTTGTATCAAACCAGAGCTAGACAAAGATCCAAATTTGTCGTGTCATCATTTGCAGTTAGGAGGATGGGAAGAAAAATAACCAATCTAAACCACATCTGAAGAGATACAGTATGCAGCATATTTCAGAGTGTGAACGAGGGAGATGACTGTAAGAGCCTCAGATGTTGAAACATGCATCTATTGTCTCTACTTGCTCATCCTTCTAATGCCTGCTGGCATTGGGTACCAGATTGGCAACAAGCGGGTCACACCTTGGACAGGTCACCAGTCTGTCACATGGCAACACAGGGACTCACAATGTGTATACTATACTAAAGAGCAATAGAGAGACTTATTACCTTACCAGACATTTTTTTGACAGTGGTAGGAAGCCAGGGACGAATGCATGCAAGGGGAAAACAGACGAACTCCACACAGAAAGACCCTAGTCTGGGATTTAAACCCAGAACCTTCTTGCTGCAAGGCTTAACATGCATTCACACCGGTCAATGTGTCGAAGCAGCATGGCAGCTAGATTACATGCAAAGTGGATGGTACATACGCAACAAGTGGCTGTCAAGCTGCCACGCAGCAAGCTGTGTGCGTCGGAGCAGTGGGCATCAGCACGTCTACGCAGTTGCTGCTCAGGCGTGTTGACGGGCCGTTCAAGCAGCTACTGCAGGAACTTGGTAAAACTGAACTAGGGGGCAGGAAACGCGGGACGTCAACCAATCAGCGACTCTTTGTACTGACGTCTGACATTTTTTAGAGCAAGATCTCAGAGCAGAGGAAGGGAAAGTGCAGAAATAACAGATACAACAGAGAGATCCCCACCCACTGATATACTGACGTGACTTGCCGACGCAGCATACTAAGTGTGGGTTTTAATTTTAAAGCATCAACTTTGGTCCGTTTGAATGATTTGCCAAAGCATTAGTGATACCAATTGCTAGTAATTTACAAATAAGCAGATAAAAAAAACCCATTCAATTTAATACAAGCCTAATTCTTGCAGCGTTTCACTATGTGAATGTGTTTCAATGTTTGCATAATCTTTTAGCTAATTATTGCAGCTATAATTTCAAATTGATGGTGATAATTTCTTGATTTACTTGTTCTTTGTTTATTTGCAGGTGTTTTTCCGGTTCAGTTAAACCAAGAAAAAAAAGAGTGGCACCGTTCCTAACCTGATTTAATTGTACATTTTCCGGGGGGAAAATGAACAAGGAACCGCATGCCTAATTAGGCTCTTAATTTGACTTTAGTCACACATGTATAAAAAAATATTGAAAAGAAGCCTCTGTTTGATCCTTGCAAAGAACAACATGTGCTCTATAGTCTAAACTTTAACCAGATCTTGCCCAGCTGGTCTGTCTTACCAACCAGGTCCTTATTTAAACTTGGGATTTACCCAGTGAAGAACAAAACTTGTAAATAATAAAACACACTCAGAGCACCACTCTGTGACACAAAGGCTCCTGAAACGATTCTTATCATAATTGCCTGCGCCCTCTTAAAAATGACATTTTTATCACAGACTTCATGAAGCAAACGTGCATTTTAATACCGCCACCTCTCTTAACCATCCCTGACTTCCGTTGGTTGTTTCTCATCCAGCCTTTCGGGTGTTTTTTGAAGCCAAACTACACAGATAGAGATGTATCTGGCCTCAGAATGGGGCTGAGATTGGAAAAGGGGAACGCTCGTTGGTGGAAAGCCTTCTTAAGTACATGAATATTCATGAAGCCAAATGCCACATCCATCAGAAAATTTGTAAAATCCATGTTGCACATTTCCAAGTCAAAGAGCCTGCAATGACTCTTTAAAACATGCTGCATAATGTACGTTGTGTACAACTCAGCTGAAACACATGTGTTAAGGCAACTTTTGATTTAATTTTAAGCGTTCACTACACACTTGACATCATTTATATGAACCTGATTAACCTGAAATGAGGTTTGTCTGTCCTGATAAAATCTTCCTGACATTTGCTTCCATAGAGGTTTGCAGAGATGTTACAAAGGGTCCAAAGGATCCCATTGTGCAAACAAAATCTGGCATTTGTATGCAAAGCACTAAATGTTCTTGAGTCCAAATACATCGCTAGTACTCAAGTAAGAACCATGTAAACCCCTCAGGTTTCAGAGAGCCTGTGTTCCCAGGACTAGAAATGAACAAGACGAGGCAGTATTTAGTTTATATGTTCCTCAGATGTAGATCTGTTACAAATGGCGTGAAAACCTAAGGTGAGCAGATAACTTTAAATCAGGAGAGAAAAAAAAGATTGTTTACAACAGCTTTTGACCAAAGAATCTGACTAATGTTTGGTTGTTACCTTCGCTCAGAGGTAATGTTTTGTGCCCGTCTCTCCGTCCCTCTGTCTGTCTGCTAGCAACACAACTCAGAAAGTCATGGACGGATTTCCATAAATTTTTCAGGAGTTTATTATTTTATTCCCTAGTTTATTAAGATTAGGGGTCTGGAAACGAGTAATGATTAAGGTATAACTCAAGGGGCAGAACCAAGCATGCATTTGAAACTCTCAATGCATGCAATTGGATAATGCCACGACCAATCACAACAATACATGGTGTGACGTATCCATAGCAGTAGTGTAGCCAACAGCAGAGCTAATTTATAGATTAAACTCTTGCCGTTTCCAGTCGGCAATACAGCAAAAACGTCCTTTTTGCAAAGGAACAATTCAAGCGCAGTTTTCTATTTATCTTTTAGATGAAAAGCCACTGAATGATTCTGAACGTCGCAGCACTGTCATCATCCGTTTAGCTTTCTTCTGGCCAGCCTACATCAGATAAACCTGTTTAATTGGTTCCTGGTATCATTGGTCGATGCCAGAGTGTCTTGTAAGACAATTCCAATTGTGCTCTCACGAGACCTCTGGATTTCCAGGATAGGAAATGTCAGTAATTGTACCAGAATGCACTGAGTAAATTTGGGGTTTTGATCTGACATTAAGTATGTATCCCCCCCACTGACCAGCGGTGCTAACCTCCACTCCTCTCCCACGTCAGAAAGCTCACCAGCGACTCTCCTCCCCCAGCAGCCCCACTACGGTTGGAGCTTATGCACAGCAATTTAGTCACGAATCTCCGCTTTCTGCAGCACAAATACAGCCATGCATTTTCTTGCCAGACATTTTATTCTTTAAATTGATATTTAAGTTTTAGATTAATCTTAATTTTAATTAAGCCTTTTAAATTTGGGTAGTGACAGAAAGAACAAAAGTTTCCAAAGCAGGGTGTCTGGGCTCTCTCCTCGAGAAAGGGTGAGAAGTTTGGTAATCTAGGAGGGGTTCAGAGTAGAGCTGCTGCTCTTCCACATTGAAAGGAGCCCATAGAGGTGGCTTGGGTGTCTGGTTAAAAAGTTTCCTTTAAGCTCCCCTTGTGAGGTTTTCTGGCCACGACACACCGAAAGGAGACCCGGAGGAAAACACACTGGAGGGAGTATTTTTCACGTATTGGCTTATGGGCCTCTCTGCTTAGCTGATGCCCCAAATACCAGAGATTAAGTGATGGATGGATGGATGGATGGATGGATGGAATATGTATCAGCATTTGTTTCTTAACTGCCTTTTCATAGACTAGTGCTATACAGATAACTAACATACCTTGCATTACAAAGAGATCAATCAAGTTAAGAGTACCAAATAAAGCTTTATAACCACGCACTGTATAGTATAGTAACTTTTTCGACCTTACATTTTCTCAAAAAAATAAAAAATAAATAAATAAATAAATAAAATAAAGTCAGGGCTTTATACAGAAACATTTTTTTGGAAGAAAACAACGAGGCTTGGTTAAAATCTAAAACATTGAGTGAGAATCTGCTATTACACATATATATACAAAACCATTACAACACCATGCACTAACTGAATTCCGGGGTTGGCTGTGTCATGATCCAAGGTGGATTTTTTTCAGGTGGAACTGGGAGTTTTGTCAAAGTGGATGAAAATCGGAACAGATTAAAATGCTGGCCAGTCCTTACCCAAAAACTTCAGGTGTCGGCTAGAAAGTTGAAGACGAAGGTTTTTCATCCTCACAGTGACTCCAAGCATACAACCAAGATTAACATAACAATGACTTTATGAGGTAAAAATTTGACCTCACATACTTAAATATGTGTTGTCACCCAACCCGAGATTGTTTGAAAGGCAGAGTGGGCAGCAATCCCCAAATTGAGATGAGAAATGCTGACTGACTCAAACCAAAGAAGCTTGAAATTGAGTATAAAAGGTGCTTTGAAAAATAATTAGTTTAAAGGTTGCATGCTTTGGCAACCTGGGAAATTCACAGATTCACTCCTGTCCAACAAGGAAGTTTAAAAATCTTCCATCAAAATGTGTAACGACTAGATGATAATTTTCCTCTGGGATGTAACTTTTCCTACATGGCAGAAAACTGTCAAAAAAACAAACAACAAAATACATAAAAACTTTTAATTATGCCAAACTTCCTATTATAATTTAAAATGTATTGGCTATTTATTCATGCTTGTAGAGTAACATGTTTTCTTTTTTTGTAATATCCATGCTTACCATTCTCTAATCAGGAATATGTTAATGTGATTGTTTTTTATAGAGTAAATGTTGTTGCCTCTCCCTCCCTGTATTTGTTTTCTTCATCTAGTTTCTTCTTTTAACTGTGCAAATAAATTAGAAAAATAATCAAAAAACATTTTTTTCAAATAACATAATATTTGTATTTTTCTTTGAACTGTTCTGTTTTTCAGTTGAAATTTACAAAGAGAGAGAGGTCACATTAAAGGTGGAAAAAGGGGGTGGTGGTGCTGGGGTGTTCATTCCTGAGATCCATTGTGCATCTTTACTACCTGCATTGGCATTTCCCTCCTCACAACCAAGGGTTGGCTGCTCAGACCAGTCCTGCTTTGTATTCAGTCTTAGGTCAGCGAATCAGGGGCTTAGGGACGCTGCGTCTCCATGAATATACAACACAGTAAACATGGACCTGACTGCTCTCAATACTTGGCCTGGATAAGTTATTTGTTCACCTCCTAGTGTAGCTTAAATCAAAGCTCTGCTATGAATATGGAAATGAAACTACAGGGAGATAAAGGAGGACAGATTTTGAAGGCGCATCCTCTTTGACTAACGTGTGGTGTGTGTGTGCGCGGGTGTGTGTGTGTGTGTGCGTGTGTGTTTTGTGTGTGTATGTTTGAGAGATGGAAAACCAGGACAGGAGAGCCTGAACTTTGATCATTGAAATCTCCAACTGCCCGTCAGCATAAATCAATCATAATTCACTGAAGACCTCCTGACCTCAAATCTTACAAGCTGTCACAACAAGAGAGAATGTGAGGGGGGTCTGCTTCGCTGCACGTCTCATGACTTGAATACAGCTGGTGCAGAAAGACATATTAAACATATGTGTGTGTGTTCACAGCCTAATTCCTCCTAGACTTCCTCTGTGTTCATTGGCAGTAGGCAGCCTACTTCTCATGTCCCACTGTGATAGGAGATTTCCCAGTGACATCTTGAATAGCCATCAGCCCACAATGTTATGGACTATTTTCTGAAGTTGTGTTGCCACTGAGGGCTTTTTTACGACAACTGGAAATTGCTTTGAATTGCACTCAGCTTTGACGCGTGTGCAGCAAAAACACCTCATATTTGTGAGCATATTCCAAAATGTCCTCCTGGAAATTACAATGCTGTCTCACCCCTCCTCTTCTTCCATGATGCTTCATTATATAAAAATGTAAGAAATAAACGGACTGGAGAATGACTCATGCTTTTTCAAGTTGCTTTATTTCTGAACAGGGAGAGTGATGGGGGAGGCCATGACAGATGGGATATAGTAGATTGTAAAGCTTAGATCGAGCAGTTTGGTCCAAACACATTTGGAGAAGACAAAAAGCACAGAGCTTCAGATGGAGCAATCAACTGTATCTGTGACTTTAAGCCATGATTTATGACTTTTGTTAAATAAATCAAGTAGCATTTTCAACTTTTCAACTCAAATTTATTTAAAAACACAAGCAAGACCCCTGTGGTAATTTTTTGTCGTTTTATGGAACTGAAGCCGCATGCTTTTAAGAGTCCAGGGAACTGTTAAACAAGTGCACAAAGCTCCGTCTCACATCGGTTTGATTAAATTATACTTAAACCTCCCAGCAGCTGCATGTGATATGGATTGGGTCCGATGACATTTTCATGCTCGGTTACTGTTCCGAGGTAAGTTTGACAACAGCTGCAGTGATGAGGGGAGAGGTTTTTCCTGCCGCAGAGCAATAAGCTTGATAAAAATCGCACCCTGCTTTGTGCTTGTAACTCTGATGAAATATTTCACGCCACTACAACTAGATGAAACAAAGGCAAATTTTGCTTTTTGGATTCTGCACAAAATACTCAAGAGTTCTTGTTGTTTTGAGTTAAAAAAATTAACTGCACTCACACCAGGCATGAACTTTGATGGTAAAAAGAGACTTTTGCTCTCACAAAAGAAAAATCTGTACAGCTTTCTCACATCTTGATCAGTTTGCTTCATTCTCTGCATAAAAGTGCAGCATAATTACAAATAAATAGGTAACAGACAGAAAATGCAAAGCAAATACATTTTCAATTTGTGCGTCCAATCACACACACCAAAAGAAGTAATTCTTGATGAATACATCACAGAGCCAGATATCACTGAGTCAGGCTGGTGTTCTGTAAGGCTCTTTGGTCCCTGCAGTGTGCTCGCTGAAAAGCCAATGCGCTCAGATTGTTTAAGGAGAAACACTGGCTTTCAGGTCAGTAAGACTGTCTCAATGTTTCTACAGACAAAGAAAAAAAACTGTAAAGTCATCCCACATGCAGATGCACACACATACACATTCACACAGGTCAGCAGGATTAGGAAATTGGTGTGTCTCTGCTGACAGCCCTTGTCCCATAGAGTTAATAATAAGCCTGTAGTGGCGTTCACAATTAGACACATCTTCCTATCTCGTTTTAATCACTGTCTATACCCCCACCATCCATCCATCCTCCCTCGCCTCCCAGCAGCAACACGACGAGGTGTCGCCACGGTTGACGCTGTGTCCCAGGTGCTGCTGAAGAGCCACTCAGACACATTGTTCACCATAACCCCTGTAGGTGTAATTAAGGGGAACATCACGCACCCATAATTGCATTGTTCATCTACCTTTTACAGCCACTCTAAGTGTCTACCTGGTAAATACTAGCAGTTTTTTTTCTGACAATAATACTTGCAATATAAATAATATTAAATTTTTTTTTTACTCTTCAACAGATATAACCCACATTAATAAGCTCTGAAGGAGGACCAAAACAGTTCCGATTGTTACATAAACGTCCCGTTTGTTGGAAGAAGTCCTCATGGCCCAGTCCATTAAACATGACAGTCCAGTTAAACACAGGAAACAACAGGTCAAGGGGTCTACCTTTCAATAACCTACTCATGAGTTCAAAATAGCCCACATCTTGTTGTAGTGCTGTGGCACAGAAAAAAAAGGTAGGAGCCATTTTTGGACTCCTGCAAAAAGCCAAGAGCAAAGGTGGCTTTCCACATAAAAAGTCAGCCAGTTGAGTTTGAAAGGGTGCCCTTGTTTGTGCTATCACATCTGAGATCGTTTGAAACCTCCTCTTGTTGTTGCTCTTTAAAATCAAGGAACACATGTTTGCCCTGCAGCGGGACAAATTAAGACTGCAGACGTAAGAAATCACCGCTAACCTTGTGTCCTCCTTGTGCTCTGCACTGATAAATAAAAGGCCCCAAGGCGCATAGGAATCTAAGGTCACTTGCCTTTCTATAGCCAGTACTTACAAAACATTGTATGTACATATTATAAAAGTCTTTATTTGCAATGAAAACGTTTCCTGCAAATGTAGATCTTCATATACATTTCTGCAGTGCTGTGTCCATGAGTCAATATGATCTGGAGATAAAATGCTGCATTCGGAATCTTATCAGCAGTCCTGAAGCGACAAGCAGTTTAATGCAGTCAACCCCTTTTTCATGTCCCATTTTCAACTCATCCAACACAAATTTGGTACATAACAGCTTCAATCAGTGATTAAACCTAGTTGAATTTGTCTGTTTGCACTATGTGGCTGAAAAAGTTCCTCGTTTTCACATTTCACACTAAAATCTCCACATTTTAACTTTTTTTTAACAGCCCTTTGAGTGTTTGGAAAAGTGGAAATGATTGTTCTGCTTTGCCTCAAAGAAGCATTTTTCTGAGTGCACGTCTGGTGCAGCACATTTACATGCTAAAAGAAAGTACCCTTGGTGGTTCTGGAAAGAATCTTTTTAAAAGCCTTTCTGAAGTCTTTGTTGAAGATGGTATATATGACCGGATTGAGAGAAGAGTTGCAGTAGCCAATCCAGAAGAAGAACTTAAAGAGTGGGTCGGGGATGACGCAGGTCTCTGGGCACACAGCCTGTAGAGAGTAGGAGAAGAAGAAGGGGAACCAGCACACCACAAAGACACCAATGACCACTGCCAGGACGAAGGTGAAACGCTTCTCTCTGTTGATCATTGCTTTACGCCTCGCAGCCCCAGGATTGCTCTCTGTTTTCGACTTCCTTCCTGGCACCAGGCGAGCCCCCTTTGAAGTGGCAATCATGTCACGGTAGCGCTTGACTGAGGCTGGGGAGTGGATGCCCCCTCCAGGAGGTGACCCCGGCATGCTGGCACTACCACGACCCCCTCCCTGGCTGTGCTCTCCATCACTCTCCGTGCTTGAACTGTCACCATTGTTGTTGTCTGCCTTTTTACCTCTCAGCCGTTTTGCTTTTTTCACCTCCTGCTTGGTCTTTGGCGCAGGCTGGGGCGCAGGGTTAGAGGGGAGGGTCGAAGGGGCTTGAATGGAGGTGTCAGGAGGAGTTGTTACGGGAGACACGGCTGGAGACTGGGAAGGGGGCTGTAGGAGATTGTTAGCGGTTGGATTCTGGGGACTCTGGGAGTCTCCTGGGGATGGAGAAGGAGTTATAGCAAGAGTGGGGGGCCTGGTGTTTGAGTTTTTGCTAGCTGATGGGGGAGTGCTCTCTTCATCATCCTTCCCGTTGGCTTGTATGTGTCGTTGTGGTTGACTTGGAGTTGCACAGGCGATCCCATCCTTTCTGGGTTCCCCAGGTGGGCACCGTGTTCTCTGTTTGGCTATTTGGTAAATTCTCACATAGACCAGAATCATGATGAGGCAGGGGGCGAAGAATGAGCCTATGGTGGAGTACAAGATGTACCAGCGCTCATCGTTCAGCTGGCACTGAGGTCCTCTCTCACTCGCTGCTTCACTAACATCACTCTTGTTGAGTGAGAGCAGAGGGGGGAAGGAAATAACAGAAGAGATCAGCCACACCACCACAATGGCGCCTTTGATGCGTTTGGGAGTCCGCTGGCGCCCATAAGTTACCCGGGAGATGGACAGGTAGCGGTCCAATGAGATGGCACACAGGTGCACGATGGAGGAGGTGCAGAACAGCACGTCTAGCGCCAGGTAGATCTCACACCACAGAGATTTAAAGTACCAGTAGCCGAGCAGTTCATTGGCCAGGGAGAAGGGGATAATCAGAGTGGCCACTAAGATGTCCGCAGCAGCAAGAGACACCAGGAACAGGTTCTGCGGACCTCGTAGAGACCTGCTGGTCAGCACTGCGATGATCACCATGATGTTTCCAACGATGGTGAAGACGACCATCAGCGTTATGGCGGTGGCGAAGGCCGCCGTGGCTTCAGGGGAGTAAGGGGCGAGGGATCGGACGCTCTGGTTGCAGGGCGCAGAGCCTCCGGTGCTGCTCGCACTGCTGTTCCAGCCGGTTAGCAGCATGGAGCAACTGCCTTCCACCGCTGAAGCCATGTCTGGATAACTTCTCTAAATCAGAATGTAATATACATATAGAGAATACAATGATTACTCGCTAAAGTCCACTTAGAGATAGTATAAAAGTGAAAGAAACTGTGCAACGTGCCGTTTATTAGGGGATTCTAATGCACATTTAATACACAACATCGGGCAACCATTTAATGATAAATTAAAAGTCTTATTTACCTCACTTCTCGTAGTTTTCTTTTTATGCCGTCAAATGATTCTTTGCGTTCTCCGCAACATTTTCTCAAAGTCCAGTTTAACCACAAACAACCCAAGTCAATGCGTCAGAGCGCAAGCAGTGGTTTCTTATCAGTTCTTGGAACCAATTTCCCCTCAAAAAGATAAAAAAGTACTTTTTTCTGATGTGGTGTTTCCGCCTTTTTTGAATAATGAAACAACAGAAAAAGGACTGACACTTCAGCTGAGCTCTGTTTGTCTTTGATGAATAATTTGTGACCCAATTATGGCTAAATTCAATTAAAATATATCTAATTCCATTTGGTTAATTTCAATAACATAAGAGATTTGATCAGGGTAAAATTGGACACTTGTATAGTCCGTGCGTCCTGGTTTGGAAACGCGCACTTATCAAATAAATAACTGAAAAAGAAAAAAAAAAGTGTAATTTCACGATGGCTCGGTAATAAAAAATATTTTAAAGACAGACTGTGTCAGTCGCAGTGTTTCTTGTTGGTCGAAAAAAAAATGAAAAAGAAGACAAAAAGAAGAAAAGTAAACCCTGCGCTCTCCAGCCTGGCGCACGGAGCCAGACGTGTTCCTAAAAGCTTTCCTCACATCATGAAATGATCCCCACTTTAGGGGCTCAGATCGGTGAATCTCAGGAGTAGCTTTTTTTTGTCCTTGGTGCGACAGAACTTCCGAAAGAACCCTTGAATCAGCCGCTCCACCGGCTCACATCACTCGACTTCCTCGCCGGGGCGCAGCAGCATCTTCTCTTGCGAGCAGGACCTTCCGACGAAATCTAATAAGTGGGGGTGCCTCCCATCCGCCTCTTGCGCCTCGTTCAGACCCGGTGATGTCATTTTGGAACGTCATGGGATCCTTGCTCTCTTCATTGCTGCAAGCTCCCCTCTTACAGCTTTAAACCTAAACCCAAGCGGCTCAACCAACGCAGTGAGATGCGAAATAGTTTGTTTCCCCTGGATGCTGAGGCGACCACTGAAGGCTTATATCATCCGCATTACAGCAATTATTAGTTGGATTTCAGAAGTTGGTAGTTAGGCTCTACTCTTGTGGATCTCTCTTTGTTTAAACATTTTTAATCTCCACCAAAAACTCTATTCAAAAGAATAATTAATTTTAAAATAAAACTCGTAATTTTACACAGATTCATTACACATAGTAATATATAAAACGCAAATGTCTGCATTTTTTATATTTTTGTCTCACATTTAAGGAAATCCTCAAATGTGATATCTTGGAATATGTTAGTGTCACACAAGTGACACTAACATATTCCAAAAATGCTTTGATATAGAAATGACATGTTATGGCCCTGGTATGACTCACATAGTCATGTCGCAGACAACATTAACTAGGAAGAAGCCAGAAAAGAACAAAAGGAAATAAAATGACTTTTCACAGTGCTATATCCACGTATTTTAAAGTAAAGTTGGGTGGAAGGAAAAAGTGTGATAGAACAGGGTGCACAGGCAAACGAAATTAGAGAATTGGAAAGATAACCCCAAGGTATCGACTGCAGCTAGAATTGATACTGGAATCTCGATGCAGATGTGTCCTGGACATGAACCAAAGGCAAAGGAGAAATGAATTGGACTTTTCCTCTGTGGTTTAAATTCCTCTTTACAGATTAATGTGGATTTTGCATTTCATTAGGAAATCAAGATCCCAGAACCTGGAGATAGAATGAAGTTAAAATTCAAGTTGTTTGATGGACAGTGGGAACTTTAAAATTTTGGCCTGCCACATTTTCTCAAATCCATAGTCAGCACAGCCTAAAATTTTAGAGCATTTCAGCTTTATGCTTTTTTCTGCTGTAGGCTCTATTTTTTTATTACAATAAATCTTCCTTTAACATGCTAGGAAACAGCACTGTGTTAAATGTCAGACATTGTTGATATTTTGTGGCTTATAGCCTCCAGGTAGAGTGTGTGTCAGAATAAGTCCTTCTAAAAACAATGAAACAGGTCTTAAGTTTAGCAGCAACCTTCAACCCAGTAAACAAGTTAAGGGTCTCTAGCCAGCTGCGAGGGCAGCTATAGTTGCTTCAATCCTTAATGGGGAACAGAAAGAGGTGTGTCTACTCCCCAATGACTGGACTACCAAATGAGCATCACAAAATACATTCAGAGCCCGACTGACACAACCTCATCTCCCTCTGCCTGCTCATGATGCCATCCTATGAAAGAATGGTACCATGGGTGGTGAGCTGTATTGCTGATATATAAGACACCACTAGGTTTAAGTGTGCAGCTTGAGATGATCAAAATGGGTATGCAATTGACAGCAAAATAACTGTGAATTATCTGGGTGTGGGCCCAGGCAATGTGAAGGAGTGGCTAATCACACCTCAAGCCCTTTGTATGCATCACTGAAAACTTGTCAGAAAATCTTTAATTTTGATATCTTGTTTAAAAGTCTAATTATTGAGCTACATGATGCAGCATATAATGCAGGGCTGTGAAGTGATTGTCTGGATCAATACAGATTGATGCTTTACTGTAAGAACATAATCAGATGTCCTTAATGAAGTGAAATCATGACAAGTTCAGAAGTTCACATTAAATAAAAGTGTTCAATTTGAAAAATGGAGCCTCCCTGAGTGCTACATCGCTAATGCATTAAACTGTAAGTGGTCCTTCTGGATTGGGAATTCAGCTCAGTACTGTACATTATGAGGTTTCACATCTCAGTTATAAAACACCGCTTTTCAAAGAACTGGGGTTATTTCAGCAAGAAGATAAGTAAATTATAGCCTTCTCATCCATAGCGGCTTCCACTCCCCTCCCATCAAATGCACCGTGTTACCTTGCACCTCTGTTGATGGTTGATGGTGAAGGCGCAGGGCAGAGGTATCAGCCGCTCTCTGAGCTAATGCATCTGCATCATCACTTGACTTCTGTTTAAATTTGTCTGCATTAAGAATCAGTCAGCACTTCCTCCCCTGAGAGAAACAACCATGACACCCCTCCTGTGATTGGCTGGCCACTTGAGATCAAGTGTCTGATTGTTCAATTATCATGCGAAACCTACGTCAAGCTGGAAGCTTTACCAGGGCCATAAAACTAAACAAGAGCAGAATGTTGTTTAAAACAAGTAGGTTGCCCTTGTTGCTGTTACAAACTCAGATACGAAACGAACAATATTCCATTGTACACTCTAACAACTAGTGGGTTAGTTTTTTTAAGCTAAATAGGCTGATACTTCTGGGACAGAAGTTGGATGGTTTAAACCAAATGTGTCAAAGCTGATAAACAGTTTGTTAAAGAAGGACCAAGTAAGTAGGATCGCATCTCAAACACTATAAAAATGAAGTTTTTGAAGACTATATAACTTTTACCTACTATTTCATACGCTAATATTTGAATGCTAGGACTCTTTTTGAGAGAGCTGCTTGAAAATTAGATGCTCATTATAAAGATAGTATATTTCTGTTAGTACAGCCTGTATTTGATTACTTTTGGTCAAATATTCATTTTTTTGTAAGACTTGCTAAGATATGTAAATATCAGTATTTGTATTATTGAAAAATAATTAAATAGAATAATTAAACAGCTTAACGTTATTTGTACAAAGTTTGATTCTAATAAACTGAAAAACAACAATAATAAAGTGGTTTCCATGCATAAACTTCAGGCAAAGTCTCCAAAATGTCACCATTTGGCTAAGTCTGAATTATTTTCATTTTTAAATGAAAGTAAATTAAATAAAAAAATTAAAAGTACTTTATTGATCACAGAGGGTAATTAAGTAATGGTGGTAATTTAGGGATGAACAGCTGCAAACATTAGGCATCACAATAAGGAGACCCTTGGACTGAAAATAATCACAAAGGAATTAGTTTAGTCATTAAGTCATTTCTCAGTTATAAAGACTTACAAGTTTTTAGGAATCTTAAATCACAGATTGTGGAAAAGAGTGAACAAAAAATTGTTTGCTTTAGATACCTGTTGCTCTCAGTTACTGCCATGCTAACCAATGGAAAAAGTTTGATCAACGTTGACTATGCAGCTTTAAGGTAAATTGAAGTTTGGATTTTTCAAATCTAATTAATTTACTGTAATTTCATTGTTTAGGAATAGCACTCAACAAAACCAAAATGTTTTTATTAGGGATAGAACTAAGATTCTGTGTGAAATCTGCATGTTCACTCTGGGTTCTCTTTCATTGTGCCGAAGTCCGTAAATATATGTGTTCGGTTCATTTGTCACAAAGTCGCAGTGTCAGGTTCAATATTAACACCTATATATTATATAAGTTTCAACATTTATTTATTTATCTATTTATTTATTTATTTATATATGTATTTATTTATTTATTTATTCATTGATTCATTCAGTGATTTATGTTGTCTCTTACTGTATGTTTATTTTTGCCTCTTTTGAGTGGCCTGTTGTTCAGTGATAGACTGCAGCATCTTCGGTGCCTTAAGGAGAGTTATCACACATCCTTCCTCCCACCAGCTGTACGACTCTATAACCTTCACTGCCCTTAACAGATTTAATTACATAACTCTGCTGTTATTTGTAGTTTTCCCATTTCAAATAACATTCCTGCCTTTATTTTGCCCATCCCTGTTGTTTACCTCTTTTTTTTTTACTTCTTTTACTTCTTGTAAATATTTGTTTTTTCTTTATGCACATATATACATCAACATATTGTATTTTTTCTTACTCTAAATTGTTAGTCTCTGCTGTAATCTTCCATTGGTCTGAGTATGTTATATCTAATTCCTCTATGGAGTATTATTTTTCTTATGCTGTTAATTTTCCCTTACAACACAGTTTCCTGTTCTTATTTTATACTTTTTTGTTTTACCTCTGTGTAAATCCATTCTCCTAACTACCTTAACTCACTGTTGTGACACTTCAACGTCCCCACTGTGAGACAGTAAAGGAGATTTATCTTCTATTCTATTTCTACTTTATGTGTAGGTCAAAAACAAGGGAGTAAGAGTATTTGAAAATCACAGAACGGGCTGAAATAAAATGGGTTTTAAGATATCAGATGGCTTCATATTTCTTATACATTAAACATGCTCATCCTATGGAAGATATGTATTGTATTTTCACTAGCCAGGACCACGCTGCAGATGGAATTAACTATTCACAAGCAAAGAATAATGCTACAGATTCTGAATTTGAACAGTTCATTGAAGGCATGGAGGATCGAAAGGTCTGGGGAGACATATCATCAGAGACCCGGAGGAAGATTCAGTGTGGGGGCGCAGTCTTCAGGAAAATCGTCTTTCCGAACCTGCTCAGAACCCCCCCAGACAGGACCTAGAAGAGAGCGATGTTAGAAGGGTGGTACAGGAGTGAACGAAAGCGTGGAACAGGGATGCTGCGAATGGTGGATGCTGCAAAAGAAAGGGGGAGGGGTTAATAGGGGCGGGTCGGCAGGACCCGGAGAGTCCTGCCGAGAATGAGGAGGTGGGTCGGCAGGACGCAGAGAGAGAGAGAGAAAGAAGAGGCGGGTCGGCAGGACCCAGGGAAGGAGAAGAGGAGGCGGGTCGGCAGGACCAGGCGACCTATAGGGATGGGAAGGGAGGGGCGAACGAGACAGAAGAGAAATGACACGTAGGCAGGGTTTATATGTGTATCGCAGCGTGGTTGGAAGTGCAAGGGAGGCTGGTGATGCCAGGTGCGGCAAGATTAGGGCTGATTAGGACGAACGAAGCGAGTTTGAAGCGTGGCCCTGCGCCTGAACTTAAGTTAACTTTGTTAACTACATCTTATTGAACATAAATGTCTTATCCCACTCACTAACGCACCCACATGAAACTTTGTTCTAGCTGAGCTGTTTACTTGGAAGGAGGAAGGTGCATACATGCTTTCCTCTAAGATACCCTTCCTTTTACCCATGGACATCCCCCCGTGCTGTGGGATAATGTAGGAATAGAAAACGGATGGGTCGTTCATGTTAGATCCAAAAATTACTTGTGCTTGTTTGGTAATCCGGATTACAGGTTATTCTGTTTAACCAAATCTTTGGTAGCCTTACTTCTCGAAACCAGTAACCTAATTCCATTTTTTGGTTTTAAAAACTCACTAAGAACCAAACTCTTTTGTATTCAAACTACTCGGTGAGTGAAATTACCCAGATTGAGTTGTTTTTTTATTATACCCAGCCGTTTTTAGAGTGTACATTAGCGTGTCCAGCACACACATATATACACAAAGGCTTATGAATGGTGTGTGAGTGGGAGGTTGTGTTGGCTTGTTTTTGTTGTGCATGCCCCCCCAACACACAAACACACACACAAACGCATCTGAGCTTTAATGAGAGAGAAGCTCTGCAAGCCACCCATGGAATTACAAATGCACGGCCTGCTCACTGATTGCGTGACCTGAAGCAGCAGCCAATAATGCTTGTAAATTTTTTTTTTCCTGCTCCTGCTACACATTCTAAATATAAAGAGACGGAGAATAAAGCTTTTAGTGAGAGAGAGCGCACTCCAATCAAGTGTCTCTGTTTTTGTGGGTGAACCGTGCTTAGTAACGCACTGAAAATGCATTCTGGGGTTGAGGGGTGTGTCACTGATGCCAAGGCTTCACGTAGCATTCAGTGTGCAGCATACACACTGGCTTTGAAGTGCTTGTTGTGTAAGAGCATGTGTACACACCTCTGACGTACAGTATACAGCACACACACACACCACACACGCTCAGAAGCCTGGAGGTAATTCGGCTGTCATGGATCACGCACACCCGATCAACAGTTCTTGTTTGACATCCAGGTCTGGAAAAGATTGACTTCCCTCCGGGGATGGAGCTGCCCTCTCAAGGAAAACTTGGTGAACTTTTTCAATTGTTGCAACCTTCTCAAAATAATCAAAAATGTTTGAGGAAAAGTCTATAAATGCTGTATTTCAACTTCCATTCCTGCAGGTTGACTTATGACAGGGCACTGCTGGGAGTTTGTGTGCATATCAGAGTTCAGGTCAACATCAGTCAGAGGGTACTTCCTGTCTTTTTGATTTGAAGGTTCAGACTTTTTTCTTTCAGTTCTGACCCGCTTCATTTGTGCATCTATTTTTAGTTGTAGCTTCATTTCTGGGACTCAATGGGAACAGATTTTGAGTTACTTCAAGACGTTTTCAGTGAATTACTGTATAGTCCTGGAGAAAAGGACTTGCTTCCTTACAGAATTCGGACATTTTTGCTTTTTTTGTCACACTTAAAAGTTTCATATAATCAAATAAAGTTTAAGATCACACAAATATAATCTGAGTAAACATAAAATGCAATTTTCAAATATCCATTCACCCCTGTTCTCTGAGCCATCCAAATCATCCTCATAATGACCACCATCAAGCATTTGTCATAAGTGAGTCTTTTACATGACTGGGGAGAGATTTTGACGACATCGGCAATTGTGCCAAATTTATGGATTGTCGACCATAAACAGGTACAGTGATTATCATAGCATCCATCCCATCCATCCATTTTCTGAACCGCTTAGTCCTCCAGGGGTTGCGGGGGGGCTGGTGCCTATCTCCAGCTGTCAACGGGCGAGTGGCGGGGTACACCCTGGACAGGTCGCCAGTATTACCATAGCATTGTAACTGTATTTAAGTCCAGACTTTGAGCATTCTGCTCTGAAGCTTTCTCTTAGTTTAGTTAGGCTTTAAGATGTGGATTTCTTGTTATGCTTTAGATTTAGTTTATTATTCATCGTTTAATTATTTATTTCGAACACAGAAGTTGATGACACACAAAGAAGAAAAGAAACATACATAGCTAGGGACTAAAAAGGCGTATGTTGAAGTACTGCTTTTGCTGACTGCCCTAAATACACTTCAGGCTAAGGTCACAAGCAGATGGTCATATTTTCATCTTCTGGATTTTCCAGTAGAATTTGGGGTTCCATAAGTTACAGCAAGTTGCTCAGGTCTCTAAGCATCCCAAAACCATCACAGTACCAACACTGTGTCTGAATCTTGGTAGAATGTAGTTTTTCCTTAAAAAAGTTCTATGTCAGATGTTACAGAAAAACATTTTATCCAAAAATTCTATCTTTTCTCTTCGGTTCACAAAATATTTTAACAATAAATCTTACAGATAATCAAGATGCACATGTAAGATGGGTTGTTGCACTCTTGGTGTTTTTCATTTTAGAGCTTTCCCATAGTTCCAAATCTCGTACATTATTGACTGATGTACTCTGACCTTTATTAAGGCAAGTGAGGCTTGCATAGCTTTAGATGATGTTCTCGGTTCTTTTGTGACCTCCATAATGACTTGTTGATGCACTCTTGGAGGGACTTTGGTAAACAACCAACTCCTGGAGAAGTTCACCACTGTGACATTTTTTTCTCCATTTGTGAATAATGACCATAACTGTCGCTTGAAGGAGTCCAAGAGCTTTAGAAATTACTTGAAATCTTGAATTTTTTTATATGATGGCATATGTGTTGCTTTTTGAGATCTTTTAGCCTACTTCATGGCGGTTCGGTTTTATTTTCCATTAATCATGATTTAAAAACAAAATATTTGTACATACTCAGGTTATCTTTGTCTGATATTAAGAAATATGTTAGAGAGTGAATATTTTTCACAACCAAGGATTGAGAACATTTGGGTGAAAATATTGTTTTCCAAACTAGTTGTACTGGTCCTTTGGCAGCTATTTTGGTATAGAATATTTAGTCCTTGGAAGAATAATAAAAGATCATGGTTAATTCTTTTTTTAGCTTTAAGCTTTTGCTGGGCTCATTTTTTTATGTGAGCTTTTAGAAATGCATGAAAGCAAAGAATTCATTTTAGTGCTGTCAAATGGTCAGAGAGTAATTTTCCAACCTGCATTTGCAATGAGAGCCCCTGTTGCCTCTGTATGTACCAACAGGCTTCGGCACCTTATTCTGCACCCTCTTATATAACAGATGCATGTTCATCACCTGGGGTTTATCATAGAAGCGACACTCCTTCTCATTGGTGACCAGCAAATCTTGCAAAACTCCATGTCCAAAAGGAAGACTGTGTCTCTGTGCTAATCACTAATCTGACACACTCTCCCATTTGTAAATACGTGACAGACCAATACAGACGCAAACACACACGCCATCAGTAGGTATTGCTGCAGCTTAATATAATATGATTAGACCTGACAGTAGTTTAATCCTGGCTCAGAGTGTGACTAATAGTTTGAGTCTGTTTTCATTAGCGAGGCTGATTGGTAAAGGATGAAATGAATATGACAAATTTAATAAGAGGCATTCGAACAAAGAGATGGTGGAATAGTCTTATTTCCAAGAATGACTAATTGAATACACAGAAGAACATCTCGTCCACTCCTTGATGACTAAAAAAATACTGGGAAGTAGATCAGATAAAGAATAAATATTCTGGGTTAAATTAGTCAGACAAAGCCAGAATAAACAACATGCTGGCGTCATCTACTGGGCGCTCAGAAATCAACTCAATTTATGGTTATTATAAAAGCTGTCACTAGAGAGCACTGTCTTGCTACAAACAAATATCCTTTTTTGTTCTGAGGATGACTTATTCTTTTCTCAGTCTGTATTTTCCTCTGGAATAACCTACAGATCACACTATACTGACAACAGACTCCCTGTTTGTGCGCAATCCTGGCTAATAAAGGTAATTGTGATGATTCTGATTAAATCAAAAAATCATTCAGAATTTATTTTATAGGTATTTTGGGTTAACCCCTCTTAGAAAGAGCTCCAGTAATCAACATACTGTAAATTGTGCAACTAAAAAGCTAATACAGTATGATGCAATTACAGCTACAAAAGCAGGTTAACTTGGTAAAAATGCGCAAAACACCTTAAAATCAATGCAGCTTTTACTGTAGCATAAAAATAAAGTAAATTTTTTTAACAAATTTAAATTGTACTTTAACTAAAAAATGGTATATTAACAGATGATTTTTTTTAACATAGAATACCTAGTGACACATTTTTCATACCATTCAGCTTAAAATATGTGTTACTGAAGCATTTTTTTAAATTCTGCTTTTCTGATCTTTTAAGTTGTATCCATGTCTTCCAGGTCGATGAATAAGACACACAAGCCCATTACTTCTGGCACCTGGAGACTTGGCTTGACAAGAATCAAAATGTATCTTGTCACCATGTACAGTGAGCAGGATGGTAAATAATGTAAAAATGATCTCCAAAGCTCAGTTTTAGATCTGCAGCAAATAGGGTTGCATGATTGGCTCAGCGAGTCTCTATAGCAACCAGTAGCTTAGGAGGCATCACTGATGTGATGCCATGTTTTTAAAAAAAAAAAGCCATACAAGACTTTTTAGTTTGCATGGTATAACTGATCAATAATTAGATTGTCAATCTTTATGCATCTCTTAAAAAATAAAAATTAGCTTCTGTCAAAACCCTGTCTGTCCAAATCAATAGAGAAATGTTTCATCAGATGCAAAAACAATCTTTCCCATCTCAGATCCCAGACCTAATGTGAATCCCATTGTAAGAGCCTATTGGTAACCAAGAATTATCAAAGTAAATAAGGCTCTGAACACATGAAAATAAAACCAGGTGAAGCAGCAAAAAAAATTCAGCAAATAGGTGTCTTATCTACAAGGAACCTACGTTTCATTACACCTTAAACATCAAGTTTGAAACCGGGTCTGTAGTGGAGAAATCTCTCAACGCTGGCTCAGTAGTCTCATTGATTACAAGCTCTTCAGCACATTTTTCTGAGGGGATGACCTCGCCACCCCATTCCTATATTTTACATGCATGTGCAACGCAGTGATACTCTAAACAAACATGGCACCTTGCGGTGTTGCAGTCCTAATAAAGCAAATATACTGACCTTATAATGGATCCTAAAATACTGTCCCTCCTCCATAACCAGCAGCAAAAAATGGATCCAGAGGACCACAGACACCATATGCTTTTGAATAAAGTGCTCATTTGAAGCTAGATTTGTCATGTTTGTCACCGGGTTGACTGCGAATGCTGGTGTTCTTTTCTGCGTTTCTCTGGCAGTGTTTCATAGCGCCACCAATTGGCATAAGTACTGCAGCACTTTCAGCCATTTTGTGAGGAATTGTGTAGACAAAATCTTTTTTTTCATTTGTGCCAATTTACTGACTGTTTATGAAACTATACCAATTGTGTATCCGTGTAAACAAGGCCTATCTAAGAACAAGGAACCATAGAGAAATTCAAAGTAAGAGCACAAATTAATATAACAAGAAGAAAAGAAGAAAAACAAAACGGAAGGAAAAAATGAATATACATAATATGGTAAAAGGAAACTCTGATCAGACAACAGTAATCTAATGAGATGAAGAAAGTAAAACAAAACAAATACAGAGGAAAATAATGAGAGAAGCAAATAACTAATAAAAAGATCAAAACAACCACAAAAAAACAATGCAAACAAAATAATTGAGAAATGTAACAATTTTAATAACTGATGAATGTTTTATCCCACTTAACGGGCCTTTGTCATACAAAATCAAGTTTTTGGACTTTTCAACCATATGGTAATGCAATTTTCTCGTAACCCCCCCCCCCCCCCCCCACAAGAGTGGTATTTGTCTTAATTCAGGCATGTCTGATTAATCCTCCTTAATCCTGCAATCTGAGCAGTTACCTCTCCCTCTCCTGGAAAACGACTGAGTGTTCAAACTGTTCAACCAGTGACATCACTAAGTGAAAACAAGGGAGTGCTAGAGGTGTCTGCACTGCCCCTGCAGGAAGAGCGGCTTACCTCTGCTAGAGTTCCAAACACACCCTCCTCCTTCTAAAAAAGCTCATGGCTGCTTTGGTTTTTGGCAGCTTAAAACACTTTTTTTGTTGGAATTTTACTTTCTCTGTGAAAACGCCCGTTTGGCTGCATGGATTACAGTATTTTGTTACACATTCCTAAAGAACAGCTGCTGCATCAAAGAACAAATATGCTTGATGGACAGAGAAGTAAATAGCTACGTGCTAATGTGTGTTAGCCATTTATCAAGCTGCTTATGTGATCTTATAACAGCATTGTGTGGTTAATTAATTGATCTGTAGCATCTCAGAAAATTCAGTAAATGGGTGCAAACACCCACGGCTTTTTTTATATACTGGGCTGGAAAGTTTGCTTACTGGACTCAGTTATGTTGGTTTCATTTGGTGGTTTTGAAATTTGCTGTCAGAATACTGAAGCTCAGCACTATTTTTCTTAGTTTGAGTTGCTGCGGCTCTGCACTGGAGAGTAGCAGAGAGGAGGGGATGCAGGAGGCCGGATTATAGAAAAACGAGCCGTTTTATTTAATGGTCCAACATTAACTACAGGATACAAGTCAAATGTTAGGACAAATTATGGCAACATTTTATCATATATAGCCTATATCTATCACAGAAGTTGAAAGCTGTAAAATAGCTTGATATAATTCCTTTAATACATATAATCAAATTGAAAGTCATATTTCACCACATATCAGTAGCAAAGTAAAGGTATATCCTAAAGTAGTTGCCACAGACGTCATATTTCTGATGTGTTTTAAAAACCGGTTGTTTTACATTATGGTAACTCAGAAGAGAAAACACATCAAGTAATACTGCTTCACAAAAGCACTTAAGCCAATTTGATATTTAATAAGATTTTATTTTTTTTTTCTGAACAGGCTATGGAAAAAGGCCTACAAAATCTTGCTAATGTAACAAATCCTAATTGGACATATTAAGACTTCAATTTTTTTTATTCATATCATAGCTTGCAAAGAACATTATTGAAAAGTAAAAACAAAATTTGATGTGAAAGACAATTCTTCGATCCTGGAAGGCTAGGTTTTATAGAAATATCAGCAAATATTTACATTTCATTTTTTTCTCTGTTTGCTTTTGACTAATGGGCATTTTTTTGCCCTATAGCTGTAAAAGCGTGGCAAATGGAAGAACAAATATAGTTCCACTCATACACACGTTAGGGAATGGATACTTGAAAATGAGAGGAAGTGTTTTTTTTGTTTTGTTTTGGCCATGGGTAAAAGTTAATGTGGGTGGCAGGATCAGTATTATAAAATGAGGTAGTGGTTAGAGCGGGTCACTAAACAAGGAGGGTTTGATAGTAACATTAATATATACAGTGGTGTAAAAAGCATTTGCTTCAGAACAGACTTCTTTGTTTTTGTCACAATTACACGTTTCAGACTGTCGAACAAATTTTAAAATCACAGAAATATCGCCAGTAAATAAAAATTGGGTTTTTAAATACCACTTTCGTTTTTTAAGGGGAACAGTTTAGAGTACTTGTCCTTGAGCCCAAACAAGGGTTATGGCATACTGAAATGCCATTAGTTTCATATCTTATTAGAAACTTGACCCATATATTTTAAAAATGTTCACCTTTGACTCATTATTCCAAGAATGAAATTTGTCCAAGAAGTCTTATGGATTCTCAAGATCTTTTTTGGGAAACGTCAGGCTAGACCGTGTTATTTTTGGTAAACAGAGACATTTGAACAGAGATTTTTGTCTGTGTCCACCTTATTGTTGAGTTGCTATCATTGAAGTTAACTCTAGTAAATGAGGCTGGGGTGTTTTGTGACCTTGATGAGTCTTTAAGGCTCTCTTGAAGGAATTTTAGGAAATCGGGCCATTTTAAGGTTCACTGGAATCTCAAAGCCTTAGAAATGGCTTTGTAAGACTTTCCTGAATTATATATTTGAGGGGTTTTCTTTCTGATCTCATTAATTAGCAACAATGTGTTTTTATTGTGAGATATTGTAGTCTACTCCTTGAGTATCCAATCCTGGTGCTGGATCTACCATCCTGGAAGTTTTATGTGTCCCTGCTCCAACACACCTGAATCAAATGACTCAATTCCCTCATCAGAAGTGTGTCAGCTCAGCAAAGGCATCAAGGTAAAGCGGTCTCCACTTAGCTGTGATGAGAAGGGATGCATCTAGAAGTTGTAGGATGGTAGATCTCAAGGACCAAGGATGGACCCCCCCTGGCATACTTGATGGTACAAGTATTTGATTCTGCAGAACTTGCAGTAATCCCATCTGGGTGCAACTAGTACCACAAAGTCATTAATCAGATTTAATTTATTTCACAAGAGCTGCAACTACTTTCTTTTTTTATAGAGGAAGATTGATTTAGATAACTTTTCACCATTGGTAAATTTTAAAAACCGATTTTTCATTTTTAGGACATCTCTGAATTTAGCAGTGGTTCGACATCTAAAACATTCAAATCTGATAAAGCAAAAAAATGGCAGAAATTTGTAAGGGGGAAAATACTTTACAGCCTGATTACTTGAAATATAATTAACGTCAGTTTGGAAGTAGACTTTGTTTGCGATTTGAAAGGCATATGGAAATGAGGATCCAGCAAGTAACCTATGGGTGTCTTATAAAGACAAAAAGTTGAGAGACTCTCCAAACTTAACATTTTGGCTGGCTCTATCAAATCTCCAAAGCTGGTCACGCAATTTGAGTGGGGCGATGGGGCTTTTTATGTCAGTGTGAGGGGTGGAAGGGGACTTAAAACTATAAAATCCACTCTCTGCAGGATAATCCTCCAAAACACACAGCAATGCACGACTCCATTATCCCCTGATTCAGCAAGTGTTGCAGGGACGGTATGTGAAATTATGCATTTATAATGTACTACTGCAATACACTCAGGACTATGTTTTCTCTGCAGTGAGGCAGTGTTAAAGAAAGATGGTCTAATATGAGAATAGCCAGGGTGATGTGTGTTTTATATGGAAAGGGAAGAGAAGTAGAGGAAACAAATGTGCTCTCCTGCAAGTTTTTATTCGAGTGGAAGAAAAAAACAAAAAAACAAAACAGGAATTGGTTGAAATTTTGCAGGAATAAAGTGCAGTAACATATCAAAAACTGTCATTGCAAACACTGTCATAGCAATCTTTAAATAATTAAAAACACTATTTACATGGTGAAAAAAAATTTGCTTCCAAGCTATATATATGATCTACGTCATAATACAGACTGTAGTTAGTGCATTTTATAGCTTCAGTGGAAGAAATCAGAATTATTCACTATTGCTTGAAGTAGTTAACACAGTGCTGTCTGAAGGAGGTCATGTCACAGTGGCTTCTTAATGGAAGCTAAACAGACCTAAATAAACAGGCACATAAGTGTTAAAATAACACAAATACATGCACACATACCCACAAAACCAGAAAAGCAGGAACAACTTCCCTCTTCAGTAAAACTTGAGGGGAAAGTACCAAGTAGCTGCTCCAACCTGCTATTTCTGAACTGCAGTCAATTTCAAGTTCAAGGTTTAAACCGTTTTTTTGAACTGCCGGTTACAGTTTGATGAACCAGTAACACATTTTTTAGTTTCCGCTTTAAAAAGTAATCCAGTCATGTGATGCCAGCAGCACAAGATTTTCACTGAATACTGGTTAAATGTACCATTTTCTGCACAAACGGATCATTTGCTTGAGTCCTGATAAGAATCCGAGTCAGCCACAACGCCGTGGGTAAAAGACCTCACCCCTTGTCACTCATCCCTGACAGAGGATGTCAGTCTCAAACTGCAGCAACTGTCCCATGAAAGCCAGATTGGGGGAGATGATGTGACGCCGTTGCTTGACAAAGTCGAAGGCCTCGTCCAGGCGGACGCGCTGCGTGTGCATGAGGTAGGCCAGGCAGATGGTGGCTGAGCGGGAGATGCCTGCCTGACAGTGCACCAGCACCCGACCACCACTCTTCTTCACAGAGTCTGTGGGTAAGACAGGAGGAAAAGAATGAGCACTTGAGTTGTAATCTTTGTATGAGAAGTGCTTTATAAATAAAGTTTGATTTGATCAAGTTATGGACAATTTTAAATTTGCAAAGTACAATTTTTACAGATGGATAAGATTTATGTATAGTGAGGAAAATAAAAGTTATTTAAAAACTCATGGTCTGCTGCTTGTATATGTGCTGCAAATCCAGATTATATTTATTAAATTGTTGGAAGAAAATTGTTTAAGGACAAAAGGACAAAGTTTAGTAGTTGATAAATATCTTGACTGCAACTGGTGGAAAAAAAATAATCCAGGTGTTTTGTAACCAGATTTTACATTCTGTTAACAAAACGAACTGTTGCAAAAAAGCTGCTCAGAAATGTTTTGCATGCGTTTCATATCAAATTAGGTCATTTGGGTTTCTCGCCTATGTGAAATCCGTTTAAACTGGGATTTCATAAAGGACATAAGGTCACTCTTGAGGAGAAGGTGAAGGGGCTCACCAATGAAAGAGATGGCTGTGTGAAAGCAGGCTCTAATGTCAGCGACCAGCGTATCCTCCACGGTGAGACGAAGGTACTGAAGCTCTCCTTCGTAGAAGTTTGGGCAGCTTGAGGACACGTTGAGGACAGCTGTGATGCCTGCAGCTGCCAGTGTCTCTCTGCGGGAGGAGTGGATGGCACTGCCCAGGAACAGAAAGGGCAGAAGCTCCACTGGACCATCCTGGAATTTGTTTAAAAGAAAATAATTAAATCAAAGTCTTTATAAGAAGTTTCAATTTAGATGCACTGTTTAGGACTTATTAGGATACCTGATCATATACTGGAGTCCTCCGGCCTGTCACCATTGGCTCTGGCTCTACTGAATGGAGGTGGTTGATACCAGAATTGTAACAAAGTTCTGGAAAGGCCTCTGAAAATCCTTCAAATCCACCTGAATGGAGATTACACAGGGTTTCATCTTAACTGCAACATTTAACAACAATAGACATTTTCTATAATATGGGAGCAAATAATATAGTAAAAATCTAGTTCTTTCTGTATATTTTCAGTATTGATATGTTCACTGCATACACATGCATGTTTAAAGCCCTTAAATTTTTTTAACAGTTTATAGTGTACATTTCTAAATTAAAAGTGTTATTTTTTACCTTGCAGAAAGCAGATTTGCGTCTGGACTTCGTTCTGCAGGGCGGTCAGCAACATCTGGGCCACGCTCTCCGACTTCAGCTCGGCCAACGAGCCGCTCCGCTCATCCACCACCACCAGCGGGGAGAACTCCCCGCGCCGCAGTCGGCCCAAGAGCGTCTTGTCCGGGATGAGCCACTCCAGGGCCACCACCGAGCTCTTGGACCTACGGCGCAGCATTGAGTTCCAGTTGACGTTTCGGGACTCGCAAATGTGCGTCGAGGAGAAGTCCAGGAAAGGTCTGCAGTCCAGCACCACGCATCCACCGGAGGCGTACTGATCCCGGGGGGTCCTCATGATTTGGACCAGCTCGTTGTTAGTTATTTCTAGTGTTACACTGCTTGAGGTCATGGTGTAAAAGTAACAGTAAAAAAAAACGGAAGAAAAAATGTTTAAAACTAAACAAAAATAAGTTGTTTGATTTAAAAAAATTAAAATCTCAAAATTTAAACGCAAAACAATACGCCTGGATTAAAACAAAAACAATTATGATAAGTAGATTTGGAGAGAACTTGAACTCTCCCTGAGGAGGTTAAAACGGTCTTTAGATTCATAGTTTCAGTCGTTCATTGATAACAGCCGCGAGTTGGGCGGGGTCGGGTGGACCCCGCCTTGTTTTCCACAGCGGCAATAGCGTCACAGGCGGAACAGCCAAATATGGTTTGTCCGACACTCCTCATATGGACACTGACGTAAAACTCAAGTTTCCTACTGCGCACGTGGTCTTGTGGGACTGTTTTTTTTTTTTTTTTTGTCTTGTGGGACTGTTATGCCGTGCTTTATGTGTTGAGTGACGTGATGCTGGGAGTTAAAAAGCTAGAAACTGCTGCCTTCAGAGGAAAACGCTGAAGCCTGTTTTTTTTTTTTTTTTTTTATCATTTGGGTCAAATTAATCCCCTGCAGCTCTAAGCTGCAGCAAATCTGCTGTGTTTCTTTCTCCATGTCTATCACAAACAGATGTTACACTTTCCTTCAGGGATCTCTGTTTGTTTTCTACTTCATGATCTCACTTTTGGAAAAAGTGAAATTTTGCTTTAAAATATGACTTTGTTCTAGGCTTGTCTGTCATATTCCAGGTTTATTTCAAATCAGACAAGCCTGGTTCATTTTACTGCATAGGCACTTATACAATTTAAAAACCTAATAAAAAAATGAGAAATTAATGCTACTAAAAATGACTTTCTCTTGAGTATTTTTAGTAGCCTATTCCACTTTAAAGAAAACATTCGTCATTACAAGTCATAAAATGACGTCTTCTCTCCTAAAACATGACATTGAAGCGTGTGGTTGCTCTAAATAAAACAAAGCCTTATTCAGCAATGATATGGCACGTTTATTTTTATTCAGTAGTAACTGGACGTAATGGAAAAGAGGAAGATATGTCAGAATGACACTTCTCGTTGGAATCAATAATGCTTTCATGATGTAAATGAGTAAGGCTTTGTCAGCTGACAATGCAATAAAAATAAAAGATTACCGAGGGGAGAACCAAATTTGCAAAACTACTGTGCATGTTTTTCAGGAACTTTGTTGGTGGTAAAATTTAAAATCTCGAATATAAAAGTATAGGATGTTAAAGACTCACAATGCTTTGTATAAAGACATTAGGAGCCTTATGCTGTTGAGATGAGCACAAATGAGAAATAATAGATATTTATGACTCAAAAGAAAAGAAAACAAGTTGCTAAAAAGAACATTTTTATGTCAAATAAATTTAAGTCTACTTTTTTCCCCCCACCATTAAAGAGTGTGGTGTAGTTTGAACTGACTCATACTTGGCATGAATACCATGTTACTTTGGAATTTTAATTAATTATTGAGCATTTCTTTTTCAAACTGTGATTATACAATATACTTTAATTACTTTTAACAGCTAAAACTGTGCATAAAAAGTTTAAATTATTGTTGATTTTCTGGGTTAAAAGTATATATACAAGCTCAATACACGTGCAATTCACACAACCATTACAAATTCAGCTTAAGTTGCAGACACTAAACACTTTTTGTACCATTGAATAAGCCTCTGCAATTAATAATGTATAGTAGCTGGTTTCTTGTTAGAAAACTAGCTTTTAAGCATAACCCACACATCTTACTGTTTAAATTAAATCCATGTTTAAACCCTCCAGATGTTTATCAGGGGAAAAGTCAAATAATTCCATTACATCTACTTCATTTATTTCATCCACCTTAGATATAAGTTGGTTTAGTCATTGGGCCTCATTTATCAAACTTGCGTACGACCAAATCAGGGTGTAAATGTTGCATACACAAAAAATGTACACTTTTCGGCATTTATTAATCTGGAGGTGAGCGTACAATGCACAAAAAATATACACCAAGTCAGGAGGTGGTGTAAATTTCACACCCATTTCAACCTTCATCGCAACACGCAAAAAACATGCATAAAATTCAAGATTTAGACAACATTAAACATTACCGTGCTGGAAAAAATATGCCTACACCTCTCACATTACAAATATGCAATTTCATGAAGTTATGTTTGGGTTATGTCATGATCGTCTTTCATATTAAATAAACAACGGGCGCCTCGCACACCACAGGGCTCCAAATTGTAGTCGATTTAAAAAGTTAGTGCCTTAACACTAGAACTACCAGAGAGCAGCCATTTGGCTTTTCTACCTATAAAGCCCACAGGTAAGCCGAAAGGCTGGATGGCCCCCTGTGAACCTTCCTTTTGTTATGTAAACGGGGCAATCACTGGGACACCACAGGGGGGGGGATATGCCGAGCTCTCTTTTTTGGCTGAGGAGCAGTCTCCTCATCTGCAATGGGAACAAATTCAAATTATGAATTAATAATAATAATAATAATAATAATCATTCCAGTACATCTCAAATAGGTTGGCTAATGTGCTAAGGTGCAAGGACCTCAGGATAAGAACCAAAAGAAACAAACGGAGGCCTGCACTCAGAAACAAAATGGAGGCTGTCTGATGAAAGAAGCCCCAAAACTCTATTCACATGGTGATATGTGCACCACTATTTCCACCTTCCTGCCTGAAATGAAATATAAAATAACAAATAATATGAAATTGAATCTTACCTGAAGACAGCTCAGAGTCCGAATCCAGCTGAACGTTTAGCCCAGTGTTGTAGGGTTCTGATAACGTCTACATCCTTCTACATATATTACATTTTGATTCAGCTCATATGTTCTGCTCAGACAGTCAGTTAGCAATCCTGCTCCTACCTGATTGTCCCCCTCCCCCATTTTATGTCAAGGTGTTTTGAGTGAAGTGGCTCTGCATATCCCCCCTCCTGTGGTGTCCCAGTGATTGCCCCGTTTACATAACAAAAGGAGGGTTCACAGGGGGCCATCCAGCCTTTCGGCTTACCTGTGGGCTTTATAGGTAGAGCAAAAAATCCTGGGTCTTCTAGTGTTAATTGTTGCAGTTAGTGTGCGAGTCGTCTTTTTTCTTCCTTTCAATTTTACCCATGTTTTCGGCTGCCCAATATTTTTGGAACGGATGATCTTGCTGATCCCCTTTTTTATGATAGTCTGTCATTAAATAGGGTGCAAAATGTCAAACTCTAAAGTCTCCCACAAATTGTCGATTTCTCAATAGCAGCAGCTACAGAACCCCCCCCCCCCAAAAAAAATAAAATAAATTTCTCTCTCCAGTAATGTGGCTTAGATAAAAATAAAAACCTAAATACACCTAAAGTGGCAGTGAAACAGTTACTATGTAAACATTCTGAAACAGACATGAATATAAATTAATAAAAAGTAACAAGAACTGTTCTATGTACAACATGATGTGCAATGTATGGTAACAGCTTAGATGTTTTTATAAGATGTAGGTCGTGCGCAAAATGCGCACAGCCGCGGTATCGTGTCATTCCGGTCCGACTGCAGGTGCTATCCATTCTGGGTGTTCTGGAATGTAATATAACAATGAATAACTGCATGTCATGCTTTAGGTGACAAAGGTTGTTGGAGCATCTAATAACCCTCCGTTCCAAGTGCACACAAAACGCACCATGGAGCTGGGTCTGCCTGTGACCTATTTCCTGCTAGTGAAGTTCCTCTTTTTAACAATCTTGGTCGTGTGCCGTTCAGCCATGTCGCAAAAACAAGGCGTGGAAGAGGCGATTGGTCAATATTTATAGGCGTGACTTTCATAAATATGCTCGTTTCATCCGTGACATTTATCAACAAGCGCAGGTCTTTACGCACCAATCTGGGCGGATCGGACACGTTCATAAATCCCACGTTGGGTCTTGCGTATTTTGAATATACACCCAAAATATACACCGTTTTCTGCGCAAGTTTGACAAATGAGGCCCATTGTGTTTTAACCAGATAATGATCCCAAAAGCACACACAAGACAAGTTTTCAATTGGATGGAAATGGCTGATATTAAGCTTGCCTGCCTAAGACCTAGAAACGCAATTGGATACTGTATAATTAATTAGATGGGCCGAGGCAAGAAAAACAACCATTTTAAATCACGTCTACTACTTCTTCTAAAACCAAATGTGCTGAAAAGTCATTGGAGTAGGATGTTGCTTAGATATTATACCCTGGAAAAAGAACAATTCCAAATAAAAGTCTTTATACTGTTCTGAAACTACTTGCTTAGGAGATCTATATGAAAACTTCTGACCATAACTGTAAAAAAAACAAAGAGTACAAATAAAAACACTTTAAAAGGCAATAAAACTTTTTTTGTAATTAGGCCCATCAAGTGAGAGCTGACAACCTTCCGATTTGTAAAGATTTAGGGTTTAACCAAAACTTAAAACCTGGAACATAAGTGTAGCAGGTAAGTATTTGAAGAAGAAAGTAATAGTAGAAGTAGTAAACTACGATTTGAATGCAACATTTTCATTTTTCGAGATTGGTATAATGTAATCATATGATCATTATATAAGTCTATTTCAATGTGAATTTATGGGACTGCAATGGAATAAACTGTATTGATTTAGATAGCTGGACTGGTCTGCATGTTTGAGCAGTGTCCTGTGACGTAATGGTACGGTATAAATCTTTTTCAGTGCACGCTGTTTCAGTGCAACACAAGTGACAAGGAAGTTAAATGCCAGAGATTCTATTTTAGTGAAAAGTCAATGCAGATGTCTTTCCACCCCTGTGAGAAATGTATCTTCATGTTTACTGACGGGTTGCTCATATGATAGAGTGTAATCTGACATCTTTACCCTCGTTTCCTCATAGCCCACACTGAAATTACTCTGCCTTCCCACATGATTCTCTCCCACTCAAACCTCTGACTCCAACTTTCTTCATGTTCCCACTTCCCTTTCCCTCACTGCTGCCTGTTCCTTCTCCGGTTGCACGGCCACATTGTCATCCCTTCTCCCTGCTGACGTTGCACTTTCAATCCACTGCAGTGTACACACTCAAGCACACTTTACAACACACTTCATCATGGCTGTCAGGAGAGCAGCTGAGAGTGCACTTACTGTAGCCTCAGCCAGCACAGTGGGTTTGAACACAATGGAGTAAGACTGGTGGAATGCTGAAGACTGCTCAGCTGGAAGGTTGTGACGTGAACGCCTTTGTATGTGGGTGTCTTCAAGATTGCTTTCTTTTTGCACCCCTCGCCCCCATGTCAGCAAGCCCCAAAGGAAGCAGCAGCAGCAGCCACACATCCTGTCACCATCAATCCAAACCTCAACATCCACACACCCTCACTCTATATTGTCTCAAGTTCTGTTTTCATAGCTCATAACCCCAGCTACCTACACACACTCAAGGCTTTGTCAGAAATTTCCCTACAATCTTCAGCACCATTGGTGATTTCATAGGTGATTTCCTAAAGGAGTTAGTCATCCAATATAAGTTAATTTCATTTTCAGTTTTTGATATTTCATTATCTTCCCCATGACATATTGCTGAAAGACTGTTTTAAATCTGTTGCTGGTAATGACTGTGTTTTTACAGGAAGCGTGACTTGACAGTGGCATCAGGAAGCAAATGAACTCAGTCGCATAGAAAAGCATTGCTGCCTTGTAAACACAGCCAAACTCATTACCTCTGAATCTACCTCTACTTCTGAATCAGTAACAGTAATGATTGCAAATCATAACAGCCTTCAAAGTCACAAGCGCATTATTTGATGTTTTTCTCTGAATAAACATGAGTCAACAAGCATTGATCAAACCTCGGATAACAACATCTGCCGCTTGTTTCCATCTCCTTTCTCCCAGTGGAAGGATTATCTAGGATTATTTGGGTTGCTGGGGCTATTAATCTGAAAAACACTGTAATCCAGGAGATTTCCCTCATCCCTGATTCTCTTCTTAAATGCGTCAATGTGGCCACAGCTTTATTTCATCCAATTGGCGTGGGGGGAGGGAGGTGTCCATGCTGGGGTCTGAACACTAATGCACTTAGGTTTACTTCCACTCATTGTGGAGTCAATCGTTAACTTCAGTATTTCGAAAGAAACAATTCGTTGAACAAGTTTATATCATTATTTTTACATCCACAAAAGGTCAAAATTACACATATAGTCTCAAATATAATATTAGCTGAAATGGGCCTTTGTAAGTTACAGCTCATCAAAATGATTTTGTAGCCATCATCAATGTCCTGACAAAAAAAATCTTGCTGATCAATGTGACGTCTCCTCTTTGTGGAAGCAGTGGACTTAATTCAAATGGGCTGAATTGCTTAATAGGCTTTGCTTTAATGCTTTAAATCCAAAATTTTTTTTGGAGAACTCAAGTCGGAGTTGTTCCAGAAGCTGAATCACTGTATCAATTCTAGTAGCAGTTCTGACGTGTGTTCGGGGTCATTTACCTACTGGAACATCCAACTGTGTCCAGCTTCAGCCTGTTAGCTGTTGATTGAAGTAGACCTCATAAATTTAGGAATTTCTTCCGTTATTATGCTACTAACACCATGTTTCACAGTTGATATTATGTTCTTAGGTCTGAAAGTCACACCTTAAACCTATACGTTTTGAAGGTTATCCTCATTATTCTATAAACTTTGAACAATGCAGTAGTACCACTGGGAATTTCTATGAGTGGGGTTTAATGGACAACAGCCCGAAAGCATAATGCCGCTACAACTGTGCTTTGAGACTCAATCTTGAGTAGTTTCTTTTGTTGTTTCTGCACTACCTTTCTGTCACATGGGATCTTTGTAGTTCAACCGAACGGGATCTACAACTCCTGAGTGACATGTCTCATAACCATGGATCCAATATCTGTTCTCTATTTCACATTATTCCTATGACATGACTTGATACTTTATGCAGGGACATTTATTTGACCTTAGAGCAAATTCTACAAAAGGAAGTGAGAAAACCTTTCCTGTCATTTGAGAGTGTAATTACTGTATACATCATACTGTTGCCTCTGTGTATTTTTCCTTTTTCTTGGGCCTCCTCAAGCCTTTGGCTATTCTCTGCTGATTCATCATCATCCTACAGAAAAGATAACAGTCAAAGATAGTTGTAAACTGATTTTTTTTTTTTAAATCTATGTGAACTCCTTCAGTTTTTTTGCATTAGAATAACTGAAATCCGTTCCTGGAAGAAATGGTTCAGTACAGCTATGTTTACTCAGCCTAATAAATCAGGATTTAGTAATAAATCTAACATCATAGCTGGCTCTACTTCACCCCACATGACTTAGCCTGTCATTCACTTTGGTTCCTGTTAAACTCCCCCCCAACTTCCACCCACATGTGGTCTCTCACCCCAGGAAAACTGTGAGGCCTACGCTCGCTACCAGGCTCAGTGATGTAACCATGGCGATGACAGCCACAAGCAGGTTCTCCGTAGGTTGAAAAGGTGAGTTGTCTCCATGAGCCAGAGAGGGCAGGGTGACGGAGGTTTGGTTGGTCTGAAGAGGCAAGGAGGAAACTGTGAAGGAGGAGGAGGAGAATGAACACAGATGTGTCAGTGTCTGGATCAAAGGCCATATAAAGGCAGAAGGATTATTAACACAAAGCAAACTGGAGTCATTAAACAAACTTCTACACACTTTACTTTTTTATAGGTCAAAAACAAATGTTAGTACAGCTAAATCTAACGTGTTTTCACTCGAATGACTCGAGCAATACAGAACACAGAAAGAATACAGTAAGTAATTAGGACATCTTGGTGGTAATGACATTAACATTCAAAACCCCAAATTCTTCATATCTCTGGCGGATTAAATTGAAATGATTCTATTCATTTTACCAACATGTTTCCTCTGGCTGGAAGAATTACTAACATTCTGGGTTTGGCCATTTAGTTTCTAGACTTGCACCTGAAAAATAATCTGTGGAAGGAGTGACAGGTTAGGGTGATGGCTGAAAGTTATTCCAACCTTAAATACTTGATCTTTAAACCGCAAAAAAGAAAAATAGCAGCTGAAACATGCAAAAAAGCTGATCATGTCATGACCTTTAAGATTTTGAATTTCTGTTGATTACTTAGTTTTAGACTCTTGTAGTTTTGTTCTATACTTTAGAATTTGATAGATATTTTCATTCTGCTCTGAGCTGCAGCCAGCATTCTTTGTTTGCTCTTGGTTCACAATCTGAAGTGTTTCTATGTAGTCCTTGGTTTTTATGTCTCAGATTATTTACTTAGAATAGAGTCGAATAGAATAATCCTGTATTTATCCAACAGGGGGAAATTCATTTCAGTACAGCCCGATTAAGAATAGACATACAAAAAAACAATTACGCTTACAGATACACACGTACCGTGGTACTTCTGTTGGTTTCTCTGTTTCCAGACCTGCCCAGAAGCTTCTTTATTTTTTAGCTGTCTCAACAGCAACTTTCAAGCCCTATCCTATCTACTTATTACTCACCCGATTATTGTTGCAGTAATCAAGCTGCCCATTATGAATACTACTTGGTTTCTCATTTAGTGTCAGACCATCATTTTAGTACCACCAGCCTATTCCCATGTGGTCGTCTTATTTTTATTTTCACATGGACCTTAGTTTTTGTATTTCTTTTTTAAAACTGTTCAATTTCACCTGCCTTCTTTTCGCTCTTCATTTGGGTTCAGCTCTTCATCTGGTCTATGAAAAACTAGCAATTGTAAGGATTTGATTGCCTAGTGTCAAAGATTATTTCATAGATTATTGAGAAGGGTTTAAATAATTTTTGACATTACATTCAAAACAAGTATATAACGTATTTCTTTTCAAAATTGGGACATTTTTTTTTACATTGCCCTGTCTTTTAAGAGATGCCTCCCCCACAGTTTTGTAATTTTGACCTTATCTCTACCTATAAACATGTATTTCCCAGTACACTGTTTTCCAATTAGTTTCCAAAATGTATCTTATAACATTAGAAAAAGAAGTGTAGAAAGCAAAGCTAGGTTATCTCTCTGTTTAAGAGGCAATATCTAACCAGAAAGCATTAAATCTTGTGCTTGTTACTGCGAGGTACTAAACAACCGGGACATTTAGGGTTGAAAAAAAAACTTTTCTAAACCATAGAGTCCAAGTGGAAAATTTATCAAATAATTGTAACATTTTCATCACTAAAAATAATGCTATTATTGCTTCTTTATAATATTACTGTACATGAGCGATACATTAATGTGTTGGAAACAAAATCAGACAAATTAAGACCTGATTGTGGTCTCTATACTTGTTTTTATCTATAACCAGTTGTTTTTTTCCTTGATGGGAATACCCCGACCATAAAGTAAATGATAGAATAAGTTCCACTTGATGTTTAAACCTGAAAGTCATATTTTGTTTCAAAGCCTGAAGGGGTTTTCTTCACCAGTTTAGGGTATTTTTGCTGACTTGCTAGTTTTGTAGGAGATGTAGCTACTGTTGGTCAGAGACCTTCATGGAGTCTGGAAATGGCAGGAGGTGTATATAATAGCATTTTCAAGTGTTAATGATAATATCTTTTAATATCTCTATACAGTACATGAATACTCAAAACATAAAAATTGGAAATTGTTCAATTTTTCTTCTTATATGGAGCTGAATTTGAAACATTTCCCGCTATTTCAAACTAGTGTCACTTGTGTTGTTTGGTGAAGGCCTAAACAGCAGCAGCACATCAGCAGAAGGATCATAGTGAATGGAATGATATATTTAATAATCAGAAACATACACAGCCATGAGGGAACCCAGGACAAGACCAACAATAGCATCCAGCAATGAGAGAACGAGATCAGGGAGTTGAACACTGTGGAGATTTGTGATTATGGAGTGGAGACTAATGGTGCGTTGACAACCCCCTAAATGTCACTTTCAAGAGCGACAAGATTACATGTAAAGTGTATGATTGAGGCCATCAGAGGGGCGTCACGGTCTTTGAGAGGCTTTGTGTGCTTCAAATTGCCATAAGCCAGCAACACAGAAGTTCACCTAGCTGAGCTTTTCTTAACGCTCTTGACCCAGAGCTTCAACCAATCAGAGCGCCTCACTGTAGTGACATCGCCCAACGGCAATCTTGTCCACGACCCGCTACTGTTTAAAACATCCCTCAGAGAAAGGCCTGGCTACGCACTTTGCAAGCTTCAGCCTAAAAATGTGTATGTGTCAAACTGGTAGTTTTGTGAGCGTTGTTTGAAGCGGACAAAGTTTGCGGTGTGAACGCACCATAAGTGAGCACAATCAACAAGATGCAGAGCAGGTGAGGGTCCTAGAGCACAGAGGCCCAAAGGATCACACAACCTCCGCCATAAATAACAAAAGGTAGGAGTGGATTTTCTATAGATTATTTCTTTGATTCGCATCAAAGCTACCAGTTTTTTTAATAAAAAAAATGGCTAAATTTCAGTGCATCTGGCCAAAGCATGTTGTTCTTATCAGAGTCCTACTGTTCAACAAACCCAATTCTCCTTACATTTGTAATGGTAAGACAGGAAACAGTTTTTCTTCATGTGGCTAGTGTTTGATAATTGTACAAATATGATTTATTTTTGAATCGCCATACAACTTTATTGTCTCAATTCCATGTGTTTTACACTTTTATGGTGCTCTAACTAGAGCTAGGAACTTGCTATATTCCCCCTTTTCCACTAGGGTTGGCTCAGCTGAACGGTGTGGTTGTCGTTCTCTTGCCATGCCAGGAATACAGCAGAGGGTGAAGACTTGGGTGAACTCAGCATAGCAAAAGTTTAAGTAAAACGCCGTCATCCCACACCATTTTCTGACATTCCAGAATCTGATGCTGAAGCCGGTATCTAGCTCACTCTCTCTCCTGTTGCTCATTGGCCTTTCACCATAAATGCCATCCATTTCTGCAAAAGCACTGAAACTGATTGCAGTCTGTCCCATTGTGATCCTTCAAGGCCTGATATTCACACGTACATTTTTTAAATTCTCCCCAGTAGTGTTTTGAACTCGCTGGAAGTAATACGTCGCCATTCTGTGACATCATTTCACACTTAAAATGCCAGCCCGATCAGTGAGAATGACATCACTTTACTGGACCAATCAGTCCATAGGTGGGCATGTTGGGTAAACTCAGCCTGCTTTGGATCAAGTCAGAGGTAATCCAAGCCAACCCTTATTGAAAAGGGGTCTGTTGAGTATGTGTCAGTTCCTTAAATTGTAGTGATAAACACGCTTTACTTAAATTATATTTTTGTCATGTTATATTTCATCCACATTAAAGAGTGCGTCACCATCTTAAAAGTAAAATATAAATGAAAAAGCTTAAAGGCCCGTTGTGTAACAAATTCGGCTTTTTAATAATAACAATCAAGAACTGCTTTCATAAAAACGTATTTTACCGAGGTGTAATCATAATCGCATTATCATGAAAGCTTTCCCGTGTCTTAGAATACGTTGTTTATAGATACAGAGGGTGCACCGCACCCCATCTGAGGCTCCCATGTTGCATCGCCATCTTTGTACGTTAGCTGAAAGGGGTTAAACTTGTTTGCTTTAGGCGTTTTAGCCAGAGACGTCGGGAGGAGGGGGAGAGGTGAAGAGAAGAAACAAGCACAGAGGACCGTGGATCATATTTTTCAATTTCAATGGAGGACCATCCGCAGTCTTTGCCCCGTGAGAGGGAGGAAACTATAGAAAAACAAAAAGAAATAACCGGGAGAAAACAAGAATCTACATCGGTGGAGCGTTTACCAGATGGAGACTATTCATGAGGGACACGAACTTGAAGACGAGCGTGGGGGTTGTAGGCTTTCTGCTGGAGAGGTAAGTTAATTACATGGAACAATGAAGTTTATGTTAGCGTTATGTTTGACACAGGACAGGTGAGTCCAGCAAATACTTTATCTTCTGTTTAACTCGGACAATTTACTCTGCAGCTTCCGTAGTAGTAATGACGTGTTATAACAGCGAGAAGCCAGAGAACACTGCTCAGTTGCTTGCATTCACTGAATGCACCACTAGTTGGAGGTAATTCTTACACATGGTAGCTTTAAGTTATAAATGAAATTTATCACACTTTTTTTTCTCAATTAATTGATCAAAACTAAGTTTGTATTTTTCTACATATTCTGAGTGAAATGACTGCACCACAGTTAGCAATTCATTTTAAAAAAAATTTTTAAACCAGGGATGTCAATAAATGTGAAGTGAGCTGCTACTATTGCAAACTAAATGGTTAAGTTTGCAAAGTTACAGATGTTAGAGCATTACAAAGTATGTTGGCCATGTGCGTCAACCCATCTGTGATAGGCATCCTTCTCCACAGCAAAAAACATTGCAAATATTTTGCATTGCACCAACTGTCTTTTTCAAACGTCATGACATGTCTGAAAGCTTGATTCCACCTGTTAGCAGGAAAGTCACTCGATAGAAGATGGTTCCATTTTGGTCTTGCAGAGAGCAGCGATAGGTTCCTTGTTCATCCAGATTCAGCTGATTCAGGACTACAGATGAGTCATGTGTCACCACCAAGGCCTTGAAGTCATTTTCCGTCAGCTGTGTATACAACTTTTACAGTGGTAAATGTAAGTTAGCGAGAGTAGCAGATGACAGACAGGAGAAATGTGGTACAAAAACAGCTAAATATGGAATGAAAACAGGAAAAGTGTGCATGTCCTGCTTTTTTCAACTAGTTGGTAATGTTAGGAAATGTTAAATTTATAAATGCTATATTCTAATTAGGAAGGTTGGATTCTTTTTGAGTTGACATGTTCCAGTGTTTCAGCTGTGAGAGACCTTTTTGGTTCCTGGCTCTCCAGCAGCCCAGGAATAGTAATACTCTGGTTTTTCCAGTAAGAGACGATGCCATGGAAGGAAACAGTCCAACACTGCCTGGCCTCCCTCCTCTGCCTGCACTGGAAACACTGGGAAACACAAATGAAGGCAAAACAAGAGATTTTATTTACATCTGGATTACCTCTTTAATCTTTTTCTTTAGCTCTGCATGAGGACATGCAGCAATATTTTGCTTAAGAACACATTTCCACACCCGTGACAGGTTTTAATGTACTCTCAAAAATGATCCTGCCTTATTGGCAGGGCTCCGGCTCATTCATTCATTCATCTACCCACTAATGAACAAAAAAACAAAGCTCTAACAACTACAATTATACCGCCACAGTCCAGCTGATCCGACAGAGATGGACAGATGTACATCTGGTACTTGCACGAGTTACAGTCCATTACTCTTCTGTTGAGAAGCCCTGTGAGCCACACATGCAAGCACACGTGTTCAGTAAACATGCCGCAACTCGACAGGCACAGGCAGGAGCAGGACAGGTGGTGGGATCAGAGAGCAAACCTACCACATTTGTTGGGGCAAAGTCCTGAAGGGAAAAAGAAACAGACAAATTAACTGAAACTAATGCACAGCACAGACTTGCACAAAGTGACATGCCTCATGCTGGGCAGAACACTGCTATTCAAGTCGATTACCATCAGGGATGAAAGAGTCCAAGTGTTTCTCTAAGATCTTCCTGCCTTTCTCCATGATCTGAATGGTTTCAAATGTTAGAGAACCTTTATAATGTAGAAACAGGATATACTGCTGTTAGTTTTAATGCAAACATGTGAGTGATATCTGAGCTGATCTCTTTGTTTTGCATCTAGAATTCATCATTACTTTTATTTATAAGTTTCCCTCTCCTTTATCTTCATATCTCACCTGTGTGTTTGGTTTTCAGAAAGCGGTCAAATTCACTCTGGTACTCAGTTTTGGCTCTGTACAACGTGGTAGGATCTAAGAAGTTTCCAAATAAAAGCAGAAGTTTAGAGACACCACTAATATTACAAAAATGTAATATTAACAAGAACTAAGAAACAAAAAATAAGCTCATGGTTACACTAGATAATGAAATTGTATTGCCTCACTTCAAGTATCTTGGAATTACATGAGACTCAACTTTTACTTTTTAAAAGCATCCTAAAAAAAAATTCAAACATCTTACAATGTCATCTTCAGAACTTCCAACAAATTTGGCCCTTCATTTCAATGGCCGCTGCTAAATCCTAAATGCATTGTATGACTCTATCACACATTGAGCATTGTTTAGTTCTTTGGCCATTTGCCGGAGTTATTACTCTAAAACCTATAGAGCAGTTATATAAGAAAGCAATTAATGTTTTTGAAAGAAAAATCCTTATTCTTCTCATCATTTCCTATTTTAGCAAAATATATCTTTCTAAGTCTTGACAATTTTAAGCGTTTTAAATATGCATGTGTTGTTTAAAATGAATCCACTGACTGGGTCTGGCACTTTTGGAGGAAATTATTAAACAAAAGAGCCAAATGCCCAGAACAAGAGCAATATGTTGAGGAGACTGTGACATACTATTTAAAAGAACTACGATGGGATAGAATACCATTCCTGTTCAAATTAGAAAAATATCAAATTTTTATGCGGGATTCTATGACATTTAGCATTTAAAGAAAACTTTAAAAAATGGCTGAAAACGAACCAAACAGGCAATCATTTAATCATTTAAAATAGTAATTGTTCCTTTTTTGATTTTAATGGTAGGATGATTAAGGAATGTGTTTAATATAATGATTTACTGATATAATTCTGTAATTGTATTGTATATTGGTAAGTTTTGTGTAAGGACTATGAATGTAAAGTAGCCTATGGCTAAATCTGGCTCATTTACATTAAGTAATTGTACTGACTGTTTATTAATGTGCACTGCCCTTTCAAAAAAAACAAAAAACACACAAACAACAAAACTAAAAATCACATACAGGGTTTATAGTCTCACCAATGACTCCCTTACGATTCCGACTTGTTTCTATATATGTCACGTAGGCATGGTCGCAAATTTTTTGCAGCTCAATTTGGTCATTCACAGTGGGAGCAGAAAGGATGAAGTCGTCATGCATGTTCCTGATGGTGTGGTCACACTGCAGACAGCCCCCAGCTCTAACGATCCAGTAGATCAGGGGAACCAGAATCAGCAACATCTCTCCGAAGCTCCTGCACCAGAATGGGTGAATTTAGTTGATACAGATATTTTAAAACCAGACTTATTAAACAATCATAATTAAAGACGTTTATTAATATTTATGACTGTATGCCTCCGATTCTTAGCCACAGGTTACTCTCTCTAATTAACAGCATAATGTACAAGGATGCGGCTCTCATCAGGAGAGTGTATCATTGATACAAACATGATTTAACTGCTGTCATTTTTTTTTAATTTATCTTAATAGTATTTTTTTCAGTTTGAAATGAACTTACATCATCTGACCTCAATGGTCTAGAAATAGATGCACAAGTTTGAATTTATTTTTGAGTTTTTTTTTCTTCTAATTCACTCAGGGTCTAAATTATACATACAGGCTAAAATATTTACAAATATTTATACTGATGTTAAGTGTTCAGGTAAAGGTTCAGAGTAGGCTGCAGAGAATCCACACACTTTTTTGCGTCCATCAATACGTTTTGGTATAAATGTCGGGATATTTTACAATCATTACCATGACAGATGCTAGAGGTATTTTATATTAATTGATTTTCTGAAAACACACTGATTTTAAGAATAGTCCACAAATGTTCAGTGTCAGCGGGATTTGTCCATTCCAAAAACCTGGTTTGATGTAGGTTTGGGATCATAGTTTGTTAGAAGGCCAAAGTCTGTCAACATTTAAACCATCTAAAGACCGATTTAATGGGAAATGCTGTGCACTTCCTTCAGTCCAGAAGAGATTGTGCTTGTCAGTGTAGACACTTTAACAATAAAGTTCAGTTTAAATGTGTTAATTTTGGAGAAGGTACGTCTTTTTGTATGAAACTGATTTAATATGGTGTGCTGTATTTGCTTTACTATAGACATTTGTATTCCAAGATCTTTTAGTTTATTATTGGTTGCTGCCTTAGTTATTCTTTTGTTGATCTTAAATATCCTTACTAATTTGACATCATTTGAGGTGACACTATTGGTTGGATATTGAATCTTGGACACAAATGTGTGTCCAAACAAAGCAGTTATCTCAAACTCACACTAAAATGGGCTTGCAGGAAAAAAACAACTATATGCGGTTAAAGCCAGCTTAGTGTAAGGAATGCAAGCAATTTAAACCAACGTTATATATTATAATAAGAAAAGTAATAAACCATTCAGAAAGGCCAGATGCTAAGTGTTGTTTATAAAAGCATGTGGCTCAGATGAACCTTCCAATGTCATTTAATACCAGTGGGGCAATAGTTGAGCCTATATGTGTATTGTGTTCTCTGTGTAGTCAAGAAAAATACAATAAATTTAAACTTGACCATTCGATTCTAGTTAAAATTTATGAATATAATGTATGCATTTTATGTTGCTCAATCATTCAACCTGAAAAACAGCAGTTCTCACTCACAATTTAAAGGCCAAAATTAATTTGATTCATACACAATATATGTTTGCAAACTTCTGCAAAGAACCGTTCCGCATACACTTTATGTAAAATATTTTGTAAAAAATAAATCAACCAAAGGAAAAATCAAAGCAACAGAAAGACCATGGCAAATAAATTCATATTGCATCACAAACTGCTGCTAGAATACTTCATAATAGGAATACAAATATGACTACTTCCCTGTTTTGACTTGAAAGCTGCTCATTAAACAATACCTGGTTCACTGTTTGTATCCGTCTTATGACTCTGTGGTTAGTTTCTGTAATGCCCTGGGTTTTTTTTTTACTTCCTGTGTCCTACAAATGACTTTCACTTCACAATGAGTCTGTCAACGACTGTTTATTAGCCACATATAATTTTCTGTATCTCATTTTTCGTTATGTTTATGTTCTATTGAATCCCTTTGTTTGAGTCTGCGTGTGCTCATTCAATTATCTTTCTACAACCTAATTTAGATCACCAAAATAATAACATAATACAACTCCCAACATGCCAAAAATGTTCCCTTTCTATATTCTCCCACAAGTTCTTAACATAACAGATACACCAACAAGATTTCTACAGTGCCTCACAACTTATGCTTTTTTTCAAAAATGTGTCAAACTATAACCTAAATTTTCCATGTATTCTATTGGGATTTTATCTGTTAACAACCGACACGAAGTAGTGCATAACTGTAATGTGGAAAGGTATAAAGTGGTACTGTATACTCTGCAGGCCGTTGCTTTCTGAATTCCCCTGTGAGTTATTTCATTTCAGTGCAAATCCATTTTCAAAGAATTCTCAGACAATTTAAAAAGAATTCAATAAAAAACTAAGGAACACAGCAGAAATGTCAGGGATAAAGTTTTGGAGGACTTTAAATGAGGTTAGGTCACAAAACAATATCCCAAGCTTTGAACAGTTTGCTGTCCAATCCATAATCGGAAAATTGAATATGGCACAATGGGGAACACACAAATCCATGGCCATCCATCTAAAGTGATAGGACAGCAGAAAAGCAGACGAGAGACCTGTGGTAACTCTGGAGGAGCTACAAACATCCAGTAAAGTAATTGTTAAAAGTAACAAGAAAACCAGTTTGCACCAAGCCACGTACAGACATTGCAAACATGAAAGAATGCGCTCTGATCAGAGAAGACTACGACTGAAAATATTTGGCCTTATTCCAAAACGCTATTTGTAAAGGAAGACTTAACACTACACAAATCATCCTGAACACACAAACCCAGTCAAGCAAGGTGGTGTAAGAATTACTAGGGACACTAGGGAAAGATTATCAGATTTGATAGGGAAGGTGAACAGGGCTAAATACAGGGCAATTCTGCAAAAATCCCAACAACTGCTACAGGTTCCAAAATACTAAAGTTCACCTTCCAGCTCCAAACATACAGCCAGAGCTACAATGAAATAGTTTAGATTCAAATCAGGAAAACAATTGAGACTTTGTGGCATGACTTCAAAACAGATGCTCATACACTACATAAAATCTGACTGACCTTGACAAAGATTGAAAAAAATGAGTAATTTTCATTCCTCTTTAGATCAATGTGATTTGTTTGGCCTATTTATAAAATCCTGAGTAATAGTAATAAGTAAATCTGTATTGTAATGTGGCAAAACGTGGAATGCTTTAATGGGTATGAATATTCTGCGAGGTGCTCTAACTTGTATATTTTTTAGAAAAGACAGATTTAATAGTGCAAATTTGATTTTAAAGAATCTATCACCCAGCTCATCTGTATGTAGCTTGTTGCTGTCACCCAGTGGCAGAAAGTGATACATCAAAACAGATATCGGCTAGTTTACCTGATATTATCTTATTACTCCTTCAGGATAGTTTTTGTTCTAAATTAGAACAAAGATGAGCCGTGTTCAGCGTATAAGCAGAACCAAATCAGTTAACTTTTAAATAACAACAACAAAATAAAATTAATATAGGTAAGTAGTAAACTAATCCTAAAACCAAATCCTCTATATTCATCAAAAGTTTACGAGATATCTCACATTAAGTCGCAAATGGTCGATATTTTAGCAGAGGTGTAACTAACGGTCCTTTGTCAACGGTTGTAGGCTAATTGTTTTAATGAAATAAGCCTACCTTATGTTTAGGTTTAGACCGTGTTGACGTTACTCTTAAAACCTAAAGTAATTTCCTTCATGGTTAACGTGAGTTTATCGATTTTTATTGTGTTCTAAATATTTTTATCAAGTAGCTAAGGACCAAAAAACACCTTAAAAAATGGAATATTCCATTTTAGATGTCAAAAATATTCTCATACTACATTTCCCAGGAGTCCGTCTGGCGGATGTGATGTGATGAGTGATGGATTCATGAACGAATCCGCTCATTGGCTGGGAGGGTTCAACCGTTGTACACCGTTGAACCGTGGTACACATGCGCAGTACCATGGGTACGTTGTTTCACTTATCAACAGTGTGTTTCGCCAATTGACCTCGGCAAAACTCAAATGCACAGATAAGGTAAATATACTCTGCTTATAAAGCTGGGGGAGATCTGATAGGTGTTTCTTACGATATATATTTGAAGAATTAACGTCTCTGTCCTATAATTCAACTGTAAAGATAGCTGTCAGGTCCGATAGTAATGGAAAATCTCTCAAGATATCATATGCCAAACAGTAAATTACTCAAGAGATACAGGCGTCCCGACACCTTAGGTCGAGTCTGCTGTGACTTACTTCCGACAGTGTTTTATCTGGACCGCAAAAGTATATTTGATTTTGTTTTATTCATAAACTTGGAGTAACTATGAGGAAATGTTAGTATAAAGGTGTGTTTATCAGGTGGAGAAGGTTTGAAAACCTGTTGAGTTGTGTGTAGCAGCACTGTGCACTTTCAGTCACCAACAAAAACACAACCTGCCTCAACTGTAAGATGAAGGACAGTTCGGTATCCTACAGTGACTTGCTAAAGTATTCCCAACCCTCTACCTTATACACATACTGGTTTAGAATTTGGATTTTGACTTGGAAATTCTAACAGACGAATGTACTTTGACCTAAACATGTTCTTTGACGCCCTGGCTGTGTATTCAACATTGTTTTCCTGCTGGAGGACATCAGCCCTACTGTCATAGATAATGTGGGAAAATAATTTGACTTTGTTTTCAAGTGCTTATGGCGTACTCTAATCAGGATTGTATTCATTAATCTTCCTATCAATTCTGCATAAGAGAAGCATCCCCCACGGAATGATGTTGCCACTACTGTGTGTCACTGTGGACGTGGTATGTTCCTTGTTTTCCTACCAGAGGGACCGGTGGCGCCAGTGTCTGGCAGCCTCGCCTCTGTCAGTGTGTCCCAGGGCAGCTGTGGCTACAAGGTAGCTTGCCATTATCAGTGTGTGAATGTGTGCGTGAATGACTGAATGTAGTAATCCATCATTGTCAGAACAACATTTTAAAAAAACAACTTATTCCAGCCTTATCCCTAACCTATTTCTTATTGTTTGAGGTCTTCATGTGTTTACATTCTGATTAAATTACACACAGGTGGACTCTATTTACTACGTTTATGACTTCTTAAGGTTATTTTTTTTAGGACTGGATTTAATTTATGGGTGTCGAATACATTAGAAGGCCATTATATTGTGATCTCTATAGTCATATATATATATATATATATATATATAATTGTGATCTCTATGGTTTGTCTAAAACCACAATTGTATGTAATGCTGCACAGTGTAGAACATTTTAATACGTAGCAAAACTTTTGCAAGGAAATGGGTAGAACTGAAACTTTTTGCAGAATATGGCACATTTTCTTTAAGTGACTTTGAAAAAAAAAAACAATAATATGGAGTCGGGACTGAATAATAGTTTACCTTGTTTGCTGCTCTAATGGTTAATGAGACGTGTAGTTAACTGAAAACTACAGGCTTGCTGATGTGCTGGTATTAGAGGGCTCCTTTTCCTAAACGTTATTTACCATGGTCCAATAATAAATGTAACTGTACCCTGCTGACAAGGTGTCTGCGTCTTTCTTTTTGATTGTAGCCTCTTGTTAGGCTATCATCACTTCTTTTAGCTCTGGCGCTTGTGTGACTGTATGGTCACTAGACCTGAATACCTGCAGTTTATCAGATTACACCTGCCGTACACACTACATTCTGGAGGTTAATTAGATATGCTGCTGGACATTCTCTTAAAGCAGCGGCTCGCATCACAGTGGTGAGTAACTCTAGTAGAGCTGTTGTGAGCAGCTTCAGATGTTCCGCTGTCATGCTTTACTCTTCTCCTCCTGTTTGGACACCGAGCCACACTTCAGCTGACGTTCGATCTCTCTTATCTCACAGGTTTGGACAGATCTGTCATCATCCAGATATGAAGACATTTTCTTGCAGATGCCAGACTTCTCTGGCCCTCCTCTGCTGCCAGCAAGATAATTTTTAAGGATCCCTGACTGTGAGCCAACAGCTCTCGCTCCTCCACCAAACCTTCTTTTCTTCACACTTCTACACAAGCGTTCAGTATGTATCAGATTGTCCCAGGAGCTCCTGGAGAGCACCAGATGACTGATGGAGGCCATGGCTCCCCTCGTAGAAAGAAACTCGGGCATGAGGGCCGGCCGATGGTGATGGCAGGTCTGCTGGGCTGTGTGCTGGTTCTAGCTGCTGTGATCGCCTGGTGCTATTATTCAGTGTCTCTTCGTAAAGCCCAGCTTCTGAAGACAGAGTCTCTGGACCTGAGAAAAGATGGCTACATTATACGGAACCACACAGGGGCTATTATCTTCACCATGACTTTCAAGTAAGTTTTTTTAGTTATTATTTTTATTAGTTATTATTAGATTTATTAGTGATCAGTCAACAGATTTGTCTCTTCAATTTTTTTGTCTTGTTAATGGGGACAGAAACAGTCCAAAATATTCACATTCTAATTGTAACATATAACAAAGTTAATGGAGTTGCTTGAAACGGTGCTTCAAGAATGGAAAACATACATACTTCATCGAAAAACCCTCTTATTTAGTTATTTTAGTAGGACTGTCAAACAATATTAAAAAATGGAATCTAATTAATCACTGTGTAGCTGTAAATTAATCACCATTCCTAAATATGACAAAAAAACTACAGTTTTAAGTGTAAATAAACACTTTAAAAAAATTAAATATAGGAGAAATCAATTAAGTTTTTGTTTTGAACTCCACAATCTCATTCACAATGTTTGTGTGGTCTCATATGAAAAATAAAAACAAATAGAGGTAGAACTGACCAAAATATATGAATAAACTTAACATTTGGATATCAGCAGTCTGTGTTAATTATCACATAAATCAAATGTAATATAGACTAATCTAATGTCACAATTGACCATTTTCCAAAAGTAAACACTCAGCATATTCTCCAGTTCATCACAACAGGAAATATTATGAAGATGTACACAGCTACTTCCGCTAATAGTTAGCACTAATTTAGGTCAGAAAACATCACTTTAACTGAATAATTTTGTATTTTTATTGCAGCGGTATCTCACTATGAAATGTACTGAAGCTAAACAGTGAGCCAACAGGCATAAATAAAGTTAAATACGGAGCATTTAAACTCTTCGCTGCACACACCTGAGCTGATATCCGAAGTGAACGGATGATTCTCACAGTCAACTTATGAACTCATATCACCACAAAGCCAATATTCCAATAATAATATACTGACATGTCATTTAGGATCCCAAACGCATGCGGTTGCACAACAATCTGCAGTTTGGCTGGTTAGAAAGGAGTGCTGATCTGTTGTGGGCTGAATTATAAACAGGGCGCTGTTCTGGGAATGCATTTTTCATTCCGTAAAAATAAGGGGGGGGGGGGAAGGAGTTAATTCTAGCAATTAATCGATCCGCGTTGGTTCGTTAAATTCGACAACCCTACCTTTTTAGCAATTTTTTGCACAAAGATAGCGGGAATACAAGAACCGAAATAAGGCACTGAAATGTGCACTGCTTTTCGGTCTGGTTAGTACCGTTTATGTCAGGGGACCTGACATCGGTACCCATCCCTACTCAGGACTAGGGATTTGTATTTGAAAGAATCTGGTGATATGATATGTATGACAATACAGGGGGCATGACGCGATTTATTGCGAAAATCTGAGTAAAACTATATATTAAGATTTTTTTAAATAAAATGTCACTGTTGAAAGACTGTCGGAGCATTCTGAACACTCCAACCTGTTTCATACATAACACATCCAATTTTATTACTAGAGCTAGTTGATACACTGGAACCAAGAAGGTGAAAACAGCCACCAACTAGCGGTCATACTTAATTTAGTACACAAGTTACTATAATAATTTATGTCTTCATTCAGACGCTAAAAAAACCCAAACACTAATAGTGTGATACATTGCTTTTGAATGTCAATACAATATCGTGAGATAAGGTATTGCGTTACATTGCTGTATAGATATTTACTTACATTCCTATTCAGGACTAGATAAAGCACAAGTAAAGGCCATTAACCATGATGAGTGAGAATTACAGGCAGCAAGTTTATTTTTATTGTCAAAGTTGATATGTTAGAACCTGGAAATATTGACAAGTGTAAGGATTTGTCAGCTATATTTATTTATTTATTATTTTTATTTATTTTATGGTTTTATTTTTGGGTCAGAACATATCCAGAAGTTCATTTTGGGATTTCACCGCTCTGTAGTAGTCAGTGTTTGACAGAACTGAAACAGTAGTTAATCAAAGACTGTGTCTGAGTAGCCAAAGCTACCAGCATTGATGTCTGCAGGGAGGAAAGAGTTGCCAATAAAACAGATGAGCTACTATAAAAAATAATGCTGGGACTGATAGAAAGGTAGCAGAATAAAACACAACGCATAACATTTTTCTGCGTACGGGGCAGCGTAGTTACAGTTGTGTCAGCACGGCTTTTTTGCTCATGTTGTTTTCCATCATCAGTCTGCATGAGTAAACTGAATTAAATGTCTTGGAATAGACCACATTAAGGACAGAGGTGGCTAAAGAAATTAAAAAGGGAACTGCAATGAAGCATTAGGACTCAGCAATGAATCATGACTATAGCTGCTATAAAAAAACTGTGGTTACCCCTTGTGACGCAACCAGATGTGTTGGCTTCAGCAGAGCAGTTCGACTTCTTTTGGTGCTTGTGTTGTGCGGCTGCCTGTGTGCAGTTTGTGGGTGAGAGATGGAAATCCAGACGAGACAGGCACGTGACTCCCCCCTGAGGGAAGAGCGATTTTAGTCATGGCCATTATCAGCAGAGGTCACATCAACAGAAATAGCCTATAGCTATTTTTTGACTAGCTAGGTATGATTTCAGCTGTACAAATGGTTCAATATGTACTGTGGATAACTGCGCCCCCCTCACCCCTCCGTGTTTTGTGTACTCTCTGTCCGTGCATTGTTCTAGGTCTGGCAATCTGGATCTGGACTCTTGCACTAAGGCCGGACATATTCTGAGCTGCACTCGGTCGGACTCTGGCAAGCTGAACTTTTTCATCGAGACAGTCCGAGAAAAGAACACTGTTATGTGCTATCGCATTCGCTGGGAGGAGCTGCAGAATGTGAACTCGGTGGAACATGCCATGGCCTACAACGACTCTCATTGGTACGGAGGGGCGGAGACAGCAACACAGTACTGGCCAATGAGGATCAGAGGGGAAGAGGAACCGCGGCCTTTCGTCACCAGTGATGTTTACGCCAATCGTAATGCGTTTGGGGGAATCCTCGAGCGTTACTGGCTGTCTTCCAATGCAACTGCAATTAAGATTAATGACTCGGTCCCTTTTCACTTGGGCTGGTCAGAGAAGAACAGAACTCTCAGATTTGAGGCCCGATACCAGGGCTCTCCTTTTAAACCACCAGCAGGACAGCAGGACTTCCCTGAGCTCAGCTACAGAGTCTGTGTGGGGCTGGATGTCACATCCATTCATAAATATATGGTGAGTGTGTTTGCATACATTGTGAGAACAGAAAGTTATTGTCTTAAAGGACTTTATTGTAGCTTATAAAGATCATTGCTGTCTTAGAAGCCAAAATATTCACACAAATAAACTTTTTCCTTCATAAATACTGCCACTGCTGTTGACACCACAGTTTTGATCAACTCATGTCACAAATGGTGGCGTCTACTGCAGGATTTTTAGCAAAGACTGTACATCAATTTATACTGTCCAGGGGAATATTTACTAGTTTCCCCTCTGCTGAGTCTACGCTCTTTTACTTTTTTTTTTTTTTTTGACCATTATATTGATGTAAGCCTCTTCAGATAAAATCTCTCTTTCAAGAGAAACCCTGGGCAAGAGGCTCACTAGTGTACAGTATACAAAACGACAATTAAAAAGAACAGATTTAACCATGTTTTGTTATTAAACGTTAGCACTACTTCCATCAGAGTTCAGAACTTCTCGGAAGTGTTTGTTTGTTTCCGGGGTGATTTAGAGGCAAAAATACAACTACACTATTGCGCGAATACAATTACGTCACGGCCGTGCTCAATCCCAGTTGTAGTCTGAGTAGGACTTTCACTCTGTGCTCTATGGCGGTCGGCTACACAAAACTTGCTACTGGAGACATCAAAATGGTTCACATTTGCGTGTTTTCAAATTACACTAACCACTTCAACAGACTCCATTTCTGCAACCTACGCAGACGTTCTGAACTCACAGGGGAATATTGCTAATTATTCATAACAAGACATGGATGAATGAAGGATTTTTAGGGCAGATAATGCCTTATTACAGGCAATGCACTCCTGCCCTGATTGAGTCCCATTATACGGATGTCCAATCATTACTCGATATTAACTTCTCCTGAACGGACCCAAGTGGCTCCAAACTTATCTAGGTGAGTAACTGAACATAATATTTGCTAAAAATTAGGTCAAATTTGAAAAAAAAGAACTTTCCCCTTAAGTACAAACTAAAAATAAATAAAGTTACAATGGTGGAGTGTAGGTTGAGGATTTACTATTTGGATTTACCTTTACAAACCCTGAGTACACCATGAACATGGGTGTAGCTTTCAAAAGGACTCAAACAACGGATCAGTTGGTACACATTAAAAAGTAAGAACCTACTCTCAAAATTTAATGTAAAAAAAAGTGACAAAAATACCACAGTATCACTGTGTAAGACAAAAATCCGAAAGGTAATATACATAACATGAGTAAGATGCTTTGATTTAACAAAGAGAGACAGCAATGATTCTTACTGCTTTTAAAAGCATATATATTATTATAATTTATTAATGCTTTTCATGCCGTGTATTTAGTTTATTTTTTGATAAGAAAAAACATTAAAAATGTCTTCTACTTAGCAGAACTTCTGCTTATAGCCTAAATCTGTAGTTTGCATTTATTATGTTCATTTACTCATCTAGACAAGTTGGGAACCAATTGTAGTCCATCGGAAAACATTTATATCCGGTTGCTATCAGCATTTATCCGTATAATGGAAAACTTGGGAGTAGACAAAGTGCTGCCTCTAAATAAGGCATTTTATGCCTCAAACTGATTCATTTAACCAATGTTTTGTTATGAATAGATAGTCAAATGAGTTTGGAATGTCTCAGAGGTGCTGCAGTGTAAGTCTCTGGGTGTTTTACAGGCTTTTAATCCAACTGATTCCAATCTATAGTAACCTGGGATTTCAATGACGTTGCAGCCCTCTACCATTGTAGCTGTAGTCTGCGTAGGTTGCAGAAAGGAAGCCCTGTGGAAGCTGAACTTTGTCCAATTGGTCATTTGGCTTGTGCCATTTGGAAACATACAAACCATGTTGATTCCTGCAGTAGCAAGTTCTGTATAGCCGACAGCCGTAGAGCACAGAGTGAAAGTCCTGCTCAGACTAGAACTGGGATAAAGCACAGCAGTGACGTAATGGAATTGCTTGTTACTGTAGTTGTATTATAGCCTCTAAATTACCCTGGAACAGAGCAAAGAAGAGCTTCTACTAACGATTAATAACAAAACATGGCTAAATGAAGGAGTTTTGGGGCAGATAATGACTTATTACAGGCGGCAAATCTCCTACCCCCATTGTATCCCATTTTACGGAGATACGCTGTTCGCGACTGAATAAGGACTTCTACCAAGGGACTCAAAGTGGCTCAAAACTTGTCCGGATAAGTAAATGAACGTAATAAATGCTAAAAATAAGGTCCGGGTTAAATAAAAACAAATTTTCCCTTTAAGTGGAGTTATAGGTGGCAACTCCCTAGTATAATACTGCAACAACTATGCTTTTTGATGAAGTGACATTTCTTCTTTTACAACTGAAAATATTGAAAACTACCTTCTTTTTTCTTTCTTTTGAAGTGAAAGAAAAGCATTTTATAGCTCTTATTATACCTTGTTATCAGTAATTGCCTGAAACATATAAAAACATATTTAAAAAAAATCTACCTAATCAAAAAGCCAGTGGAAATTAGGATACCTGGTGAACAGAATTAGCATTTTTTTGAAACTGCTCCTCTGAACTCCTTGTACCCACCAATGTATAGCTCTGCCTTAGTAGTCACATCAAGGAAAGATCTGGTTTTAAAATGTTCTAACCTACTTTATGTTCTGTGTATGGTTTGGTGCCCAGGTACGTCGATACTTCCCAAAGCCCGTCAAAGTCCCATCCGCTGATGTGTTCAAAAAGCCAGTGTGGTCCACTTGGGCTCTCCATAAGACAGCTGTAACTCAGGAGAAGTTGCTGCGCTACGCATCAGACATCACTAAGCATGGCTTTACCTGCTCCCATCTGGAGCTGGATGACCGCTACACCATTGACTATGGAGAGTTTGACTTTGACCCCCAGAAGTTCCCCAATGCTAGCGGAATGTTTGAGAAACTCAGAAAGGACGGGTTTCAGGTGACGCTGTGGACACATCCTTTTATCAACTACGACTCCATCAATTTTGGAGTTGCTGTGGATAAAGGGCTGTTTGTCCGGGAGCCGAGCGGAGACCTACCCGCCCTGGTCCGATGGTGGAACGGCGTTGGAGGTATCTTGGACTTTACAAACCCTGAAGCCCGCAAGTGGTTCTTGTCACACCTCCATAGAATTAAAAACCGCTATAATGTGACGTCGTTCAAGTTCGATGCAGGAGAAACAAGCTACCTCCCTCGCCAGTTTAGCACCCATGTCCCTCTGTCCGACCCCTCCACCTTCACCCGACGCTACACGGAGATGGCCAGACCTTTTAGTTCTCACGCCGAGCTCCGTGTTGGTTACCAGAGTCAGAACGTCTCCTGTTTCATTAGGATCATTGACAGAGATTCAGTTTGGGGATACGAACTCGGTCTCAAGTCCATCATCCCCACGGTTCTGACGATTAGCATTCTGGGCTACCAGTTTGTCTTGCCAGATATGATTGGAGGGAATGCATACCCCAACCGCACTGCAGGTAGGAAACACCAGAACTTAGGTTTAAGAAAATTCACCATGTTTTGATGATTTTTTTAAATATGTATTGACAAATGTGCTATATTTTAGGTAGAATAAATGAAACACATGGTCTGCCAGACAGAGAGCTCTACATCCGGTGGTTGGAGTTGTCTGCTTTTATGCCTGCCATGCAGTTCTCCATACCACCGTGGGCTTATGACAATGAGGTGAGCATGTATTATTAGACATATTTAACATTTGGAATACATTGATTATTTAATTTTTTTGTCATTGTCATATATATTGGCCTCTTTATTAGATTACTTTTGGAATCAGTTCAGATCTTAAGAAGGGGGTAAAATAGTAATAGTATTAATAATGGTAATTTGTCAACTGGAGTAGAATAGAACAAACCTTTTTGCCCCACAAGTGGAAATTTGGCTTTAACAGCAGCAAAGTCGGAGGGAATACAAATATTTGAAAGTAGAAAGGTATAAAAAACAGAATTTAAGAACGATGTACTGTGCAGTTATTAGAAATTAAAATAAAGTGGCATTCCCAGATTGGAACGTGCATCAGTGCAGGATACTTGTAAAAATATGTAGATAGTTAAAAATTAGAAATCTGTTTAGATATGCATGTATAGTTGTGCATCAAAAAAGTAAATGTACAGACGTGGACAAAATTGTTGGTACCCTTCATTAAATCAAAGAAAAACTCATAATGGTCACAGAAATAACTTTAATCTGACAAAAGTAATAATAAATAAAAATTATATAAATGTTGACCAATGAAAGTCAGACATTGCTTTTCATCCATGCTTCAACGGAATTATTTAAAAAATAAATGCATGAAACAGGCCTGGACAAAAATGATGGTACCCACAACTTAATATTTGGTTGCACAACCTTTTGAGGCAATCACTGCAATCAAATGATTCCTGTAACTGTCAATGAGACTTCTGCACCTCTCAGCAGGTATTTTGGCCCACTCCTCATGAGCAAACTGTTCTAGTTGTTTCCGGTTTGAAGGGCGCCTTTTCCAGACAGCATGTTTCAGCTCCTTCCAAAGATGCTCAATAGGATTGAGATCAGGGCTCATAGAAGGCCAGTGTTTTCCTCTTAGCCCTTCTTGGGTGTTTTTAGCTGTGTGTTTTGGGTCATTTTCCTGTTGTAAGACCCGTGACCTGCGACTGAGACCATGCTTTCTGACACTGGCCAGCACATTTCTCTCTAGAATCCCCTGATAGTCTTGAGATTTCATTGTACCCTGCACAGATTCAAGACACCCTGTGTCAGATGCAGCAAATCAGCCCCAGAACATAACCGAGCCTCCCCCATGTTTCACAGTAGGGACCGTGTTCTTTTCTAGATATGCTTCATTTTTCCGTCTGTGAACATAGAGCTGATGTGCCTTGGCAAAAAGTTAAATTTTTGTCTCATCTGTCCACAGGACATTCTCCCAGAAGCTTTGTGGCTCGTCAGCATGTACAGGTGCTGGCCAGTAAATTAGAATATCATCAAAAAGTTGAATTATTTCAGTAATTCCATTCAAAACGCGAAACTTCTATACTGTATACTTTCCTTCCACACATAGTGATATATTTCAAGTGTTTATTAATTTTCATTTTTATTATTACAACTGACAGCTAATGAAAACACCAAATTCAGTATCTCAGAAAATTAGAATATTCTGAAAAGGCTCAATATAGAAGACACCTGGTGCCACTCTAATCAGCTGATTAACTCAAAACACCTGCAAAGGCCTTTAAAAGGTCCCTCAGTCTTGTTCTGAAGGCTCCACAATCATGGGGAAGACTTCTGACTTAACAGCTGTCCAAAAGACGACCATTGACACCTTGTACAAGGAGGGCAAGACACAAAAGGTGATTGCTAAAGAAGCTGGCTGTTCGCAGAGCTCTGTGTCCAAGCACATTAACAGACAGGCGAAGGGACGGAAAAAATGTGGTAGAAAAAAGTGTACAAGCTCTAGGGATAACCGCACCCTGCAGAGAATTGTGACGACAAACCCATTCAAAAATGTGGGGGAGATCCACAAAGAGTGGACTGCAGCTGGAGTCAGCGCTTCAAGAACCACCACGAAGAGACTCATGAAAGACATGGGATTCAGCTGTCGCATTCCGTGTGTCAAGCCACTCTTGAACAAGAAACAGCGTAAGAAGCGTCTCGCCTGGGCCAAGGACAAAAAGGACTGGACTGCTGCTGAGTGGTCCAAAGTTATGTTTTCTGATGAAAGCAATTTTTGCATTTCCTTTGGAAATCAAGGACCCAGAGTCTGGAGGAAGAGCGGAGAAGCACAGAATCCACGTTGCATGAGGTCCAGTGTAAAGTTTCCACCGTCAGTGATGGTGTGGGGTGCCATGTCATCTGCCGGTGTTGGCCCACTCTGTTTCCTGAGGTCCAAGGTCAATGCAGCCGTCTACCAGGAAGTTTTAGAGCACTTCATGCTTCCTGCTGCTGACCAACTTTATGGGGATGCAGACTTCACTTTTCAACAGGACTTGGCACCTGCACACAGTGCCAAAACCACCAGTACCTGGTTCAAGGACCATGGTATCCCTGTCCTTGATTGGCGCGGAAGATGCAATACGCTAGACCCAACAATGCAGAGGAGCTGAAGACAACTATCAGAGCAACCTGGGCTCTCATAACACCTGAGCAGTGCCACAGACTGATCGAGTCCATGCCACGCCACATTACTGCAGTGATGGAGGCAAAAGGAGCCCCGACTAAGTATTGAGTGCTATACATGCACATTCTTTTCATGTTCATTCTTTTCAGTTGGCCAACATTTAAAAAAAACAAAAAATTTTTTCATTGGCCTTTAAAATATTCTAATTTTTTGAGATACCAAATTTGGAGTTTTCATTAGTTGTCACTTATAAATATCAAAATTAAAATAAATAAACATTGGAAATACATTGGTCTGTGTGCATTGCATGAATATAATGTACAAGTTTCACGTTTTGAATGGAATTATTGAAATAATTCAACTTTTTGATGATATTCTAATTTACTGGCCAGCACCTGTAGTTTGGCATACTCCAGTCTGTTTTTTTTAATGATTTGTCCTCTGGCTCAAACAGCGAAGGATGTTCCGATCTGACACTGATGTTCCTTGAGCATAAAGTTCAGCTTGGATCTATTTTGAAGTCTTTCTAGGCTCTTTTGTTACCATTTGGATTATCCGTCTCTTTGATCTGTCATCAATTTTCCTCCTGCAGCCACGTCCAGGGAGGTTGGCTACAGTCCCATGGATCGTACATTACTGAATGACATGTGCAGCTGTAGTCACAGAAACATCTAGCTGCTTGGAGATGGTCTTATAGCCTTTACAGTTAACATGCTTGTCTATGATTTTCTTTCTCATCTCCTGAGACAACTCTTTCCTTTGCTTCCTCTGGTTTATATTGAGTGTGGTACACACCACGTCACCAAACAACACAGTGACTACCTGGAGTCCTATATATAGGCCCACTGAGTGATTACAGGATTGTAGACACCTAGGATGCTGATTAGTGGACATACCTTGGATTAACATGTCCCTTTGGTCACATTCTTTTCATTCTTTTCTAGGGGTACCATAATTTTTGTCCAGGCCTGTTTCATGCATTTATTTTTTAAATAATTCTGTTGAAGCATGGATGAAAAGCAATGTCTGACTTTCATTGGTCAACATTTATATAATTTTTATTTATTATTCCTTTTGTCAGATTAAACTTATTTCTGTGACCATTATGAGTTTTTCTTTTATTTAATGAAGGGTACCAACAATTTTGTCCCCGTCTGTATTATTTCCAAAAGATTACAGAATATGAACTGGCAAAAACCGATACAAATATAGCAGCAGAAATGTTAATTAGTGAGTTAGATAGTATAAATTACAGCATGGATGTAAACATTAACTCTTTTGCGAGTTGTTTCAGTTATAAAGTCTAACAGTTGCCTACTACTGTCTCTTTGTGAACACGCATACCTGGGTATGTACAGGCAGAGTTACTTCACTGCATGTGGTCTCTCACAAGCATTCCCTGGCTGTTCTGTTTGGACCAGTATAACATCAAAGTACATGGAATGGCAGCCCCTAAGTGCCACAGCGACAAAGAGGAATAGAATAAAATACAATAGAATAAACCTTTATTGTCCCACAAAGGGGAAATTCAGATGGAACAGCAGCAAAGGGACAGTTATTGGAAGCAATAGCTTCACACAATCAAAAGTTTAAAAACTGTATTTAAGATTTAAAAACAACATGTACATTGAGGACAAAATTATAAAACCACTGAAATAAAGTAAGTAGGTACTGTAAGTAAGATGTGCAAATAACAGCTGCATAATACAGTGGGGCAAAAAAGTATTTAGTCAGCCACCGATTGTGCAAGTTCTCCCACTTAAAATAATGATAGAGGTCAGTAATTGTCATCATAGGTACACTTCAACTGTGAGAGACAGAATGTGAAAAAAAAATGCAGGAATTCACATTGTAGGATTTTTTAAGAATTTATTTGTAAATTATGGTGGGAAAATAAGTATCTGGTCCCTTCAAACAAGGAAGATCTCTGGCGCTCACAGACCTGTAACTTCTTCTTAAGAAGCTCTTCTGTCCTCCACTCGTTACCTTTATTAATGGCACCTGTTTGAACTCGTTATCTGTATAAAAGACACCTGTCCACAGCCTCAAACAGTCAGACTCCAAACTCCACTATGGCCAAGACCAAAGAGCTTTCGAAGGACACCAGGAAAAGAATTGTAGACCTGCACCTGACTGGGAAGAGTGAATCTACAATAGGCAAGCAGCTTGGTGTGAAAAAATCAACTGTGGGAGCAATTATCAGAAAATGGAAGACATACAAGACCACTGATAATCTCCCTTGATCTGGGGCTCCACGCAAGATCTCATCCCGTGGGGTCAAAATGATCATGAGAACGGTGAGCAAAAATCCCAGAACGACACGGGGGGACCTGGTGAATGACCTGCAGAGAGCTGGGACCAAAGTAACAAAGATTACCATCAGTAACACACTACAACGACAGGGAATCAAATCCTGCAGTGCCAGACGTGTCCCCCTGCTTAAGCCAGTGCATGTCCAGGCCTGTCTGAAGTTTGCCAGAGAGCACATGGATGATACAGCAGAGGATTGGGAGGATGTCGTGTGGTCAGATGAAACCAAAGTAGAACTTTTTGGTATAAACTCAAATCGTCGTGTTTGGAGGAAGAAGAATACTGAGTTGCATCCCAAGAACACCATACCTACTGTGAAGCATGGGGGTGGAAGCATCATGCTTTGGGGCTGTTTTTCTGCTAAGGGGAAAGGACGACTGATCCGTGTTAAGGAAAGAATGAATGGGGCCATGTATCGTGAGATTTTGAGCCAAAACTTCCTTCCATCAGTGAGAGCTTTGAAGATGAAACGTGGCTGGGTCTTCCAACATGACAATGATCCCAAACACACCGCCCGGGCAACGAAGGAGTGGCTCCGTAAGAAGCATTTGAAAGTCCTGGAGTGGCCTAGCCAGTCTCCAGACCTCAACCCCATAGAAAATCTGTGGAGGGAGTTGAAAGTCCGTGTTGCTCGGCGACAGCCCCAAAACATCACTGCTCTCGAGAAGATCTGCATGGAGGAATGGGCCAAAATACCAGCTACTGTGTGTGCAAACCTGGTAAAGACCTATAGTAATCGTTTGACCTCTGTTATTGCCAACAAAGGTTATATTACAAAGTATTGAGTTGAATTTTTGTTAATGACCAAATACTTATTTTCCACCATAATTTACAAATAAATTCTTTAAAAATCCTACAATATGAATTCCTGGATTTTTTTTCACATTCTGTTTCTCACATTTGAAGTGTACCTATGATGAAAATTACTGACCTCTGTCATCATTTTAAGTGGGAGAACTTGCACAATCGGTGGCTGACTAAATACTTTTTTGCCCCACTATATTTAGGTGAGTTAAATAGTGCAATCTAGGATGCAGCAGTCTGCCACTGAAAGAGCTCTGCTGCGGAGCAACATCTTCATGCGCGGGTTGGGAGACTCTGACCATCAGTGATGCTATTTTGGCCAAAGTCAGTCTATCTCCCACCACCTGCACTGGATCCAGGGGGCATCCTAGAACCGAGCTGGAGCTACTGGAGTCAGTCGTATCTTCATGACATGAAAAAAGTGACTTATTACGAAAATGGCTTTATTTTAAAGAATTTATTACCTAATGCAGCTTTAACATTGTTGTGCAGAAAGAGAATATTTCTTAGAAACGTTGGTTTCATGCTACTGTGTCTTCTAAAATACATCAACAAACACTGAATGCCCCCTCAGACACAGGTATACTCATCTTCTCCAGCCTTAGATTTGTTAGCAACCTCAGTTGCAGTCTGCATCTTCTGGGAAATTCGCGAGGGTCCTGCTGTTTTTTATTAGCCACCTGAGTTGTATTGGGTCTCATGGGATCCCCATTGCATGGCTCACGTTGGAGACTTCTGCTAAGGTTTTCACAGAGTAGCGGTTTTAAAAAACAGATTAAATTCCATACAGGTGAACTCCATTTACTAATTAGTTGTATATGGAAGCAAGTAGCTCCTCTGGATTGTATCTTTTGTGATCCATTGTAAAGACGGCCAATTACAAATGCATGCTACACTTTGCAAATTTGCATTTGGAAAAAAATTAGAAACTCTTGCAAAAGTCATGTTAAAGTCCTTGAAAGTTAAGATTTTATAGTTATTTTTTATGTTTAATATTTTCTTCCAACACATTTGTCAAATAAAGAAATACTTAAAGGCGGTTTCCATCCAGAAAATATATTTTTTATATTTGTAGCAGTTTTCAATATTACCACTAGAGGATGCCAAGGTTTTTGTTTTAGGAAGACTTGCGTTTCAAACCCTTTTGGACCTTTTTTTTTTTCAAAACCACCATGGGTATGGCGTTAATGAAAATGATTTTGTTTGTTTTGTTTTTGTTTTTTTCTTATCTTGTAGTTTACAACTGTTATAAAGTGAAAATTAGTTTTTTAGGGTGCTGTATAAACCGAATGAAGCTTTACTTGATCTTCTCACAATTTCTAATCACTTCCCAAAAGTCATAATCAGCAACTCCCTGTTTATTGTCTCGTAAAAATTTCAATGCTGTAAGATAAGAACTACGGTTTCTTTGTAATCCTAAACTGACCCGAAAGATGAAACTCTTTCTTCTTAGTCAGTAAGCTGGATTGCTTCCACCAAAGAAATTTGCCATTTTCATGCAAAATATTAACACATGTATGCTTGGTAACACTTTGATTGTGCTCTGCTGTGAACCTAAAACACAATTCACTTATCTCCAGGTCATTCAGATTGCTCAGAAGTTCTCAGAGCTCCATGAAAGTGAGGTGGCTCCACGGGTTCTAGAGCTGGCTGGGGAGGTGGTTAATACTGGAGACCCCATCATAAGGCCCCTGTGGTGGATTGCCAAAGACGATGAGACAGCCTTTAAGATTGACTCCCAGTTTCTGATTGGGGATGATCTTTTGGTGGCTCCAGTATTGGAGCCAGGAAAGCAAGAGAGGGACATATACTTGCCAGCAGGCCACTGGAAAAGCAAGAGAGGAGAGTATAAAGGGCCCATGTACCTCACTGACTACCCCGTGGATCTGGATGAGATGGCTTACTTTTTATGGGTTGAGACGTAAAAGAAAATAAATGTACATAAGTTTGCACTAATAAACATGCTGTATGTATGGTTAGCTTCAGCAAGTAAGCCAGTATAAAACAGAAAGTGTTTATTTTCTCGAATTGAAGAAGTTCTGATTTTGTTGGACGTTGAGTCTATATCTCCTACAAGCTGTTCTTCATAAAAATTTTAATTAAATAAGCAAGCTCACTTTTAGTAAGGATGCACCAACCAGGCCTTTACTGGCCAATGCAGATCTCTGGTTTTCTTTATTGTCAGACCTGATAATTCAGATTATGTTTGTTTTCTTAATTATTAGAATGTGTAAAAAAGCAACACCAACAAAAAAGTAAAATTTACTCTGGTGCAGAACGCTTAAAAATTCCTCATGGGTCCCTCCCACAGACTCAGTACAGTTACAATACGTACTTAAAGTTTGCAACCATTCACACAAGAAAACACTTCTTCCCAGAATGTCAGAAAGTAGCAGAAAACCTGTTCAAACTAGGGCAATTCTCCAGTTGTGGGGAGAACCTCTGAGCCTTTGATCTAATTTCTTCGATCATCAAGAATGATTGAAGCTTATGGCATGATCTTCTTTCAGAGTAATTTGGCTATATTATTGCTTTGGAGCTCATAAAGAATTACATGTCATTTCCTGACTTTCAGCTCATCATGAAAGTTAGAAAAGAGTACAATAAAAGGGAACTGTGAGATAACAGCAAAAGGTAGCATAATCTGTCAGTAGAACACATTCTTGATCCCAGTACATATGCATTATTCAAACCTGGATCTTTAGTTTTGGTTGGTTGGTCAGAGCCAATCGAGCTATCCAATTGGATGATTCCTGTCTCTGGCTAACTCATTGGTGCATCTCTGATCTTTAGTTTTCTTTACATTTTTATGCTGATCTTCATCCTCATGTGCCTTCCATTAAAAGAATCCGGAATTGTGCCATAACTATAGCCTTCCCTTGTAGCCCAAAAAGCTATTCCTCAATGCCTGTGACCATGTGCTTCAGATGACATGTATTTAGGGTTATGGTTGTGTGACAGTGTTTTTTATTCTGTGATTTACAGTGTCCATTAAATCACAGGGTAGTTCAGATGACTCTGCCATAAGATAAAGTACGTGCTTGGGTGTTTCTCTGGCTACAAATATGGACCTTAGCTTGGACATTTGGACCTTTGGTAAATATGCTTGTCTGAACTTTTCAACTGCTCAAGTTAAAATACATAAACTTAGATAATTGATTTCTGCACTTATTGCAACTTCATTTGACAACAACAAGCTGCTGAAGTACAATTCCTGTCATTTTACGTAATTTAATTTTTTTAGAGGTTGGCAATTATTCACCTGTTGGGTTATAATGCCATTATATCTTCAATGATGCACAAGCTGAATTTATTGCTCAGGGTTCCATTAATGTTGGGATTGTTTAATTTGCCATAAAGATTTGCCTAGTGATTAATTTTTTTTGCCTTATCTGTGCTTCACAAAAGAAGTAGAAAAAGGCTTAATACAATTCTGTACTCTGTGAAATGCTTGAAGCCATGTTTTTGCAGATGCATGAACTTTTATGCAAATACGATGATTGCTAGCATGAGACAAAAGCACAAAGATGGTTAAATTATCTGAATGTAGCACTCCTAATATATAGTGAATGTCTTGAGATTAGTTTATAGTCTTTGTTTTGCTTTCTAGCTGAGCTGAAACCGGCTGGCAGGAAGAGCAAAGATGGTCAACTGAGACAACAGAATGTAAAATGTTATATTTACAGAGATTTATATCACTTGACGGCTTTTTAAAGGGAAATTCTAAAAATAAATTCACACTCAATTAGTTTTGACATGTTTATTGAAATAAACCCAGGGATGTCCAGTGTGACATTACAGATCTTTGAAAGCCTAAAGGGGAACATTATTATTCTGTTTTAAATGTTAACATTTTCTACTGCTCCAGAATAAACATTTGGTTTTTAAAGGTTAAGTGCCAAAAAATATGAAAAATGTGCATTATTAACACAGTGCATGTATGTTTGAAGTGTACTAGAGAACTGCATTCCTCACAATGATTCTGTGTGGATTTTCTAACCGATTTTGGGTTTGAATGAATACTCTGTAACATTGTGCCATATTTTAATAGAAATACATAATATTTTTCTCAACGTTATGTGCATAAAAAAAGTAATTTACCATTTTTACACTTCTGATAGTTTGGCTGACAAATCAATGGAAGCAGTGTATCTTTCCATTCTTGACTTTATCCCAACGTGTCGGATTTGAATTAACCGCATGATTTGCAAAACCTGATACCGTTTGATGAATGTGGCAGGTATGATTCACTTCCAGTATGAGGTATGCTTCATTTAAATAGTTAAACATAATTTTATTTTAGGTCATGTAACATGTAAAAAATATTCTTTAATTGGATTCCCACTGTTATTATTTTGCTGCTGTGTTGAAATATGTTGGAGCACATTTTAACCACATTGTATTGATTTAGACTTGAATTCTTTGACTAATAAATGTACACAGATGAACACTCTCTCTTCTACTCATTCTTTATAAGATTTAAAATAAGATAACCCAACTTTAGCATGTTATACGTAAAAAACAATAGAACTGTTGAAGAGCTGATCTTAAATGGTGGGTGAGAAAGAAGGATGTTAAAACAGAAAACCAAAGAACCACTGAAGAGTTAAATAATTTGCCTAACCTTTAAAGTATCGTTGAGGACTGCTGTAGGCCTATTCGAGCATGTTTTGTTTAAACGCCTTATCCTTACTTCACCACAAGCCAAAGGGTAACAATACTGATGTTAATTATCTTTGATTCAATAATTGATTAGATTAGATTTCTTTGATGTTTGAAAAACAAATAGAATGTAAGTCTTCTATGTGCTAGTGTCCATTTCTGATCACCTTAAGTAATTTGACAGTCTATCACTGCTCGAAGAGAATTCTCGGTTCTTATATAGAATAAAAATATTTCTGTTTATCCTTTTTTGCCACTGGTTTGTTCCTAATACTAGTGCAGACACACTATAGCGTGTGTGACTGAGAAAGACTGATCATCGCGTGTGGCTCGCCTCCGACCGCTAGTACCAATGGCTCCACACAATTTTTACTTAGCTCCCCCAGTAAATGTCTCCTGGTCCCCAGGAACATCCCGGATACGCATTACACAATCTTATGCATAAATAACGCTAGAAGATGTTCTTGGATTGACAATCCGTATTATTTACAGATTTACGCACATTTTCTAACATGGTGGAGAAACTAAATCATTATATGTATGTAGTGGAACTCAAGTTTGACTCTCCAAATTAAAGACGCACGGTGCGCCTTTTGGAGAGGCCCATCTTAAGGATCAAATTCGTAAAAGTGAAGTTGAAAGACGTGCGCATTAAAAAAAACAAGTAAATTAAATAAAAACTCTTTTTGTTGGTCTTGAAGAAAATAGAAGAGTATTAGATAATGTAAAAAAAAAAAGCTGTATTGATTTGGATCTTTTAACATTCATCCCAAAAACATGCATGCTGCGTTATTTGAAGTGCCTCAAAAGCTCATAATTTAGGTAAGGTTTAAATAGTTGTTGTATTAACGATCTATTTTATTCAGAGATTTACAGATTTTTTTTCTGACAAATTCCAGAAAAAACATATCTAAGTGGAACACGTGTAAGTTTATCTCTTTCCAAATGAAAGGCGCAAGAAGCGACTTTTGAAGACGCTGAGCTGAAGAATTGCATCAAGGCAAGTTGAAAAGCGTGCGCATTTAAAATATAATAACATTAAAAATATTGGTGGAGCAAAATGCCACAGAGGACATTCTGGGAGTGGGTCTCGGCATAAAAGTGCCTCAATCAATGTTCAGGTGTGGTGCTACAAAGACGAACGTTTTTTAGTGTGATGATCTGTGTCTGTAATAATATCCAGTGGCTTTGTTTTTTGGCTAATATTGATAGTAATAAATGCGTCAACATATGCGAATAGGATTTTTGAACTACCTTTTTCTTTAGGGACACGTTTTACGCACAGTAACCACCCTGCACTACCAGAACGCATCATAAAATAACTGCGCCAGACCAGATATTTCATCTTGCAAGCAGCTTTAAATTCTGAGTAAATATATGTAGAGTAGTTTAAAAAATATATTTTTACATCTGCGTGGATGTTAACTGTTTGTGCACTTATCACCTGTATTTACTATAAGTCCCTCAGTGATCTAAAATTATTTTTTATTGAATTGATACTATTAAACTGACTATTTAGTTCAATTCAATATTAAACCACTTTAAACATCAGTGCAGGCTCTTTAAGAGTCTGCTGCTCTCTGTTTGAAAACAACCAATCAGATCCAACGTCCCTCCTCCTTCACTTACTTAAAATCCAAGTAGTTAACATTTTGGACTCAAAATGCCCACTAGCTGAAGACTGTACACTCCATGCAGTCAACATGACAACATGCTTAATTCCTACTTGTTTACCAATAGAAATGTTTTGGAAGCTTATTAGTTAACATGCAGGCCCAAAGGTCAGTTCAATAGTTGCAGTTCAATAAAACATTTTTTTAATCGATTCAGGACTTATATTAAATACAGGTAATAAGTGCACATAATGTTAAACGGGAAAACAAAACTAACATCCACACAGATAAGAAATAATAATAAAAATAAACTCCACAGATATGTATGCAGAGCTTAAAGATGTGTGTAAGAAGAAAAATAGGTCTAGGAGCCCAAAACGTCAGTTTGAAAACAATTGAGCATAAAGATTCAGTTCACCTTTACTATACAGAAATTCAATTCAAATTCAAAAATACTTTATTGATCCCAGAGGGAAATTAAGTGTTGTTGTAGCTCATAATTAATTTTTCAAAGAGTTTTTGTACACCATGATGGCTGTGGGGAGAAAGGATTTCCTGTAGCGGTCTGTGTTGCAGCGAAACTGCAGAAGCCTCTGACTGAAGATACTCTTTTGCTGTAGGATAGTTTCATGAAGAGGATGCCCAGGGTTGTCCATAATTTTTTTAATTTAATGAAGAATCCATCTTTGCATCATTAACTCCAGTTGTTCCACAGTCGTCCCCAGAACAGAACCTTCTTTATCAAGTTGTTCAGCCGTTTTGAGTACCTGGCTCTGATGCTGCTACCCCAACAGATGATGGACAAAGAGATGACACTCTCTACAACAGACTTGTTGAAGACTTGCAGCATCTTGGATAACTTAATGCGATCCTTCAGCTCAGCGTCTCCAAAACTCGCTTCTTGCGTGTTTCATTTGGAAAGAGGTAAACTAACATGTGTTCCACTGATAAGATATGTTTTGGTTTCTAGAATTTGATAGAAAATGTTCTGTAAACCTGTGATTAAAATTGACCATTGACCCAACAACTATTTAAACCTTACCTAAACTGGGAGCTTTTGACGCAAATAACACAGCCTGCTTGTTTTTGGGTTGAATACAAATGATCCAAATCACTAGGGTTTTTACATGACCTGCTACTCTTCTCTTTTCTCCAGACCAACAAAAATGTTATGTATTTATTTATTTATTTTTTATTTTTTTTAATGCACACATCTTTCACCTTCAGTCTAATCATGTGATCCTTAACCTTCCTCTTGTGTTAGGGTTGGCACCGACCATTTCGTTTATTGCGTAAAGGCCTTTTGACTTTGTCAGATACGTCTATTTCAAAAAATAAAACAACAAAAAATTATTGTGTGCATGTCCATCCATCCATCTTCTTCCGCTTATCCGGGGTCGGGTCACGTCGCGGGAGCAGTAGCTTAAGCAGGGAGACCCAGACTGGATACAGAGCAGGAGTGATTTTAGATGAGTAGGTTTCTGAGGAGTAAGATGATTTGGAGTATCATCCAGATGACACAGATTTATCTGATGTGTTGGATGGGAAGGTCACTGGTGCCAAAGCTGCTCCTGGTGAAAGATTCAAGTACAAAACTGGTAAGATCCTTTGGAGCTCAGTACCTCATAATGTACACAGGAGGGTGACTGCTGCAAAGGTCATCAAAATGACCCCTGGAATCACAAGGTTTGCTGTGACCAGAGTCAGTGACATCAATAAATGTTTTGAGCTAATTATGCCATTCTCACTAAGACTGAGAATAAGTACTAAGCTGAAACTCGAAGGAAAAAAAAGTCCATGGCAACATTTGGAAAGACATGGATAAGGAATACCTGAATGCTTTGGTTAGTGTTCTTCTTGCTGGAGTGTACAGATCCTGCAATGGGCCCACTAGTAGGCTATTGGTTTTTTGGCAGGCAGAGGTATTTTCCGAGCAACGATGTCACTTCAGACATTTCTATCGATAACAGTCCTCAGTTTTGACAAAATAGATACCATAGTGAGATCTGACCAGCTTGCTCCCATCAGGGATGTCCGAAGGAAATATGGCATGTAAATCATAAAATCTAAATTGAACCACAACACCATAGATGTAATTTTAGTTCATATTAAAATGAAGAAAAAAACTAAAAAAAAATAAAACAAATGTATTCAAGTGATGTGTTCTATACCCCTCAGTAATACGGAACACAACCTTTTAGTTATTAATATGATTCTCTTGAGGTTCATTTTACCATTTTCTTAAAGGCCCAGTGTGTAAAAAATTTGGCTCGTTATTAATAAAATCAAGTACTGTTTTCATAGATACATATTTTACCAAGGTCTAATCACAATCAAATTATCATGATATCTGCCATGATGAGATGAAATTATCTTGTGTCTTAGAAAACATTGTTTATAGATACAGAGGGTGCACCGCCCCCCATCTGAGGCTGCCATGTTGCATCGCCATCTTTGAATACGTTAGCCAAAAGGGGTTAAACTTGTTTGCTTTGCGCGTTTTATCCAGTGACATCGGGGGGAGGGGGAGAGGTGAAGAGGTGAAGAGAAGAAACGTGCAACGAGCATGGGGACCATGGATCATAGTTTTCAATTTCAATGGAGGACCATCCGTATTCTTTGCCCCGTGAGAGGGAGGAAACCATACCACAGAAAATAAAAAGAAATAACCGGGAGAAAACAAGAATCTACATCGGTGGAGCATTTACCAGATACAGACTATTCATGAGGGACACGAACTTGAAGACGGACGTGGAGGATGCAGGCTTTCTGGTGGACAGGTAAGTTAATAACATGAAACAATGAAGTTTATGTTAGCGTTATGTTTGACACAGGACAGGTTAGTCCAGCAAATACTTTATCTCCCGTTTAACTCAGACAATTTACTCTGTGGCTTCCGTAGTAGTAATGCCGTGTTATGATGGCAAGAAGCCAGAGAACACAGCTCAGTTGCTTGCATTCACTGAGCGTACTAGTTGGAGGTAATTCTTACACACGGGGGCTTTAAAATTCAAATTGAAGGGTATACTGACAAAAAAAAGACCCACAGTCCCAAACGAAAAATATTAAAATCAACATTATGATGGATAAGGAAGCCTAACAAGACAACCAAGAGATGAGACACAAATTGGATGATAGCTTATAGTTTTTTGTGTATTTCATAGCTGATTTCATGTATGGGTCAAAACCGATCCATTAACACAAGAGATCATAGCAGAAACCTAACACACGAGCCTCTTCAAAAGGCGCACCATGTGTCTTTAATTTGGAGAGTCAAACGTGACTTCACCTGTGAAAATATAATGGTTTGGTTTCTCGACTTTGTAAGAGTAATGTGTGAAAGTCTGTAAATAAAATTGCTTCTCAATCCAACAATCTAGAGCTTTTGGGGCACGTCAGATAACGAAACCTACAACACCGCTTCGAGCTTGATTTGTGCTTAAGACAGAATGTATAATGTGATTCAGGAATGTTACTAAGGGTAAGAAGATATTTACTGAAGTTGCTAGGAAAAAATTGTGTGAAGCCATTGGAGCTAGTGGTCAGGAGGCAATGATCAGTCTCTCTCCGTCACAGGCTCACACACACACACACACACACACACACACATGTTGGGTTTCTATGTCTTGTGGGGACTTCTCATTGACATAATGTTTTCCGTAGCGCCTTACCCTAACCTTAACCACCAAAAATTAATGCCTAACCCTGACCCTTACCCCAACCTAACCATAACCTAAGTGTAACCCTGACACTAAAACCAAATTTTAAGCCTCAAAAATTGCTTCAAACTTGTGGGGACCGGGATTTTGGTCCCCACAAGGGAGGTCGGTCCCCACTTGGATAGTAAACTTCCAATTTTGGGTCCCCACAAAGATAGTAATACCAGGTCCACCTACACACACACACACACACACACACACACACACACACACACACACACACACACACAGCTTAGTGTTCTGCACTAGTATCAGGAACAAACCTGTGGCAAAAAGAAAGATATGAATTTATTAAATATAAGAACCGATCATTTTCTAAGAGCAGAGACACTTGCTGAGGAGCTGTCTGAATAGCCAATAGGAAAGCTTCTTTTCAGTCCAGCCACACCCGCTAATTTGCATTGAATATGCAGTCGTGCACACAAATGCCAACTAGTTAACAACTAGGCATTTAAAGGTCCAACAGTGAACATGTAAGCCCAAGAGGAGTTACAGTTGTCGACTAGTGCGCCTTTTTGGCTCTACATATTTACTATTAAGAAGAACAAACGTCTTAGTTGTCAACTACTGAAAAATCTTTTGGTCTACTACTCAACTGGTGTGCATTTTGAACCTACTAGTTCACTAGTTGGCATTTTTAAGTGCACTAGTGAACTAGTAGGGCAATTAAAGCGTCAGTGTCCTCCTGTGTCCAAAAAGTGCATAACCAAGATCCTTAGTGTGCTTAAAGTTACACACATTTTTCTGCCACATTTGTTTCTATAAATCCCAAACTTGGCGTAGAAAGTTGCTTATGTAGTTTTCAGACCCCTTTTTGTGCGTAAGCAAACTTTGTAAATTATGCCCTTGGTCTGGGACCAACTTTTGTCAGTATTGCATTACCAGGAAGTCTGAAATGTTATGTTGGTTGACATAAGATACCGTAACGAGGAAATCCCTACGAACAGTTGGACGACAAAAAGAAAGAAACACAAGGAGGCATGGAGCAATTCTTATTTCCCCACCATAGTCCATGGGCCAGACCAGATGTCTGTTCAACTCAAGGTGAAGAAACTTGCTTATGATTTATGAAAAAAATCTATATCTGTAGGTGCTATTTTGTTATGATAACCTTTCCTGAGTGGCAGCTGTATTTTAGTCATCAGCTTATGATGTTACCCACAACCTTCAGAAAACAACATTTTACATGGTGCAAACAACTGTGATAAGTGGCATCCATTTTTTTGTCTCCTTCTGTAAAATATTTCCCCGTGACCTGAAACCTTTTAAGTAGTTTATTAATCCTGGTTTATACTTGTGTACAAGATATCTATCAATGTATAACACTTGCGTGTTTGGTATGTTTTTAAAGGGGGCATTTTAAGGTTTCATTGAAGCTAAGATGTGAATCATTATGAGCAATATAGAAGCCACAGTAGCTCTTTAAACGATCCACAAAGCACCAGTTAACACCATTTTCGCCTAAATGATATACCATCTTTTAGCTCTGTGTCATCTGGGAAGAACAGTGACACAAAATATATAGATGGAATACTCACAGGGCCATAAATATTGAGGAAATGTATAACATGGCAATATTCATTTAATGCAAGGAGTGTTTCTGAACATTAAAGCATCTTTAGGAGCTAAAAAAATGCAATTCAACAACCATTAGGCTGAAGTCAAGTTCTTATTTTAAGGTGCTATGTGAATACATTTTTTATTTGATGTCATTATGGTGGACAGAATAAAGACAGGACATGAAGGACACCATAATAAGATAAAGAACCAGCTAAGTTTTATCATCAACATTTAACCTATTTATTTAATATATTTACACAACAATATTGTAAACAAAACTAACATGAGAATCACCTCATAATATCAATCAAGCGGCATATTTCCCTCATTATCTGATTCCCTGAATTCAAAGTCAGGTTCTGGATCATCCAACAGGTTTTGGGTGCCTTACGTCTGCAATCTTTACATGCCTGTGCGTGCCAGTCAATTTGATAAACATGTGGATGTTCCCTCTCCATTAATAGTTTCTTCAGGACGATCAATATTGTTCTAGTCTAAAGAAATAAATACACTGGGATCGGTGTTAAAGTGAGGCAAAAAACTATTTGGCAGCCACTTTGAAAAATGAGAGAAGCCTGTAATTTATAAAATAGTTACACTTCAACTGTGAGACACAGAATGTAAAAAAAATCCAGGAAGTCCCATTGTATCATTTTTAAAGAATTTATTTGTATAATTGTGCAAAAAATAAGTATTTACCACCTACAAACATTCAAGAATTCTGGCACACATAGGCCTATTACTTCTCTTGAAGCTCTTCCATCCTTCACTTGTTACATGTATTAATGACACCTATCTGATTTTGTTATCTGTATAAATGACTGAAACTGAAACTGTCCAAGGACACCAGAGACAAGATTGTACAAGTGCACAAGACTGGGAAGAGCCAATCTACAATAGGCCAGCAGCTTGGTGAGAAGAGATCAGTTATTGAAACAAGGGGAACTGGTCAATGACCTGAATAGAGCTGGTACCACAGTAACAAAGGTTAGTATAAGTAACACACTACGTCATGATTGATTCAAATCCTGCAGTCTCCCTGCTTATGCCAGCACATGTTCAGATCCATCTTCAACACAGAGTGAAATGAGCCCAATAAGAATTGTTTCCTTGACAAAAACTAGCTCACTCCAAACTTGAAGCCTTTCTGAAGCTGTCAGTAAGGGTTTCTTTGGCTCCTGTCTAACTCTGTTGATTATTTAATTTTATTTTGTCTGAATCTTGTAAGGGAAAAAGTCAGAGGTTTATGATCAATCAATTACTATCCCGTTTTTGATGGTGGACCCATTATTGTGGCACATAAATCTATAACAAATACCAGCAGTAGGTTTGAACAATAACGTTACAATCGGTAGAGCAAAGAACTAATCTCTTCCCAGTTCCCAGGGTGTAGTGCGTGAAAGCTATAAAAGTTTGTTCTCCTTTGGTCTCATGTGACATTTTAACCTGAATATTGAAAGCTAACATCTGTATTTCAAAGATCTGCAGCCACTAAAAAAAGTCTAAAACACTAACCTGTTTTAGTTTTCATCTTGGAAAATGTAGAAGTATTTTAAAATCGAAAAGATCACAAATAAAATAGAACCAAGTTATGTTCAACGATAAAACTAATACAGCGGTTTGTAGATTAAGCAATTTATTATGCTTTCATTCATGGCTTGCATATTATAATACGTTTATTCTTATAAGAGACAGAAGTGCATTATATGCTGGATAAATTTTTTGCATGTTTATCCGGACAGCATGTTTGTTTTTACCCCAGCATAGTTTTTGAAAGACCAAACACCAAACCAGAACAGGGACAAGATTTTGGAGCATTAAATAAAGAGCATAAGGGCTGAAGATAGGAGCAGCAGGATGACTCCAGGACCAGTTGGTACGGCACTGTTGCACAAGTCCCCTTCACAGCAAGTCATGGGAGCGATGCATAATTCGCTCTTCGTGCAGCCCTTAGTAACCACATTTTCTCCTGTAAGGCCGAACAGCAACACTTATCAGCAGCATTAATAAATATACTTTAGAATTCCTCCAAAAAATAGCCAAACAATACATTATATATACAAATATAACAGCTCACCTGTCTTGAGAGAATAACATCGGTCAAATAACACAGTACAAGCTTTGGTGTTTGTGCAAGATTTCGGATCAGCTGCTGTACATGAGTAGCATCTCAGGCCACAAGCTAAAAAAAACAACAACAATTCAACAAGATTAACAATTAGAAAGATAATCTAGGCTAAAGCTTAACAAAATGTGTCCTTTACATATATTTGGAAGGAAAAAGGTTCTTAAATAGAAAAAAAACAGACCTATAAAAGGTTTTAATTGTATCCAAAATAAAGTGACATTACATGTAATCTCTTTTTCCTCAAACTCATGTAGCAATATTCTGGATGTTAAAAGTTTAGAACAAACATTTTTTAACCACATATTTTGCCAAAATAGACAGACGGGATAAATGCTTCAGTTGATGAAAGGAAAAAAAAACTCTTCAGAAACTTACATTTACTGTATGTGTATGTTAAATTCAATGACATAAGCGCTGTAGTTTTATAAAAAAAAATCTAAATTACCTGTGGAGAAAGTCAGAAACAGGATCAGAGCGCTGTAAAGCTGCATCATGAACTTGATCTGTGTCAACTCTGTGAATCAAAACCTGATCCACTGACTTTCACATTTAACTTTTCATGCTTTTAATACCAAATCCTGATGGAGCTCCTCCTATGTGATTTGACTAAAGCCCAATGATCTATGTCATTGTCATGATTAATCCCAGTAAGTTAGATGGAAATCATGAGTAGGGATGGGTGTCGTTAAGGTTTTATCCGATACCAGTGCCAAACCGGTACTTTTGAAACACTTAAACGGTGCTTAAACGGTGCTTGAAACGGTGCTTGACAAAGTGCCTAAAGAATGTTAAACATACAAACATGGTCCAAATACCCTCTTATTTTTAATTTTTATTTTTAGTAGGTCTGTCAAACAATAAAAATCTTTAATCTAATTAATCACAGTAGCTGTGAATCTATCACCATTGCTAAATATGACCCCAAAAAAATACTAACTAGAAATTTCTGTGTAAATAAAGGGACAAATCTAGATGCAGTTGCTCTATAAAAAAAATAAATAGGAGAAATCAGTTAACTTATTTTTTTTACTCCACAGTCACATTCATAATTTATTTGTGGTCCCATATGAATAATAGCAAATAGAGGCTGAACTAATCCAAATATATGAATAAACATAACATAACAAGGACCGAAATAAGGCACGGAAATGTGCGCTGCTTTTCGGTCTGGTTACTACCGTTCATGTCGATATCGGTACCCATCCCTAATCATGAGAGGTTAAATTGTCAGATTTATGTTGCATTTTAATACAAAATACCTGGACAACATTAAACAAACAAGGACAAAATACCTATAGCCTATTGCAATTTATTTTTTTCTAATTTTGTTGCAGCAAGAAATGCTGAGAAGACAATCATGATCAATCATGGTATCAGGACTTTTACTTTTGATGACACGGACACTTTCATTGTGATAAATACCAGCTTTAGAGAAATGAAATAAAATAAAAAGTAGCAATTAGTATGCTTTTTCAGGTTGTCAATGTATTGCAGTATGTACTGACTGTTCAAAGAAATATACTTGCTGTTGTGGATAGACTCTTCACTCACATGAGACAGTTCTTAATGCTGTTTCCAACATCATTGTTCGTGCAAAATTGTTTGCGCATCCGAATTATCCCCAGCAGACCTTCACACTTCACACAGCTTCATCTTATTTTTTAAATAACACAGATCCAAACTCTGAAGAATGTGTGTGAAATTTGGCCCTAATTGTAATTTTATTTGGCCTGAAAAAAGGCCAAGAAACGTCTGGATGGGTTTCTGTCCACTTTTTCTTTTCAGGTTCGAGATTGAAAGTCATGAAAGGCAGTTTACAGGGGACATTATGAAATTCCACTTTTTTAGCCCTTAAATGTAGAGTATGTAGGAATACAAAAAAGCATAAATTAGTCATCCCAGGTGTTGTGGAGATATTTCTGTATACTGTTTTGGTCCTATTTTTTTAAACCATAATTTTTGGTTTAAAAAAATTATCTGTTCCATTTTTTGAACTATTACATCACAGTACTTGCAGTTGAACTGCTAAAAAAGTTCAACCACTTCGGGCAAAAAAATGAATGAATCCACCATCTTTATTTCTTGCTACAAGTTAGTAATCCTAGTTCAGGAATGCCAAAGGAACAAGTGGAAAAGTAAAAAATGCTCAGTTGTTGGATTCAGGGGCAGTTTCATGAAATCTTCTTTGGGGTGGCATTTTTTAAATTCACTTCTTGTATTTTATTATTTTTTGATGTTGGCCTACAGCCTACTGTCTGTCCTTTGTCATTCATGCATAGCATGTCCACTTTATTACAAAGTAGATTTGGAATTCATTGTGAGATGTTTAGATATAAAATGACCTCAAAAGCTCTTACATATACCCCGGCTTCAACTGAGGGGATGATTGTAGAGTCATAAAAAGGGAGAACAGCATTGCTGTCTAATTTTTGAAACACTATGATCCAGCAGAAAATAAAACCTTTGGAATTTTGGATTCTTTTGAATAAGTTACTGTTCAATCTGGTCATTAACACATGGGATTTTTTTGGAAAAAAAACAACTTCAAGTAATTATATTTTGACCTAAAGAGTAATGATCTAGAGTCAGCCGACAGCTTCAATTAATACAACTATAAACTACTAACCAGGCCAGAAATCTAGGTGTAATAATGGATTCCAACCTGAACCTCCAAGGTCACATAAAAGTTATAACAAGGTCAACTTTCTATCACCTGAAGAACATTTTTAGGATCAAAGGGCTTATGTTGCATGGGACCTTGAAAAGCTAATTCATGCGTTTATCTTTAGTTAGCTTGGTTACTACAACAGCGTCTTCACTGGTCTGCCAAAAAGACAGCTCAGACAGCTACAGCTGATCCAGAACGCTCCTGCTCATGTCCTCACTAGAACCAGGAAAGTAGAGCACATCACCTTAGTTCTTTAATCCTAACACTGGCTTCCTGTAACGCAGAAAGCATGGACTCAGGGAATGTGATGTCAGTCTTTCTGATAATAAATGTCTACTTTAAAAGTAGAGATCAAAATACTTTTACTAGTTTATAAATAATTAAATGGTTTAGGACCAAAATATGTTAAACTCTTGTTGTCACTATTCCAACCCCTCAGACCAATCAGGTCCTTTATCTCTAGTTTATTAATAATCAGTGTTGGGAGTAATGCATTACAAAAGTAATTAGTTACAGGAATATATTACTTTTTTCAGTAACTGAATAATGTAATGCATTACTTACAAAATATACAGCAATATATTACTAATTACAATGTCAGTAACTCAAGTTACAATTGCGTTTAAAAAAAAATTCTGGCCAACTAATGAAACAGACCAAATCAAGTTGGATACGGTAGAACAACATCCACTTCCTGTTGCTCAAAACTAAAACATCAGAGAATCAGGATGGCTGGGGAAAAGATCCGAATGTACATTTAAACATTATTCACGTTTTCCTAACCATCTGCTGTAAGACTTCAGACATCTAATCTTTGTCAACCATCTTTGTGATGAGTACTTTCAGCTCCTTCTTTTGATTAGATTTAACAAACATTACCATGAAATAGAAGGTAAAGGCAAAGGAGGTAGGGACTTAATTTTAATAAAATCGTGTTTAAAATACAGTATTTGTGGTGTGACACTTGTGTAAAATGTACATTGAAGTTACAGTGGTTAGAAGTCGTGTTAGATATTTAAGATGTTTTGCCAAAACTAACTTAAAGTAGTGTAACTTAGTTACATTTTTAAGACAGTAATATGTAATGCAAACATATTACATTTTTGACATTGTAACTAGTAATGTGAAATATATTACAATTTCTTTGTAACTTGCCCAACACTGTTAAGAATCCATAGAATCAAAACCAAACCAGAAGCAGCTTTCAGTTTCTATGCTCCCCTTATCTGGAACAAACCTCTGAATGACTGCAAAGCTGCTGAAACACTGAGCTGCTCCAAATCAAAACTAAAAACTAATCTATTTAGAGCTGTCCTTTAGTAAAAAATTAACGTAAGGTGTATCATGTCTTCATGGTTTATTGCTGTTTTTCATGTTTTTTTCATCATATTTTCTGTGTTTCATGCTTAAACGCTGTTTACTTTCTCCAATGATGTATTCTAGGCTTTTAATTGTGTATCATATGTTTTTATTCACCAAATCATGTAAAGCACCCTGAAATATCCTGTAACTGAAAGTGTGCTATACAAATAAAATGACCTTGACTTTAACAACTGCAGATCTCCAAATTATAATGCAGAGCTTTTGATGAGTTTGCTACGCTGCTGTCTCTTCTGATTTTGATTGCCTTCTTATAGTGGGGGATTTGTTGTTATTTTGACTGATGTTGCTCTTTCTGATATATACTGTCTCAAAAATAAATTCATTTAAAAATCATAAGGAGTTTGAAAATGACAGAAATGTGAAAGGTAACAATCACAAACGGCTACTGATGAAGGCTTCAAAAGAAAAGAAAAGAAAAGCAATCTGTTTTACATATTCTTGATTTGGCTTGAAGATGTAAACAAATGAAGACATTTGCACAGTGTTGCATTTGATTTTCAAAGAATGCAAAGAAGCCTCTTAGGCTGGCTAATTGTACTCCTCAAACCAACTCTGGCAGACGTTATCCTGGGATAACATGCTAATATATACAGTACAGGCCAAAAGTTTGGACACACCATCTGATTCATTGTGTTTTCTTTATTTTCACAACTACATTGTAGATTCTCAATTAAGAGCATCAAAACTATGAATGAACACATGATGTATGGAATTACTGTATGTACTTAAACAAAAAGGGTGAAATAACTGAATACATGTGTATGTTATATTTTAGATTCCTCAAAGTAGCCACCCTTTGCTCTGATTACTGCTTTGCATTCTCTTGAGCTTCCAGAGGTAGTCACCCGAAATGGTTTTCCAACAGTCTTGAAGGAGTTCCCAGAGATGCTTAGTACTTGTTGGCCCTTTTGCCTTCACTCTGCGGTTCAGCTCACCCCAAATCATATCGATTGGGTTCAGGTCCGGTGACTTTGAAGGCCCGTTGATTTCACAATTTTTGGAAAAGTACTACATAATTCCATATGTGTTCATTCATAGTATTGATGCCTTCAGTGAGAATCTACAACTGGCACTGAATGAGAAGGTGTGTCCAAACTTTTGGTCTGTACTGTATGCTATGCAAAATGCTTTCCTTCTGCCATGCCCACATATAATAAAATAAATTAAAAAAATTACAATTTCCAGTAGGGATGCTTTAAATAAACAGATGGCATAAATTCCATTAAAAATCATCAGGTTCTTTAATGAAAGAGCTAAGAAAGGAAGCCTCTTCAACATCTGAATAACTAGCAATGAAGGTGGTTTCAAAAGATTAGAAAGAATAGAAATCCGGCCAAATCAAGAATATCTGGTTTGGACGTTCTTGGCTTGGTGTACGTACAAATAAATGAACAGAATAGAGCAGAACAGGAAGCTTTCATTTTAATTTTGGAACCACGAGCCTTGTTACAAGAACAATGAAACTGTGAAGGCTACATCAAGGTGTTGTTTAATTGCAATGTAAGTTTAGAAAAAGGAGATAAAAAGTTAAGGGAAACATTTAAAAAAATATGGTTATAGAGGAGGGGACTCAGCTCACACTCCTGTGTGGAGCCCATAATGAGTGTTCGGGACCAGGGGAGATGAGGACTAACTAATTGGGATTTGTTAGCGAGGAAGTCCTTAATCCAGATACAGGTGAGTCTGAGCTTTGACAGTTTACTGAGCAGTATATCAGAGATGCTGAGGATGAAAGCTGAGTTGCAGTCAATGAAGAGAAACCTAATGTAGCTCTCCATTAGTATCCCTTTGGGGACAGGCATTTCTGCAGAAATACACAGTGTTAAATTTGATTAACAAAGGAACCTATTTGTTTGACAAAATGTATTCCTAGACATGCAAACCCTGGCAATAGAAGGTTTCACTTGCGCTTAGAGAGGCTTTCTTTTTTTCTGAATTAATAAAGAATGCAACTTTTAAAATGTTTTGTTAGGTTAAGGTCTTATGTACCTAAATCTCTCAGGTTCAGGACATTAATAGATTTTTCTAGTTTCAACTCATTGTACTGCTACAATTGTTAAAAATGTAAATACATTTTAAAAAATGAACAAGAAACTCTAAAACTTAATATAACAAAAAAAGTACTACAGTTGATTCTACCTCTCTCCAAAAATTAGTTTTTATTGCATTTTTGATTTTTTTTTTTCCTTCACAACGTTTTCGGAGGTGGGTAGGATATCTAGAAATGTTAACACAGTTTTGTGACATGCAAGAAACAAATATGATTTAATTCAAAGTCTAAATAGTGTGGGATGAATTGTATTCAGACCTTTTTACTGCTATTATTCATTCATCTATTTTGGACTTACCAGAAGCATATATCTAAAGACTGCCATTTTCACCCATTCTTTGTTAAAAAATAATCAGGCTTGATCAGATCAAATAAGGATTATAACCTAACCCTAATTTAAAATTTCCCACAACTGTATTCCTAAACTGTCTGCTTTGTCCCTTTGTCTTCATTTACCTGTTAATCTCAACAGCAAGTAGGAGTGGAGGAATAGTGTAAAACATGGCATGAACAGGGAAGATATGATGATATAAAGTAATTCGGCTGGTAGCGTCAGGAAGTGATGCAAAAGGAGCCCAAACCAAGTACTGAGTACATATGCATGATTATACTTTTCAGAGGTCTGGAAAGATTGATCAAGATAACACCTGAACAACATATGTAACCATTTTCTTTTACAGGAATGGTCCTGAAGTTGTCATGAACAGAACATATTATCTAACAAAATATTTAATACATTTCTGTATCTTTTTCAACACCTATTTTCCAAGTCATTCTAACATCTTGAATTCAGTTGTGCAGTAATTTGCTTTATTTCACTGTATGAATGAATTACTTGGATTTTTTTCAACATCTAATTTAAATTATTTGTTGAGGTTGTAAATAGTGCATATTAGCAATATGCATAGTGTGAAGGCCTGAGACTTTCCCCCTCTCTCAGTAGTGATGACTTTATGGGATTCTTCATAAATAAAATAAATTCTATTAGAAATAAAGTCATTGGCATTCTCACAAACATGATTAAAGGAAACGTATGTAGGATTGTGGCCAAAAGCGGTACTGCAATCACATTCAAAATACTGTAGAACTGTGTATCCCTTCCTGACTCGAGGTTGCCAGCTGCTGCGGGATCCAGCAGGAACGGCTGACCCTAACTAAATAACATTAGCAATGGTCATACAGGTTAACTTGCAGCATGTGTAGTCCACAATGTACGCGAAGAACGAATGAGGAATTATTTGTACCGAGGTATAGGCTACTCAATACGTCTCCATTACGTTTCACATTGCCAGAATCGACGTGCTGTTGTTTTCCTCGACAGTTCAGCATAATGACAAAGAAACGGGCCCTGATGCTAATGTTAGCAATGACGACTCGTCGTTTTTATCTCCCAAACAATTCCTTACCTTTTCAATTTGATGACCAATCTCCTCCATATGCGCTAACGTAACGTTACTTTCCACGAACATGCATTACTTTGTTCGACTGTCGTGAATATTTGAAATGTCAATTTACATTAAGTACAAGTAAGTTAACGAAACATAGGTGAATCTTATCTGTATTCAAATTCTTCTCCATTTTCTGCCGTCTCTATCTTTCAAAGGCATCTCCTATACTAATCCTTGTTTTATTTCGGACTTTGTCACAACGTAAATTCGGATTTATAACGAGGTCTTTTAGGTTTCGTAACGTTATACATGTTTTGTCCGTAACGTTCGGAGCTTCAGTTGTGGAAAACAGAGCAGAGCTGGCAACCCGGATGAGGAAACTCTACTGACTTCGTGATTTGTAGATAGCTTGAGGGTGGAGCCTCAGACCAAAACAGAACATGACAACGATAACATCACTTGAGGGCTGCAACTTTTACTTTTACATAACAATATCCTGGCCGGAACACTATTAACAGTGATATAAGTATTTCAAAAGAACATGATTTCTTAATGTCTAGTGACATATCGGGGCCATTTTATGATTAATTAAAATACATTTCTTGCATACATTTCCTTTAACTCTCTTTCAGTAAACGAGGCAGTATCAGAGAGAACTGTAGAAGCACGTCTATGTCTGTACCATTTTGATTCTGTTGAACTTTTGGAATTATCACAAATATTAGCTTCATCTAAACCCTCAACTGTTCTGGTCTTGTTAGATCCCAGTGCTGCTTTTGACAGAGTCGATTATAATATTCTCTTAGAAAGGCTTGAACATGTTGTGGATCAAGAGAACAGCACTAGGCTGGTTTAAATCATATCTGTCCGACAGATTCCACTTTGTTCATGTCAATGATACATCTTCTTCACACTTGGACTGATTCTCTTTACTATATATATGCTTACAATTGGTAAAATAATTAGACAACATGGAATGCTGATGATACACAATTATATTTATCCATAAAACCTGATGAAACCAATCAGTTAGGTACATTACAAGCATATCTCGTTGACCTAAAAACCTGGATGACTCTAAGTTTTCTATTTTTAAATTCCGACAAGACAGAAGTTGTTGTCTTTGGACCAAAATCGTTAAAAAGGAAACTGCTAAATCAATCACTTCATCTGGATGGCATTAATTTGGCCTCTGGTAATAATGTAGAAGCTCGGCGTAATTTTTGACCAAGACATGACATTTAAATCCCATATTAAACAGGTTTCTAAGATTTCTTTCTTTCACCTGCGGAATATTGCTAAAATTAGAAACATCCTGCCCAGGAGTGATGCAGATAAACTAATCCATGCATTTGTTACTTCAAGGCTGGACTACTGTAATTCCTTAATATCAGGAACTCCTCAAAATGCAATTAAAAGCCTTCAGCCAAAATGCTGCAGCAAGATTTCTGATGAATATGAAGAAGAGAGATCACGTTTCTCCTGTTTTGGCTTCTCTCCATTGGCTCCCTGTTAAATCCAGATAAGAGTTTAAGATCCTGCTCCTTACTTATAAAGCCCTTAATAATCAAGCTCCATCCTACATCAGAGATCTGATTGGTCCATATGTTCCTAACAGGGCACTTCGTTCTAAGAATGTAGGTCTACTGGTAGTTCCTTGGAATATTAAAAGTAGAATGGGATGCAGATCTTTTAGTTATCAGGCTCCTCTCCTGTGGAACCAGCTCCCAGTTTTAGTCCGTGAGTCAGATACTCTGTCTGTTTTCAAGACTAGGCTTAGTTAAAACCTTCCTTTTTGATAAAGCTTATAGTTAGTGGCTTAGGTTATCCTGAGCTATTTTTGTATTTATGCTGCTATAGGCTTAGACTGTTGGAGGACAGACTGACTACTTTTCTTCTCTCGCCTACTTTTTTCTTCTACCACCTCCAGATATATTTTTTTCTGCTGTTATTGTGATCGTTAACACAGTTTTCTCTCAGTTTTTTTCTCCCCATAGAAGCTCCACACAGTCTGGTACCCTGCTCAACTATAAAGTCCCCTGCTGGATGGGGAACATCGGTCCAGATGACGCTCAAAGTGACTGAGCATCCTCCATGTTGACTCTTCTCTGTCTTCTCAGACCCCCAAGATGGTCGTGGCAGAGGTTTCTTCCTGTTAAAGGGGAGTTTTTCCTCTCCACTGTTGCTACATGATTGCTCAGTATGAGGGATTGCTGAGGAATAGCTGTGGTGGGAGTCTGCATGATCCGGGCATAACCTCACAACGATGACTCATCTCAATCTGCTGGGATTCCTTACATAGAAAACTTTTAACTGATTGGAGTGTTTGCATAATTGTATTGAAATGACTTTTGTTGTAAAGTGTCTTGAGTAGGGTTGGGGACCGAGAACCGGTTCCAAATAGGAACCAGTTCCTAACGTCCGGTTCCGGAAGTGTTAAGAAGATGTTTGAATTCTGATGCCTTTTTTCGGTTCCTAAATGCTTCCTAATTTCTCTGAACCATTGACTGCATAATACTCTGAACAACATGGAGCGTAGACGCTGCTCGAAAGTCTGGCTTCATTTTAATTTACTAAAAGGATGGATTCGTAAAGTGCAACACCTGTGATGAACTTAGCGCCAACGGAGGAAGTACAACAAACATGACAAAACATCTTCGGCAGCTGCGTGGTTTACAGTGTGGTAACGAGTGTACCGTGTTTGTCGCTCTCCTGCTCCCGTCGCTTCCTCCACTTCGGACTTTTAACCGTCAGCCAGCAACTCCTCGTTGGAAGCGGAATCAGGTACATGAAAATGATGATTGTTTTATTCTTTAAGGACTAGCTTAAGTTTGAATATACTAGTGACTCTAGCATAGCGCAGGCTGCAGCTGCTGCTACGCTAACCGGCCAGAGACCCCAGCCATCAAATAGACAAACCCCATTCACCACGGCAGCAAGGGGAAAGCCGTCAGCGGAGCAAATTGCCGCGTGCTGCAGAAAAGTAAAGGCGTATGTGGTAAAAAGGCTACAAACCTTTAGCGATGTAGAGTCGCCCACATTTAGGTAACGTTAAGTAAATAAAATCAAGATTAAGCTAAATAACTTAGGTGGCAGACTCACTTAAGTTACAGTAACAGTTCAGGTTTAATTTTATTGACAGATTGACAGAACAAATAAAAATGGCCTTTGTAAAGGCTTTTTCAAAGGAATTTTTTGTTTGTTTGTTTGTTTTTCCTCTTCTGCACCTCAAAGAATCGTAATTGAGAACCGTTTAGAACAGGAATCGATAGTGAGAATCGGAATTGGAATCGTTAAAATGCAAACGATGCCCAACCGCTATGTGAATAAAAGTGTGAATTTAAAGTGAATTTAATTGAAAAAATAAAAAACCTTCACTGTGTTGGTAAAGAGAAGATAGAAAAACAAGATGTTGATCACTGATTAATTTCAGACAGGATAATATGGATTGAGCTGGAGAGTGCTCTTGCCTGAGCAGCAGGATACTTCTGTAGAGCTTTGGTACACATGTAGTTAACAGAAATTGTGTTGATTTAAACTATTTTGAATTTCTGCAGAAGAACTTGAACTAAGTTTAAGTCTTTTCTTTCATGAGGACAAAGTGCCTCTCTCACATAATTTTGTAATCATGTAAAGGACCTTGAATTGCCTTGTGTTTGAAAGTGTGCTATATAAATAAAATTGCCTTGCCTCTTATCATCGACCAATCTTATATTAAGCCTCAGAAAAAGTTGTAATAGTTCCTAGAGCAAAGGTGTGCCCTTTTTGGTCTAAATATGAGTTAATGTAAGAAGTAGAAAGTCCATGTGATGCTATGTTGAATTTTACAAGACACAACAGTTAATATTTTGTTGGTATTTTGTGAACCGAATCCCCATTGTAAAAAGGGAGAGAAAAACGTGCGTCTGTATGAGATTTAATTTTTGTCAATAAATGACAAATGTACTATTTTGCATGAGCTATTCTGCTATAAATATTCAAGAACTGTAAGGCAACTAATTTGGTACTAGCTATCTGGTTTTGGAACCAGAGTACAACATATTTGGTCTCTGAACAGCTTCTTTATTAAAAACAGTAAAGATGTCAAGAACTTACCTTGAATGTCGTTACTCCAAATAAAGTTCAATCAAACATCATCCTGGTTGTCCAGACAAAAGGATTGTAAAACAGCTATTTTGAAATTAGCAATTGGGCAATGAAGGTCTTCCTTTTCCCCACCAGGCAAATCATGAAAGACACAACATCTAACTACCTCAGTTTGATTTTATAACTTTTACCATCTTTGTTTATGTGGATGTGAACCGACAGTCATTTAGAAGATGACTGTGCTTAAATAGGAGGCAACTGGACTCCCTGTCTGGTTTCTTAAGGACATTTTAATTCATCCAAACAGCTTCATTTGATATAAACATTCACTACGTTTACATGCACATCTAAATAGACTTTTGTGGAAGTAATCAGACTAAGGGCTTGCCCCCTGTTGAGAGCCAAGTCCCAGTTTTCACGTCACTCAAAAAATTTAATTATTAAATAAAGTACGTTTGACACCCCAACAAAAGATGGCAATATGGGCCCTGTGTGCAGTTTTGGGAGTAATGGCATTTAAGTATAACGTCGTTACTGACAGCATTATTTTTAGGTACCAGAGTAATCTAATTAATTACTTTTCCTATCGTTATTGGGATGTAAAGTGCCGTGTTACTACAATGTGGTTGAATGAAGCGCAGCGGTGTCAGGCATACTTTCTGACAGTCAGACTTAAGCTGCAGGGAGAGAGCGCAAGTGTCGGTGATGATGACGCAGCTGCAAATATGATGATGATTTGGTGAGTGGGAAATACTCTGAGTGCTCTTGCTGTCTGCATGCTGTCTGCACACTGTAATTAGTTGTGAACTTAGTTTTAAGTTGGATGTTAGACGGACATTCTTTTCCTTAAAGCGGGCACTCCTCCCAACGTCTCACACAGCACTACACTAATAAAGCGGTGGGTTTGGTTTTCAATAAATCTCCAAACAGCCAGGAAATACCTGTGAGATCTACCAACAGAGTAACCAAAAAATAATAATAAATTGTTGCTCAACACCCGGGGGACATGACTCCCCGATATTTCTTATTAATATGTTACAGTAAATGATATTATATTTTTCTTCATTATAGTTTCCAGTTCATGTGACCGAAAGTGACACCAAATCAATATTGAAATGTCTTACTACATTTAAAGAACCAGACACAACAATTTATTTGACATTAGATTGCAAAGAATATTTAATATTAATAATTTTACTTAAATATCTCAGCTTTTCCTTCAAAAGCTTCCAGATCATGTGACCAAGTGATGAAATCAATCATATATTACCTACATATATGTTTACACAGATCATATTGATCAGGTGCAATATATATATATATTCATTTTTTCCGTTTTATTATTATTATTATTATTATTTTACGTTTATTTATTTTAATATTAAGTTGCTGCTATCTGCACCTAGGGAGTTGCACTCCAATTTCGTTTTACTAATTACAATGACAATTTAGGCTATTCTATTCTATTCTAAAACTGTCTTATTACAACCAGGCGGATGGCGCTCTGTTTATTGTCCAATATTACAGATATATTATTATATTATATTATATATTGCACAACTTAATGGACAGATTTTCCTTCATTTCATTTTACCTACAGTCAAAATAAAATACCAAATTAAAATACCAAATGTTCCACTAAATGTTCTAAAATAGTCTATATGGTGTTTTATTATTCGTCATTCAGTTATAAAATATTTCACCTTATAGCTATCATAGAACATAACTGTACTATAGAAATAACGTCACAGTTACTTTGCTGAGTAACTGATTACTTTTACAGTGTAGTAACTGAGTTACTAACTCAATTACAGAGTAGTGTGATTCTCATTCGCATTAGCTAAGTCGAGCTTCTGAAACTCCGGTTTGGTTAGATTCTAGCCAGACTAAAATGTATACATGCTTTTCAAAAGTTTGACTTCAGTCAGACTAAGGTAATAATTCGACTTTCCCTTGCTGCCTGTAAACCACTGACTGGTTGGAAGTATCAAGTGTAGTTGTAGTCAGAAAAATCAGTGATTGGTTTGCTCATACAGCAACAATCCCTCATGCTAAGTATCCATGTAGTTGTAATTTAATCAATCAATCAATCAATCAATCAAACTTTATTTATAAAGCGCTATTCAAAACAAACAAAGTTACTCAAAGTGCTTTACAATTCTAAAATAACCCCACAACCCCCCCCCTTCAAAAATAAAATCATCAATGCAAATACAACCCCCTCCCAACCCAACCCATCAGCCATACTCACACACACACACATACACTTAGAAGCTACAAAAAGCGGGCTGAGTACAAATGAGTCAGGAAATGCCATCATGGGAGCCATCTGCATCAGCAGCAGCAGATCAACGGCAGCAGCCAAGGCTCCGACCCAGGGCGCCCAGAGGAGGGAGGGCTGGTACCCCCACCTCCACCCGAGCGCTACCTGGGGGGCACCCAGGCAGCCACAGCCAACCACCTACCCCGATGCAGGGGGCCCCCAGAGAGGAAACACTGGCAAGAAAGATTAAAATATGTTAAAATATAAAGTTTATAAAATATAAAGTATATAAAGTATAAAACAATAAGTGTAAAACAAATAATACAAATGCAAAGCAGATGAATTAATAAACAGTTAAAAGCTAAACTAAAAATTAAATCAGGTAAAACATGCTGAGCGGTTAAAAATATATTAATAAATAATAATTAGTTAAAGGCTAAGCTAAAAAGGTGAGTCTTGAGCCTGCTCTTAAAAACATGAACGTTCTCTGCGGCCCTGAGATCCTCTGGCAGCCTGTTCCAGAGGTGAGGGCCATAAAAATGGAAAGACGCCTCACCATGAGTCCGTGTCCTGACTTTGGGGATGACAAGAAGACGGCTGCCAGAGGAGCGCAGAGACCGCGAGGGTTCATACGGTAAGAGCATTTCTGACAGATAAGAAGGCCCAAGACCATTAAGACACTTAAAAACCATTAAAAGAACCTTAAAATCGATCCTAAAACATATGGGGAGCGAATGCAGTGATTCTAAGACCGGTGTAATGTGCTCCCGCCTCATCGTCTTCATCAGGACACGAGCTGCTGAATTCTGTAAAAGCTGTAAACTTGAGGTAGTCTTTTTGGGAAGACCAGAAAGCAGGGCATTACAATAATCAATTCTACTGGTGATAAAAGCATGCATTAGCATCTCCGTATTGGCCCGAGAGAGAATGGGGCGGACTCTGGCGATGTTTTTAATGTGAGGGATAAAAGTCAGCTCAGAGTCAAAAATCACACCCAGGTTCTTCACTTGTAAAGAAGGATTAAAAGACAATGATTGTAGTTTTGGTAAAAGTTTCTCTCTCTGAGCCTCAGGACCGATAACTAAAACCTCAGTTTTGTCCTGGTTGAGCTGCAGAAAGTTTTATGCCATCCAGGATTTAATGTCTAAAATGCAGTTAAAAAGTGCATCCATTGGCCTTGTGTCATCAGGAGACATGGAGATGTACAACTGTGTATCATCAGCATAACTGTGAAAGCTAACTCCATGTCACCTGATAACACTGCCAATAACACTGCCAAGAGGGAGCATATACAGGTTAAAAAGCCCTGGGCCTAAAACTGAACCCTGGGGCACACCACATGTGATCTTATGGACCTTAGAGGAACAGGTATCTAAACTTATCATAAAAGTCCTGTCTGTGAGGTAGGATGTGAACCATTTGTGAACAGCACCAGAGAGGCCGATCTGTTTTAAACGAGTTAAAAGAATAGTGTGGTCTACTGTATCAAAGGCAGCGCTTAGATCCAGAAGAACCAACACTGTCACCTTTTTAGCATCATAGTTTAATCTAAAATCATTTAAAATCTTTAAAAGCGCCGTCTCTGTGCTGTGGTTCATCCTAAAACCAGACTGAAATTTCTCTAGGACATTATGAGCGTTAATAAAATCATTAAGTTGAATAAAAACAAGTTTTTCTAAAACTTTGCTTAAAAATGGTAAGTTAGATACCGGTCGGTAGTTGTTTAAATCATTAAAATCTAAATTGCTCTTCTTCAGCAGGGGTCTCACTACCGCCGCTTTAAAGGCAGCAGGAAAAACCCCCGTCTGAAGAGAGCAATTCATAAAGTTTAAAATCTCATCTTTAACAGAACCATAAAATTGCTTAAAAAAACCTGGTGGGAATCGGGTCCAAAGCGCTTGTGGTGGGCCTCACTGAGGAGAAAACTTTATCAAGGGTCCCAGCTTCTACCAGGACAAAACTGTCCAATGTTTCCTCTGGGGAAGGCCGACAATCAGATTTGTCTAAAGCCATGTTTGTTTGAGAGGATAAAATACTACATCTGAAGGTGTTTACCTTCCCTCTGAAGTGGTCTGCAAACTCCTCACAGAGAGTGTTTGAGGGGGTTTTCTGAAAAGTATTAGAATTATGATGTAGAATGTTGTCAATGGTGGAAAACAGAATTTTGGGGTTATTTTTATGTTCTGATATGATTCTGGAAAAGTATGTATTTCTGGAATTTCTTAAAGCGTTATTATATAATCTGAGATGTTCTATGTTTATCTGATGATTTATTGTGATTTTATTTTTAAATTGAAACTCTTACACTTACACTTAGACTTACACTTACTGAGAGGTAAATGCAGTTGAGCCCCTTATGAATTGTTTCCATGGAAAAACTACTGCAAGTATAAGCTCCTTCTGAAACTTTCCATTAGTTTTTTTTTTTACCACTTAAAAACAGTCTTCTGATTATTTTATTTTGATTCTCTGTCAGAATCCTGTGAGGATAAAAAATCTAGGGTGGTTTATGGCAGAAACTTTTCTTTCCCATGTTTAATTGTGGCCCCATGCTTTCAGATGTTTAGAAATAATTTCATACCAAATATCATCAGTATTGAAAGTATTGAGTTTTGAAATAATATTTGCAATTAACAGAGCAACGAGAGGAATATGCACCTTTACCTATCATGACATGCTGCTTGTGTAAAGCCTTGGCTATGAGATGCTTGTGAGATCTTTGCAGGTCACCAGCTTGAACTACACCAGTCAACATTAATTAGTACTACAGGGAGATTGGCTTTCCTCTTTGTATATGATACTTCTCTCCAGAACCTTTCTCTGTCTTACACAATTTATTTAATAATTTGGGTTGATTTCTTTGTATGTGTGGATTACTTGGGTTGTAACCAACATACTGATAAACATATCAAATGTTTAATTCTTATTTTAGTCGTAAACAAATTGTTTCACAGCACAGGAGTGTAGTGTGTGCAAACTGCACAAGTTTTTCTTCTTTTCTCTCGTCACATTTTCCAACCCCTATACTGACAGCTAACTATTTAACAGACTTTCGGCCACTGAAAGAGTTTGATATCCTTCATGTTTTATTCTTAACCTAGAAAATGTGAGATAAACATGCTAGTTGGTCAAGAAAATTTTAAAATATGTGAATATTAAAAATATCACATAAATAGAATATAGGCAGATAATTTATAACAATAAATTGATTGCAATACAGATTGAGCAATTTATTATGTATTCTTTAATTGGTCATTCATTTATTTTCTTTACAATAGAAACATCTGTATTACCTGATGAATAAAAAATTTGCTTTTCTGTCCTGCCAGCATATTCGTTTTCACCTCAAAATATTTTTTGAGAGACCAAACAATAAACCGGAGCAGGATTTTTGAGCCTTAAATAAAGAGCATAATGAGGGCAGAAGATACAAGCAGCAGGATGACGCCAGGGCCAGTTGGGACCACACCATTGCACAAGTCCTCTTTACAGCATGGCAGTAAGGGATAGAAAGCGCAGGTTGTATTGTCTGCACAACCCCATACCCCTTCATTCAGTTCTTGAAATGTAGAACAGAAAAAGACAACAACTCATCAGTAAGGTTAATAAATATACTGTATAATCTCCACAAAGTACTTATACAACAATGTCAAATATTTTTCTCAGTGATCAGTTCTAGCAGTAGAATCTCTCACACATCTTAACGCTCACCTTCTATTTTGTAAGACATACATCGGTCATAACCCTCAGGACAAGTTTCGATAGTTGTGCAAGGCTGAGACAAAGATGCATGACATGAGTAGCAATTAAATCCACAAGCTAAATAAACAAAAAGCAAAACAAAAAACAATTAAACATGACCAACAAATAGAAAATCAATCTGAAATGAAAAACAAAATGTGTCTTCTTTCGAAAAACAACAAAAAACTTGCTGGGTGAACATAATACAATTATGTAAATAATTTTCATCCAACTGCTTTGGGTCGATTTAGCAATAAAGAATTTTGTTGAGTGAACTAAATGTAAGCATGTTAGATCAAGTTAATACATTTGGGTCGTATATAAGGCTCAAAAATAAAAAGCAGGAAATGGGACACAAACTCAAAAAAAGTGCCTCTTTTTTCTGAGCACCTGCACTAACCACTTTGCTACACCACAGCTCTGAAAATTTATATATATTAACAGATATGACTTAATTTCCAGTGTTAACTTAAAATTATTATAATATAACGATGCCAATTCCCTTTTTTCATGAAAAAAAAGTGACAGACTTGTATAACTGAAACATTATAATCATGTTTAGTTAACACTGGAAATGAAGTCATATCTGTTATTATATACAAATTTTCTGAGTTATTGTGTAGCTAAATGATTAGTGAAGGTGCTCAGAAAATAAGGATTTATTAAGTTGACCTAGCATGTTAAAATTTAGTTCACTCAAAAAAATTATTTATTGCTAAATCGACTCAAGCAGTTGGGTGGAAATGATTGACATATTTTATTATGTTCACCCAGCAAGTTTTTTTTGAGTGCACAATGATGTTCTGGAAATTAAAATTTCCACATAATTAAAAACAAGCCTATGATGTTTATAAGGTTACTACAATCAAGTGACCTATTATTATGCATAAATAATTTAAATACTGATAGGTCTAAACAAAACAAAAAAACTTGTCTAACTCAGTGATACTAGATGGATATTTTCATAAGAAGTCACTTTAATCTTACCAGCAGAGAAAGTTAGAAATAGAACTAGTGCTCCGTAAAGCTGCATCGTGAACTTGATCTGTGCATCAGCCTTGTGAAACAAAATCTGTCCCACTGGGTTTTTCTTTTAAATAGCTCTCCTATTTATTGTAATTTCCAACAGAGCTCGAGGTCAAAGTCAGTTTTATGTACCTAGCACATTTACAACACCAATTTATGAAAGGCTTCAAATGATGGGGAAGACAAATTAGAGAAGAGATAAGATTTTTATTGCCATTGTATACATATACTTGATTTGAGTTTACAGGAATTCTTGTGCAGAACTTAGAGTCAAGACATACAATCATAAAAAGAGAACCTGTATCACACTGATAATGAGTTACAGAGTACCTTACAATATTTTTTTATCTGTTGGTCCCATAAGGATGACTATGAGAGGGATAAAGCTGATGTGTATCTAATCACACTAGCTACGTTTACATGTGCAAAATATCGATCATAGTCCAGATTAGAATTTTACATCTGTCCAATTATGACAAGCATTTACATCCGCTATGTCTGAACGGAATAAATAATTTTGACATGTGCAGAACTAGCTAAAACAACCAGAAACGGCTGTAGAAGAAGAAATTGACTTTTGTTGTAAACAAACATGGCGGCGTCCATTTGAAATGGAGGTGTCATGACTCTCACCTCACTCACTCCCACTCCTCATCATCCTCACCTTTGTCCGTAATCATCCACACCAGATCCTCTTTACCTCACATCTTTAAAACCAACTCCCGTTCCCTCAGTCAGTGCCGGATCATTACAGGTATCCACCGTGTGTCTTCATGCTGTCCTGTGTCTCTGTTCCTGCCACCTTCATCTCAAATCCAAAAAAACCACTTTGCACTCCGCTTCTGCATTTGGGTCCGTACCTTGCACCACATCGCACATGCGTCCTCAAAGAATGATCCGGCCAAAGCATATGTACCTCCTCGGTTCTACTCCAGCCTCAGCTCGGATGACGTAGAGGACCTGGAGGAAGCAGCGGACTTCCTTCTTCAAATTCAAATACCTCTGCTCTGTTCTTGAAAAAGACTAGATCAAACAATCTGTCGTAAACTAAATCTGAAATGAAATACTAGAGGAGATATTTTGGTAATCTAATGCTGAGAACATCTCTAATGCTATTCTTAAAATAAAACTCAAATATAACCATATTTTTGTATCCCAAGATAGTAGCAACATTCTTAAACTGAAACAAAGAAACTTTCAATTGGGATAAACTCCACTGTACTTGCTGGACAGTTAAAAGACATGCAAGCCCATCAGAAACCATACACAACATTACCACTTCCACTATTGAATTGATCACTGATCACTCAAGTTGATTCACAATAGATTTGTGGAAATTCTCTGCCAATATTATTCTGAATCTACCACTTATAATTCAAACCTTTCAGTTTCTTTAAAAAAAGCACTCCGCAAATGTTATACCAGCTTTTAATATATTCCTTTTTCTGAGCCATCACTGCCTGGGAGAGTCCGGCTGCCAAAAAAAACATAAAATTTTTCTCTTCCAAGACGCCTCCCGAAACTACTGACTGAGTTTCCATAATGTCACACGCTACCAAACAGATATGAAAAAACCCATGGTTTTGAGACTTGAGCCATGAAAGATCCACCAAAGAAACCAAGGAAGACACTTTCAGAAGAAGGAAGGAAAGAGAGCAAGAGACAAGACAAGAGTCAACATCGGCCCAGCTTTTGCTCACTGGAGAGATCTTAGAGAAACAACGGAATGTAATAGGTTTGCTGAACTAACTGTGTTGCTACTGGATTGGTAAGTAATAAATGCTTGCTGTGGGCTTATTGTTTTTGGTCAGGTATGATGATCCAATACTGTGCCGGTGTAGATACCAGATGTGCTTAGGGGCCTGTGCCTATGTATGACGAAGCATTACATGATTGGCTGGACGCTGATATTAGACTACATGATTGGTTTGGGCGTTAGAACATTGATGTAGCATGCATTTTTTTACAAATAACTTTATAAAACCAAATATCAAGTATACAAAACACAGTACAGATGCAAACAGACAGACATATTATATAAATACTGTACAAGCAAAAATATACCTATATGAAATGTATTGAAAGCCTTCTCCTTGATAGACTGATATTGATTTGAAGTATAGTTAAATGTATAATTTTCACATCATAAGAAAATCTATCTGAATACGGTAAATAACAACCTACCACACTCTTTCCACAGCCCATGCTTGAAAGAGCAGTACCAGAAAAGATGTGTCATGTTTTTTTAAAGTCCCAACTGAAGCTGTTTAACCACATAGTGCTTTTAAGGTAGTTTGTCTGAGCTGAGTTGATGTAATTTGACGTATTCGACAAGCGCAGGCCCCCCGAGCAGATCTGGGGTCCCATTTAGAAAGCTTGCCTATACGCACAAAACAGGGTATGAAAACTACATAAGCAAGTTTCTTCACAAAGTTTGGGATTTATAGAAAAAAACGTTCCGAAAAATTTTCTCAATTTTAAGCAAACTAAGGATCTTGCTGACACACTGACAGCGCAGCAGATGATGTAGCAAAATTGTGAACTTAAGCCATATTTTACCCCCCCACCCCACACTTTCCGTCTGAACTGAGAATAAAAATGAGAATCTGAATGAAAATGGGTTGCACATAAGAATTATATCACGGTGTTCATATGTGTGCATATCTTCAGATTATAAAGCAATTGCATGTATTGGTGCATACATTTTGTGAAGTACAAATGTAAATATGGCAGCGACACTGCTGCATAATGCTGCACAATGGATGGGCATGCGCTCATAGAAGATCTCCCGTGGGAAGCATCTGGATGGGGGACCCGATATATATTCCTTAAAGCAGTCCTATTAAAGCAATGTGCTGAACTAGGACCTGGTGTTAGATTTACCGACCTGCTGGGACCATGCATCCCGTCCCCTGCTTTTCTTTTCTTTTCTTTTTATGTCAGGCACGTTGCTGCATTAATGCTGTTTTACTTGCAGCTCTTCTGTTTATTTTTGACCCCAAATCAATCAATGTTTTGCAAGGATGACACATTTTAATGTAGACTAGACTTAAAACGCACCTTTTCTGTCAGGCTTTAAATATCTAGGAGTGCATGTTCTGCTGTAATTAAGGGTGTATTCAGACCTGAAAAGTCATTTGGTCCGGTTGTTATATATATAATAGTTTACAGATTGTTTCAGTTGTCTCCACCAGGTGTGTGAAGCACACGTGCTAATTTGAAAAAAACAGCACAGTGTGCTACAAAAGGCAGACTAGCCAAATATCTAGCACATGCTATTTCCTACATTTTTTTTATTTTTTATGTGTTTTTATTTATCACAGCAGAGAGAAACTGGCTGCAACAGTGAGGACAGTGTTGGTTAAATGAAAACTAATAGTATTTTCACAAATACGTGTAAAAGTTTTGCCTGAAGTGTATATGTTGTAACTTTGCAAACAATCTCGAAATTATGCAAATTGAGTGTGGTGCTTGCATAATTGTGATTATATTTTGATTAAATTAACCTGATTTTCAAAATTGCATGTAAACAATTGGAAAAAATTGGACTATGCATGGATATGCATACCTCACACGGGAACAAATAGCCATCTTGTTCAGCTGTGATGATTATACATATACACATATAAATCTGCGAAACTAAAAGGAATTAATTAGTAGTGCAACGTGACAATCAAAGCAAGAGTGTGTTACTAAGGCCATATCTGTTTCAGTTCTTAATAACAACTTAAAAACTCTGTAATGTTCACACATAAGCACTCTTACAAGAAACTGTGGTCGACAACAGTCTGTAGCATAAAGGAATGCCATCTGTTTCAGTTGTAATATGATGCTGGTTCCTCCCTTGGGGCCATGATTGGAATGTGGCTTCCATCTATATCAACGGCACACATTGGATTGGATTTTAGCTACATTTCTTGCAGTGTGTGAAAGCAGCCAAAAGGCAACGTTCTGGTATAAAAAGTGGTGTATTTGGAAATACAACTTCAGTTAAAGACTGGATGGAATTGCCCACAAATATTCCAGAATGTCTACAAACGTCTTACACTGTGTCCACACTGAACGCGATAGGAGCGACTATAAAGCGCGACACACGCCTAGCTGTTCGCGTGCACATTCGCACCTTGAAGCGTGTACAACGCGAACTGGTCGCGCTTAAAATATGGTATTTTCACGCGCGAACTGGACTTCAGCGGAGCTGGGGCCAGAGTGCATCTGCCGTGGATTATGGACCGAGCTGACGGAGGACTGCGTGTTCGGCCCGGGCTTCAGCGGAGCTGGGGACCTGCTCGCCCAGTTTGTGCCATGAATGTCCAAGCTTCGCCTGCCGAAACACCAACTACATTTCTGAGCAGCTGTCCATCTGTCTGCGGTTCGTAAAAGTTTATAATATTTGAGCAGCGTGGGACGCGGTGCGGGAGCTGCTACCAGGAAACCAGGTGAGGAGGCTGTTTCAAGGCTCACTTCTTGGCCAAGAGGTGCTTTTACAGCAACATCGGCTCTTTTAAGAGCCACCCACAAACCTCTTAAGAGCATTCCTGTCTAAATAGTTTGTTTTTTTTATTTCTGTCTCTGTATAGCAAACTGCTTGTGTCATGTAGCTCGGGGTGATTAGCCACGATGTTTATCAGTATTTCCTCCAGGTCCTGCTGAGGCTGTGACTCCATGACAGTCACAGAATCACTGAAACTCTGTCCCCTGATTGGCTGTCGCGGCGCGATTTGACGCTGGAGTTCAGATTTTTCCAACTCGAGTGATAGACGCCATGAGCGCGAATGCACAAAATGCACCACATAAAATGCAGCACGAATTTTCCATCGCATCTGTAGCGCGAATTGTTCACGCAAATAAGGCAGTATAGCTTTTTCGCGACGCAAATCTGCTTCTGAAGTGTTGCGGGACACCAAGTAGCGCTTCATCACGCTCCTCCATTGATTTTACATGTAAACCTGAAGCTCTAGTCGCTCCTATCGCGTTTGGTCTGGACACACTGTCAAGGGAGAGCCCAGACACCCTGCGGTGGAAACTAATTTCAACCACTTGTATCTGTGATCTCATTCTTTCAGTCACCACCAAATCGCCGCTGGCTGCTCTGCTTTTTGACCGAATGCCATGGAGGCCGCCATTGCTCCTCCCTTGCTGTAGTACCTCCATTTGGTCGCTAGGCTCCCATTGAAAAGCATTGGACTTTAGACACGTTAAAAACAACTTTAATACCTGGTGCCCATTTTTTTTAAACTTTCTATGGCTACATATTCTTCCTGAGATAACGCTGGGCTCATAAAAAGCCTGGGCACCAGGCTGGTTTTCGTAAGATAATTTTTTGAAATCTTGCATAATTAATGAAGGGGCCGAGCCAAGTTTAGCATCAGAGCTAACGACGCGGGAGCAGAATGGGCGTGATTACGACCGAACTACACGCCCATACACGCCCCGCGAGGGCAGAGTTTATAGTGAAGATCCCGCCCCTATGCCCTTTTTAGGAACATGCTTCGTCAGAGCTGGGGAGGAGGAGTCTGTGAATCCGCCATGAAATCCCCCATGAAAGTGTGTCATTCTGGTAAACGGGGAGGAGTGAGGAGGCGCTGTCTATTCTTTTTTACAGTCTAGGGTCACCACCCAGAATTCGCAACATCGAAACATTTGAAACATAAACAAACTGGTAAATCAATAACTTTTTCCTATGGCTCAGCTCCCTCTTCACATGAGAGATCTGTACAGTGCCCGCATAACTGCTGCTAATTGTAAATATTGGCTCGATATATTGACTTAACCTTAGTTTGTTCAGTAATTTCATATTACAAACCTCTGATACCTTTACATAACAGCTGGATTGATATTAAATTCAGATTACAGATTTTCTTATTTAACTAATTAGATGACTTATAATGGTATTTAGTTACAGTGGATTTTCAATCATGATTGACTCTCTTTTTTTTTCATTTTCTGTGCACCTGGACCACCAGGCACAGATGTTGAAGGGGGAGATGTCAGGAAGCCTACCAGTACTGGAGGGTGGAGTCTCCTGCTGCTGCTTCTGCATCTTAAAGGGAATATATCATGCTATTTTACAGCTTTCAACTTCTGGGATAGAAATGTGTATGATAAATATATATAAATAATATAATATAAATAATTATTTATGAATAATAAATGTTACCATTGGTGTTATACAGTATTAATTTGTCCTGAAATTGAACTTGTATCGTGTAGTTAATGTTAGTACATGAAGTTAAATGGCTCGTTTCTCTATAAACCTGCCTCCTGCAACCCCCACACTACGCTCCGCTGACCCGCTCTGCTCTACTTCAGAGCCAGGAGCAGATCACACTGAAACAAACAGTGCTAAGCTTCACCACAAACAGTATTCTCACAAAAGAATTTGAAAGCACAGAGTACCACAATGAAACTTTGTTATATTAGAGGGCTTAGACGTTTGGTTTATTAATTTTTTTGTTTTAAAAAACTGAGAGAATAAAGTGTATTTCATTTGCTAAATCTCCAGGCCTTGGGTGTTGTTTGCACCTGTTTACTGAACATTCTGATATGCTACAGATCAATTAATTACCCATACAATGCTGTTATAAGATCACATAAGCTGCTTGATAAATGTCTAATACAGATTAGCATTGGCATGTAGCCACTTACTTCTCTGTCCATCAGGCGTCTTTTTTTTTGATCCAGCTGCTGTTCTTTAGGAATGTAGAATAATATCCTGTAATCTATGCTGACCAATGGGAGTTTTCACACAGGAAGTGAAAAATCCAATGAAAAAAGTGTTTTAAGCTGCCAAAAACCGAAGCTGCCATTAGCTGTGAGAAGGACGAGGGTGTGTTTGAAAATCTACCAGGGGTAAGCCGCTCTGCCTGCAGGGCTGGTGCAGCACTCTAGGTCTTCCTTGTTTTCACTTGTTGACGTCAGCTTGTGAATAGTCTGAACAATCAGTTGTATTCTAGGAGAGGGAGGTGCTGCTGCTCAGTTAGCCGAATTCAGTAGGATTACTCAGATATGTGTGAATTAAACCCAAAACCACTCTGGTGGGGTTTTTTATGAGAAAATTGCACTACCATATGGTTGAAAAACCCAAAAACTTGATTTTGCATGATCTAGGCCCTTTAAGGAGCTGGTTGTCCGAAATTCGACTCCTAAGTGTTTTGCCTCCCACGTCCTGTCTTCCAGTGATTCCCTAAGGTCTACTTATCCTGCCTTATGTTTTCACCTTTGGGTAACTTCTCCTCCCCTCCAAGGTTTCTACCTGATCTATCTCCAGTTCTCTGTGATCAGATTTCTTGCTCCCCAAGCCTCAGGATTCCATTCCACGTCAGACAGCCTACACCGCCTAGCTGATTTCAGCCTTTGCCTGTCCACCCTCACTTACCTCGGATAAGCCACTCCTCTTGTGATGACAAGCAATGTTCTAGCCACAGCTGCCCTGGGGCACACTGGAGGCAAAGCTGCTGAACACTGACACCACCAGGCCCTCTCACCACCATCAGTAGGCAATGGGTGAAGTGTCTTGCCCAAGGACACAATGACCAAGACAGTTGGATCCGGGGCTCAAACCGGCAACCCTCCAATTACGAGCTGAACTTGTAACTCCTGAGTCACCGTTGCTCTGGCTATTTGTTCTATCTCCACCTGTAAGCAGTACAGTCAATTTATTAGGCCATTTCAATTATCTACTCCGGATCTCACCTCTACTTACCTCGCTCAAGTGCATCCTTTTTCCTGCTCCTAGAAGGTCCTCTCTGGTCTCATACAACGTACGAACCATTCAATAAAACTTTTAATTTGCTTTGGTTGCAATTTTGGTTCTGTATGTGGGTAAGGAACCCAACAGAAATCATGAGATGCATAAAATCCACCAACAAAGAATAAAAGAAAGAAACAAACAACAACAACAAAAAACAACTATCAACATAAAACAGGAAAAAATATTGCAGAGTGAATTTGACTTTAAAATTGAGCTACAATTATAATCTTAACTCAAATGAAATACTTAAGATTATAGAATCAGAATAAAACAAATTACAATTGTTTGTTACTGTTACCTTTTTGAGTTGCACAAGCTGTGTAAATTAAACAGTTTTCAGTCTTTTGCAATTTGTTTCTATATCATCTTTATTTCATAAACCAACTTGTTTTACAGTTCTGCCCAACAGGACAATGAAGTGCAATCTAAATCATAAAATATGACGTAAATTAAACAGGAATGGAATGACAACAGAATAAAACAATATAAAATCGATTGAAGTCTCACTCTGCATTGAAATAAAAGGAATTTACAAAAAACAAAAAACTCTTAAGCAGACTTGTATACTGAGAGGTAAAGATTCAATAGATGCTTGGGTGACTGCTGAAACAGCCTGATATCCTTCAAGATTTATTCCTAAAATTAGAGATTTTCTGGTTGATCAGAGAATGGTTAAAATTTGTGGATGTTGAAGAGATCACACAGATAAAATCAAGATAGATCAAATAAAACAAAACAGAAGCAACAGTAAAGTAGATATCTAAATAAACAAGTATTTTTTGATTAGATTGTGTAAATTCTTAATTAAAACTAATTAAATCTGAGCAAGCAAAGCAACTGTTTTTAACATAGCAAATTAAAATGTTATCTTGGCCGCATGTTTGCTTTCACCATAGCACAAGAAAGTCCTTGCAGGGGACCCTGAGTTAACAATGAGGCACTCTATAAATACAATTTCAGAGCCTTAATTAAAGAGGGTAATAAGGGCTGAAGACAGTAGTAGCATGATGACACTGTGGCCAGTTGGTACAGCACCATTGCACAAGTCCCCTTCACAGCACATAAAGGGAGGAATGCATGCTGGGCTTGCTATGCAGCCCTTCTTAACCACATTCAGTCCTGTAAGGCAAAATAGGAAAACTTATCAGTTGTGTTTATGAATATAGTGTATAATAACAAAATATTTCCCATACAGCAAATTTTGTTCCAGTGGTGGGTAGTAAATAGTTGCATGCACTTATGGTAAGTAAAATATTTGCTCAAATGTTCTTCTGCGTGTAGCTTTCACCACAACAGTAGTTTCACTTTACTGTACTTTTTGCTTTTATTGAGTAATATTATTTGGAAGTAAAGCTGCTCTATATTGAGTGAAGTTTTTGGCTACTTTATTCACCTTAAATCTCTTCACAAGTAAAATGCACTTCAAACTTGACTATAAAAAGTGGTCTGTAAATTTTATTATTTCTTCAGCTTGAAGTTATTTTGTAACAAGGACAAATATTTTTACTCTTCTTTTTAGGTGCTATTTTTCTAAATGCCAGAATTTGCACATAAAGGTATATTTCTTTCTGTCTGATTAAAAAAAAATTCACAAATGAAATCAGGTGTTAATGACTATTTTTTACTCATTACTGAGGGAAATAAATATATAATAAAGTGAAACTACTCCTGACTGAGTTAAAACTTGGCTACCCACCTCTGTTCAACTATTTTTATCAGTCAATGATTCAAACCGGATCATCTCACACAATTAACAACTCACCTTTGGGTTTGAAGGAATAACATCGGTTTAAAAACATAGAGCAATCTTCTGTGTCTCTGCAGGATTCATCAGCTGCTAAACATGTATAGCATCTCAGACCGCACACTAAATTAAGAAAACAAAATTTCAACATAAGCAATAACAACAACAAAACAAGCTATCAACTTTACAGATAGTTTCTCTTTAGTATTAAACTTAAAGTAATTTTAAACCAAAATTTTCAGTGCAGTAAAAATTTTCTTAAAGCCTCTAAAGATGATTAGGTAACGATAAGCAAATTGTTTCTACTGTGTAAACAGATTCCTCTTCAAGTTTAATTTTTTTTACATAGGCTATAAAATCCTGTTCAAATGTTTTGCATGCTGATTTTAAGAGGTTTAAATGAATATGTTAGGTTTGAATGTGGTTTGAACCAAAACAGAGTGCTACTCCTGAACTAGAAGAAAACCTAAATACATAGCCTACTGTATATAACCTAATCTCTGTTAAGCTTTTTCCATTTTGTATTACAATTCAAAGACATTCTTACCAGCAGAGATAGTTAGAATCAGGATAAGAACTCCGTAAAACTTCATCTTGAACTTCAGTCGTGTTTTCAGTTCCTTTTTCCTCACAAAGCCAGCGCACTGTGACCTGAATAGAAAGCAACTGTAGCATGACCACATGTCAGGAACTTAAATCAGAAAGAGCTGTACAAACTATATAAGCAGAGGTTTGGGTATTTTTTATTTTTTGCAATAACCTTCAAAATTTAATGCTGAAGGAAACACAACAAATGTCGTAATTGATTTTTAAAACTGGAACAAAGATGCTACAACAGTTATATAAACTTAGTAAAAATGTATTTTAGGACATTGTGACAATACACCAGACAGGCTTTTTTAAATTATGCCTGTTTATAGTGCGTAACAGCAACATTTTCTTACATGGTCGGCTACCCTCTGGATAAACGTGCCGTGTGCACAACCTTACTATTTGGCTCGATAAACTTGTCCATTTTTGGAAGAAAATGAATTCTGTATGTTCCTGATTAAAAAGAAAAGGCACTCCAAAGTTTTTTCTCCTTGGAAAGGCGAAAGCTTTTTACACGTCATTTAAAAAAACTTTCTACTATGGAAAAAACAAAATAAAAAAACAACCACTGTTTAGGGGAAAATCACTTAGGTTTATTAATTCTATATGCAAGATTTGGTAGCTTACAAAATTATGCACCTACTGGTCAAAGTTTGGCTGACAGAGTAAACAGTTTTGTTTTTAACCAAATGACTGTCAGATTATGGTTCGTTGTGATAAAAATAATAAACAGCAACCTAGTTTGTAAAGTTTGCAATAGTAGGCTACCGAAAGCCAATTCTTAATTTCAAAATAAAAGTTTAATGTGATGGCATATCGTTTTACACAAAGGTACAATATGGCACCAACTGGTGAAATTAAAGTTATATGTTTCTTGAATATATGTCATGTAGACATATCTATAAAAAGAGTTGCCCTTTTCTTAAGAACAGAACAGGAAATAGTTTTACAGTAGTTCACTTGACAACGGCTCAGAGGCGTCATTTTGCGCGCCTACGTGACATCAACTCGTGCGCCACTATATTTTAAAAAGCCGGGGCAGCTTCAACTACTGCCCTCGTTATTTTCGTACTGACTGGTTTTTATCCAGATTATTTTATAATGTTTCGGGTTGGATAACAAATATAAACATGCCAAAGTCTGTGAAAAAGCCCTGCACGACTCAGACCTCCATCAGCAGGTACTTTGGAGGACTGAGCAACAGCAGCAGCAGACCTCAATGTGGAATTAAACCAAATCCTGCAGAGCACCAGCTCTCCAGAGGAAAGGTGAGGTTTGCTTCAGTCATTACATCTCCAGCGTCTCAGCTGTGATTTGCTTAATGTAACGGCCCAGAATAGCGTTTCTCAGAAACTAGAATATCACACGAAGAATGCTTTTTAAACAGCAGATGTTATTATAAAGAGTTGTGGCAAAATTTTCGATTTGACACCACACAGTCATTTACTGTACATCCTCATCAATGATGGTGTAGCTCATAAACAGTCACAGCTAAAGCAACTATATGTCGACACACAGCTGCATACCCATGTCAAAGAAAAAATGTAGTGGAAGGAAAAAGTAAGATAGAAAAGGGTGCACGTGCAAAATGGATAAAATAAAGTGTAGAGTATTTCCAAGCAGAAGATGATGGCGAACAGACCAAACAGTGCAGATGAGCTGATGGCTGCTATCAAAGCACCCTGGACTTTTTAAAACCTCAGCAGAGGTTTTACCTCAGGCCACAGGCTGGTTGCATCCATGCAATGTTGCAGTAATTCATGCTAAAGGAGCCCCCCCATTGAGTGCATGTACCATACAGTACGAGGACAGAAATTTCTGTTTAAGAAATCCTTCTTTATTTATTGTTGGTTTATTGTAGAGCTCTAATTTTCTAATACAGTTGCAAGAAAGAGTAAGTGAACCCTTGGGAATAATGAAGATTTCTGCACAAATTGGTCATAAAATGTGATTTTATTTTCATCTGAGTCACAACAATAAACAATCACAGTCTGCTTAAACTAATACCACATACATAATTATTTGTTTTCTTGTTTTTATTAAATGCACTGTGTGACATTCACAGTGCAGGTGGAACATGTATGTGAACCCCAACACTAATGACATCTTCAAGACGTAGTTGGAGTCAGGAGTCAGCTATTTGGAGTCCAATCAATTAGATGAGATTGGAAGTGCTGGTGAAAGCTGCCCTGCCCTATAAAAACACACACCAGTTTTGGGTTGGCTTTTTCCAAGAACCATTGCCTGATGTGAACAATGCCATGGACAAAGGAGCTCTCTGAAGACCTATGACTAAGAAATGTTGACTTACATAAAGCTGGAAGGTGTTATAAAAGTATCTCCAAAAGCCTTCATGTTCATCAGCCCACTGTAAGACAAATAGTCTATAAATGGAGAAAGTTCAGCAATGTTGCGACTCTCCGTAGGAGTGGCCGTCCTGTAAAGATGACTGCAAGAGCACAGCGCAGAATGATCAGTGAGGTGAAGAAGAATCCTAGAGTGTCAGCTAAAGACTTATCAAAAATATCTGGCACATGCTAAGATCCCTATTTGTGAATATATAATATGTAAAACACTGAACAAGAACTGAGTTCTTGGGAGGACACCAGGGAGGAAGCCACTGGTGTCCATAAAAAACATTGCTGCATGTTTAAAGTTTGCAAAAGAGCACCTGGATATTCCACTGCACTACTCGCAAAATCTTCTGTGGACAAAAGTTGAGTTGTTTGGAAGAACCACACAACACTATGTGTGGAGAAAAGAGGCGCAGCATACAAACATCAAAACCTCATCCCAACAGTGCATTACGGTGGTGGAGGCATCATGGTTTGGGGCTGCTTTGCTGCTTCAGGACCTGGACGGATTGTTATCATCAAAGGAAAAATGAATTCCCAAGTTTATTAAGATATTTTGCAAGAGAACTTAAAGTCATCTGTCCACCAGCTGAAGCTCAACAGAAAAAATGGTTGATGCAACAGGGCAACGACCTTAAGCATAGAAGTAAATCAACAAAAGAATGGCTTCAACGGGAGAAAATACGCCTTCTGAGTCAACCCGATTGAGATGCTGTGGCATGACCCCAAGAAAGCAGGTCACACCGGGCATCCCAAGAATATTGCTGAACTGAAACATTTCTGCAAAGAGGAATGGTCAAGAACTACTTTTGACCGTTGTGCAGGTCTTTTTCGAACTCCCCTATGCATATTTACATGGCGTGTTCAATAAAAACATGACAACATATAATTATTTGTGTTGTATTAGTTTAAGCAGACTGTGACCGTCTATTGTTGTGACTTAGCTGAAGATCATATCACATTTTACGACCATTTTGTGGAGAAATCCATATTATTCCGAAGGGGTCACATACTTTTCAAGCAACTAAACTGAATTGAATTTTAATTAGCTGTAAGCCAAAAAAAAAAAAAAAAAAAAAAAACTGTCTAACGTTTCTCTAATTAAATAGAGAAATAAATTAGCCTTTCAAAGATACACTAATTTATTGCACCTCTAAGTTTTGGGCCTCTGTTGTTTCTGTAGTTGAAACTTTCCCCTGCTGATGAAGATGAGTTGCCATCTAAACGAGCCAAACTAGCTGTGAAGGACCCAATGGTGGAACATCCAGAGTGTGAGCCTGCACCTTCTCCGCATGTTAAAGGTGACCATGGACCACGAACCGAATCAGCCAAACCATTATGCATCTCATTTCTATTTCCTGTATAATACACTGTATTGTCCTGTTTGAAACGTAGATCATCTTGATTTGTTTCCTGTCTTCAGAGGCAAAGCCGACATCAAGCCAAGAGGGAGGAAGAGGCCTCTGCTCCTCCACGTTGGAGAGGTTGAAAAGTTTCACCTGCATGGACTATCTCTCTGTACAGCCCATCCAGGACAAACCGATGACGGATGACAAAATGAATAAAAGCTCGAATACTCTTTTACCTTGTTTTGGGGATTCTGATCAGCAACTTAGCACCCTGCATCAGACAGAGGAGGAAGTGCAGGACAATAAAGGAGAAGAGGATCCAGAGCTGTCTGCCACTAATCAGGTACAAAGAAGATTATCCTCCATGTAGGTTAGAATGTGTTTTAACCTCAAAGGTTGGTAGTTGAAGTACCAAAGTTGGAAAGGAACTGCTTTCTATTAATTTTCCTGCACATACTGTATTAAGGAACTGCAAGCTCCAATTCATCAAGCACTTAAAAATATTACTCAGTCTCTCTGTGCCAACATCTGATGCAGTGAGACTCCGCCCAACAGGCTTAATTACTCATATGTAGCGAGTATGTTCTTTACTTCTGCAATATACCAGCATATAAATATTGTATAACAAACAGAGCTTTGTTATAATATTGATGGGCAAACTAACACTGTCAAAACAATCAAATACTTTTCATAATTCTACATATGTTTGGGTCAACCTTGTTTTGTGTATACCGTATTGATCTTAGGAGGTAATATGAAGATCATATCCTAATTGCATAATTGACTTTATTAAATTGAGATAGCATCCAGCTTCAAAGTAGGCAGGTCGCAATGATCAACTGCTGTGAAAAACTTGTGTATCTTTGTCATTTTTTTATTGTCTTCATTTAACCGGTTATTACACATAAATGAACATCTGCAGATTGTAACTAAAGCTGAGCTCTGCACAAAGATTTTTTTTCCTCTGAGATGTTTTTTCAAATGCAATGTGGTTGACGTACTGTCTGAAATTGTTTTTCTTTTTTTTTCAGTATTCATACAGCTTTTTATTGCATTTTCTTTTAAATAAGTATCTCATACAAAGTCAGAATAATTTGGTACTGTTTTTGGTAACTTTTCTACTACTCTACTCAGTGCTGATGTTGTGCTTCATGACTTCACAATTTGTCTTTGGAAGCATTTTTATTATTGGGAACCTGAAGTAGAAGTTTGAGGGAAAATGGGGTATATGATTTGTTTTAGTTTGTGCTGAACAGCTTGACCTCATCTTTGAGCGCCCCTCTAAGCTATAAGTAACCACATTTTTACATATAATTTTCTCTTGCAGAGTTTGTGCTTGTCCAATTTTACAAAGTCAGGAGGAGGATGGGGAGGTAAGGTTGCAGAGGTGAATCCTTCATCAGACTCCGGCGCCACCTCCAGACGCTCCAGAAGCATATACACCCCACTGGAGCAGCAGGTCATGGAGCTGAAACAACAGCATAAGGATGCGCTGTTAGCAGTGGAGTGTGGCTATAAATACAGATTCTTTGGAGAGGATGCAGAGGTGGGAACTGAAACAAGTTGAACATGCATAAGTCCCCAAATGTAATCATAGCTCCAATATCCTTATTTAATCTGCATGCTCCTCATGCCTTACTGATGGATGAGGAGAGAAAATATCTTTGCTATTTATTTAGACCAAATAATCACTTATAAACTTTTGCATATGAACAGATTGCTGCCAAAGAGCTGAATATAACTTGTCACTTGGATCATAACTTCATGACATGCAGCATCCCCACTCACCGCCTGTTTGTTCATGTCAGGCGCCTGGTGTCTCATGGACACAAGGTATCAGATAATTATTAGATCCTGTTTCTGCTCTCAATTCAAGCTGTTGGCAGAGACACAAATTGTCTCGTCACTTTTGTCTGTCTTTGTTTAGGTTGGTGTTGTGAAGCAGACAGAAACATCTGCGCTGAAGGCCTCAGGGAGTAACAGAAATGCTCTGTTCAGCCGTCAGCTCAGCGCCTTGTACACCAAGTCCACTCTGGTGGGAGAGGGTATCCTTACGGGCATTTTCTGTCTGTACGTGCCCTCCCTTCACGTCTTAGTGATGTCCTTGACGAGGTATTATTTCCAGATGTAAATCCGGTCTGCAGAGCGGCAGACGTGGAGGAGGGGGGCAGTGCTGACGTGGTGTCGGACCCTACTGACAGCTTCCTGCTGTGCATCAGTGAGAACTGGGACAAACTGAAGAAGCAGCTGTCAGTGGGGGTGGTGGTGAGTCTGATAAACATAAACTGCAACAGAACTACAGCTGAACTCCAGCAACTTGGTATGTAGTCAGTAAAAAAAACAGATACTTAATTTATTATGACTAAAGGGAAACATTTTTTAGCTGTTATCCTGTACTTGAAACAGAAAAAGTGTGAAGATCTGTAGTTTTGTGGCATCAGGGTTGAGAGGATCTGGTTAATGTTACAACAATTCAATTCAATCAATATTTCCCAACTAAAGTAGGAGGATAGGCGATCACATCTCCCCTGCTGTGGAAGTGAGACCTTTGAAAACCTTATAGGGATGGTTGGAAAAAATACTTTTTGAAAAATATTCTGATTTATTTTTGCCCTTTATAGTAGTAAATAACAAAATAACAGAACTGGTATCATTTATCTATTAGACCTCATGGGAAGCGTTTGTTAAAGCTAATATTTCATATTAGAGCCTTTATTGCAAATACATTAAGATATGCATAAAAACTGGTCAAGCATGTATGCACATATTTATGATTTGGAGACTGAGATAAAATGGGTAAAATATGAAATGTTGGGTTCATGTTTGCAATGGAGTATTAGGGCCATAAAACATGAAATAATTTTTTTTGTTACTGATGGATGAGAACATTTAACTCCAAATCAGTCATTTTTCAGTTTAGTTTCACATATTTACAAGAAAAAATCTTGAATATTCTTTGATGTCAAATCTTGCTTCATGTCTTAAATTTGCATGAAAAAAGTGACTTTTTATAATGATTAAAGGGATAAATTAGATTGTGAGGAAGAAGCTCACACAGAGTCTGCACCTGGGAGACAAAAAAAGAGCCCTGATCTTGTTATGAATGCCTGGGTAATAAAAGCTATTTTCCATATTTTTACGTTTTGTACATTCATTTCTACATTGTCGTTCTTGTTTGGAGCTATAACAGGTGTCACAGACGCTGAGACTCTGGGGGCTTTTACTGCTACTGTTGTTGCAAAATAGCAGCAATATGAATATAAAAGTTACAAATATTGATGGAAATAATTATTGGTCAGGGGTTTAAATTGATCAGAGTATCTAGTAACTTTGAACAAATAATCCAAGATTTCCAGTGGTGTAAAGATGATGTGAAAGACAGGCAATTTTTTTCTTAGTCACAAAATGAGGAAGACACAAGAACATACCCATTATGTAAAGAAGATCTGTTCATAGATGAGAAATGGCCACAAAAACTGATAAATATCCAAAACAGCTCATGGAGAGCTGCACAGAAGTGTTGTGTCTTGGGCTTGGGTTTGCACATAAAGGCTATCTTACAATTCTTTAGCAAAGGTAGCAGTGACTGTGATGTGTGTTGTATCTCTGGATTAAGTTATCAGCTTTTTTTATAATGCACTAACATCACTTACACTCTCGTAAAAATTCATATAGTCTCAGTGTTGTAAAAATACACAAAAGTTGTAAAATGCATTGATTCTGAACTTTGAGTTTAAACTTTAAGGAGAAACATTTTTAACAAGATTTAAAGCTATTTTTTTTAAAATAAACTCAATTATATGAAAGCCACACAGCATCGCACTATGTTATCAAACTTCTGTTTAATCCCTTTTCTGTTTCTCTGCCTGTGCATGTAGGCAGTTCAGCCCAGCACTGGGGACGTGTTCCTTGACTGCTTCACTGATGGCCCGTCTCGCTCTGAGCTGGAGAGCCGTGTCCTGACAATCAACCCAGTGGAGGTCCTGGTGCCTTCGGACCTTTCAGAACAAACAAACAAGCTGCTCCTCAGTATCACAAATGCCAGGTAATCTGCTTTCAGAGCACTAGGGGGCGATGTAACTCCATATCCTGCAACTTCTCTGCTGAGCTCATCTCTGCTTTTATAACTCTAAGTATGTTCTAGAGTTCGGTTCACTTTATTCTGAGGGATTCTGTCATGTTCCCCAGACAGGCATATAGCCCAGATTTGTGGAGCTCTTGGGGCTTGGTGTGTGAGGATATCGATGTGGGCTCATGAGATGGGGTCTTCAACACACAGGTTCTCACCACAGGGCTCAGCAGGTCTAGAAGATTCATTTACTATTTAAGTTTGTGGAAAGATTTTATCTGAAAAAGGCAACTTCAGTTTAGTTTGTAAGTTTTTTTTTCTCTAAATACATAACTGTTTACAGGAGAAATATCATGGAAAATCCACTTTTTTAGCCCTTAAATGCATGTTAATATGTATTTTGGGTGTTTAGGAGTGCAGACAACTTACATTTATTCTCTTCTGGTGCTGTGTTTATATCTTTACATTCTTTTTTGGTCATATTTTTCAGTCTGTTTAGTTTTCTCTATTCGCTATTACGTTTTCTTGTCTATTACGTCACAGCATTTGTTATTGAACTGCCAAATAGGTAATGGACTTCCGGGTAACCAATTTCGTGAAGCCGCCATTTTCTCTCCCCCACAGCGATTTTGTAGTCCAAGGTCAGTCATGTCGAAATTACAAGAAAGCAAGTCAAAATGTTCAGTTAATGGGTGTATTGACCCACACAAATCCCTACATCGACCCCCAGATTCAGAGCCTCTGAGAAGTGCCTGGTTAAATTTTATTTTTAGTGGAAATATACTGACATCCGTGGGGAAAGTTCTCCTCGTTTGCACGAAGCATTTCGAGGACAAATGCTTCAGCAACCTCTGTCTGTATCAGGAGGGATTTGCCAAAAAGACTTCGTCTGATTGAGGTGTCAGTTCCTTCTCTCCACGGAAACGACGGACAAAGCAAAGCGGTAAGCTTCAAATAACACTAAAATGACAGTAAACTTTATTTTAGACATGAATGTTGTGTGTTGATATTTCGTACGGGCGATTGTTTTGATAGTTGTAGCATTGTACATTCTGCTTCTGTTAGCGATGTGTGCTAACTTTTAACTGAGGATATAACTGTACTGCATGCTTTGAATAAAATGATTGGGCTTTTTTTGCCGGTTTTTGTCGTGGGGTACACATGATGTACAGGAATTTAGCGACGATCGCTTTGCAATAAAAAGTTTATCTGCAATCGTATCGCTGCTATCAGACTACAAAAATGTCCGAACGTGGGGTGGCGCGGAACGCTCTGTAACCTGGAGGGGCGGCGCATGAAATGTTTCGTTTACATTTAAAGGGAACGCACGAAAATGAGTTGCTCTAAAGATGCTCCTCAGAATGGTATAAGGAGGTTCTGTGGGGCTACAATAACATGGAATTCAGACCAAACCACTGTGGTTCTACTTTACATAGACCACAAGTGAATGATTTACATGTGAAAAGGAAGGATTTAAAAGCATGATATATCTCCTTTAAGTTCATAAGACAATCGTATGTCATACTTTCTGGGTTTCAAAAACTTTGATAGAACAAAGTTAATAGAGGCACAATTCCTGCTTTAATAAGCTTTCAAAATTCTTTGATGATTATTGTTTTGTGCTGAGTTTTATATTCGTGAGAAAAATGACTGTAATGACTTAGATGGCTAAACTATAGTGGCACACTCATGGTCAGAGACAGGGGTGGGCTGGTGTTGAAATTCATACCAAGCGCTTGTTTCAGAGAGGCATTTTATTTGATCGCTCAAAGGATGCAAGTGTCCATAATTTTAACAAAATATTTTTATTGATATAATGACAACATAACAATTTTGTATATTTATACATGACCTATTTTAAGTATTAATTTAATAAATGTTTTTGTTGTAAATTTTCATTTGAAAAAAAAAAGTTTCTGCTTTAAACTTATTTTGTAATTATATTTTTTTATTTTATCAATTAACCTTTTATAGTAGCAGAATTAACAAATAACTTTCTGTTTTTCTCTGTTGGATAAGATCATTCTTAAATATTCACTGCCAGTAGTGTACAGTTCTGAACAGTTCCTATTTGTGTAGCCTTTTTATATATTTGTACTCTTACTTTAGTATTTTCTTGGACAGCTAATTTATACTTTTACTTGAGTGAAATATGTTGAAGTATTACTAGTTTTACTTTAATACAATTTTCGGTACTCTACCCACCTCTGGTCCTGACATTAAAACATGTGAGAATATTTCTTGAATCGATCACAGCCATAGAGACTTTTCTATGGCTGATTCGGTAATTGAATAGGAAAAACATCTTAAACCTGAGAATGTGGACCATATTTAGTTTTTGTACTGCAATCTCCAGATCAAATAAATTGCAGCAGTGAGTAGCAACATTTCAGAGTACTGACATAGAAAAAAATCATTGTAATTTGTTATATTTAGGATGTTAGAGAAAGTTAAACTAAAAATGAACCACGTTCAAAGAATTGTTGCCTTAAATGAAAATCTTTTGACCAACACGCATAATTGAATGGCGAGACCAAATAGTAATGAAGGATGAAGACACAACGTGAAGGCTGACGGATGTGATAAGTGAATGCACGTAAATGTTATGGTCACCGGCCCTAGAACAGATCAGCTGGGAAAACTCCTGAACCTCCCTTTGGCCATGACTTCAGTTCATGAATTGTTTGAAGTTATTGTCCACGGCTGTTGGCAGTTAAATGACTTAGTTGATTTTTTGTTTTATTTTGTGTCCCCAGCAGCTCTAAATACTTTAGATTTATTACTTTTGATCATCTGTGACTCTGTAGAAAATATATTAGTTGAAAATATCCATCAACTGTCTATGCCTGCAGGGTCATGGGTGGTCTAAAGAAAATTTATAGAAACTAATAGCCTAGGAGGCATGTTGTTGGACTGTGGGAGGAAGCTGGAACCTTGAAAGAACCTGGAAAGAACCCATACATGCACATAGAAAAGATATAAATTCAGCTCAGGAAGACACCAAGCCAGGGGTTGAGCCTGCTTCAAAGCAACAATGCTACCAAATGTGCCTCTCTGCAACCCCTGTGTCAAAACTGCAAAAAGCAATTTCATAATGCGAGGAAGTTGTGAATGTGGAAAATGTAATTTTCTTTCTTAAATTATTTTAGTCTCATGTGTGCTCCAGATTAATTTAAATAAAAGATGTATATATTGAACAATATGCTGTTTTTGTGCCTCATTTTACTTAAAAGTGTCAAGAAGTTTAAAAAATGTGAGCATACTCCAAGTTCATTTTACCTTCTTAGCTATTGTTATCTCAGCCTTGTTCAAATTTTTAAATCTATTAATGACTTGCGTTTCTGTCTTGCAAAAACCAAACTACTTTTTAACATCAGAAAGATTTAGTTTTAACCATGAGATCAAAAAGAAAGAAATTAGATTCATGTTTCTTGTCTGACTGACGGCATGGCCGGCAGTGCTGACGTTGAGGTTCTTTGTCGTGGCGTCATTCATGTTCACATCGGCGCTGATGACGTCCTTTGGAGGACAGCCAAGACCGAAAATCCCCTGAAAATGAGACTAGAAAAAGAGAGGATTTGATTACAAGCCGATAGTTGGATAAACAAGAGAAATGTCTGCCTCCTCCTTTTACCTTAAACTGCCTGATGGTGCAAATGTTATGATCCTCTCTTGTATGATTCTTCCTTCTATTTTCTTTCTTTTTTCAATTTTTCAATCAGTTTCAGGAATCACTGCTCCTTGGAGAGCTACCAATCAGAGAGAAAACTCCTCTTAGGCCTCTTGTTGCTAAAAAAAAAATCTATCACACTTCCTCAAAAAATGAAGCTTAATGACAACATTTTCTTGCTGATTATTTTTTCACTGTTTTAATGACTGAACCTGTGAGAAATGATACGTTGTGCATAACCAATTCAGAGTTAAAAGCTTCGATGAGTAACGGTAATGAGGCTCTTTTAAAGGAACAACCCAAGAGAGCGTCTGAATGGAGGGATTTTTGTGGCCGCTGACGTCAGCGTGTTGGTGCTTCTGTCTCTGGGGTGGGCTGACGAGACGGGACCCCTGGCAACGGACTTGTGTCCATGGAGTGGCTGGTAATGAGTCCCTGAGAGGTTGATTGTAACTGGGTGCGGTGTCAGTGGCTTTACTCCTACAGAGTGAGAAGGAGATTGCATTTTACCAAGAGGGTTAAAGTAGGGATTATTGGAAGTTATTATTAAATGCAGACTTACTGGAATGGATCCAAACCAGCTCTTACAAATGCAACAACAAACAATACTGTGCTTTAAAATTATACATGCTGGGGATATTTTGTTGTTTTTACCCTGCAGGAATGGTGCTAATTGAAGATCTGAGTGTTATTCTCTTTAATTGTTTGCATAAACATAAACCCGAAGTCATATCAGTAGTTCTCTGAATATTTTAAATCAGGCTGCGCTTCCCTAAAGCAATCCTCACTACATCAGAGCCCCATCAGAGTCTTGCCTAAGTGCTCCTGCTACACCAACTCTGGATCAATAACTGCTTTAGTCGCAGTTCTTGTAAATCTTGTAGTGTGATGCAACTGACTGGTTCAATGATTAATTGCTCCAGTCTAATTTCAAGCACAATGTGCGATTTATTGATTGCTTTTTTATAATTTGCGCTCCTGGATGGACCATTTGCTGAAGTGTGATATAATGCTTGCGTACTGGTGCTGGAAAACGGAAGAACGAAAGTGCTTCAGCACTGCGTAGAGAGCCATGGCAACAACACGGCAGACAAAGCAACAGAGTCCTTGAGAGGTGCAATGCCGAGAGTGGATGGAGCAACAGAGAGATGCGATGGTGCACCAGGGAGATGCAGAGGAAAATGTGGTTTTGTGTGGATGACTGACTGAGGCTTGTGCGTCCCTATAGAGTCTGCTTGAACACAATGTGCAATTTCGTCTAAATTCTTCTCTAATGGAAAGCGGTGATTACATATGAAGTTTTCAAGCTCAAATAGCGTGACAAGCAACACTGAGTTCTAGGATCAATACTAATATGTGGTCATTAAAATAAATTAAGGTTATTGCTGTTGTTGTTCCCCTCCAGTGCTCAGACTGACGACCGAATCAGAGTAGAGAGGAGGGACAGCGCCGAGTTTGAGTTCACCTCTGCAATGAACACAGTCGTCAAATTCTACTGTCACTCCCCAGAAAAAGGTGGATTTTTATTTTCTGCTCCTTTTTTTTGTTCCGCTCAAAGCTTTTACTGCGAACGCATTTTTCTCCGTTTGGTTCCTGCTATTAATACCATGACAGCCACTCAGCGGTAACACTGGATGTGTCTGACAAGGACTGAGCTATGACTCACGGCTGTGTGTTAGTGTTAAAAATCTGAACATGACTGCTTGTTTGTTTTCCTCCAGACTCGCGCTCTCTGTCGAGTGTGGCCTCCTTCGAGAGCCCGGTCATCTGCTGCCTGGGGCCCCTCATCCAGTACCTCCAAGAATTCAATCTAGAGAGGGTTCTTAGAAATGAAAGGTACATGATTGCAGACGCCCTTGCTCACATAGCAACATATCCTGGAAGATTTTGGATTCCAGGCGAGATTTTTTAGATAATATGTGTAGTTGTTCCTTGTAAAGATATTTTCAAATATTCTTTGGCTACGACTTTTACAGGAAAATGTTGCTGTTTCTATTTATTGAATATTACTGTTCCTAAATATTTGCAATGTTTGAAATAACAAGGCAAAACTAAAAGAATATTTGATAGCCTAACACTCTAATGTATAATTACCAAACTGAATTTTTTTTTCTGTATTTGATGACCATGTAAAATCACTTCTTTCGATTTAGTTTATTTATCTGTCCAAAGTTAACATGTAACATCGGGTTTAATAAGACAATCATAATTCATTATTAAGCATTAAGCACTCAGTTTTATTCAAATCAACCCAATTAAATCCTGCTTAAATCTTGCAGTAAGACTGATTCGGTTAAATACAGGCTAGTTCATTTAAAGCTTTAGTACAATAAAATTCAGGTCATTTAATGCATATCTAAAGAAGCCAAGCCGACGTCATGGAGCTGTTGACATTAAAGCAAACCTTTATCATCTGTGTGACAAAGCATAAAAAGAGAAGACTTTCTAAAACAAGTCAAAAGACAGAGTACAGAGTTGATGTGTTTTATAGTTGTGTGAATGACCCTTTCAACATACAGAAGAACATACCGAGCAAGAATTATTTTTCAAGACAAAAAAATCAAAGTATACATAGCTTCATACAGGAATGCTAGAACGATAAAAACTGAACCACTGGACTAAGAGTACTTTCTATGGATAACAAGCTGAGAATACACGTAGTTAATGTCAGCAAAAGTGCTATTGATGGCTTCATCTAGGAACAATACACATCTTATAACAGTAGCACTACTGGCAGTACTTTCTAAAGTTAAAAAACAAGGATTACACAGTTAATGGTACTAACAGCTCCATCTATGGCTTCAAACTGGAGCGCAAGACAAATAAAGTCAGAACTGCTAGACTAGGAGTCCCTTCTATATTTAAGAGAATACTAAGAGGTAATGGCAGCAATATCTCCATCAAAGAATATCCAGAAAACACAACTTGGCTTAATACCAAAACACTGGACTCTGAGTACTTTCTATGATGACAATAAATAAATAAGAAAGAGGTAGAAGAACGTAGTAGTAGGTAAGAGTTATGAATGCATATTGCATGTAGTTCACTCACTGAACTAACATTTAAATTAGTGTCTCATCACAGGCCATATTGGCTTGAAAACATTAAAATTTTTAGATTTACCAACAACTATTGAAAGACAGTAAATATCAGGGCATATCAGCCAGAGTCCTCCCTTATTGTACATGTGACAGTTTCTTTAATCTGATCAACAGAAGAAATTTTCCCTTTTTTTTGTAAATGAAGAGTTATCGTTGATTTGATGTTTTTGAATAAGATCTTTCACTTCATGCAGCTCGTTCCGCCAACTGTCCTGTGAATCGGGAGGAATGAACCTGAGTGCTGCCACTCTCAGGAACCTGGAAATCCTTAGTAATCAGGTACCTGCTCCATTCATTCAGCTATCATTACCAACTTCCTTTGAACCTGCCTCAAACCCTAGCCTTTGCTGCAGGATATAATGCATTTCATGTGACTCTGAAAGATTTGCCTGCTGCACTCCTAAATGCTGTTTACATTAGCTCTATGTCATCTACTCAAAATGCGAAACTTGAGCATCTCTGCGTTCATATATCTCTTTAAAGCAAATGTAGCTGCAGCTTTTTGCCCTGCGTGTTACCAGTACTCATACTGATTTACTTTCTGTGACTTCCATTAGTTCTTATTTGCTGAAATGCTTTGTTGCATGATGATGCAAATGTAAATTTTTGTGCTTTTTCGTGTTGTTTCTTTGTATTACAGACAGATGGGGGTGTGAGGGGAAGTCTGTTGTGGGTTTTGGACCACACTCGGACTCCATTTGGGAGGAGAATGTTGAAGAAGTGGGTCAGCCAGCCCCTCACAGACCCACAGTGAGTGAAGGACACCTTTGACTCACAGCTGGGTTCTAAGTCAGCTTGCATATTATCTCTAAAACATTCAACAATGTTGCTGTATGTCGCAATAAGGATATTACTAGTGAATTATCAATATATTAATATATTGATAATTTCATTCAATTTTTGTCTTATTTATCATGTTTCAGTTTTTAGGTGTTGAGTTTGTGAATCCTTTTCTGATTTTTATTTGAGAAAGATGCTGTATTATAGATTTTACTCACTTACTATCCTAATAATGGTAGTTCCTAGGATTTTCAAAAGTAGAATGGGAGGCAGTTATTTTAGTTATTAGGCTCCTCTCCTGTGGATCCAGCTCCTATTTTTGTTTTTCTCTCCATAAAAACTTCATCTGGTCTGGTATCCTGCTTAGCTACTATGCCCTCTTAGATAGGGGCCATCGACTCAGAAGATGCTCCCAATACCTGAACATATTCCATGGCGGATGGCCGCTCATTCTGAGTCAGGTTCTGCTGAAGTTTTTTTCCTGTTAAAGGGGAGTTTTTCCTTTCCACTGTTGCTACATGCTTGCTCAGTATAAGGGATTACTAAGGGGATTGCTGTGGTTGGAGTCTGTATGGGGCGCAAGTGCATGTCAATGACTCAAGACAATCTGCTGGGATTCCTTAAAGAGGAAGTTTATTTTTACCTTATTTATAGCAGGCGTTGCGTTCATTTACTCACCCAGACCTGTTTAGAGCCACTTGGAGTCCTTCAGTAACAGTTTATATCCAGTTGTGATCAGCGTATATCCATATCATGGGAGTTAATGGGGCAATGGCAGTGCAGCCTCTAAATATAGAATTATCTGCCACAAAATTCCCTTGTGAGTTTGGAGCCTCTCTGACATAAATTCATGTTGTCCTCCGGGGTGTTTTACAGGCTTTTAATTCAAACGATTCCAACTTACCAGTGTTATTATCGTTAACAAAAACAAACAACATAACGAAAACTAGAAGTAACTGTTAGTTGAAATAAAAATAAAAACGAGAATTTGAAACAAAACGAAAATGATCTGAAACTGTAATGAGTGTTCACAAAACTAACTAAAACAAACGAAATGCAATGAGATAATGTGCTTAGTTTTCGTTTCATACAGTGCCTCATAAGATCTAGAAGAAATATTTCCAAGTCGCTCTTGCGCTGTCACCAGAAACAGATGCAATCATCTGTGTTGTGGCTTTTCAGTTGCACAAATTGCCTTGATAAAAACAACAGAAAGGGAAAGTTGGATACAATCCCATCGACTCGCCTCCTTTCAAGGAAATAAGACTTGTTTGGATTGCAAGCTATCAGAAGAAGCGGTTGAAACGATGATTAAACAGTCTGCAGCAAAAACTTCATAGCAGGTGAGCTACGGCGGCTAACAAATAAGGTAACACTGCGATAGTGTAGGTTGTGTGTGTATCCGCTGTGTTGGTGGACAAAAAAGTCCCTTTCTAGTTTCTGGTAATTGTTGGTTTTTACTGGCTGTACTACATTATCCCAACATGTCAGTCAAGTCGTCTGTGTTGCTGCGGTCCACCTAGTGTTATGTCAGCGAAGGTTTAGAGAAAGCGCAAATGTGCAAAATGATCAAAAGCATCATAGTACTTAAGATAGCTTGGCTTTTGTTCAGTTGTGTCGCCACTCAGGGTTTTTATAGAACTGTAGAAACTGCATTAATTGTTTGGCTTTTTAATGCACAGGTGCTGTTATTGTGTGCCATATTTATTTTATACTTGCCTGATTTGTATGGTTGTTAATCTGGCTCATGTCAATACAGTTTTGAAAAAGCATAATCATTTTCTGAGATTTTATTTCACTTTTTTTTTTGTCTTGGCCCGGTACACAGCTTGTTTAACGAAAAGACTAAAACTGAAACTAATAAAAACTAAACTGAAACTAAGCATTTTCAAAAAACTAAAACTAAACTAAGGTACCTAAAAAATGGTGAAAAACTGACCTGACTAAAACTAAATAGAATTTGAAATCTTAAGTCAAAACTAAATAAAAACTAAAACTAATGAAAATTTAAAACCTATTATAACCCTGCAATTTACACTTACCTTCGATTTCAGTGACATTGCAGCCGTCCGCCATTGCAGCTGTAGGCTGAGAAGGACTGAAAGGGAGCCTGTGGAAGCTGAACTTAGACCAAATGGTCATTTTGTTTTACAACTTGGAAACATGCAAAAGTGAAACAGGTTAACGTTTGCAGTAGCAAGTTCTGCCTAACCGACTGCTGTCAAGCACAGAATAAAAGTCCTGCTCAGACGACTCCTGGTATACCGCATGGCAGTGACATAATTGCAATTGAGTGTTCGTGTAGTTGGATTAAAACTCTACACAAAACTCTGGAAGACACAGCCCCTCTGAGATGCTTCAAACTCCCAGGGGAATAGTGCTTGTGATACATAGCAAAGAATTGGTGAAATGAAGGTGTTTTGTGACAAATATTGCTTTAGTTAGACGCTGCTCTTTGGTTGCCCAGTTAATTCCCTTTTTATAGATATAAGCGGATCAAGACTAGATATAAACTTCTACCGAAGGACTCCAAGTGTCTCCAAACATGTCAGGGTGAGTAAATGAATGTAATGCATGCTATAAAAAAATTAACTTCCCTTTTATATAGAAACATTTTTAATTGATTGGAATGTTTGTATAACTGTACTGAAATAATTTTTCTTGTAATGTGCCTTGAGATATCGGTTGTGAAATAGCACTATATAAATAACTGGATGGATGGATGGATGGATTGGTGGGTGGGTGGATGGATGGATGAAACTTCCTTTCAATATAGATATTGTATAAAGTTATGCTAAGAAGATATATACGATATACTGGGCAGCCCTAATTCTCAGTTCCTCCTTAAAATCTCAAGTTCTGGTGCTTCGTGAAGCAAACCTTTCCAGCAGATTTATTGGTTTGCCGCAATAAATTTTCTATCACATAAAAGAAATGTACTTATTTTTGTATTAAGTTTAAGATGTGAGAGGCCTGATACCTCAGTTATAGTAAAAACAACCAGAGTGGACACAGAGTCACTAGCAGCGATGGGTCTATCAATGAATATATCTAGGGAAGAGAGACACCATTACACGGATGCACTGAAACAGGAATACTTTACAGATTAAAGGAAAACAATGGGATTACCCATTGTTAATGACAGCATTAGGTCTCTGAATGACTTCGTCCTGCAAAGAGTAATGGCTAAACATAGAACTGAACTGGGAGTATTTTCTCTGATAATGAAAAACAGTACTTATTGCTTCTCTCAGCGTCTCGTTTTAAACAAACAAGTTACAGGCTAATGTTAAACAGTGATGCAAGTAGTTAAGGAAGGCTCTAATGCTGCTACCACAACAGATGATGGCTGAAAAGATTACACTATTCACAACAGACTTATAGAAGATATAAAGCCTCTTGCTGCAAACCTTGGAGGTCTTAAGCTTCCTCAAGAAGTATAGTCTGCTCTGTCCCTCCCTGTAGGTGGTTTAATATGCATCATTTACTAAAATGTCACGCAAACATCATTTAGAATGACAACTCTTATCGTATTTTTTTCATCTTTATGACCTGCATAAATGAGCTCTAAATTATGAAATCACAATACTGTCGTTTTGCTGCCTAATTCTATTTTCCAGACAGTCAAATTGTTTTGTAATTTTTGTCTCTGAGGGCGGCCCTGTTTTCTTGCTGTGCAGGGATTATAGCTGTGGATTGGACACTGCTTTGCGGATTAAACAGATAACATCTCTGCAGAATTTAGGCATGAATAAAATCCCTATTTCACGCAGGCAGATTAATTCCTCGACAAGCTGCACATCAGCGTAAGGCACAAATGTTCTGGCACAAAGCTAGACAATGCAGCAATACGTGACTTTTTGTTCTTAGTATTATGTTCAGGTCACAACTTCTCTAAATCTGTTCCAATCTGCTTGTTTGATGCTTTTTAATGGTCAAGGTCAGGCAAAAGCTCTGTACTCTTTAGTGAATTACTTTCATGGAGTTATCATCAGGAATTCCGTCCAAATCATTTCTTTAATGTACTGGTATTTGCTCTACATCTTTAGTTTTTATTCTAGTATTTAATATAAATTTTCACCCATAAAATCATGACAGAATTTTTAGAATTTGATTAAACATGAAGAGAAACCGGAGTAAAGACAAATGAGCAGAAAAAATATTGCTTAAAAAATCATACTTATTCATCTTAGATATAATAAGGCATGTATGCTATCTAAAATTGTCACAAGTTTCAGCTAATTTATCATTTTTAAAATCATTAAAAGAAGTTGAATTATGACATTTTGGATATGCAGATATTTCATTTTAAGATTGTGTTAGTGTTGAAGTGAAATAAATGTTCCTTTTGAAATGTGACACAACCAGAGATATTGAAATGAGCTGCTTCTCCATCTCTGATACACCTGACAATTGCAGAGTCGTCTGAGTATTTCTGAAGATGACAGGTCTCTGTCTTATACTGGAAGTCTGAGGTGTACAGAGTGAAAAACAATGGTGAGAGGGGATTTTTACCACTGCTTTTAAAAGTAGTGAAGTTACTGGAGCGAGACAACCACATGGAGCTGGGTGACAAAAAAAAAAAAATCCCCATTTTGTTCAGATCTTTGACCAAACTGAAATCTGAATCAAAGTGTTTTGCTTTACCTCTTTTAAAGGCAGGAAGATATTTGCCCTCTCAGCATTATTATTATTACCAATTTCTCCCATGACAGTATATTTGACTAAATGTTTTTCCAAATCAGCTTTCCTGTGTTTTTACTCTGTCCTGCAAAGATATGAATGGCTTTTGAGCTGTTCTACATTGTGTGAGGTCTCAATCTAATTCTTGAATAAGATTTAGATTTAGGTTCTGGACGTTGACTAGGCCATTTTAACAGACGAACATGCTTTGATCTAAACCGTTGTAGCTACGGCTGCTCTGGTTGTATTTTTAGGTTCACTGTTTTGCACTGTTTTGGTAAAGAAACCAAACATATGATAAAAGCATGAAAAGTAAAAATGGCAATAGTATGAAAATTAAAAACGGAAAACGAGAATCAATAAAATATTTAGCATTTGATTGAAAACAGCAATTTAGGAGAAGCATACAGAAGCATACAAGACAAAATTTAGAATGTAATAAATAAAAAAAATTAGGACTTAAAGGCAGCTCTAAATAGTAGAGTTTTAATCTTGTGTAAAAAAAAAAGACTAGGCAAGATCTGCAGTATAATTGCTTGGACTTTTTCTGAGGTGTTTGATGAAATATAAAAATGTGAAAAAAAAATCAGGCGGTTGTTTTCTACTCAAACGCTGCACTTTAACTGCAATCAGTTGGATCACAATAATTCATAAAGAATCTAATCAGCTGCAAGCATTTCAGTCGCATATAACTTTTGCTTCTTGCATAGACTGGACGTAGTGATTGCTTTAACTCCTTGTTTTTCAGCCCGTCCTTGTAATTCACACCTCTTTTCTTTCCTCCCATCTCCTCCCTCCTTTCTCCCTAGGTGTATAGCTGAAAGACAAGCTGCTGTGCAGGAAATGATGGAGTCAGACTCAATAACTCTGAACGCCATCAGGTCTCTGCTGTTACATTTGCCTGATCTGGAGAGAGGCATCTGCAGCATATTTCACAGAAAGGTAATCGAAAAACACTTAGAAGCATATTTTCTTTTAACTGTGGATGCTTTATGGCTTTTTCATCCAGAAATAACTATATAGTACAAGAAAATATAGTCTAACCCACACAAAGACACAAAAAACAATTTTCCTTTTCTTTCTCTCACTTTGATTGTTCTGTCTTTTTAATGACAGGCTTGATTAACAGGAGAGAGCAGTCACCTCTCTGGCACTTTACTGATTGTCTAACACAATCTCCTTTCTCACCAGACTCATCTAAGAAATGCTACAGAGTTCTTATCTGTCCCTCAATGTGCATTTGTGTCTGTGTCTGTGCACATGTCTTGTAACAGCACGTCGGTCTGAGCTTCATGTTTTGTTTCGTGCTCCTTTTTTTGTCTCCTTCATTTACCGTTAAAAGAAAATGATCTGACATCTTCAAACGTGGACACACAGCGAGTACACAGAGCAGGGCCCTTAATTGTCATGTTGCCCATCTGTGGATAAATGGGTCTGTGTGTAATGGCCTGTGTCTCAATAGCTCCATTGACATAATGGCCGGGAGGGCAAGCCTGTGGTCTTCTGTCGCTCTTGTTTGTTTTTCATAAAAGTGAAACATGGCTGCTGCAGACATGGAACAGCATTAAGACCGCAGCGAAGACCAAAACCCCACCGGTGTGTCCTTCATGGATGTGAGGCTTATGTCTTTTTGCCATACAGTAATAGTAATGGACATACTCTCATCAGAGCCAGCCATTCCCAGGCAAAAATATTGATTTTTTTTTTTTTTTAAACTTGAATTTAATATAAATGCTGAAAACAAGGGGTGTTGCTATTTAAGGTTTGCTGGTTTTATGATCATAATGTTGGTTTGCAGTTGCCAAAATGGTTTATCTTTTAAAGACACACTATGTAACTTTTACACCTTAAAAACATGTGTTGTAGAAAAGTTTATGTGACACAATAATAGTTATGATTATTTTCAGATCTGTCACTACATGGGAGGGTCCTGCGGCTATAAAGCGCACTATAGAACTTTTCATCCACGGTCCGCTTCCCTCGAAGTACTGACCGAGTTTCGTTTTAAGGCAGTATGCTACGCACTGCCTAAAGATATAAAGAAACCCCCGGTTTGGAGACTTGAGCACTGCTTTCTTTGACAGAAGCAGGGTATTTTGAAAGATGTCACAAACTAATTTTTCCTTTGGTGCAGATGATGTGGGATGAGGTACATATGACCTTTATGCTTACCAAAAACATTTTCTGACTGCTGCAACTTTCTAGTTTGGCCTTCTGAGTTCATCAAAATTTGGTCATAAATAACAGGAAGATCTAATTTATTAGATTCCAATTTATAGAATGTAGACAAAACTTAAAGAATCTAACATGAGGTCACATGACAGCTGCAGCAGCCAATAAAGTTTCTCGTTTTAAGCTGTTGGCTGGGGTCGGTTCGTTGAGGAAATGGCTGATATAAGTTGACAGTAGACCAACAAAAGCAGTTATCAGGATTTGAGTTAGTCAAAAACTTGTAAACTGATCTCTTTAAAATGTTTTATGTTTTCTAAAGATTTGCATGTGTTTTGCAGTGTATTTTCTGTTGGGAATTGGTTTTATTTTTTTCCACTATAACATGGTGTAGACTTGTGGGGTTTGCAATTGTCCATGAGTTGTATTTTTTTTTGTTTTTTCTTTATGCCGACAGCTCTCTAAACTTCACCGTCACATTCACTGCAGATAAGATTACTGATGTAATCTCAGTGTTTTTACAGAATCGCCTAATAACGCGTCATCGACATGCAAAGAAATCACTGACTAAATCCCACAGCGAGAACCATGGATGACAAAAAAACTGACAAAATGTTTCTTTTTACTGTATTTACTGTCATGAAAATAAAGAAAACGCACTGAATAAGAAGGTGTATCAAAACTTTTGGTCTGTAATGTATGTGATATATATTTGTTTCTGTGTGTCCCAGTCTTCCACACAGGAGTTTTACCTCGTCTGCAGCAGTCTTTCTCGCCTGGGGCTTAAACTACAGGCTCTGCTCCCAGCTATCCAGTCTGAGATTGTCTCTCCGCTGCTCCGGAGCCTCTTATTGGATACTCCTGACCTGCTTGCTCCTGCCCATGGCTTCCTCAAGGTGCTCAATGAGAAGGCAGCAAAGTGAGTAATCTAGGAGCAAGGAAAGGGATATTTATTGGTGAAAGAGGAGGAACTCTGTGCTTTGAGCATATAATTGTTACATCAAGCAGCCACAAAGCTAGAAGAAAATACTGAGCAGTTGCAGACTTCATAAGACATAAAGTTCTAACTATTCGACTGTGTTCTAGACTGTGATATCAGAAACACCTTTTTTTTTTAATGGAATTCATTTGTATTTGATCAGAGTTTTTTATTTTTATCTAAGCTGATCAAGGAAAAACTGTTTTTTTAAAATCACCACATCTGTTTGTGTTTTGTTGACAAAAATATGACTGAAAGGTTGGAGATGGAACATGTGCATGATAGAGTCTAGTTTATCTAGGTTACAACAATAAAAACACTATTCCAGCTGTTGGGTTGCCTGGTTCGCTGCCGATACACCCAGTGACCAACTTGAACAGTGTCCAGTGAGGAATGTATCGTGGACGAGTTTAACTGATAGCTAAGCTATCTTATCAATCCAGGAGGAAAAAGCCGCAGTCTCCGCATGTGTTTGACGATTTGTGTCCTTCTAGTATAGGCTTTACCTAATACTACTCTAGTTTATGTTCTTTTGCGGTAACTCCTCTCCTGAGACAGATAACAATATCTCCGGGTCTCTGAAGCATCTGCTTGCTGACTCCACCATTCTTTCCAGTGCAAGCTGAGCTGCGGCCACAACCCACAGCGAATACTGGCTGGAAGACATAAACTTAACGTCATTGTCATGCCCGGTTAAAATGTACATTTTATTATATTTTAATTTAAATATACATTTTTAAGGAAATGTTATACTTTCATTTTGCACACCTCTAAAAGCCACGGGTGTATTTTTTATGTAGCTTTTTATGAACATTTCCATATTCAACCTTTTAAGTGTTTTTATTTTTTAATGTTTAATCATTTGGCATTTTTGTTTACTGCAGAGATAAATACAGATGAAACCAGAAGCTTAAATTGAATAAAAAGACACATACACTTTTTTTATTCTTATTGTCTCAGACCAAACTTATCTTGTTTTTAGTCAGTTAGGATCGCCAAAATTATTTCTATTTGATGACATAGAGAAGTTTATATACATGTCTTCAGTATTTGGTAGCATTTACCTTAAACTGTGCAACTTCGTTCAAACATTTTTGGGTTTCCTTCAACAAGGTACTCAAAATTGTTTGTTGGAATTCTGGCCCTTTCATCCCGTCATAATTGGTGTAACTGGGTCTGGTTTGTAGACCGCCTCGCTGACACAGTCTAATTCATAAGTGATATGATGGTTAGACATTCCAGTCATGTCTAGATTTGATGAACTTGGCACCTTCAAGCATCTGGAAATTGTTCCCAAGGAGGATATTCACTTTCCCGTCATGTCAAACTAGATTGCAGTGTGTTTGAGATGTGGCCTTAAGATATATCTACAGCTACGTAAATTAACCTATTCGAGCTTCCCAAAGCCATGACATCATCTGCATTGTTTAGAGTTAGAAATGATTCTGTATGTAAACTTCTGATATTGAATACATTCAATATTTCTCTGATATATTATTTCTGTCATTACTGTTGCATTTAGCAAATAGGAAGGCTAGGCTGTTGGAGGACATTATTAGGGTCTGTTCCTACTTTCTCTCCTACTTCTCCCCAACTGCATGATGTGCTGTCAATTCAAGCACTAACCTGTTTTCTATTATAGTAGGTGCTCCGGATTAGCCCTGCTTGACGACCCTGACTAAGATGGCATTGCAGTGTCGGAAAATTCTCCACGTCCTGCAACAAACTTCTGCATCAGTTCTATTGCTCTTTCTGTGTCTCTGTTATGTATTCTCCAAGCCACAGACGGTCGCGGCAGATAACCGCTTGTGCTGACTGGTTCTGCCGGGTTTCTTCCTGTTAAAAGGGAGTTTTTCCTTCCCACTGTCGCTGCATGCTTGCTCAGTATGAGGATTGCTGAGAATTCCACGACGCAATCTTCTGTGGTTCTGTAATTTCTACACTAAACATTGTATTGTAATAACTCTTTTTGTAAAGTGCCTTGAGATGACATCTGTTGTGAAATGGCGCTATATAAATAAACTGAATTGAATTGAATTGAATTGAAATTTTGGAAATTCTAATGGAACTAGAACAAAAGAAGTTTGGTCTAATTTGACTTCAGATGGTGAGGAAAAAACAAACATGCCTGTGTCTTTTTATTTGGTGTGTGTAAACTTCTAATTTGAACTGTTGTTGCACATCACCATAGATGATGTACACAGATATTAATTCTATTTCCGTTTATAATTCTCAAGATATTTACCTACCCAAGTTTTTTCACTGTTAGTAATATAAAATACATGCTAATGCACTCCTGCCACTAGGACAGGAATGGCCAATCCTTATTGAGTTGCAACAATCATTGCTGTATCTGCCTCTGTGGAAATGATGACATCCACTACATAACTTCTGAAATCTTGTTATTGCTTTTTAGTTTTGTTGTGCCTTGCCCAAAATATCAGTAGCTCCGCATGTGGCCTAGAGGTGCCCTTTGAGTTGCTGCTTCACACAGTTTCCCACAGCTGGCATCGAGTGCCGCAGTTAAAAGCATCCAAGTGTTATATATATTTGACATAAGGATGTTTCTTTTTCTTGTTGTGGTTTAGACTGTCAACATGAGTACTAAAATAATGGTAGAGTGAGGTGTTACCAGCAGCTGTCACCTTTTAAATTGTGTATTTTTGCAGGTCAGGGAATAAGACTGAGCTCTTCTCAGATTTGTCTGGCTTCCCAGTGCTGCAGGAAAGGATGAGCCAAATCCAATCTGTCCACTCTGAAATTCAAGCGCATCGTAAAGAGGTCCGGTTGGTGTTGAAGGCCCCTGCGCTCGATTACACAACTGTTTCTGGACAGGAGGTAACACCTGTATGGGTGTGTGTGTGTGTGTGTGTGTGTGTGTGTGTGTGTGGAAGAAAGTGGGAGGAGATAATTTGGGTAGAAGTCACAGCTGTTGGTGTTTGTTTGATTTGTGCTTGGCTGAAGCATTGTTTTGCCTGTTTGCTCTCATCTGATTTATCATCGTCTTTCTCCTCTGTTTTTCAGTTTCTGATTGAGGTGAAAAACTCCCTGTCATCAATTGTTCCACCTAACTGGCTCAAAATCAGCAGGTCAGCTCACTTACTAATGAAACACACAATCAAAAACTTTTAATAGGTTTTTCTTCAGATTCTCTACCTTCCTGGACTTGAGGTTCTAGATTGATATAGCAGCTTTATGTCAACAGTTTTATTTTTAATCTTACAGAAAGTCCTATAAAGAATAATATATCAGAACATGTAAGTAGGCATTCTTCCTGTGATTCTACCTAATGCCAAAGTAGGACAAAAAACATAATGTTTGAAATCAAAATTTGTAGTAACTCATATTTTTTAAGCTAGCTCCTTTCCCATTCTAAAACACAGATGTTCTAATTTAATCTGAAAAGGGATACATCAACAACCCAGATTTGGTCGTAAGCACATTGAGAAAAAAGTTGCAATAAGGTTCAAGAAAAAAGGTGAATAATACAGTCAATATACAGATAAGATTTATCTTCATTTGCTAGTCCCTGTTTGTCGTATGTGGGTCCTTTTAAAAACATGTAGGATTGCTCTCATAAATAAAACTTTATGACATATATATAACGGATGCTTATTTCCATCTTATTGCCGCTTTATGTTTGTGTTTTGGGAGGAGGAGGATGTTTGGACATGTGGTGTTTGTTGGGTCAGGGGACGGTGATAGTGGTGCAGTGCAAGACTGTGGGGTGTTTAACTGAAGTAGAGAAACGATGGCAGTGGTGTGGTCCTTTCTGCACGATGCTGAGAGGGTAGAAAAATGTATGAAAATACATGTAATGTTGCCCATAGCAAATACATTAATATAAGATATCAATATGGACCAACATTTTTATATTGGTACATCCAAAATTTCTGATATACATCTATCTTTATCCAAACTAATCATTATTTTAAATATGTGTTTGTTTGTTTTCTTTCATTTCATTTGTATTTGTGCTTTATGTACAAAAAAAGTGAAGAATAACCTTAAACATTACTTCTACCGCTGGCATCTGAATACTAATTAGATAATCATTCAAAGTACTCAAATTGCACCATACAGGAAACTTGAAAAAAACTAAAAAAGAACTAAGGGCATGAAAAGATAAAGTCGTGCAATCATCCAGAAACCAGCAGCATAATGTCCAGTATAGCTCTGATAGTAGTTCTTGATTAAAACTGCTATACCTAATCTACAAAACAAGCTAGCTGAAAAAGGAAGCACAGTCACAGAACTTTTCCCCCTCCCGACGCCTATCAGCCTTTAGCCACGCCTCGCTGATTTGGGAACACACATTGCCACATTGTTGTAACACAGCATAGAGAGAGAGAGCACAAAACGCTTTGACAGAGTGCTTAAATGGCGGCTAGCCTGCATAACCAGAGTGAACAGTAGATGGCAGCAATACGGCATTGTTTCGTCTAGCCTGCCATACCCAAAGAAGAAGAAGAAGACTTGGAATAGGAAATTTTCTTTTTGGAAATCTCGTAGTTTGTCCTAAAGCTGAAGTTGTAGCAGCCAGCTGTCTCTGCTTCCCTGACATTATTGAGTGGAGAACCTCTCTCACCTGTGATCTGTTGCAAAATGGAGCAGCCTCTAATGAGTGGAGGAGCCATGTAAATGAAGAAGTGCGTTTTTCCGGTGAGTCAGACAACCAGATGATCCAATTGTTGGTTTTGGACCAAGCCATGTTATACGCTGAGGTTTTTAGACAAATTCGGCAGAACCACTTTATTATTTATTTTTATTTTAACTCTCCACAAAATAATTCTAGCAATGCTGTTACAACGTTGTTTAATACATTTTTAAATCTAGCTTGTTCTGCAGATTAGGTATTACAGCTTTAATGTGTGTTTGCACAATCATTGCTGCTCAGACAGCTGTTGGAAATGTAGAGTGGAAAGTAAATGCTCATTGTTGTGGTTGCAGTTTATTTTCCAAAAGCGTTTTCCAAACCTCCAAGACTTTTTCCTTGTTTGTTTAAGTGCTGGCCCATTCCATTTATGTCAGAAAATTGTAAATGTTAAAACTTTCCCAATAAACCTGGCAGTGTTTTGTAAAAGTGTTAATAACCTTTAGACTTTTCACGTTTTATATTTTATGGGTAAATTTTGTGAGTGACCAACTCTGAGTTGTGCATAATAGTAAACCGAAGGAAAAGGATACATGAAAAATCTTAAAAAGGGTTCCTGTGCGTTTGTATTCATCCTCATTACTCTGGAGCCTCTAAATAACATTGACTACGTTTTCAAGGATTGAAAGTGTTAACAGTAAAATGGTAGTTAAAAACACACAATTTGGAAACAAATGAAGCTTTCAGTTTTCAAAATCAAGTTATTGTTCTTTTTCTGAAGCAGGTCTGTAATGCATGGTGTCCTCCTCTTCCTCTCGGGTTCTCTGCAGCACTAAGACTGTTGGCAGGTATCACTCTCCTTTCCTGGTTGAACGTTACAAGACGCTGCAGCAGCTCAGAGAGCAACTGCTGCTAGACTGCCAGAGAGAGTGGACCCGATTTCTGGAGTACGTCAGAGGCAACTGCATGCATACACACACGCAAACGCTTCTTTTCAGGAATTGAAGTAAAAAACTGCTAAAACTCATAACAGGTCTGTGGTTCAGAGGTATTCCTCCACAACTCGAGGCCTACCAGCATTAGTCTAAGTAAATCTCTGTCAGTGCTGCCTGTTCTGAAACCTGTATGCACTAAGATTAATTTACACTTGAAAATCCCTTTTTTTCTCTCTCTTTCCCTCTCTCTATAGTCAGTTTGGGGAGCACTACCACAACATGAAAAGGGCTATTAGTCACCTAGCAACCATGGACTGCCTCCTTTCATTGGCTGAGGTGGCTAAACAAGGGAATTATTGCAGGTGATATCCTCTTATGCTGTCCATAAATATTGATGCACGTGCCACAGTGTATATTTTGTATGCGTGTGTGTGTCGGGGAATCGTTTATGCTTCTCTGTGTGGATATGTGGGTGTGTGGTGGTGGTGGGGGTCGTCCTGTGTCGTGTCCTATAGACTCCCGACAGGCTGTATGTGGGTGTATGCACCGGGCTGAGCACTGCGCTCTGCCAGAACACCAACATCTCTCCCACTCACTCACACACAAGCATCTTTATAATGTCTATTTCTGCACATTTAGATTTCAGCTTTTTCCTCCATCCACATCGGAGTACTCGGTGCATTCTAGCTTTTAAATGTAAAATCCAGGTATAAAAAGCTGATGCTGAAAGTCTTTTTGTGGAGTATTCTGAAGCGGGAAAAGTAGGATGCATCTGCAAGCCTGTCAAAGTAAATTGAGTCTTATCAGGGGAGCATAAGGCAGTGACCCTCTACTATGGTCATGTGATATAGATCATGATCAGAACATTCAGCAATCAAGTGACTGAAATAAGCTTCCTGTGTATGTAGTCTGGAATAAGTCTTAGAGATAGGGAGAGAAGCTTTGCCACCTCGGTGTAAAATTGCTGCTTCTGTGAATCAAAAGGAGAAGGTTGAGATGCTCTTGTAGCTTACTATGGTGCCTCCTGAATGATCTCCTTTTAAAAGGTTTTCGTTATAATATTCTCTTGAGAAAAATACCCTAGGGTTTAGCCCAGAACAGAAAGTTTATAAGTCTGGTTGACTGGGAGCACATTAGGATCCTTAAGAATGAGCTGGAAAAGAATGCCCCTTTTCCACGAGGGCCAGTACAGAACGGGTAGCTTTCGAACGGTTCTGGCGTGTTTCCATTTCCTGTGTCCAGTCTGAGCTGACCCCTTTTTTTGGAATGGCTCTGTCTTGGTCAGAAGCGTGCTGAAGCCAGCCAACACTCCAACCTATGAACTGATTGGTCCATCGATGTCTGTTTGAAGTGATGTCTCAGAAAGTAATAAGAGTAACAGCACCAAGATCACCATTCACTTTGCATATGGTCACACGATTGGAGACCACACTGAAAGAGATATTTTAAGATATTTTATCGTCACTCTTTTTGCACAATCTCTAAATTGTCTAGAGCCATTGGTCCTTTTGTATGGCAACCAGCCCAACCCAAAGGTTCTCTGGAGGGTTTAGTTCTGGGCACTGGAATGGCCATGGAGGAAGGTTGATTTTGTGTTTGCTTAACCATGCGTGTACTGATTTGGCTCCGTGTTTAATACCACTTTCTGGCAAAAATAACCAGTGATTTAACTATTCTGGATTTTGGGCAGTGGATACTAGAATTTTTCACATAGACCCTGCTACTTTTCTAGTATTTATAAGATTTATTTAAAGATATTATTTCAAAGAATCATTGATTCCATGCACTCAATTTCCCAGAAGATTTAGAGAAATGGGCCCATAGACTTGACATAACCTCTAATGTACTTAACTTTGGGGCAACCGATGCTCAGGTGGTAGGAATTTGTTCCGTAATCACTGGGTTGCTGGTTCGTATCCCAGCTCCATCCGTTTTGGTCGTTGTGTCCTTGGGGCAAGGCACAACAAGATGGTGGCGCCTGTTTCTGGCAGCCTCATCTCTGTCAGGGCAGCTGTTGCTATAATGCAGTAGCTTGCCACCATCAGTGTGTGAATGGGTAAATGACTTGATGTAGTTTTGTGGTCTTCTGACCGAAAAGAGCTATACCACTTACCATTTGGGTATGAGATAGTTTTCCACATATTCATATTTTCTCTATGAATATGCTTTATGTTCATCTTATCTCCCTAAATCACACTATTTCAGTTATATTCCACTAAGGCTCAGCACATTCCATTCAGGTTTATTGTGATTGGATTTTTTTCTGTTAGGTTTTTTTGTAATTTCACACCATGCAAGAAATTTATTCAAATTAAAGGGTTAGGCTTTAACAAATTTGCCAACATCTTTTTAAACCTAACAAGATAAGAGACGAAAACACTCGAGCAGATTTTAAATAAATTATCCAAATGTAAGCAAATATCTTTTATCTTTATATGAAGCTGTTTAACTTCTTTATTTGTGTGTTCTCAGTTTTCCATATCCACGCAATTATTTAAATTGATGGAAACGAAGAAAATGTTGCCCTTTGATTATTACTTCAAATTCAGGGCGTATTGGTGTTTTTTTTATAATTTTATTTTTACAAATTCACCAGTTGCTGGCTTGTAAATGATCTATGCATAATTTTGTCCAAATTGTCAGTTTTGGATATGTTCTCATTTTTTGTTAATTTTTTGCAGGCTTATTGAGGTGTAGACAGAAACCAGGCAAAGTTGTTGTTTGGGATAAAAGTGGATTTAATCTTCTTGATTTCTGCTTCTATTGTGTTCACTTCTCTAACCAACTGCTCTCTGTTCAGGCCAAAGGTGTGTGAAAATACTCACCAGATTATGATCACTAATGGCAGACATCCGGCGATAGATTTATTGATGGGAGAGCACAGCCAGTATGTCCCCAACCACACTAAATTACAGGTACAAACACACACGCACATGGACATATTCAAATAGCTCTGAGACAAAGAGCTTTGCACGACACACGCATACCCACACACTGACTTCCTCGCTTGGCGCTCGAGTAGGTGTAGGTTAATCTTGCAACAGAAGCACAAGGCTGTGGGAAGAGAAGCCAAGCTTTTCCAGTCCACCCACCTCCTCAGCTGTGCGTGCAAGCATGCAAATATCTCATTCTAGTCACAGTTGGTGTCTTCTTCTCCTCTTTGTGTTCGTTTCAGCGAGACGGGAGGAGAACAATGATAATCACGGGGCCCAATATGGGGGGCAAGAGCTCCTACATTCGCCAGGTCGCCCTTATCTGCATTATGGCTCAGATAGGCTCTTATGTCCCAGCCAGCGAAGCCTGTCTTGGCGCACTGGATGGTATTTACACCAGGTATGGCCACTAGCTCACACACATTTAGTTTTCTGCTTGCTATGTTTTGGACATTCCTAAATGGAGTTGTTTATTACAATCCATAAATTACAAGTAGTGTAACTGACTTGGAATAAACTACCTGTATTCTCCCCTTTTTAAAAAAAAGGACTTCTAAACAAAAACAAAAAAAAGCTCCTGCACAAGATATTTGTATTTTCATTTATTGAAATGATGCAGTCGATTTGAAAATGGTTTCAAATCTAGGTTTTTGTGCATTCAAACAATGACCATAATAAATACATTTTTAAACTTTCCCCACTATTGTTTGATATACAGTATATCCTGTACAATTCAACTGGAAAACAAACAAATCTGTCTGGAAAAAGATGTAAGTTAATAAAAAAAAAACTTTAAACTGGTTCAGTTTTAGCAATCTGTCTTCCCTGGTAGGAGTTTATCTGCATGCTATATCTTGATTTTCAGTATCTTGGCCCATTTTGACTTGCAAAAGTTCTCCAAACCTTTACGAATTTGGGAACATTTCTTGTCAACCTTCTTTCTCAGGTGATCCCCAAAATTTTCAGTTAGGTACTCTTTGAATGCATTTTGTTGTGCTTGACAAAGCTTTTAAAATTGTGCTCCAAAAATAAAATTATGGTTTCATCGGACAAGCGCATGTATTTGCGGGACTGAATGTGTGGTTGAATGCATTACTTATTGGTTTAATGGTTGCAATAATTAATCTGGATTTGTAGTTAGCTGCAAGTGTAGGTTCTAAATGCAGATTGGCACTATTGCAAGCTGCCTTTTAATACCTTTGCATACATATACCTATTGTAATTCTTTCATTGTATTTCCTCCAAAGTTGATAGATTTATACTTGCAAACTGCTCGTAAAAATGAGCAATAAAGCAAATTCTAATTTCCACTGCCTTCTTGTCTTTCTATGATCTTTTTGTTTGTGCATTCTTTTTACCACAAATTCAATACCCTTTGCCTGTGTTGTTCCATTTTTTGCAAAGAACCTATTTGTTGACCACTTATCCTTGATTTGTTTGTATATGTGACTTAAGTTGTTGCTGACACGTGGTGCAAATGTTATCTCCTTACCTAAATTATCTGCTGTAAATGTGTAACAGCCAGGGGTAAGTGGACAAAAACACATTTGGCACTGATGCCTTTAAAAGATTGCTTTGGTCCTTTATAACATCTTTGTAATACCTTTAGCTGAAATATGCAGATGATGAAATGTGAAACAAACTCAGTATATCTGAGTACAAGTGTGAACTCATGAATGGTGAAATTGAATAGAAAAGTGTTGCTGCAGATACTTAATAGGACTAATGTATTGTTCCAGTGCATCCAGTTTATGCAAGATTAGATAGAAATCTGTGGAAATAAGAAGTTATTGTGTTTTGTTGTTGTTGGGTTCTCTGAGGTTTAATGAGCAGTTTATCTGTGAGGTAAAGCAGTAAATTAGCTGTGCTTTAAAAAAGCTGCTGGAGCCCTTTAACTATGTAGATTGCGCTTAAATTATATATAAAGGACTTGAATCTTTCATGCATTTTATTTATCAGTTAATTTAATTTTGGGGTTTCTACTCAGTTTGGAAAAGCATGGCATTTAATTTCCTTCCTTCAAGTCTGGAAGATTATGGAAAAAATAGAATATAAATTATATTTTTATTTCATTCCTTTATCTAAATGTTGTGTTCCTCATTCCATCTGTTTTTCTTTGAATCCTTCTGCACCCCACATTTACTTCCTTCACTCCTTTTGTGATAATTCCAAAAGGTGAATTTTCCAGATTGACACTGACAAAACTCATACCCTCACGTCTAAGCTTGCTTTATTAGTTTATTATTAGACAATTGTTTTTAAGGGCACTGGTGAAGAAGGAGACGTCCCTTTCTGACTGAACGTCTCATACGTCTAATCTCACTTTCCATGTCTGTGACACCACTGAGTTTATTTTTAGGTCTGACACTCAGACAAATCCCATTTAATCCATTTTGTTGCTTACCACAAAGAAGGTGTGTAACAGGAGGAAAAAAATGAACAAGAGTTGTTTAACACAGCAGGCTTTATTGTTTCACCTTGGTTCGATACAACTCGATTAATCTCTCTCTGTCAGACAAATTCTCAGACAATAAGGCTTTGTTGCTGCAAGGCTTTTTTTCTATTTTATTATTATTCCTATTATGATGAGAGTACGCGTAAGCCCTCCAGTCCTCCCTGCATATTGCCGAGAGTGCAGGCCAATATATGGTCTCTTTTATTCTCTTGCTGCACCACTCTGTGATTAGAACTAATGGCTTGCAGATGTGTGTTGTTGTCTGTTTAGTGAGTTTAAGCATGTTCTCATGTAATAGCTCAGTGATAGCCAGATATTGTCTGCAGTATGTGTTCAAACTCAAGTTTTAAATTAAGCATTTTGAGTTTTGGATTACACATTTTGGATTACTAACCCATACTAGAAGGTTTTTGTGTCTGTAAACATAGAGGCTCAATGCGTTTGATATTTGAAGCTGTGGTGTTTTCTTTAAGAACTGAAGACAAACAATGGGCATGTGAAGTTAAAATAAACTTATTTTATAAAATGTACAGGTATGGCTGTCTGATCATAACATTTTACTTTTACTTTTAAAGCAACTTGTCCAGTATCTGGTTTAAGAACATTTTGACATGCAAGCTGGCACATTTACTGATCAAAGCAACTGGCTGAGTGAGGAATGTACCATTAGCCACAGTTTTTGTGCATTTTCCACTGACAAGTGGCTCGGGAAGTAAGTTTATCTTATAACTAGGGCTGAACGATTTTGGAAAATAATCTAATTGTGATTTTTTTCTTCTTCAATATTGCGATTACGATTTAATTTGCAATTATTTTAATGGGGCTTTTCTCATGCATTTTTTTATTAATGCAAGCAAAAATATTGTGTATACATAATTTGTTCTGTTCCATAAGATAGACTTATTTTAAGACAAAGGCAAATATAAACAACTTTATCTACTTTTAATCATCACACTTGATGGTCATCGGCGTCGTTCTCCAATCAAGGTTTTCTTCCTTTTGATCCCAGCTGGCAGGTCCCCCGGTGGGGTTATCCGGGAAGAAGGATGCTTGAAGCAACAAGCTCTGATTTTTAATTCTCCATCGATCTAATGCACTTACAGACTCTGGTATGGCTCTGTAGTGCCGTTGGATCACAGATCAGTTGTTTCAAAACACTCCACTGTTTTCGGTGCGGCTTTACCTTTCTGTCAGCATTTTTTACACAGTGCAGGTAAAATGTGGCTTAAATGTGTTCGTGAGATTGAATCCTAGCTTATTCATCATGCTTATCAAAGCAAACCCTTGGCTATAAAATCCGTTATAGCATGAGTTATTTCCATGTGCCGTTTTTTTATTTTCGTAAAGAGCAATTCTTTCAAACAGCTCGGTCAGCAATCCCCGTCGTCTGGAAGTTTGTTTACTGGAAATTGAAACACACTGGCGGTCAGTTTAACCGTGCAACTCTCATATATGGTGGTGTGATGTTTTTAGTTGCTGATAAAGTTTCGTAGTGTATCTCGTGAGGCAGCAAGGCGGGTTCTGTGTTACCTGGCGTTGCGCAGCATCAACGTTTTCATAGCCGATGTAATTTCTCACAACTGATGTACTGTTCCTCTTTGGTACCAAATATTTTGCAGCGTTGTATTCTGTTAAGCTTTAAAACATTTTATAACAGGTTAAAGTGCAGCGTTTCCTTCTCTCTCTGCATTGTTTGAGCTGTTTGCAGGTCACTTGACTTACCAGATATGTTTACATCAAGTCAAATTGCAGCCTTTGCGATTAGGAAATCGCATTTTATCAAATTGCGATTTAATTGCAAATGCAATCAATCGTTCAGCCCTACTTATAACCAATGGGTTGCTGGTTCAAACCCAAGCTCTGTCCATCTGTCACTTTGCTGTTGTTTTTTGGGGCAAGGCACTTCACTGGTTTTGCCTTTTGGTGGAGGTGAGAGAACTTGGCAATGCAGATAGATCGTAACCTTGCTTCTGTCAGTCTGGCCCATTCACACACTATTCATTCACCTATTCGTCCACTGTGTGGGTGAATAGGTGAATGACTGATTGTAGTGTGAAGCGCTTTGAAGTCCTTGGACTTGATAAAGCACTATACAAATGCAGGCCATTTACTATTTACATGTGATGTTAAAGTAAAAAAGTTAACTTTATTTATAAAACACCCCACTGAAGAAGTCTAAAAACACAAGGTGCTTCACAAAAAAAGGCATAAAAACACAGGAAAAACAAAACAAAACATAAAATAGCATAACATCATAGAGCCTTTGCAAATAATTCTCAAGATCTCTAAGATCTCAAAAGTCTACACATTATTTGCAGGTTTTGCCATCTTTTTATGGTGTATTTCTTATGGTAATTATTGTTCACCTTTGATGTGTCTCTTACACATTTCAACACTTTGCCAATTATAACCCAGTAAACTAAAAAATCTCTTGAGTGGATTACAGTTCATTTTCATTGTTATAATAATTTCAGTTGCATCCTAATTACGTTTTTAGAAATAAAAGCCACAGACTACTCCCTGTTTGATGCTGGTGCCTGTGTTTTTTTGGTTTTTGTTTTGGGATATAAATGTTATTTTTGTCTTTATCTCAGGAATGAAAAATGTATTTCCAGTGGCAAAACAGACCCACATAATGTATCTGCTGTCGCCTCCTCCTTCATTACTTCACTCATCCTGTCGGTGTCTAATTACACTATTTATGTTCTCCTTATGATGCTGGGGCTAATCTGTCTTCATGATAAATGCTCGATCAGTTCCTACTGCTGTGTCAGCCATAATAGACACAGCAGCTGGAATTGCCTCGTCACATTAGAGAGAGGCGAATGTAAATCAGAGCTTGGAAGGGTATTTTTTTGGGTGTGTTTTTGAGGGGAATGATCAGACATTTTGGGTTTGGAGTGATAAGATGGTGCATTGATGCCTGATGTTAAATCCGATCTAGGCTTATCCAGATGACTGATTATAAATGAGGGCAAAGAGAATAATCTGGATTAAAATTCTGTTCTGCTTTACAGAGTCTAATCATTTTTTTTGCCCTCTCCACTATCAAACAGTAATATGTCTTTTGTTTTGCGAGAGTGTGTTTGCGTGCGCATGTTTGTTTCATATCGGCTGACAGATGCATATTTGTTTGTGGATGTATGCTGTTGTTCCTGCTTGTCAGTATTGAGTCCTGAAGGTTACAGAGCACATTCTTCCATGCCTTCATGGTTGTTATGGAAACAGCAAGAGGAAGCAGGATGTAAAACTGTGTTTTAAAGCGACCTTTAATTGACAATGCGTTCCGAGCTGTGATTAGACCTTGTTGTTAAATTTCTTCCCTGCATTTTAGAAAATGACTTGTTTCTCATTTTGGCGTTCAAGAGACATGGTCAATCTCCAGGAATGTGAATGCAATAAACAAATATTGGTCAATGCTCTGCTGGCAAGAAGTCTGTGGGTAACACAAACATCTACAGGGGCAGGTGGGTGTTGCAAGCATGTATTATTCTACTTTCCCAGATTCATTTGCGAGTTTTTTATATAGCTGCAGTATAACTCTACACTGTCCTTTCTTGGGATTTTATTTGATTCACCACCATAATGTATGACATAATTATGGATTGGACGGAAAATGATACACAGCCTGTCTAAAAAACACCTGGATTTAGCAAAGCAGTTAGGTAAGAGCCTCTCACTGGCTAATTAATGCATAGGTTATTATATTCTAGAAGGCATCAAGTTGTTTTTAACCATAAAAAAGTGCAATTTTGAACATTTTTACAATGAAATAATCACACAAGAGTCTAAGTTCTCAATCACGTTAGAAGGCAGGTGACATTGAAACAGATTTCCTTCTCAGCTGGCTGGGTGATAGTATGCTTTTAAAATTTTAAAACATCCAAAGAGGGACGTAGTCATTGTAACATCTGTCACACCTCCATTCTTCCTGGTTCCAGAGCCACTTGAGCTCACATGTGAGCTCTCAAGATTGCAAAGTTTTCAACAAACACTCCGTCGGCATTTGTAATTTGACGCCGAACAGGCTAGTGGCTAATATCGAGCTAACACAAGTATTAAGCCGTCCACCATCACCTCCGTCATAAAGAAGCCCCAGCAGAAGATGTACTTTCTGAGGCAGCGGAAGAACTTCAACCTTCCAACACAGATAATAATGCAGTTCTACACTACAATCATAGAGTCCATCCTCACCTCCTCCATCACCATGTGGTGCGCTGGCACCACCATCACGGACAAACAGAGACTGCGGCATGTGGTGCGCTCTGCTAAGAAAGTGATTGGCTGCAGACTCTCATCTCTGGACACCCTGTATACCTCAAGGACTCCTCTCACCCTGGACATGGACTGTTTAACCTGCTCCCCTCAGGCAGGTGGCTGAAGTCCATTCAGACCAGAATCTCTTGTTATAAGAACAGTTCCTTCTCCTCTGCTGTTGGTATCATTAACAATAACCCTAAGACTGCTCCGACCACCTGCTCTGTTTTACTCACATCACCCATATCATGTTTTCTTTTGCACCTGTCTGATTTGCACTGATCGTTGCCTGTGTCATGTATGTATCAATCTGTTTAGCACAACTTCTTTTTTATTTCATTCAAGTTTCTTTCTTTTTTTCCGTTTGTTTGCACAAAGTACCACAGCAACTTCCTAATGTTGTAAATCTGCCCAACATTTTGCAATAAACCCTTTCGGATTTCTGAAAAAATTGAGTTTTAGGAGCTCACAGCTATGTTCGATAATGGAAGTAAGAGCATTTCAACACCCACAAATTTGTCCAGATTTACCCTTTTCAAGAGTGATCGGCACTTGACATGAAACAGGTGGTCAGGTCTATGTTTAGCAACATATTTGCCTAAAGAATCTGGCCAGGTGACTACCTAAATATGTGGATAGACTTAAGAACATGTACAAACCAAGGCTTTCCATTCTGTGGTTAAGCCATTTTGCCAAGAAAATGGGCAAAAATTAAGTCATACACATAAGACTTGTAGCCGTGACGGCAGTGAAAGGTGGTTTTTACAAAGTATTGAATACACTTAAGATCCGCTTTTCAGATTTTTACTTGTCAAGTATCTTTCAGCTCACAATAATGTCCTAATGAAAATGCGGTGTACCCTGCCTCTCGCCAGTTGACAGCTGGAGATGGGCACCAGCCCCCCCCACAAACCGTTGAGGATAAGCGGTATAGAAAATGGATGGATGGATGATGCAAAATCTAAACAAGCTTAAGCGCTATGCTTATTTTAGCAGGAAACTGTCTGTGCAGCTAAATGTATCTCATAACTCCTCGTATTAGCTCAATGGGTGCTATTATATTAGACCTACACCACGAAACGCTCAAAGTCAGTTAAAGCCTCTTTTTTTCCTCATTCTGCTGCTTGCATTGAAAATCAACCAATGGGTTTTACAATTATGAGACTTTTTTTGTTTTGTTTTCAAGAATATACTGAACAGGTCTACAGAATTAAGTGACCAGGAAGTATAAATGCAGCTTTGAATAAAAAATAAAAAAAAACACTTACCAGATTCTTCTGCCACGTAATTTGTTCATGTAAACTTTTGGATCATTCACTTACAAAGTATGGAAATATTTGGCAGCCATTTACACAATAATAAAGTGAAATTTGTCCAAACATGTTTTATGAAGAGGTGTGACATGTTGACTAATGGAGCCTATTTTAAGGATCAGTGAGTTTCTGTGAGGGACTTATTCAAACCAGCAGGGCACCCAGCTGGTGGAGAGCTTCTACGTTTTCTGCTGAGCGTCTCTTCATCAATAGACGAACTCTGGCATCGGATTCTGTTTATTCATTCTGCCTCACAGGGTGGATCTGCCATAGTACCAGGCCTGCTTTCAGACACAGAACATGCGAATGAATTATAGCAGTACGCCTGCCACGCCTTTTTCCTATTAGGCATTTTTAGTGCAGCCATGGAAACGGCCGTGAGTCGTTCATTCATAGAAAAAGGCTGGGAGAGAGTGTGGTAAAGAACCACAGACTGATAGTTTGCTTTCACAAAACCAAATGAATGCTTATAAAGGTTCCTGCACCGGGAAGAATTCAATAATTTGGTATTGTGTCACTGATCTGACAGCTGTCCTTCCCATAGACTGAGAAAATACTTTTTTACAACTTTCACTTCTCTTCAAAATAAAATGACTAACAATACAGGTAAAATTGTGAAACAAATTGTCACTCATTTCAGAAAGTACAACTCATGTATAGAATTATTAGGCAAAGAGTCTAAGTCTATAGCAGCATAACTACAGATATTTCAGGATAACCTAAGCCCTTCTAACCATAAGCTTTATCAAAAAGAGAGGTTTTAAGCTAAGTCTTAAAAGTAGACAAGGAGTCTTTCTCACGGACAAAAACTGTGAGGTGGTTCCATATGAGAGGAGCCTGATAACTAACAGATCTGCCTCCCATTTCTTTAGAAATCCTAGGAACTACCAGCAAACATGCAGTCTGAGAGCGAAGTGCTCTGCAAGGAACTTATTAGGATTTCATTAACTGTAAGCAATAACCATCAAATGAAAAGAAATGCATTTTATTCTAGATTTTGTCCTTTTCACACCCTTTGTTTAATGCAGCCATAGCTCAGCTTGTATATCAGGCAGTCCACTGAAATGCATGTGAAGGAGGAGCTTGGGAAAACTGTTTTTTAGCATTTTGTGTACAGCAGATTAGACGGATTGCTGTTTTTAGTATTAATATCAACAACAGGTGTATTTAAACGTATCCACGCTATGTTAAGCGTGTGAATGCTCTCACTGATTGTCTGCCAGCTGTTATCTACATGGAGGCAGTTGGGTACATTCTGTTCCTGTATGAATCTTCTCTACTGTGTGTGTGTGTGTGTGTATGGACATTTTCTGTGCTAGCTTTTTGAATTATTTCACACACGTATCACGTACAGAAACATACACAATCCCATTATGAATTTCATCTGTTTGTATTTTCTTTTTTTAATGTAAAGAAAAGATGCATTTTTTTAAAAATTACAATACTATTTATCAAGGGGTTAAAAATAGCACTATTCCCTTGTTATAACATCAGAAGTTGTGATTAACCAATTTTTTTTATATGACTAACAAACAGGGGGTCTTAAAAAGCCTTAAAAACATTTAATTTATAAATTCGGAAATAATACCTTAAAAAGACTTCTAAAAGTCAGAAAGTTTTATATCTTGTGTATTTATATTCTTTTTGATTGAATCATGTAGCATAAATAATGAGTGGTGGAACCAATAACATTGAACCAATAAAGTTCCTGGTCAAGATACTCGGAACACGTGACATCTCCAGTGAAAAAGATTGACATTTGAAAAAGAAAGAAACCTTTCATGTTAACTTGAAAAAAAATGTAGAACCCTGTCGACTCCCAAGATTAGTTACTGTCAGCCGGTAGACAGCCAGGATTTTTTGTTGTTCGTTTTAACCACATTTACCATACCATACCAAGTTTAATGTACTTTGTGACAGCATGAGAGCTGACCAAGGCGCTGTACATAAAAAAAAATGTATACAGATAAAAATAAGACAACAATCAATAGATAAAAAAATAAAACAATTTTTAAAAGATAATAAAATATAAAATAGATAAAATTAAATTAAGTCGAAGTAAAGGCTAAAGAATAAAAGTACGTTTTCAGTCGTGACCTAAAGTGTAGATTGGCAACAGCCTTACTGGAAGCGGAATACGATTCCAGAGTGAAGGATCACAGACTGAAAAAGCATTGCTGCCACCGTCCTTATATCTAGTTTTGGGAACTTGTATTAGATGCTGCTCTGCTGACCTAAGAAAAATAGTCTTTAAAGTTGAATCTTCAACAGTCATTGTTTTAATTTCAGCGATCCTTCAATAGTTGATAGAGTGGATGGGGATTATTATAGTATTATTAGAGTATTAAGAGTTTGGTGACTCCTATGAGCAGTACATGAGATCATACTCTGAATATCTAGGAACTGAACAGACTTTTTCTGAGTTCTGTCGATTTTCCATGAGCCTTTTTTTCTTTGCTGATCTGCAGAATGGGAGCTTCGGACAACATCTTCAAAGGCCGCAGCACGTTTATGGAAGAGTTGACGGAGGCCTCTGAGATAATTTCTCATGCAACAGAACGCTCGTTGGTCATCCTGGATGAACTTGGACGGGGCACAAGCACTCATGATGGGATTGCCATCGCCTACGCTACCCTGGAATACTTCATCAGGGAGGTAAGTTGGTTTTTATAATTGGAGAAAACTGTAGACCTTTCCAGTTAATTATTAGTATGAAGGCCCTCTTAAAGTAATTTGTTTTCCTATGAAACTGGAATACAAATAGTTATGTCCCTTTATCATAATGAACATTTAGAAGAGGGAAGTTGTTCTGATTAAAAAAAAAACAGATAAAAACTAAGAATTATTTATACTGACTTTCCTCAACAGTGAATCATTGAGATAATCAATAACTATCTTTGAGTGGAAATCCAGATTTTCCTTAATTGGTTATCTATGAAATGTTGCCTGCTTCTTTTTTGTCAGATTTGAGTTGTATGCAAGAAGTTTTCTTTCAATGATCTTAGTATTAGGCTTTAAAAAGTGATAATTAAACCCACTTTTTTTTTAACACTGGATTTTAAATCAAATTTAGTACCGATAATGTCTAGGTTCAGTCAAACATTGCTTCTTTCATTTACTTTTTTTATTTTAAAGAAATGCACTGGCAGCAATTGCTTGTTCTGTGATTTGCTGTTCTGGCTGAGCAATCTTAGTATTATGTTGTGACAAAATACTAACAGGATGGTGCAGGAAAGCAAACGGCCCTGTTGAGAGAACTCATCCCCAGAGATTCAGCTTTTCCAGCAAACCTGCGAAAGAATCCTTCTTGTGAAATTGGCTTTCTGTACATTTAGGCAATTAAAATAAAACACAACTTTTCCACTACCAGCTTCTCCCTTGAGGGAACTTGTATATTTACGTTATGCTTGCTATATACTGCGATGGTTTTAAGTTTTGTATCTGTGGTGCAAAATCACTCAGCTCACATGCAAGAGGCATCATAGTCCAGTTTAATTGCTCAAATTAAATCTAACTTTGGTATACTATTCAGTAAGTTAAATATAAGGTATTTGTCACAATCCATGTAGAACCTACATTTAAATCATAATCTTTAAATATCTGAAAAGTTGAGATGTATTTTTTCCATCCTGCAGATCTTGTGTGGTGTAAATTTAGTCATCTATTTTTCCATGAATGCCAGATATTAATGACCAAGTTGACTGACAGACAGCAATGATAAACTTCACATTCAAAAAGTGACACCAAACACATATTCCTAAAAGATGGACTAATGGAACAACAGAGGAAGAAAATAAAACCAAACATCATGAGATGTTTTGGTAATTATCAACTGACCATACCAAAAACACTTTGGAAAAATTCCACTAAAACAACTATGAAAATGCTCTGCTTGTGCTCATGACGGTTCACTCACCTCAGTGGAATAAGTAGACTTTTAAAGATGGAAAAAAATATCAGTCGGTGATGACACTGTAAAGGTAGCAACCCTTTTCTGAGACAATCGAAAGCAACTTTGATTCTATTTTCATAG